>RCSZ01000001.1:3411272-4093527 GCA_014898425.1 Botryotinia globosa
CAAATGTAAAAAACCCCTCCATCCAGCCGTTTACGTGAGCCTTCACGCCATGCCCCCGCCATGGACAAAAGAAAGAAAGAGAAAAGAGACCAAAACGTTTTACAAAAACAAGGATTGTTTCAATTCCAAACGACAATCTTGTTAAATCCAATTGAATTCAAGATTTTTCGAGAATAACGCCAGGCTATGCTGTTGACCTAATATATATCCTATCCATAGTATCCAGAGTTCCTCTGTCCTCCTTGCGTTGGTGGATATTGAGGGAAATATTGCTGTTGTTGAGAATATTGATGAGGGGAAGCTTGATATCCAGGAGAGTGTGCTAAGGTTGGTTGATATTGTCCGGGTGAGTGGGCCAGAGTTGTTTGATATTGTCCAGGTGAGTGAGCCAATGTTGTTTGATACTGACCAGGTGAGTGTGCCAGGGTTGGTTGATATTGGCCTGGTAACTGCGCTGGTGTTGTCCATGCCGCTGCCTGAGGGAAGTTTGGCCCCATCCATGAGCCTCTCTTACTAGGTACTGCAAACTGTGATGGTGCGTAGTTGGTATTAGCATATTGCGACTGGCGACGGTTCTGCTCAGTTTGTTGCAAAAGACGAGTTTGTTCAGCTAATTGTTGATCAAGACGACGTTGTTCAGCTTGCTGCTGCTGCTGATGTTGCTGTTGCTGAGCCAATTGCTGTTGACGAAGTGCAATTGCATGCTGTACCGACTGAGATTTGAGTCCGTGCTTGACATGTTGCTTTTCCTTCTCACGCGAACCAATAGCTCCAACGAGGCCAGCAGAAACAACTTTATCTTTATTGGTATTTTTAGCCATCGCAATTAAAGGTCCCCCAGTCATTTTAGCAACAAAAGCTTGCTCTCGAGCAGAGAGATTTGTTGTAAGGGTGCCATGTCCAGAGGGCCCTAAAACTCTGTTTGCACCTCTGGAGCTTGGACGTAAAAGATCAGCTGAACTGTGACGTGCATGTTGCTGTTGGCCATGTACTTCAGCAGAATTCAATAGATCTGTTGAGTTACGACGCGAATTACGGTTCTGACCATGTCCTTCAGTGAAATTCAACAAGTCTGCTGAGCTATGGCGTGAGTGACGATTTTGACCAAACCCTTCACCGAGATTCAATAAATCTGCCGAGCTATGGCGTGAATGTTGACCTATAAGTGCACTGGAACGCTTAGAAGTTTGGCCTGGCGTGGGGGAAGGGGTATATCTTCCAGGTGTAGGGGAAGGCGTGGCACGTGCAGGCGTAGGAGAAGTTGCACGTAGAATGTTGCCTGACGGTTGACGTTGGTGGATATATTGCGGTGTGGCAGCAGCAACCATGGAACGCTGTTGAACATACTCTCCCGCCGTCAAACCTTGTTTGTGGCCAAAGGTATTATTAGCAGCTGTTGCACTCATTCCAGGCTGCCAGGCTAGTGCATTGCCGCTAGGAGATCTTTCATGGCTTGGACGCTTTTCAGGACTGGACTGATTAAAATTATTCTGTTTAGGAGGAGGACTTGGAGAGTCTTGACCGGGTGCTCGATTGAGATCAAAGGTAGGACCAAAATCAATATCGACCCCTTGTGACAATGTGTTTTCGTCACCATAAAGTGGTTGCCCAACTTCAATATTGCCGATGATCTTCTTCTTCCCCGCTCGAGGCTTTTCGACAGACTCTTGCGTGCGTACAGATCGCACAGACTTTTTGGTACTGGCATAATCCGGGGTGCCAGTCGATGCAGCGTCGTCATATGCACTACTTAAATCACTATTGCGTCTATTCATCTGCGGAAGCTTAAAGTCGTCTGCTTTCGGCAGTATCAAGTCGAAAGCGCCAGAATCGAGAATATGTTGGGTCAAGCTCCCAGAGCTGGAAGGTGGGTGCGACGAAGTAGGGCTTGATTGATTCTCTTCTCGTGTAGGAAGAGGCTTTCTTGATATGCTTTGGCTGGTCTGTAGACGAGATGGTTGGCTAGAGGGGTTCTTTGGTGGGAGCATATCGTTTGAGAAATTCGATTGTGATCTTGAATTAAAATTTGTATTATTAGATTGATGGTATTGGTTTTGATACGGTATTTGATCGCGATTCGGGGAAAGAGTTGACTCTTGTTCGTTACGAGGTTCGTAGGTTGCTACGATGCCTTCATTAATGATGTTATGGTTAGCAGGCATATGGTGAGATCTGGTGACGTCTGACAGTACCCCTCTACCTTGATCTTCATCCTCCTCAATTCTATCATGCGTTTGAGCATTCAGTCCTCGTCGTTCTTGACTGTGGTAAGTGGCTGTAGCACCGGCAGCACCAGTTAACTGAGATAACGTTGCGGTAGACATGCGATTGTTCGCTTCTCGAAGATCTGTTGATTGCAGGGGTTTGCTAGGGGGCTTAGCACCCGGCGCGTGTTTGAAAGCTGGGGGTGCAGCTACGGGTTCTGGCATCGTAATGGTTTGCAATTCTTGTAGTTCGCGAACCGGGGTTGCACTGGCTGCTTGCTCGTCTTCTGAACTGAGGCGATCGGGGGAAGGTGTAGCATCTTGTACGTATTTCAAGCCTGAGCCAGAGTGTAGAGGTGGGATAGCAGCAGGTTCGTAAGCTCCATCAAAGACGGAAGGATTTTGATTCTGATCACGGCTTGGTGGTTGAGATTCAGATGTCGACCTTTGATGAGGCGGTCCTGAGGTCTTTGGCTGTTGAAATGCAACAGGTGCCGAATCGGTTCTAGGGAGACCACCATAGCCAACATCTCCCGACTGACGGGCACCACACTGTATCGATGGTGATGATCTAACCGATGCTGCATCGTCAAATTGAAGGCGAGTTCGAGGATTTCCTACACTATGGCGACTTCTTCTACTGCCGTACTGGCTATTTCTTTGGCTGTTGTTTCTGAGATTCACCATCCGCTTGGCTGTCAAATCTTTCATCCTTCCTCTCCATTCAGATTCTAGCCAGTTAGCGCTACCTTGCTCCGATATTAGACTTGAAACGTCGAGGGTCTCTAAATATCCATATCTTCGGTGTTCTGGCATTGCAAACATCAAACTTCTGGTATCGTTTGTCTCTGCAACCAAACGACCAGGGCGTCCATACAGACCAAACGTATCGTAGACTGGGAAAAGCCAACGGAGCATCATTTCAAAGCCACTTACAGCCGGATGTACCTCGGGCATGACGAAAACGAATCCTTCAGACGTTAAAGGGGGGGTTGAGTGAATCGTGATAGATCCTTCAACCTTGACTAAAGTGGAAGCATCTATGAGTGGTTTGGATTGAGGATATATAGCAAACGCAGAATATGCATCGTTAATTGTCGCAATTGGTCGAACCTTTTTTGTTCTCTTGGAATCATAGAATTTGATGTCGCCTTTCAATACAGGGGGTCGGGAACGATCATATGCCGACCTTTTCTTTTGCGACTGTTTTTGTAATCTTTGGACCTCTTTTTCATCGGGTGGAGTGATGACGCACCAACATCGTCTCCAAGGCGTTCCAGCGCCAAATCTCACTCGGGCCCAGTCTGCAGTTTGGATCCTCGAGCGCTCCATGATGGGTCTGATGTTGTTTAATAATTTACCCTTTCCAGCAATGAGCGCACCTGTATAGGCTTCTTGTAATGACGCATGCTCAAACATACAAAGACGGATACCGGCGGTCCATTGAACCAATGAGTGATGTGAATTGAAGTGCAACAGGTATCTATTCTTACCAGCGGTTGATATGCTGAGGACATTCTGCAAAGGTGCTTCTGTGGGTGACCTTGTGGGAAGGGATTCGATCTAGAGACCATTAGTAGGTGGAATCATACTAATTCTGAGAAGAGCAAAAGTAACCATTTTGATCGAGGCATCTGTGAGATTGATAAACTTTGGAAGGACCTCTCCATCTTGCCCAGCAGCATCTAACTCTGCAGCGTCCCACAATGAAAGGATAGTCCCCACAAGCTGTGCAAAACACTCCGTCCAGGTTCGGTCGGCGTTGGCCTTGCCATCTGCATGATGTTAGATTATCATGCTCTACCAAGGTAGAATACAATACGTACGTATGTTCTGATCGTCCAATTTTAAGAAATACCCTTCCTGGTACAATTTATTGCTGTGACTATTCAACAATGTGAAGATTGGTTGGAGTTCCGGCAAGGTATCTTGGTACACATCCATCAGTGGAGGCTGAAAGGTTTGTACCATAGACGTTGGTCTAGACGATGCGCGTTCCCTTGTTCGAGTCGGGTGAGGAGATGCGCGAACTTCGCTCGAAGGGGATTCCTCGTGAGAAGGCATTTGGAAGCTCGAAGTTGGAAATGGCTCTCTTCCCGAGGACGACTTTCCTGTGTCTCGAGACCCTTGCTGTGTGTAGGATTCAGTTCGACTTCGTGCTCGGCCTGTAGATGGAGGTGGTCGAGTAGGGCTCTTAGAGTCTCTGTCCCGAAACTGGGACATGAACGACATAACTAAGGGAAAGAGCTATTTAGCAATGGTTGACTTGTAAATATGGTGGCGCATTCCAACGTACCTCGATGTCGGCCCATTTTGAATGAATTAATTTGCTTTGAATAATAGTAAGTTCAGAAATCTATGAATGAAGCAGTGATTCCGCGAGCTCCGGATGAACCTTCAAATTGATGTGGTTGCCTTTATGACATGTACAATCTAATAAGTGTTCTGCGTTTCGTTCTTTCTTTGTCGAACTGTTGATTATCTAACAGCACGATGATTCTCAATTTTATAACCCGGCGGTAAATGGAGTTCTCACGGCTGCAAACAGGAGATGAATTGAAGCCAACAATGCAAAAGAATGTAAAGATTGAATTGGGGGGGGGGGGGGGTTTGAATAATGTTGAGGAATGATGAATAATTTGGGGAAAAGCAGGTGAATAATCTACTGGTATGCGGACTAATTCATGTACCTGCTTATTAGCATCTTGTTATTGAATTTATTTTGGGGTTTGGTGGGATCTGGGGGGACGTCACTTTTGTGAGACCAGGGAACGATGAGAGGATAAGAGGCGGGAGGTCCGACTACCGATGCTCAGATGCTCAGATGCTCAGATGCTCAGATGCTCAGATGCTCAGATGCTCAAAATAGAAAGGAAGAGAGAAAGAGAGAAAGGAAGAGAGAAAGAGAGAAAGGAAGAGAGAAAGAGAGAAAGAAAGAGAGAAAGAAAGATGAATAAGAAAAATGTACGAGAGTAAATGGATTGAGAAGTCTAGGAGATATGTAACGTGATGTAGTTTAAATGTGTACCAAGTCGGTAGCTAGAGTGAGAGGGAGAGAATCGAAGATGGACAAGAATATATATCAAGGTCTCAGGTCCCAGGTCCAAGGTCCAAGGTCCAAGGTCCAAGGTTGTGAAAGGGTAGAAGAGATGAAGAGGATGGTAGGAAGAAGTGGTAGAAGTGGTAGAAGTGGTAGAAGTGGCCGTGAATACCCTCCTTCCCCCCCTCCCTCCAGCTACCTAGGTCGGCTCGTAGGTAATCTTGGAAAACAATAACAATAGACAAGGGGGAGTTTATTTGGGCGTGAAGGGTTCAAATTGATTTCACCGAGTAATTCCTTTGCATCACATGAAATGATTCAATTACGAGGTCTCATGTCCATATCTCATATGGAGCATAAAATAGACCGAAGGACCGGACAAAAAGGTACAGATGTAGCAAGGTAGGTCGTGTAGGAAAGACATACACATACATATACATACATATACATACATATACATACCTCCCTACATACAGAGAGTCGCTATCTAGTATTCATCACAGTCATCACAGCAACAACACATCCAAACTATACTGATCTGGTAGCTAATAAGAGTATTTATCATTTCCTCTTGATTTATCAAACCTGGAATGTCAAACAACATCCAGATTTGGAACTGTTGACCAATTCCAAGTACATGTACTAATGAGGAAAGAAATAGGTAGGTATGCTATCTCCTGCATTCGAACCTCTCTTGTTATACTTGTATATATATACTCGTATATACATTCACATATATTCACATACATTCACATACATTCACATACATTCACATGCGCACAGAACGTTCATGTATTGTGCAAGAGGGGCAAAGCATCTTCCATTCCAATTCACCCATCTTGGCTAACGACTAATCCCTTAGCATCCTCAACACATGGACGCGTCATTTTCTCTTGCCCCAAATAGCGCAAACTCACTTCGTAATGCTTACTGGCCTTTCCCCCCTCAACACGCGCTGGAAGAAGATGGAAAGGAAGGGCTGATCTGATCGCCTATACCTGTGCCTGTAGATTCTGCAGAGGTCTAAGAAAAGTCCAGCAAGCTCCAAGGCGAAGAGGAATAATACGAGATCGTAACGCCGAATATACCTTTATTGGGTGCTATTGAACCATCACAATCGACCTACTAGCCTAAGGGGGCCCAGGTACCTATGCAAGCGGCTCTCTCAGCTCGTTTATCGGGTATCGGATCCATCAATTAATTGGCAATGGAATGAATGAATGGCTGTGTGAGAGAGATTCTGAGAGAGATTCTGAGAGACATTCTGAGAGACATTCTGAGAGACATTCTGAGAGACATTCTGAGAGACATTTCTATGATAAACACCGACTCCGCAATAAGTTTCCATACCTCCAACATCTCCAACATCTTCAATCTCTTCAATCTCTCCAACATCTCCAACATCTTCAATCTCTCCAATCTCTTCAATCTCTCCAATCTCCTTCCATATCTCTCAATGTCTCCAGTCTTTCTGAAACCTGATGATTACCAAACTGTGTGAAATCTGGCCCAAGCTCTTGCACAAGAAAGGACAAACGCTCTCTCTTCCCTCCATAGAATCCAATCAATTTGTCCGCGAACCTCCTTCTCGCGGAAAGGTGCAGTGCCACGGTAATACGAAGAATTGATCCATTTTGGTCCGGAGAGATATAAAACATGCCTGCGGTGATCATCCGTTTAGGCTTGACAACGCAAATCGAAAAGAGAAGCACCTTCACATTCAGCCGAATTCTCCGGATCATGCAAGATTATGTTCAAACGACAGCACAGCCGGTCTGGACACTCACTCATCGACGCAGGCCAAGTCAAGCAAAGGCAACGCAGATATCCATTCGTCGTTTCGGTGTCATGTAGAAAGTAAGCACGTGGTAGATTTGCATCGATGTATCACCATTCACCACCATATGAGCAGACGCAAAGAGTGAACATGTCAATTTCCTTACGAAATTAATTGGTCCATTCATAAGGTTAAGGTTAATGTTTTTCGTTCTGTCTTTCACCTGTCTTTCACCCACTCTTGATTTGATTCAAATTCCTACCTAGTCGGCTTGATGATCCTGGTAGACTCCACACAAATTGTCATTATCCACAGCTGGAGCTTTATTCAGCCTTAAGAAATCTATATTTATGGCATGGATCACGTGTCTGCTCGTAGTCCGTACCTGATTCGTTATCGCGGTCGGTCCATTGAATAATGAAGGTTCTTATCGTCTCAAGTGCAATTTTTGTGAAGGCGTTTCTCGCTTTATATCCCGACAACTTCCATCAACTTGACCACGAGGTAATTTTTCACCTCTGCGCATCAATCACGACGCTGGGATGAGGAGGTCGATTTCTCGAACACACGTTGCGCAAGCTATACATACTCAATCCCGTCGTACTCTCATTCACAGTTCTCCGAGATGGCGCCCTGAATTGGCATTTTCAACATCTGCAGATGTCGATATACCACCATTTCGAAAAGAATCCCTTCCATTTAAATTCGAAACGGGACTTGCCTTATTTGCGAAGAGAAAGCCTCGACCTTTTCCTCCTCCATTCCTATCTCCTCCATCGGGATCCTTTTCCGATCCGTTAAGTACTCATCATAGGAGTCGCGATAGAAGACCTTCAGTGAACGGCGAGGTGATTAGGGGATATACAAATGGCGATGATGCGGTTTACTCCAGCGATTACTTTATCGGCGCAAATGATGGTGTCGGCGCCTGGTCTACCAGAGAAGGTGGTCACGCAGGGTTTGTGGCTTTCTGAAATCCCGATTTACCTTGGAGTGCTAACATATGGTCAGTTTATGGTCAAGGCTATTACTACACTTCTGGGCTGCGGAAGTAGAGAACGACGCAAGAAGATCTCGACCCGCAGGAAAGTACTTCGAGCCGAATCCTATTGATTATCTGCAAAAGGCATATGAGCAAACTATTCAAGCTACCGCGAGTCCGAATAAATGGCAAGGCACAACGACTGCGTCCGGGGCACAATTGCATTACAAATTAGATGATACAGACCTTACCGCGCCCGCTACTCCTCTCTTATACGTTACCAACATTGGCGATTCACAAGTGCTAGTCATAAGACCGAAACAGGAGGAACGTGTTTTCAAAACTACAGAACAATGGCATTGGTTTGACTGTCCTCGACAACTTGGTACAAATAGCCCCGACACGCCTGTTAACAATGCTGTCATGGAGAAGGTGGAAATTGAGGAAAATGATGTCGTTCTTGCCATGTCTGATGGCGTAATTGACAATCTATGGGAGCATGAAATAATTGAAAGTGTTGTGAGTAGTATCCGTAAGTGGGAGCGAGGTGAAGGAGGTGTAGGTACTGGAGATCGACAGGGTGGTGCTGGAGGTGGTATGAAATTTGTAGCGGATGAGCTCATGAAAGCTGCAAAAGTGATCGCGCAAGATCCTTTCGCAGAGAGTCCTTTCATGGAGCACGCTGTCGAGGAGGGTCTTGCTATGGAAGGAGGTGAGTACAAAGAGGCTGAAAATTATACCATTTACTAATTGATTGTTAGGCAAACTAGACGACATAAGTGTAGTTGCAGCTCTGTGTAAACGCAGTAACGGATGAAGTGAAGTAGTCGCATAGGTTGAGTTATCTGGGGCATATAAGATATGCCCTCGGAATTGAAGTGAATAGAAGCTGTCCATGTAATAGCAACTCGCGCCAAGAGGTGCATAGAGACAGTTGTCAGGGGGGAGAAGAACGCCAAACAGGAGATCTCGATTTGCGAGGGATGGAAATCGTGTCGAGAGATGGGCAGAGTGAGGAGGTTCGCGGGTGGGAGGAATACAAGGCGTATGAACCATCTATGTAATAGGTATTGTTATTTAGGCAGGGTATAGACTTTTGTACCTTCATATAATATTAAGCAGAGGCTTTGAAAGTGCTCCTGTCCTTTGGTTCTAGACTTGTTGGCTTAGCATGGCTAGCAACAAATACTAGGAAGCCATTGGGCCATTGGGAAAACCCACCCTAGTTCCCGATAAGTCCTTATCGTTAAATTTATCCGATAAAAAAATTATCAATCTTCATCATCACATCTCTTGCCATTTACCAAACTCAATCAATTGACCCTCCAACTATTTTGACGAATTCGAAAACATGAGAGGAAAAAGAGCGAAGCAATATAAAAAGCTCATGCAGCAATATGGCATGAGCTTTGGTTTCCGTGAAGCATATCAAGTACTTCGTGAGCTCCCCAATCTTGCGCATCAGTACGATTGCTCGTTTTCAATGACTGACTTTCTCTCTCAACAGTTGACGCAGAGATTATTAAGGATGCAGATAGATTCAAGATGGATTTGGTCGGTGGTTTAGAGCGAACACTTCATGGTCAAGTTAAGCCTAGTATGCTCACATACCTTTACGTCTTGTCGCATCAATTGTTAACGTACGTTAGTGATTACACAATGTTCAATGCGCCATTTATACGCTGCTTCATCAGAACCAGGAGTTTCTTATCTCATCGACAAAGCAAAAACCTACGAGCGACGTCGTTGCGGTCATCTCCCAGAAGATTATCCCGAACCTCTCTCTGCCCGTGATTGTATCAAAGCAGTCGTTGACGGGAAAAACAATGGGACCAATAAACACAGATACGTGGTCGCAAGTCAAGATATAGAAGTGAGAAAAGCGATGAGGGCCATTCAGGGCGTACCTCTGGTTTACATTAACAGGAGTGTTATGATTATGGAACCTATGGCAGAAACATCTGCGGAGACGAGAGATCGAGAAGAAAGGTCGAAATTTAGACAAGGCATCAAGTCAGGAAGAGCTTCAGGAAGTCTCAAGAGGAAGAGAAATGAAGGCGATGAGGACGATGACGAAGAATCAGCAAAGAAAGATATGGGTGTATCGGACGTTGTTGCGAAAAAGAAGAAGAATGCACCAGGACCAAAAGGACCCAATCCATTAGCAATGAAGAAGAAAAAGAAGGTCGAGGGAGAGAGTACGAAGCCTAATGCGTCAACCAAAGTGGCTGATGCAAATGATTCGGGAGCGGATGGTTCAGAGCCTGTCAAACGCAAACGAAAACGTCTACACTCGAAGCAAAAGGCAGAGGATGGAGCTGATGGGGAAACGACAATTTCAAGTGAGAAAATGGATGAAACAGCTTAATATATACAGGAATATCGAGCAGAATATTACATGGAAATTAATTACAATTTTAGAATGATACCCAAATAGATGGAATTAAGCTAGCTGCATGATTATGATTATGATTATGGTTGTTGAAGTTAGGTACAGTCAGTCAGTAATAAAGAAATCGGGGAGCACGATATTACGATTCCAATTCGTTATATAGGTCGCATTTGACCAACGCCGACCCCCTGGATTACGGAACAAAGAAAATGGACTCCCAAACTACATATCAAGTAAAGAATAATCTATTTAAAGTATCGCAACAACATAATGATTCCTCGAAAGTTGCAAGTACTCAAAAGCATTCAAGCCTTCACTGCCCATAAGCAATAAGCAATAAGCAACAAGCAATAAAACATCTGAATCATTACTACGGAGTATAATACCCTTACCCGTTAGAAAAGCACGTTCCAATCGTTTACTGGTTCACTCACTGAGGAAGTGCATCGGTCATTCCCAAATCCCAAGATCCTGGTCAAACTGGACGGTTTCTGTGTATACGGTGTGTACGGAATCCATACACAGCACAGAGCATCGACCTCGGAACACTTTTGTGCTTAAGAATCCATGGATCCGCGCAAGAACACATTTAATGAATGAACAACGAATGTCTAAGTGACGTTAGATGATTTATCTGTTAGAGACGCCACCTGCCCTGTGAGTCAAGGTGGTGGTCGAAGTGCTAGAAACAATATGCCACAGAGTGATGAGATCACCACAAATGCTAAGGAAGATGGCATTGTGGGACCGGGTACAGCTGTTCAAAATGGACTTGCAGAACTGGATGACTTCGGATTGCCCCTCAAGAAGAGAGTTGTTCCAGAACCGGTAGCATATGATGAAGATTTGGAGAATAGCGAAGCGGAGGATAAGTCGAGTGTCCCAGAAGATCGGACTGCTGAGACTAAAGAGAATGGATTGAAGAATGCGGATGTTGCTAAGGAAGACGCAGAAAAGGCAGA
The DNA here is from genome assembly GCA_014898425.1 of Botryotinia globosa. NCBI lineage: Eukaryota > Fungi > Ascomycota > Leotiomycetes > Helotiales > Sclerotiniaceae > Botryotinia > Botryotinia globosa. The sequence continues at coordinate 3,422,630 of RCSZ01000001.1, forward strand.
CGATGGAAAGGATCATGGGTCAGATAAGGAAGAAGAGGGACTCAAGGTTGTGCAAACAACGCCATCACCTGCGACCGCGAATCCAGAACCTCAAGAACCTCGCGAGACAGCTCGGAATGAGGGCTTGCCAGCTCATGGACATCCGGCCCCTCAAAAAACAATCGAAGAAGTCGAATCTACAAGTAAAGAAGCTCTGGCGGAATCGTCGGAACCTGCGAAACCTGCAGAAGAGCCAAAATCTGCGGAAAGTTTGGAGAATACTAGCGGCAACCATAATAGCAATGCGGTTCCCGCGGTGAATAACAGGAATAGTCGGATGGAACCAAATCAGGGAATATCAGAATGGTCGCATCAACATACCACTGTACCTGTTCCAAAAAGCCCACCTCAAGAAGATGATGAATGGCAAACAATGCCAGCGTATGCTCCATACGATATTTATGATGACGACAATAGGTTAATTGCGAAGGAGGCACACGAATCTGATGAGGAACCGGATGCATATGCAGGGTTAGGTGGTGCCGGTAGAGGATATACCAGAGTTCAACTAGACGAAGATGCTCAATCTGCGACGAGTCTGGATGAGAACACACAATACCTTTTCAAAGATCTTCATGGCACTGGAGCTGGAGAAGTGGAAGATGAGGAGCAGCGAGATGCACTTTCTCAAATGCAAGCTACTAAGGATCTTTTAACGGAAGGGCAAAGAATTGCATATGTTGGCATGACTCGACTCATTCTTTCTAAAATGCTTGAACAACAGGAATTGTTGGTGTCAGCAAAGAAAGGAAATAAGAAAGAATTGCAAGTTTCAGCCGAAGCTATGAAAATGTGGACTCAGAAAATGATGGTTCGGCTATATGCGCACATGGAAATCAGTACAGATGAACAGATTATGATTGAGCAATTGGCTGAACATGGAGTAGTCCCTTCAGATCTGACAGGAACTCTCATGCAAAATGCACGAGTAAAGAATCCTATGGCCGAGAAAGCTCATTCAAGTAAAGACTCGGTTGCTTCTGGTAGAAGTCCTAGGGAATCCATCTCATCTCCGCGATTAGCACGAGAATCTATACAGTCTCCACGCTTACCACAATCACCTTTAAGTCCACAAACTCCTCGACGATATGATGAGGAAGAATCGGCTGCTGTGCCTCCACCGTACCAAGAGCATGAAGGCGAAGATTTACCCGAAGTTCGAACTCCTTCACAGCTTCCCACCACTAAAAATATTGATATCGATCTTCGCTGGACTGTTCTTTGTGATCTATTCTTGACTTTGATTGCGGACTCGGTTTATGATGCACGATCTAGAACTTTGTTAGAAAAGGTTGGTGATAATATGGAAGTTTCCTGGTTAGAAATCTGTCGTTTTGAGAAACGAGTAACGGATGCCTTGGAAATGCAACAAGCGGCCGAAAAGGAGAACTGGAATGAGGATGATCATAAAGAGAACAGGAGGAAAATGGCTCTCAAGAAACGATATTTGATGATGGGTCTTGCTACCGTTGGTGGAAGTTTAGTTATTGGACTTTCCGCAGGTCTCTTGGCACCTGTTATCGGGGCAGGTCTCGCTGCTGGTTTCACTACAATCGGTGTAGCAGGTACTAGTGGTTTCCTTGCTGGTTCTGCAGGTGCTGCTATCATCACAACGGGTGCCGCCACTTCAGGTGGTTTCATTGCGATCAAAGCTGCAAATCGTAGAACTGGAGCAGTCAAAACTTTTGAGTATAGGCCATTGCATAATAACAAGCGAGTCAACTTGATCATTACAGTCTCGGGATGGATGACGGGTAAAGTTGATGATGTTCGCTTGCCATATAGTACAGTTGATCCCATCATGGGAGATATTTACTCGGTTCTTTGGGAGCCGGAAATGCTTACAAGTATGGGAGATACCATTAATATCCTAGCAACAGAGGTAAGGTTTGATTTTCTCAGCACACACTGTATACACTAACGCATCTTAGGCTTTAACGCAAGGTCTTCAACAAGTTCTCGGAAGTACCATCCTCATTGGTTTGATGGCTGCTTTGCAATTACCAGTCGTTTTAACTAAACTTTCATATCTCATCGATAACCCATGGACGGTTTCCCTTGATCGTGCAAATGCTGCGGGTCTTATTCTTGCAGATTCGCTTATTGATCGAAACCTTGGTACTAGACCAATCACCTTTGTGGGATATTCCCTTGGTTCTCGAGTCATCTTCTCATGTCTTAAAGAACTCGCCAAGAAAGGCGCTTATGGATTGGTTCAAAATGTTTACCTGTTTGGTTCACCTAATGTGGTGAATCAGGACGAATATTTAAAAGCGAGATCCGTTGTGGCTGGTAGATTTGTCAATGGATATGCAAGGAATGATTGGATTCTGGGATATCTCTTCCGCCTTACTAGTGGTGGTATTAGACGTGTTGCAGGTCTTGCACCGGTCGAGAACGTTCCTGGAATAGAAAATGTGGATGTTACTGATCTAGTACCGGGACACATGGCATATCGTACTGCCATGCCCAAACTTCTTCGAGAGGTGGGATGGGAGGTTGAGAGCGACGAGTTTACTGAAATCGAAGATCCAGACCCAGAAAACCATGCGGAGAGGCAGAGAGAACTTATTAATGAAATCGAGGAAGCCCGAAAAGAATTCGAGAAGAAAGAGAAAGAAGGGAAAGGAAGATTTAGTTTCTTCGGCCGTAAAAAGAAATCCGCCGTCGAACGGAAAGAATGGGAGACATATGTAGAAAGTTCAAAGAACGAGCAGAGTCGTGATTCAAGCCGATCTGGAACAGAGGATGGCCAAGGAAATAACCATGGTATTCTTTTCGACATCGATGCCATTCGTGCAGAAGTCGCCAGTGGAGTTGCTGCCGACGGTGGTACCAAGAAGCGTGTGGCGGTTAAAGAACTTAAATCCACACTTCCACCTATGAAACTCAGCCTCGCCTCTTCGTCTAATAGTCCACAGTCTAGTCCACAAAATTCTCTTCGACCAACAAAAAGCGACGATGCGAGTACAGCACTACATGCCTATGATTATCGTTCGCCAGGTCATTCTCCTCGTCCTTCGAATGGATTTGGCGCAGGCTCAACATATTCGTACTCGAATTCGAATTCTCGACAAGATCTCGCCAGGAAATCACCATATCTGGCTCAGGAACCTGAGGAAGAACTTGAGATGACTTTTGATACCGCGTATCATTCTCCTCCTCATTCGGCTAATGTTAGTAGTACCAGGTTACCTGAGAGAGGACATACAAGTTTCCATTCTTTAGGTCATGTGGCCGATGGCAACGTTGCGTTTGGGGGTGGTTTCGATGGGACTGGATCGAGTATGGCAAGGCCAGAATTGAAGTCGGCTTCTACATTACCTGTGGGAATGGGAACAGGAGTAGGGGTAGGGGTAGGATTGGGATTGGGAGTGACGGGTATGGGATTAGGATACGTGGCGGAAAAAAATGCGTGGGCGGATGACGATGAGGATGAATTTGCCGGGGGTGGGGGAGAGGAGGAAATTGAGATGACTTTTGCATAATTGGATTTGATATTGATTTTGCGCTTTTTGGGTGCAGGGTGCGTGCATTGCATTGCATTGTATGGATGGATTGATGATTGGGTTATTTTATACGTATTGATGGGATGGGATGGGATGGGATGGTTGGTTGGTTGTAGTGTAAATCGGATCAGAAGAGGGGGTGAGAAGGTTGGAGAGGGAAAGGTGAGGGAAAGATGAATGAAAGAAGGAAAGGGATAGAGAAAGAACGAGAGAAAGAAGGAAAGGGATAGAGAAAGAGAAAGAGATAGACTTAATGTGTATATTCATATGGATATATGGGTTAGCGTGGAATGAATAAATGCATGCATGCATGTATTGATATGGATTGATAGCATGATGTATTTGAGTGATTGAGTGATTGAGTGATTGATGAGTAAGTGAGTAAGTGAGTAAGTGAGTAAGTGAGTAAGTGAGTAAGTGAGTAAGTGAGTAAGTGAGTAAGTGAGTAAGTGAGTAAGTGAGTAAGTGAGTAAGTGAGTAAGTGAGTAAGTGAGTGATTGAGTAAGTAAGATGGATGTTTATTGTGGATGGTTTGTGGTGTATGGTGGGTGTATGGTGTATGAGTAGATAAGTAGATGGTGATTGTGATGGTGGTTTTAGTAGTAGATATAGAAGTAGTAGGAATAGATATACAAATAGAATATATAGATATAGAATATATAGATATAGAATATATAGATATAGAATATATAGATATAGAATATATAGATATAGAATATATAGATATAGAATATATACAAATGAATCCTATATGATAATATATATCATATCATATTGTATTTTCATGTTTTCATGTTTTCATGTTTTCATGTTTTCATGTTTTCATGTTTTCATGTTTTCATGTTTTCATGAAGAAAGTTGGTGTTAGGATGGGGGGTGTCTGGATTTCGGAGAACTTGGAGAACTTGGAGAACTTGGAGAACTTGGAGAACTTGGAGAACTTGGAGAGGAGTTTGGGAGAAGGGGGAGTTTGGGAGAAAGGGGAGAAGGGGGAGAAGGGGGAGAAGGGGGAGAAAGGGGAGAAAGGGGAGAAAGGGGAGAAAGGGGAGAAGGGGGAGAAGGGGGAGAAAGGGGAGAAAGGGGAGAAAGGGGAGAAAGAGGGAGAGGGAGAGGGAGAGATGGTTTAAGATGGTTTAAGATGTGGTTATTCGGGGGATTTTGTGTGTGTTTGTGTATGATTGATGTAGTGGAAAGAGTGTGTGAAGGGATGTATGTGGGGTTCGTATTAGTGAATTGGGATTAGTAATATATAGATTGAGAATAATATTTGGGGTTTGGAATGCTTTGGTTTGGTTTGGTTTGGGGGAGAGAGGGAGAGCAAGGGGCTGTTTGTGATCGATTGTTTACTCGCTTACTTGCTTGCTGATTTCATGTTTGATTGTTGTTTGCTTGTGGATGTCTTTGCTTGTGGATGTTCCTTTTTAAGTATATTCTTGAGTATGTCTGTCTTTATATCTTGTCTGGAAAATATATGTAGATATATATATCTACTTCAGGATGTAAGAACGATCGATGTGGATAGTACAGATGTGTTATGATTATTGACTAATATGGAGGGATGGGATGGGAAGTGTGGTATGAGGTTTAGATTTAGATTCGTATTGTTGAGGAGGATACTATGAATTCGGGATTGGATATTAGAGGTTGGGTTTTAATATGGAAGAGATAATTAGTGTGTGGAAATGGGGCGGGATGGAATTGGATGAAAAAAGCACCCGAGTATCGATCTTTATATCTATCTTCCTGATAGAAAATGTGTGAATGTAACGTAAAGAAAGAAAGGTCGAGCTATTTGCGTTGAGTGTATATGTAACGGAACGGGGGGTTAGAGGGTGGTGGGGAAAAGGGGTGTTGCTGCTAAGCGACTACAGCTGATCAGATAAGGTTGTGGTTTAGAGGAATTCGACCAAGGATCTTGAGCTGGAGTTTGATTGAGAGTTGAGAGTTGAAAATGCTGGGAGAGATATTTGGGGATTGATGATTGTAGGTGTGGTTGTGGTTGGCTTTTGTAATGGGTGTTTGGATTTGGGGATAGATGGATCTGTTGACCAGGTGTTAGTTTGAGAATATTTGGATACTTGAAAGTTGGTAGATGTCTAAGGGTTTACGCTGAACATTTGAAAGTAGGTGAAGTCAAGAAGCTAGGAATGATAATCATATCTGTGATGACAGAGAGGAAATCAGAGAAGTCTGGGTAATCACTCAGGAGTACTTGAGCTGTGAATTTGACAGTGCTGTGGCTATACATGGTGTCAAGAAATTTCATATGTCAATGCAAGAATTGTTGGATTTTTTCTTGTATTTGATGTGAAGCAAAGGGTGTTATTTTTGCTGAGTAAGTTTGTTCCGATACTATTACTCAGGTGTCTATATTAAGTGATGAGCAGAAAGGTTCCAAGTCCGGCGGAGAGAGGGGATTTGAGAAATCGTAGTTAAGATTTTCGGCAGCGATCACAGATTAAAGAGGAAGAGCAAGGGAATAAAATAGTCGGTTTACCTTGGGCCGATGAGATGGATGGTCTTGATTCCATTAACAAAGATCTCAATATTATACTAGATAACGTAACCCAATTGCTGCTACAACAAGTGAGACTTGGATGTAGATGCATCAAGATCATTTGTGAGTCTGAGACAAACTGTTGAATATATCAGATGAGAGTCTTGAGTGTTCGAAGTCCACAAGTCGGAGCTTTTGAGGTGTAAGAATATCATATCCGGAAGGTAGAGAGACATGCAATTGACAAGCTGAAATCCGTATTTCAAGTACAGTGATTTCACTTTTATAGGACAAGAGTTTGGAAGAATAATGTTTAAGCCTTTCGTCGTGTGTTTGAGTGGCAAGAGTAGAGGAGGTGATGTTGGAAAAACTTAAATTTCTACAGATTGCTTGCCTCTTCAATTTATGATGTATCTGTTCTGCACCTTCTGTTTGACGTTGGAAATTTATCCCAAGTACATTTTAAATTTGAATTCGTACTTATCTAGTCCTCGGGGTGGGATAATCTCCTGTCTTTATTATAAGTATGCAATACCATTCTGAAATTTGAAAATACCATAACTTCTCTTGGTCTTGATTTATTAATGAATCGAACTGTCGATTTGTGATTGCGTCGAACATTCATCGTTGGACTTATTCTCGATTTAGGGTAGAGCACCATTTCATTCTTCCAAAAACTTATTAGAAAGGATCATATCACTATACCCTGCGGATAGATCATTCCTGTGATCTTTCCTACTCTTTCGTCAATAAGAATACTAAACATCACCATGCCAAACACAGATCACTATATTCTCAAACGCAGCGGTTGGCTGTTACTACTCTTCTTCACCCATCTCTCAGCATGTTGTCTCCGCACCATCCTCGACCACACCTTTCTCGTGGCCGATTTCGAGAATTATCCTCCCTCATATTACATGTGCGATCATAAGCACTTTTGTTATCATTGTCGAAGGAAGAGTCAGAAATGGGAGGAACGGGCGAAGACGGAAGGAATCAAGACACCTTTTGGCACTGTTTTATTCAAGGATGAAGATGAAGATGAGCAGGCCACGTCTATTATTGAGAATGGGATTGTGGGGGGTGTTTTGATAATAGGGTGTGCGGGGCTGTGGAAGACGAGGGGGGTTTGGGGGTGGTGGGTGGTTCCGACGGGACTGGGGCTTTGGGCGACTTTTTTTGCGGACTTTTATTGGGTGTTGGAGAAGGCGGTGGAGAAGTTGGAAGAATCGGGGATGTTTGATGATGATGAGGAGAGTGACGAGGAGATTGAGGAGGAGAGCGAGGAGGAGAGTGAGGAAGAAGAAGATGATGAGGAGGAGGATGAGGAGGATGAAGAGGAGGATAATAATATGCTACCTTCTCTTTTATGGGTAAATGATTGAAGTATAGAAGTATCGAGATAAGATTATGGGATTGATATAAAGTAGCAGAGGCTACTCCTTCAGCAACAAGGCCTTTTAGAAACATAATTATAATTCGGCTTTGTTCAGCAATGAATACTATAATTTAACCTATTATGAGCTGCAGAACTTTCTGCATCCAGGCCTGGCCACTGTTCCGCCCATGATATACTACAAATTATCGTGTATTTACCGGGAAAAACCACGACTTTAACAGCAGGGCTCATATAATAACCTCTCAACCACTACAGGTTCCGAGCCTAATGTGTATGCTGCGCTCCACTCCTCGAGACTTCGTGAAATATGATTGGAGTAACTCTGATGATATCTCCAATCACACCTATCAGTATCATCCACGTCCTTCAGTTCATTGCCTCCTCTCTGTAGCTCTCCTGGCCCCATTCATCCCCAACCACAAATATACTCCGCATATAACTCCAAATCCTTCCTAGCTATCACACAAAAGAGACCCGGTCGATGGCGTTGATGACATCGCTAAGTCCACTAGATGGACTGACGGGAGACTTCTCAACTTTCTGAATTTTAACAAATTCGTTCTCCAAATGTTTGATACCATGATCTATACTTTCTCGTTCAATCTATAATGAATCATTACAACGATTCAGACAGCCGAAGTAATTTTTCAAGGAATATTGGCGAGTCGATTTTTGCAGCGTCGAGCCGGTCCATACACCACCCACTGGCGGTCGTCTATCCTCGTCAAATGCTCTGAAAATTATGCACGACTGTTAAGGGGGTCGATATCATGTTATTGCTCTCGCTCACCAAACCAAGCAGTTTATTGAATGTCCGGGAATCCACGACTGAATTATTGTAAAATGCTCGTGGTTCATTGTCTGATACTGGTACGGCTTAAATCATTATAAATGTCCAAGATCTGACAAAAGATTTTCTAGTCCTTGATCACATTGATCATTGAGGTCAATCATTGTTGAAAGGTTAAGGACACCTAAGACACTGAGAATCATACGAGTATCAAGCTCTCGGATGTTAAAAAGAGATGGATTCAACCCTCTCTACTTTTGAGAGATGTAGATCATTAACATAGCAATTTGAAAAGGCGGTTGACTCATTTAAACAATAAAATAATCATAAGTTTACTGGTGTAGAATGTGGCTGATCGTTCGAAATCATTCAGTGAAACCATAACCTACGTTTTCGGCACATAATCTCATTTAAATTCGATACTCGAATTCTACTTAGAAAGAGAAGAACTGCGAGAGCGTGATAGGGATTTCCAGCTTGCTATAAATGAGAAAATACATAGTGAGTTTGTTTCAGTGAACCATTTCAAAGGACAAAGAGGATGCGGCATAAAAACACGAAATGACGTTCGAGCTCATGCATCTCGAGCCGAACCGAGTCGGCACTGATCATATGCTCCCCCACGAGCCCATAAAAGCCAACGAAAGCCAACGAAAGCCTCTGCGACCTTTCCAACCATTTATCTTTCACCACACCCATTCAATTTAAGCACAGCTCATTAACTGAACTGACACAGCATTTCCACACTTCTATTCACCCACCTAGAATTCACCATTTATCACCCGCTTCAATCAGCTCGCAAATAGCAGCTGACCCTAAATATCACCATCACCATATCTCAAATTCCTCTTCAAAAACAACCCTCCGTCACTAGAAGTCAATATGCGCCACTTACAAGCCTTCCTCTCTTTCAAAATCCATCAAGACCAAAATTATTAGTCGGAGACTTTCTCTCTAGCTATACTCAAAATGCCAGATATATCACGCAATCGTATCGAAATCTGGCGCAGTGAAGTTGAGTCGCAAACATCATCGCAATCGGGTGTAGCAGTGGATATGGGGTGGAATGCACCGGTTGTACGACCACAGAGCTTTTGGAGGCGTGTACTCGGATTGGGATATAGCGGCGGCGGGAGCGGGGGCGGTTCTGGTCGTGGCAACGAAGTTGGGAATGGAAGTAGGAGTGGAAGCGGAAGCAGGAGTGGAAGCAGCAGGAGCGTGAGCATAGGCAGGAAACTTGGATGGGTGAAAGGAGAGATCGAGCGAACTGGGATGTATACCGTGAAGATTAAGGGAGATAAGGATGAGCTCGAGAGAGAAAGCGACTTGGAGGGGAGAGAGAGAAGCAGAAAGAGCGATGAAGAAAGTAGTATGGAGCTTGATGGCAGTGAGGAAAGTGTGAGGAATGGGTTGAGGGAAAGAAAAAACAGGTTAAAAAGGGCAGCTAAGCTGTTAGGAAAGACTGAAGGAACGAGAGAGAATAGACAGAGGAGCTAGGTTTTCTTGTGTATGGGTATCTTGATGAACGGTTGGGATTGCAGAGACTAGTTGCGATAAGTTGTAATGGGTTGCGATGCAGTATTTGGCGGATTGGATAGCATCATTCATGACACAGGAGGATTAGGATTATAGCATTGGACAAATTGATGGGTGGGGCTACCTATGTGCTACAACCTCAAATAAGATCACACGGATGCTTCCAAGTATCTCATGAATAAGTCAATATCATCAACTTTGACCAAATCCCTGGCTGTGAATTGTTCGAACTCAGTTGGTGACTCGAAACGGGCATCGTGAAATATTCAATGAGAGTTCAAGCACTAGCTATGAGAAATTGATACATAAATGCTCAGATGATAGTTTGATTGATAAAGGTATCTAGATTAGATAGGTATTTGTATACCTACCTACTCAGTAGTAAAACTTCACTCCTGTTTATATTCAATATCTCCATGTTACTTATACCATAGACAGTACGAAGCTCAAGAAAATGTGGGAAAGAAATGGAAGTGTTGTACATCACATGACCAGGTATTGATTTCTAACCCAGCGGCAAGAACGAACCAACTCCGACACATTTTCCATAATAACAATTTTAGTCCTTTGGTTCTGCATCTTTGTTACACCTTATTTACAGAAAATATGTCGAAAACAGTTGTTGTTAAGTCACCAGCGGAATTCAGCAATCTACTGAAGACCTCTAAGATTGTTGTGACAGATTGTAAGCTACCCCGCCGAAAGCCCCTCCCATTACGACTTGCCCCTCCATCACTATTTGCAATACTACTATGAACTGGTATAGACATCACTAATGCTTTATCCTTTATACAGTTTACGCGGATTGGTGCGGACCATGTAAGGCTATTGCGCCCATGTACGAGCAGCTTTCTGCGCAGCTATCACGTCCAAACAAGATTACATTCACAAAGGTCAATGTTGACAACCAGACCGAGATTGCATCCACCTATGGTATCACTGCGTAAGTTTTCCCTGTATAGCACATTGCTGAACAAGTGGACGGAGTCGATGATCCGGGGTATTTATACGGAGGATCTGCTAACAACTTCGACAGTATGCCAACATTCATGATCTTCAAGGGGGGCAAGCAAGTCGAGAAAGTCCAAGGTGCCGATCCAAAGAAGCTACAAGATATTGTAAGAAAGTTGGCTGCAGAGGCAGATGATTCAGGGGATTCCTCGTCTGGATTCGCCAGCGGATCTGGATCTGGCGATTGGCGCGCAGGAGCTCTTCCAAGAGGCTACAACGATGTGACAGACCAGGTTGATATCAAAGGTCTAGAACTGTTGAATGCCGACAGTGAATTCGGAACTGTGCGAACATTAGTTGATACAACCAAACCCAGTGCCTTGTCGAATGGAAAGGCGGCAGATTCGAAGACTAAGGACTGGGTTGTCAGTGACACAGACGAGCAGCTTATGTTGTTTATGCCGTTTCAATCTATGTTGAAAGTTCATAGTGTCCAGGTAAGAGGCATTTAACATATGCGCATAGTTTTCAAGTATTGAGGCTAATCTCCCGTCCCACAGATCACCTCTCTGCCTTCAGCATCTGACAATGATGATGATGATGATGAAGAGCCAATGCGACCAAAAACTATCAAGATCTACACAAACCGAGCTCACACTGTTGGGTTTGACGAGGCTGAAGGTCTTCCTGAGACACAAACCATCACACTGGAAGCCAAGGACTGGGATTCGACCGGCACTGCTACATTATCACTCCGCTTTGTCAAGTTCCAGAACGTTACTAGCTTGGTATTCTTTATTGTGGATGGTGATGGAGATAGTGAGAAGGTACGCATTGATCGCATTAGAATTATTGGGGAAACTGGTGAAAAGCGCGACCAAGGAAAGCTGGAGAAGATTGACCATGACCATTGAAGACGATGGAGAATGATTTGTTTACTATGATGAGCGGTATAGTTATATGATGATAGGCATGGGATGGCGTTAACAGATGCGCCTTCTGGAGCGCTTTTGTGCATGGCATTTGAGTAGCATGATTTATGAATCAGCATGAAGATATCCTTTTACGCGAAACTCGTCTTCACATTGACGTCGATGACTATGAGTGATTATAATGATTTGAATTGAAATACTAAACTACAACCCATCTTTCAGAGAAAAGAAAAACCCCACAAACCGGATCCGTAATAACACGGTCGCAAAATTCTACCTTGACTGGCGTGCGCGACCTGAAGCACATCTTTGAATGCCACCCAGACAATTGCGAACTTCCAACAAGATTCCTGCAGTCCATCGAATCTGCTTCTAATCCAACAATGAACACGGTAATATAATAAAGAATGTCCGAACTCTCTCCATCCTCTCACCCACCAACCGTTATCCATTGGGCCCTTTCAGACAAACCGACGAACACAGCCTGAATTCTCGACGTAAAGTTTCGAATTCGCGGAAAGAGGTTAAAGAGAAAGCAGCGGTTGCAATTGGGATTGATCTATGGTACCATTGACACTCGTTAACATCATGGCGAGCAGATGCGCGAAAAACACGAGGTACCAAGCCGCACTTAAAAAATAAGTTGAAGAAGAAGAAGGTGTTTAGTTGTGCGAGGAAATTTTCTTATATTTCACAAATTTTGGCGGGTCTGAGCTAGCTGGAAGGCTAGGCTGAATAGAGATTGGTGTGATGCTGCTGATATATTGATGCCTTATATTTGAGTCAGACAGTTTATTCTCCTAAGTCCCGAATCTCAAAAGCTTGAAGTCCTCGACGCCTTCACTAATACTTCGTATCTACAATAGAACTTGGCTATACCAGACTGGGATATACAGGAATCTTGAATATATCGGAAAAATTTCCTGATTTGATCACTTTTTACATAGTAATACTGAATTTTTAGGCAAAACCAGAATATCGGATTGATTTTTCAAAAATCCGGTATAAATTTTGGTAATAAATTTAGCTTAATAAATCTTTTTAATATTAACAAGCTTGATTATATAATAAACTTTCGAAAATATTAGAATTTGGAATGAAAATCGAATATAAATTTTGGTGGAAACGCTTGGACTATTATTTTTTATATCAGAATCTTGTCTATACCGGATTTGATTGGTCAAATATTTCATTCCGGTATAACCAAGTTCTACTGTACCAGATATGCAGGCATCAATTTGACTACTACTAGTCTATCGTCCAAATGATCTTTGAGTCTAGAATTCTGATAAAAGTCTAAAAGTCTAGACTTCGACAATCAAAACTCTATTTAGAGAAGAATCACCACAATGGCATACACACATACAAACGCCCACACACACACCCGCACAACATTGAACAAGTTTGATATCGAACAAGTTTAGTATTAGGATACTCAAGTTCTAGTAGGAATCAATTCAGTCATACATCAGTCATACATCGCCCATACATCGGCCATACATCAGTCATACCTCTGTCGTTTCTCTTCTTTCCTTGAAGGTTGATTACTAGGTGGGTATCTAGTCCTCAGTAGTAAGGCCCGTTGATATGTCCAAATCTTATAGTATGTCACATATGGACTAAGTAGGCCGTTAAAGTGTACTTCCAACTTCTCGAGTCACTAATGTACAAAGCTAATTTTTCTATACATCAAACTCTTCCTGACTGTAAGAGCAATGCAAACCGTTTCACTTCTTCGATCAGCCTGAGGATAATGGAAACCAGCACTATGGCTGAACAGAAGCTGTGAGTAGCTTCTTTATCATTGTGGACAGTGCGGATGTCCTGTCCCGTCTGTCTGCCGTGGGGGAAAACGATGCTTGGACTACATCATCATGATCTTCTCCCCGAGCTCGAGGTGGATCAACAGTCAAACTAACTACTTTGTATCTATCTTGGCGAACCGGTCATTCTTGAATCACTAATGTACTATTTGTATTTGGCTGTAAAGGCTTTCTCCATTAAAAATTCGTTAAGCTTGTGGTTCGATGACCTACTTGCGCACGAAGGGTACAGTATTCAACATGACAGAAGCTCGGTCTTCTCTATCATCGATCTTTACATTGGTGTAAGTGCCATTTTGCTAATCTGGACCCTCTTTATTATAAATGATGTGCATGATAGGTGACGCTAGCCCACAGGCTACTGAAATCAGAGGATTTCATACCACCTCTAAATTCCACTTCAAGTACCTCTATAAGTTACTTGAAACAGATACTGTTTGAATCCAAAGTAATCTTTCGATTTCACCCTCCTTTACAACCTTTCAATCTCGACGCTGACCTGACTGCGACCTGCATGAGCTGGTACCCGCACATACATATAGGTTGCAGTTTCCACAGCTACCGGTTCCAGAAAGGGCAACCACCTTGGCTGGGCATCTCAAGGCTTGTATATTTTCTGAGAAGTTCACAAACAAGATCTGAGTGATTCTAGGCCATACCTCCCACAATCAAAGCGCAAAACAACTGCAGTTGATACTCAGTGCACTTAATTGACGACCATTCTCATTATCATTCTCCCTCGAACCGATGACCGATCGACCTTTTGTACCACTCATGTCTGTGTGGCCAGAACCGGTAGCTCTACCCTATCACTATCCCCCTCATGCCGGTTCGTCACAGAGTAAACCTGCAGAATTTCATCAATCTCTGCGTTCGAAAGGAGGATGCTGGTATGCATTTCGTCTATCCGGATTTTGTAAACCAACTAATTTAATTGTAGGACATGTAGATCTCGTAGTTCGTATTCTATCGCATCCCTCCAAGCTTTTGATACTGGACACTACAGCTAACACTTCTCGTTGCGTAGAGGTCAAATGTGATGAAACAAAGCCCATATGCAATGTCAGTAACTATTCTACTGGGGATCATGCATTGTATCATATTACTGACACATCTCTAGAAATGCTTTCGTCTATATCATCATTGGTACAGCCGCTTCTTTTCTTTGTGTGTAAATAAAGGACTGACCAGCATAGTGACTGGGAACCAAGAATCAATTTCAGGTATGAAACAAACAAAATTGTAGCCCGTACGCCAAGGGTTTCTTTGGAGGGTAGCTTGATCTGGAATCGTATGTCTAACGGAACTATCTTGTTCTTGAAAAGTCCTATTATTGACGTCTTCAGAATCCCCTTCGATTACGCCTCCGCAAAGCAATCGATCAAAAGAACATGACACGTTACCACCCTTTAACGAACTGTCAAACGACGATCAACGTGAGAAGAAGGCTTCCTTTAATCAACCGGGACTTTATACTTTAGTCGTTGTACCGGAAAGTTTTCATGAGTTGCCAGAGTACCGGACCAAAAGCTCAGGCCCGAAAAGCTTTGGTGCGAACGGACTTCCTTCCCCTCAGCGATTCCAGTCAAACAGACCAGATGTTGTTATCCTAGGAAGATTTGTAGGATATTCGGGTAGACGTAGCCTGTCAGAAAATCTAGCCTCCAGGAAACCCAGCTTGGGAAATTTTTTACCTCCCAGCGAGCTATCTACCACACCTGTGGATAGAGAATCAGACTCATATCTGCTGGATCATTATCGAAATGTACTAGCGAATCAAAGATGCTGGTTGGCTCAACAAGTTTCAGGGTCAGATGTATTTGAAAGATATTCTGCAGATTACTCTCCTGTAAGTGAAACCAAAGGCATCAATTCTAGACACTTACTTATAGAGAAGTTGTATCTCGCCATCCTAGCCTTGTCTTCCCTAAGTCTATCTCAATCGAATCACATACCTTTTGAGGAAGTTTTGTGAGTAAGCCTTATCATCACCAGGAGAATGCGCAAATAAATTTGGAAATCCTGGTACTTGGCATTGAAAGCTAATATCAACGGAAGGAAACGATACCATATGGTCATTACCGCGTTGGGCAGTTCAGTCAAAACTGAGGAAGACGCCTACTCTGATGGGGCGCTGTTCACGCACTATTTACTTTTACTATTTGAGGTAAGTCAGAGAAGCACTTCGTATTCGAGGCCGAATCATAATTGATATCTTTGTTCACTTGACAAACACACTTATTGACGAATGGTGCAAAGGTTGCTGCGACCGGACATCGTGGATTCAACATGTGGGAACAGCATTCCGATAGAATTCTATGTATTCTTCAGCTTCGTCAAAAAGCTTATGGCAAAGAACCACATGGATTCATTATTGTTGTAAGTGTAATCAAATGTTTGTTCTTGGATTCCTAATTCAAACCCTTGCTTTATGCTTCGGCACTCTCTTTCAAGGCATCAAATATTCCTGATTGGCAAATTTGATATCAGCTACCAATGATGGAATCAGTACAGCAAACCCTTCGAAGTTTTCTGTTGTACTCGAACATCAAAAAGCTTTGATTGTAGGGCTGCAGCGCGTACTCTTGGAAATCTGCGCCTTTCTACTCTTCAAAATAGCAGCTTCTTGCCGTCTCATTACGTTTACCTTCATGATAGACAATCACTAATGCAGATATTATAGTACACCTCATATATTGATATGTATGCTCTTCTGACCACTACTGGCACGGGGTCTTTCAGCAAGACCATTATTGAGCAAAACATGCTACCGCCTCCCGAAGACGCTCTGCAGAACCGATCGCTCAACATGAGTTTTAACTCGGAAGCACTTCGCCAGATGCCAGATTTGCTGAGGATGAGTCGAGAGCTAACTCTGATTGCCCTTGAAATGGCACATACGGGACGAAAATTAAAATCTGAAGAAGAAGATCTTTCAAAGCCAAGACTTGAAATTAACATGAATCGATGCAGATCTATGCAAGATTTGAACATACTTCTGATGAAATTTCGTGACACTTGGTATAGATTTCTAGAGAGAGAGACCTCGGAAGAGAGCTGGGTTCGCGAATTGGCACAACTTCCAAGCGGATTATTTACTTGTAGAACAAATGTTAGTTTTCCCAAGTTAATGCAGAAGAAACCCCGTTAACAGAGTTAGGTAAACTTATTTTATCGAGCTTGCAAAGTCTACTATCACACAAGCATGTATCAAGGCCAATCGTTGATACTATCAGCAGAAGTGGAAGAAGAGCTCTCTTCATGTGCCAGAGAGATAATTTTGATAAGCAAAATGATGATAGATCTAGGGTGTATTGGGTCTAGATTCATAGTATTCCCTATTTTTATGGCGGGTATGGCATCTCGGGTGAAGGAAGACAAACAAAGTGCTCTAAGATTCCTTCACAAATTGGAGGAGACAAGCTTTGGTTCGAATACACGCACCACGAGCAAGTTACTCGTATCGATAATCGAAAAACAAGAAATTGCGATCGCTGAGACGGGAAACCATTTGTGTGTTAGTTGGATTGAAGAATTGGAATCGAGTGGACAACAATTAATATTGATGGGCTTGTAAGATCATCGACGGGCTATGGGCTTTGCGGTGTTGATGGCTTATTGTAATGGGATGACATGAGATGGCGTCAAACATTGATTTAGATGGTCAGATGGTCTTGGATAATTATGGTCGTTCTGGTAGTTCTGTACTATTAGTTGTACGGTTAGAACTAGACCAGATAGATGATTCTCGATGAGAATATTGTAATGATAGTAGTTACTAGTCATTAAGACATCAAACATCATATTGCATCAAAACTATCATGGATCTATTGCACACATCTTTCAGAGCCTTTGTATCTGGCTTCTGCATCTACGAGTTGGAGTAGAAATGCAGACAGATAGATACAAAGGTATCCCCTCCCCCTCTTTCAAAGGTTTACAGTTATTCCAATCTATAAGGTTACAGTCTTATATTACTATTACTATTATACTTCTAGAATGTAGTCTAGATGGTACATAAAGTACATCCATCACCCTTTTATGCCATACAAAAGCTTTCCATATAAATCTTGATAGAACAATTTTCTCGCAAGCTCTTAGACATTCCAGGTTCCATTATGCAAAATATCAACTTCACATATCCCAATTGGGTAATATTGTAGAAGACTACTAGGAAACATATATACTTTGAGCCTTATTTTCATGAGGCTGCAACGACCCGGAGCGCAAACCTTTGTCTGTTGTGTGATTGGTTGGTATTGCCCCGCCGCCTTATGTTATCAGGTTGCAGAGGGGTGACGATTTCGGATAGTATCGATATCCACATCTTGATGAAACAACATTTAAACCCATTTGTACAAAAGAAGATCCAGGTTGAATCAGTTGAAGTCACCACCACTTCTTCACCTGCGAAACTGAACTGTATGAACTGCACATAACCTTACGATTCACGAAACTCAACTCAACTCTTCCTCTCATTATCATACTTTCAACCTCTAGCTTCCAACCGCGAAGGTTCCTAATTATTCCATATCCAACATCTTTCTGTCATTTGAAATTATCACACCCTTCTTCATCGCACACACAAAGACGAACCTAGTCGATCATTCTTCGACCGATCATTCATCATGGATGACCCCGTCGAAGCTTTTACGTCCATTACAGGACAATCGGAGGCTGTGGCAAGAGTGTATCTTGGAATGACCGACAACAATCATGAACAGGCAATAGGATTATTTTTCGAAGCTCCCGAACTTGCAAGCCAAAACGCTGCTTCTCAACAAGCGCCGCCAACAATACCTACTTCTACCAGACCACAAAGATCTACGGACCGCGCCCAGCAAAATGCATCTGGGGTAGTCGATTTGGATTCCGATGACGACATGGAAGTTGATGATGATAATAGCGATGGCGACTCTGAAACTGCAACAGCTGCCGCTATTGCACGCGCCGCGGAAGTTGAGGATGATGCAGCTATGGCGCGCAGAATGCAAGAAGAGCTTTACAGTGGTGGAGACGCTAGTGGCGGATTCGATGCAGAAGGCGTCAGAGCGCCTATTGCGAGAACAACGGAGACGCTTGTCGGTGGGCCAGGTGGATGGGATGGAGATGATGCCTTGCAAAGTGAAGTCTTGGAGCAAATGAGACTCCGGGCTCAAAGACAAACTAGGGCGGCTGGCGGTGGAGGCTCAGGTAAGGACAATGATTTAATTTTCTTTCATATGTTTCTCTACTAATATTGAAGCAGCTCGAACAGGAATTCCCGGTGGACGAGCGGCTCCGTCGATTTGGGACCAGGAGAACGAAGATACAGCACGAGCGGTTACAGGAGCAGAAGGAACTAGTAAGAGCGCCCGTCTTGCAGAGCTTTTTAGGCCACCATTCGATCTCATGTACAAGTTGCCTTGGGACTCCGCTCGCGACGAGGGAAAAGAAAATGGAAAGTGGATACTAGTCAACATTCAAGATAATTCTATCTTCGACTGCCAGTCATTGAATCGCGACATATGGAAAGACCCTGGAGTTAGAGATGTTGTGAAGGAGAATTTCATATTCATGCAGTATTCCAAGGACGATCCACGTGGCAGCCAATACATTCAATATTACTTTCCCCAGAAAGATAGCGAGGCCGCATATCCTCACATTGCGATCGTCGACCCAAGAACTGGAGAGCAGGTCAAGGTTTGGTCAGGGCCTCCAGTACCAAAGCCTGCAGAATTTCTCATGCAACTGGTTGAGTTCCTTGACCGATATAGTCTCGATCTTTCCAAGAAGAATCCTGTCGCAAGACGAAAGCAAGAGAAGACAAGTGCGGTAGATGTCAATAAGCTCACTGAAGAGGAGATGCTTAATCTAGCGATGCAAAATAGTCTCGCGAACAACGGAACAACGGGACCTAAATCTAATGATCCAGATGACCTCACGAAGAGTTTCGGAGATGTCAGTAAAGGAAAGGGTAAAGAGACTTCAGAAGAGAGCTCAGCGATAGCCGAACCTTCTCAAAATGATACCAATTCTGGTGCAGATGTCTCTCCTTTCTCTCAGATTGCTTCTGACAGACCGCACACCGAGCCTGAAGGTCCCCTCTCACAAAGCACGCGCATTCAGTTCAGACACGCCAATGGTCGTGTTGTTCATAGATTTAGGCTTGATGATACAGTACGTCGCATTTACGAATGGCTAAAGTCGGATCCACTGGAGGGGAAAGCAGGTGTTCCGTTTGAGCTGAGAAGCGCAGGGAAAGATTTGATAGATTCTTTGGACGAAACAGTCAAGGCCGTGGGACTCAATAATGGGACTGTTATGGTGGAATTCATCGAGGAGTAAATGATTTGTGAGGTTTGGAGATTATTGATACCAGAGAGATTGCTCGCATCGCAGGGCGAGATAATAATGAGCTGTTCACACCGTAAATGGAAAATACGCTTACTCCCTTGAAGTTGCTGATCCATTATTTCTCATAAGAAAATCACATAGGGAGGGGCTTTCCCTTTCTCTACTTCGGCACCTCAACGTTGTACATAGACGGGATTTTCCAGCAATGCAAGGATTATCGGGTTCCTGGGCTATAGAATTATAGGAATGAGAAACGAGAATATCACGATATGAAATCATTTTTATTGGTATGATAGTAGTGACATGGAACATAATTCTAGATAGTTGAATTATTAGATTGATATAATTCTTTGGTGTTGCTCGAGTGACGTTTATGACCTACAGTAGTAAACGCTGGGGGCCATACGCTACGCTTTTAACCCCTGAAATTATTGACGTTTGGCGAAGTGGGCAACTTAAGCTCCTCGGTTTCAACCAATGGGTTGAATGAGGTGGTTGGCTGGTAGACAAGACAAGATGCATGAAATGACAACAAAGACCAGTCATTTCGTGATAATAATAAGCAATAATGTGTTTGTTTTTCTAGGATTTCGACTTGTTCCTGATTCTTTAATCTCAAATCTGGGAGTGCATAAGAGAAGAGTCATAATCCATCATTAAACAAATAAAACCCCAATTTCCTATCTAGGCCCATTCGTTCCTCGACAGCCAATGCATGCCTAGGTACCTTCCCCAGATTGATGAAACAATACCTATCCATCCCATCCCATCCCATCCATACTTACTATCTATCTATCCCGCGTCCACATCTATTCGTGCATGCCGCTTCCCATAAGTTGCATTCCTCTAGATAGCTAGCTCGAGTTGCTACTTCTCTTCCATTTCTACACAATCATTCTTCTTACTCCTCTGCGAAAAAGAAAGGTTTACGTTTACACTATTTACGATTCTAGATACCCCGACAGGCTTCGACATTCAATCTCTCTTTCTTCTCTATTTGATATAGTGATACACACCCTCGGTAGCCGTTGACCCCACCATACCATACCGTACACCGCGTTCACAGGCCCAGATCGCGATCCCCTTGTCCCTCTGCAGAAAAAAGGAAGAGACGAAACCAACGAACCTTCTCCCGGCTGTTCGTGTATGAGACGATAAGTTATAACAAAGTAAAACTGATTGTGCCTGATACTTTGGACGATAGGCCAAATCAATTCACTACTACAGCCCTTCCCGGGGTTTGGAGAGCGACGAAATATCAGCGGGGTGCTCCCAGTAAAACGCGGACAACAAACCGACAACACGACCTGACATCAGCAGTGGCGTTATCTCATTCCTCTTCCCAAATCGAATCGACTTTGATTTTGAGTAATGGCGCATGAGATGAGTGGTGTTGTAGATCCTGAGACTTTGTATACAAAGCAGAATTGCATCGGTATGTTTGCGTATACTTTCGTCATTCTGTATAGAGGCTCATTTTTATAGGCGGTGGTAGTTTTGGTAAAGTTTACAAAGGGTATGGTTCTTCCTTCTGCCAATTGCCAATCCAATTCCTCATCTAGACCATGTACTGATCTTCAACAGAGTTGACAAGCGCACCGGGCAGGCTGTAGCCATAAAAGTTATCGACGTTGAAAATGCCGAAGATGAAGTCGAAGATATTATTCAAGAGATCTCTATCCTTTCCGAATTACATTCCCCTTTTGTCACGCAATACTATGGATCATATCTTAGAGGTTCGGATCTTTGGATCGTTATGGAATTCTGCTCGGGTGGTAGTTGTGGCGACTTGATGAAGCCGGGTCTGATACAGGAGGAATATATTTCGATTATCATACGGGAACTCCTGCTAGGCTTGGATTATCTTCATGGGGATAAGAAGCTTCATAGAGATATTAAAGGTTTGCATGATTTCGGCGGAAACTTGGGTTTAGATTCCAGGAGCTAACATCTGAGGACAGCTGCAAATGTTCTACTGGGTGCCAATGGACAAGTTAAACTCGCGGATTTCGGTGTTTCAGGCCAATTATCTGCTACCATGACCAAGAAGAATACATTCGTTGGGACCCCATTCTGGATGGCCCCGGAAGTCATCAAACAATCTGGTTATGACCACAAGGCGGATATATGGTCTCTGGGTATTACAGCACTGGAACTCGCCAATGGCGAACCTCCATACTCTGATATCCATCCAAT
This sequence comes from Botryotinia globosa, assembly GCA_014898425.1. Taxonomy (NCBI): domain Eukaryota; kingdom Fungi; phylum Ascomycota; class Leotiomycetes; order Helotiales; family Sclerotiniaceae; genus Botryotinia; species Botryotinia globosa. The sequence goes on from RCSZ01000001.1 coordinate 3,444,638, forward strand.
GAAAGTTTTGTTCCTCATCCCTAAGAATGCGCCTCCAAAATTAGAAGGAAACTTTACCAGGGCTTTCAAGGATTTCGTCGAATTGTGCCTTCAACGAGACCCGAGAGAACGACCATCGGCCAGAGACTTGTTGAAACACGCCTTTGTTCGGAAAGCCAAGAAAACATCATATTTAACGGAGTTGATAGAGAGATACGAACGTTGGGCAGTGCATCACAAGGGTGACGATGATGACTCGGATAACGAACGAGAAGAAGCTCCCCGACCTAAGCCTGTCGATGAGGACTTGTGGGATTTTGGTACGGTCCGACCAGTTGGCGGTAGAGGGAATGGAAGGGTTGGGCTGAATACTATGGGAGAATCTGACACAAATGCAAGAGCATCGAGGTTATCAGAGGAGAATAATTATGCAGAGCGCCCGAGACAGCAATCGCCCTCGAAATTAAAAGAACCAGGATATGTCTCGAGTATTGAAACTGTCAAAGCGACAAATTGTCCAGTAGATGCACAACCAAGGCAACCTTCTCCACAGAGACGGCCTGTTCCAAGTCTTCAGACTTCGGTGTCTCCTACTAAGGTCCCTCTTCCACCATCACCAGAAAAATTCAGACCTCCAGGATTGGAGACACCTAGAACGGCTGCCAGCTATATAAATAGACAAGTTTCTGATTCTCCTGATTATGATCGTACTTTGCAAGAACAACTCCAAAAAGATATGGGATTTCTGAAGCTCGGTGAGCCATCTCCACCGCCATTGCGAATACCCCCTTCTACCGCCCCAATACCAATACAGTACACGAATCAAAATACACCACCTTCAGCATTACCACGGCCAAATACGCAACAGTCATTACCAAAACTTACCCCTATCAAATTGCCTGAAATTCCTCCATTCCGTGGCAGCGGTCAGCCTCAACCACTGCAGCAAAGACTTCCAAACCAAGTACCTGCTACAGAGCCTCGGAAACAGCAACAGCCGCTTCCATTACCTCCAAACCCTACAGGCCTTCAAAATATCAATCTACGCCAGACAGGTCAGACAGGTCAGCAGCCATTACCTGCATTACCATCGAAAAAATTACGCAATACTCCTTCTCAAGAAAGCATTTCATCTCAATCTTCTAGAGCTCCATCATCTATGCCTTCACCTGCTCCCGCTAGTCCAACCGGCGATCTTGATGCCTTGAACGATGTGATCTTTCCTGCGCTTGAAGAAGCACTCAAACGACGTCAGTATCGCTTACAACATGCTTTCCGCACGACTGGAGCCACTCCAAAGCAACAAAGGGCACAAGCTGCTCATGAGAAATTACGAAAATTAGTTTATAAGCTTGCACATGTGTGCAAGGAAATCGACCATTGGGATAAACAGGAACCAGTGGGGATGGGGAAAGATGTGGATGTTTTCCTCGAGGGATTGTTAGAGGAAATTTTGGTCAGGGTCGAACCGGCTGATGAGGAAGATGTGGATATGAGACGATGAATGGATCAGTGCAAAATTACGAATCTTTAATGTACGATGCATGAGGAATGAGGAATGAAGAAGATCCAGGTAGGGTCTATCATGATGGATGGATGGATCGGTTAGGTACAAACTTGGTCGAATTCGACGGTATGAGGCGTTGGTTGGCAGAATTGAATTTGGTATTCCAAGAGGATTGAGGGGTTTTGTGTCAAGTACTTAGTATCGAGGCTTGCTAGAGATGTTAGGTATTAATATTATAAAATTGAAGATGATGACTCCTCTGGAAGAAGATTCTTCTCATCTATCCACTTTATCAGGTATCCGTTCACAATCCCATAATTGTTATTCTCTTGAGTATCACTGTCTAGTGCAGGCACCTTGGGTCAGTGAGTAAATGGCATGGCACTGATGTGGATGACATGATGGATTGTGTGATTGAGAAAGTTCTCCATGAATTCGAACACTTGGAATTGGCTGAGGTATTGAGAAAGTTCTAAATGGATTTGAACATCCGAAAGTCATTGAGGTATTCCTAAAGGGGCTCTAAAGATTGAAACATATGTTTGTAATTGCAAATATTGATCGCTCGCTCACTCTTCACAGTCATTGTTCCCAATGTGCGACATCGCATGAGACATTCACATCACATCACATCACATCACATGTACTTCTCACTTCTCACTTCACTTTCGCGAGTGGTGTTTATGAATACCTGGTACTTCATTTCTCTCGCCTTTAAGCTCTGAGATGTGTCCGTGTCTGTGTCTGCGTCTGCGGAAGGTATTCACTTATGAGATGCTAGGTATTTATTATATCAAGTACTAGGGACCTAGTTTTGAATACCTAGTATTCACTAGATAGATGAAATTGTTGCTCCTGCTGCTCATGGCTGGGTATCTGTAGCTCTTTCTGGTTTGGGAGAGGGGGTTGGGGTGGTTAGTGGTTGGGTGGTTGGGTTGTTGGTTGATTGAATAGTTCTTGTTGTCGTTCATCTTCTTTTGGTCTTTAACCTGAAACTTATAACTTGCAACTTCCAATTGCAACTTTGGCTCTTCGAAAACTTATCTTCAATCATAACGTTCTCAACAACATAACCTTCTACCACTATTATTTTGTTTGCTAGCGCCGACTTATTGCAAACGCTTGCAAAAGTACGCTGATACAGGAGGAGCATTACTATCATCTTTTCACCTCTGGCTCCTCAGTTTGTTTGACAGCCTTCTGATTTACTGACTTTCCTTCTTATTTCTGATCTTGGCTTTTTTGAACTCGATATACTTCTTCAGATATCAACCGACTTCGCGCTGGCTTCCTATCAATACTCATTATCTCTAGATACGTGACTCGATACATAGTATTTACCGCTTACTTTTCCCTCTGGCTTCAAAACTATCTACTATGCGCTTTGGAATCAACTTTTGATTATATCTTGTTCGACATCTGACCTTTTTTCCCCTTCGAATACTTGACTATTGGCTTTGATAGCGAGTCTCTCTCGACATCTCAATCCCGATTGTCGGCTTTTAGTCGCTGTCTCTTGCTCGCGCAGAAGCTTTCATCTAGCATAACCAAGGCCAAACATATCCTTTAAACTATCTCTCGTCGATAAGAGTGATACCTGGATATCTTATCAACTCGATATTCGGGGGTGCAGTCATTCTTCTTAATGCTTTCAGTCTAAAGGAAGAATTCCATCGCCGCTCCGAGGAACCAACATTGCTATTCCAGTGTATCTATCCTCTTCATATCTTCGGCACTTCGTTTCCCGGTAAAACTGAACTTCTTACCGGGATTTTACAATCTACCTCATCATGATTGGCAACATTGGCGCCAGTAGTAGAAAAAGTTTATCTCAGGCCTCTTCATCTACTTTTTCAAACACTCTCGTTCTTCGGCCATCCAAAGGAGGAGCGAAGAGAGTCGATATGCAGATTAGCGATATCATCGACTTGGAGATCCGCGATAAAGTTGTAGCAATGCTTCCATCCTATCCATCATACTCTCTTCTTTATCTTACTTATGTACTAGTTAGGAGAAATGGAAAATCGGACGCAGCCCGAAATCTTCTTCACGATACACGCCATAATAGAGATCAATATCTACCGATCACTTACATCACAAGTTTGAAGGAAATTGGGGATGTTACGATGCGCGACAAAGCTGAAGGTATTATCAAGATGGTACCGGAAGTAACTATCTGGTGGGCATTTTACGCCTTGCAAGTTTGTGATGGATCTGTTGATCATGCTATTGGTTTGTTATTTGAGGGTGTTGTCGATGCTTCTAGGGACCCTGCGATACAGATAGCTCTTGCATCTACTAGGCGTGTCAGTCCGGCAATCAGTCCTATGAGCAGACCAGATGAAAGCTTGTTCATCGATTCGTCGTCAGACTCCGATAGCTCTTTTTTCAGCGACACTAATGGCAACGAGTCGTCCAAACCGACTTTATCATCACCTGAGCTGTTGCAACAAACAGCAAACAAATTTTTCGTCGACATTAGCGACGATGAAAAAGACCCTAAGTTAGAAGAAGAAGATGCAACTCTGCGTGCCAGCCCTGACTGCAGCAACCTGCGAAAGCCAGCTATTGATAAAGGTAAGGGCGTGGACAAATCAGACCCGGAGGATCTTAGCTCCTACATCGAGATGAGCAATATTCTACCCTTCAAGGAGAGTCCTCGTTTCAAGAGACATGATGAAAAGAACCGCACTTGCAAGTTCTGTGGGGCAGTACTTAAGGGCTTGGCGCGAACTAGTCACGAGAAATCATGTCGTATGAAGACGAAGCTAATTTGTGTCAAGTGCAAAAGGGAAGTCTCGAAGTCGAATATCAGAAGGCACGAAGCCAGTTGTGATGGCCCAGAATACGAAGTCCGTGGTCCAACAAGAGTGACCGCTTCTCGTGATAGTTCTCCAGAGTTCGATTCTTCTGAATCTTACACAGAAGATCAGCTTCAAAAAGTGAAGGAAATGCAACTGCTTCTCCCTCGCCTTTCGTTTGATAAATGCATCGAGTCCTTAGCATTGTGCGATTATAATGTCAAAGAGGCTATAAATTTGGAGAGGGAGACGTTGACTTCAGATGAAGAAGTTGACGAGCGAGGTTCGTATGGGCGGAAGAATGATTCGGGAAAGAGAGGATCGGGAAGCACGTCGGTAGGTTGACCTTAAATGATCATAATATTGTTCAACTTCTGATAATACCTAGGTTGAGCGTGTCACAAAGAAGGCTCGTATCCAGGTCGGCGACCGAGATACGAATTTAGAGCCCGCGAGCCAGTGGATTGAGTATGTGCCCACTCCCCATTGTTTGAACGTCGAACGGACATTCTAATCATGCTTTACAGAACCACCTTTTCTGACCTTTGTCAAAATTCGGCTAACCTTACGATTGTCAATCTCGCTGACTCGAAAAATCGTTCAGTTCCGACGAAGCTTCTTTGCGACAACTCGGAAAGCTTAAAGAATCTGATTGATCTCTCAGGAGACGAAGATGTTCCAAAGGAGATAATTCTCTTGGATATCGAGTCACATTCCTTTGATGCGCTCATACAATATATGGTCTGTCGCAACGCCTCATTTGGTTCTCGAGTAAGCCAAACACAAAAGATCACTTCGATCGTAAACTTCATACTTCTCGCGGATGATCTCAAAGTTGCTGGACCAGCGACTACCATGCTTCCGGTTCTTGAAAGACTTCTAAAGGAAGAACGAAAGGGACCGTTTCCTTCAACTATTTTGAAAGGTGACCACGTAGAAAGGGTCTTCTCGACTCTTGGAGCTAGTCATCCCATTTCAAAATTGTTCGTCAGAGCATCAGTACGACCATTTCTCTGTCACAAAATTGACAACACCTCCATCGAAGAGGAGTTTGACGACAACTCCCAATTCACGCCAGGCGACATCGAAATCTATCGCAACAAGCCAGCGCATCTTGCATTCAGGCTGAACAATGACTTTAGATCGGCTCTATTATTAAAAGTCTTTGAAACTACGAGCACCAGGGAATGTCGACAAGAATATACGCGCAGCAAAACCCCCAAGAAACCCACCACTTGGTTCACCGATCCGCTTGACGATAGCCAATTCACTATTTGAGCCGATTGACCCAGTGTTTTCATTGTTTATCATCAAGCCAACATTTTTAATTTGTTACCATTCTAGGATGTGGACTTGTTGAACTGGATGTGCCTTCGGCTTTTGGGCTTGGGTAGGTCCAATCATGATCTGGTCTCGCGCAGCAATATTTTCGTTTGTTCATTGGAAAGCCCCTCTTTGACCATCAGTACTTATCTCCGTCCGAAGAACATTTCGAAGAGGACGTACGCCAGGCAGGATATGAGATGAAAGTTCCAAGAGTGCATCTCCCATGCGCTCGTAAAAATGAATGGAGAGTGGATGGGCGGAAGTTTATTTTGTAGCGGAAAATTGGGAAGGCGAGACGGAACGGAAACATTATGGAATAGCTACAGATGATACTAGGAGATGAATGAAATGAAGATAATAATCTTACTTAATATATTGACTGTGCAGCAAGAAACCCCTCGTACTCATGAAAACATTTATAGTCCCAAAGTGGTGGTATGAAATGAGATCCGATATGAAGTAGGGTCACTGCAATTCTTTGATTCACATCAACTTGACGTGTTCGAGATTTACAATCAAATTCAATGATTAATTTATAATCCAGTTCTATTCATAACACAAAGCATTCTGGTATCAATACTGCTCTTCTCCCACCAAAGAAAACGCTTCCTACATCAACAATCTCCAAGCACCCAAAATTAACGCCGCCGTACCGGTACAAACTCCCATCAACCATTGCAGCGTCTGAAACTTAACACCCTCCAACTTTTCCCTCAACCCAGCTACCTCCTGCTCAATCTTTGTTTCCGTTTCCTTGATTTTAAGATCTTGAACATTGGCCTCCTCTCTTATCCTGCCCTTTTCCAAATTCAAATCTAATCGAACAGAAGCTTGGGTTCGGGAAACCTCATCGCGCAGACGAGCATTTAGTTTAGCGAGATCATTGGTGAGTCGCTCGTGAGAAGCGCGGGTCGTGGATGATTCGGTGGAATCTGCGGAGAGGAGTTCACTGCGGAGGGCGGCAAAATCAACTTTTTGAGTATAGGTTGCGCGAGCGGCATCTTCGCGGAGGACCATTGTGCGGGTTAGGTTTTGGATGCTGGGATGGAGGTTAGTTGACTACTTCACCAGGAATTGAGATTTAATCCTATCGAGCTCACCGGGAGAATACTTAATGGTAAGAGCTTGGAGAGAGAATGTGTATAGGAGTATAGATCATTACCTTTCTTCGATAACATCGCTGAGTACTTTCATCATAGCCACAGCTTGGGGTTCTGTGAACCCCTCATCCCGTAACCGTTGAACAAACTTCAGGGTATCGAAATGGTGGTCTCGAGATTGACGAGGGCTTGCGTGGAATGCTCTTCGACATGATGGTTCTTGTAATATGCTAGTTCGAGCTTTGTGTCCGTTGCCTACGAATCGTACTCGATGGGATATCTGCTGACCAGAAGTAGGTCTTTGTGAATTTCCATTATTGTTTGCTGCGGCGCTGAATGCTCGAATAGTATGCGGGGGTAATGAGGATCGTGTCTGCCAACTCAATTTGGGGAGTAAGAACCGCGGTAGTGTTTGTACGGAATTTGCAATTGGCTTTGCCATTGTATTTTACTTCTCTTATAGACTTATAGAGAGTAAAATTAGCTTCGAATCTTGTGTAATTCTTTCAAATCTCTGTTCAAGATGAGTTGTGTTCTCAATGATATTGATTTATTGATTGATACATGATGGCCGGCAGTATCCGTTAGTCACCGAAATAGTGGGAGTACGGTGACCGAGATTGTTAATTTTCTCGGTTGAGTCACCCACTTCAAAGAATATTATCTAGATTCGAAATCTTGCCCGTTCACAGTCAACGAGGAGTATTATCCACGACATTTGAATCATCTCTCGAATTTAAGATCGTATCTTAGAGAGAATATTGAGTTATCTGAAGATATTTCAGCCACCATAGATAGCTCCACATAAAGGAATTTTACCCGATTACCCCGCTACGCAAATATTCTAGCAAACAGAACAGCAAAAACCCACCAGAGAACGAACACCCAACATGGCTTCGAACGGTGACAAGTTTGGAAACGATCTGGAATCTGAATCCGATTCTAATCCAGGATCCCCCAATCTCGACGCGCAAGAGGTTGACGACAATGTAGAGGATATTGACGAGAAGCCCATCAAATCTGCATTAAAGAAATCATCACATAAAGAACCTGCGCCAGCTATTGTTCGACCTACCTTACCACCCCAAACAGAACCAAAAGACTTGGATGTCAAGTCCTTGACCCCCCTCACCCCAGAGATTATCGCAAGACAAGCAACTATCAACATTGGTACTATTGGACATGTGGCGCACGGAAAGTCAACTGTGGTGAAGGCTATCTCTGGAGTACAAACTGTTCGTTTCAAGAACGAGTTGGAGAGAAACATTACGATTAAGCTTGGTTATGCCAATGCAAAGATCTACCAATGCGATAACAAAGAGTGCCCAAGACCTGGATGCTTTAGAAGTTATAAGAGTGAGAAGGAAGTTGATCCACCCTGTGAAAGAGAGGGATGCAGCGGTACCTACAGACTTTTGAGACACGTATCGTAAGTCATCATTGCTTGCAATTTTACGCAGCAGCAATAGCTAACATGTCACAGTTTCGTCGATTGCCCTGGTCACGATATTCTCATGAGTACTATGTTGTCTGGTGCAGCCGTCATGGACGCCGCTCTCTTACTTATTGCTGGAAACGAAACTTGCCCCCAACCACAAACATCCGAACATTTGGCAGCTATCGAAATTATGAAGCTCGACAAAGTCATTATTCTACAAAACAAGGTCGATTTGATGAGAGAAGAAGGCGCAAACCAACACTACCAATCGATATTGAAGTTCATCAGAGGAACTGTTGCAGGTGGAGCACCAATTATTCCTATCTCCGCCCAATTGAAGTTCAACATCGATGCCGTTAACGAAGCTCTTGTTTCCAACATCCCTGTTCCACCAAGAGATTTCACCATGGATCCACAAATGATTGTCATTCGATCCTTCGATGTTAACAAGCCAGGTGCTGAAATTGACGAATTGAAGGGTGGTGTTGCTGGTGGAAGTATTTTGCACGGTGTCATCAAGTTGGGTGATGAAATTGAGATTAGACCTGGTATCGTTTCTCGCGACGAAAAGGGAGGTGTTAAGTGTCAACCAATTTTCAGCAGAATCATTACTCTCAACTCGGAGAACAATGAATTGAAATACGCTGTTCCAGGAGGACTTATTGGTGTTGGTACTCGAATCGATCCAACTCTTTGCCGTGCCGATCGTCTCGTTGGTTTCGTTCTCGGTCTCAAGGGCCGTCTTCCTGATATCTACATTGAAATCGAAGTCAACTATTATCTGTTACGTCGTCTCTTGGGTGTTAAGACTGCTGATGGTAAACAAGCCAAGGTTACCAAGCTCACCAAGAACGAGGTTCTCATGGTCAACATTGGATCTACTGCTACTGGTGCTAAGGTCATGGCTGTTAAGCAAGATGCAGCTAAATTGCTCTTGACTAACCCAGCCTGCACAAACATTGGAGAGAAGGTTGCGCTAAGTCGTCGTATTGAAAAGCATTGGAGATTGATTGGTTGGGCCACTATTGCTGCTGGTGTCACTCTTGACCCAAGCACTTCTTAAGCGGGTGGATAGGTCGATGTGTGTAATATTTTCACACTTAAAAGTAGAAATTCAAGATGGAAGTGAAAAGAAGAAACGCAGCTATGTATTTTGTGACGCAAGTGATGTGGTGATCTGATCTGATGGTTTGGTGGAAGGGGGAAAAAGGTCTCAATATCTCGGACTCTTCGCCTCTTCTGGTCTGATCATCGCATGCATACTTTGTACTCAAGGTCATGGGAGGTTGATAGATTGGGCATTTAAAAGTTACCTAGGCAGCTCGATAATGAAAAGTTTTTTTTTCCCAATGTTTATTGATGTGTTTTGTTGATGAGTTTGGAGTGGAGTGGAGTGGAGTGGAGTGGAGTGAGGGTGAGGGAGATTGAGATTGAGATTGATTCCGATTGCGTGGATGTATGTATGTTTGGCTAGATGTGGTAGGTATGGTAGGTATGGAGATTAATTGAGGAATCTCGTACTCGTTTTCTTATTTTGGGCTCTGGACTCTGGAGGTGAGAGGAGAGGGGTTGATTGGTTGGTTGATTGGTTGGGGGATAGATGGGGATGGATAGGGATGGATGGGATGGGATGGATGGGATGGGATGGATGGGATGGATGAGAAGGAATTATACTATGCAAATGAATCTCGTTGTGTAGTTGGTCTATCTTGAGATGTGATTTGATGTGTGGTTTCTGTTTGGCTGGATATGGATGTTTGGGTTGTATATTCATTCTACTTCTGAGGTTGATGGTTGTGGAGTTGGAGTTGGAGTTATTTGGTATATAAGAGCGAGATAAGATGGAGATGGAGATAAAGATAGAAATAGAAATAGAGATAGAGAGATGTATATGAACTAAAACCCTCGGTTAGAAGTGGACAGTGAGTAGATGATTTTGTTGTTGTTTACTAATGAGATTTATATGTAGTATGTAGATTTGGCTCGGGTTAGATGTCGGGATAGTGTGTTGAAGCTTGTAGAGAGTTTGGGGATTAATTGATTGGCTGATTTGTCTATAGCTATACGTGGAATCTGAAGCTTGGGATTTGGGTATCATGTACTTTGTACGCACCCAGATATGGCGTACGATACTTTCAAAGGAGAATAGGAGCATAGGAGCATAGGGGATCTGTGTGGCTACTGGGAATTTGTTATCTGTACTTTGATTATTTCTTCGAATATGTATGATACGAAGATATGATAGACGTGCAAATTATCCGTATTGTCATTGGACTTTGGGATTCTTGTGATGGCGTGGCGGAGAATAATACTACTCAGACTAGGGAAGTTGTTTGTGAAATGGACATGGTGTCCTGTAGGACGACACGACACCATTACGATTGACATGTGACAGAGTCGATATGAGTCGATCGTGGTAATATGTACTCGAGATCGTAAATCGTAACCGAGGAGTATTTCATCTACCTAACAAGGGAAGTGTCATCAAGATATTAGGGTCACGACTCACCAGGTTCCTTGAATAGCGGTCTCGACTCTCGATATCTAGGTAGTAATTAAGTACCTTCCTTTAGTATCCATTTCAGCTAGCTCACGAAACGGGTTCATCGTTAGTCAAACATTTCATCGGTCGGTTCACCAGGTCTTCAAAAACACATCGTAGGTTAAAGAAAAGACGCGATGCGAACGATGCGAACGATGCGAACGATGCGAACGATGCGAACGATGCGAACGATGCGAAATTCAGCAACTCGTCACCAGATATAACTAAACTGCCTTGTTTCGATATAAGACCATCCTAATTCCAAGACGAAAAGCAGTACGCCTGCTTACTCTGACATTTCAAACACCCGACGTCTTACAGCAGACTCTTACATACCTCGTTGAATGTGTGATATGAGTAAATATGAGTCAGGCCGCAAGGGATCAAAGCGAGTAATTTTCGCCCCAAGAATGAATGAACACGCAGGTGGAGAAGACAGGATGAACATCGGACAGTTGAAAACATCCGTGTCCATGTTTCGCGGCGACTTTTGGGATCATCGCATCGGATTACGTGGGTTGTGATTGGGTGGGATGGATGTGATGATTCCAACGCGAGCTGATTCGGTTAGAACTTAGGAGTCGAGAAGCATCTAGATGGAAAGGAAGCGTTAAGTGACAGACAGATAGGTAGGAGGTACTAACTAGGAGGGGATCGATGGAGAGGAAACTCTTTGGAGACTTTCTTTTTCTTCTTCTACGATGGATGATGACTCTAGCCCTAAGAATTCGAGTTCATCGGTTGATGAAGGGGTATATATATATATGTATATATGTATTATATATTTTATTCTTCATCGTCCGTCTTACCTTTTACTTTCTACCCAAGTCTTATTTCTTATTATTAATCCAATCAATCGATTAATAATACATCAAATCAAGCATCTGTCCAAGACGACCCAAAAAATAACCTTAATTAAAGAAAAACCTTTTTTACACTTTTACCCCAGGATTCTTTAATTAAGTTTTATTCAATTGAACCTGGACCCTACCCTCTATATCTGTCTGACTGTGTCTGTCAAAGAATTCCATTTTCTTGCGTTGCCCTGGTCTACCGCGCATATCTTTCTTTTCTTTTCTTTTCTTTTCTTTTTGGATATTTTTATATCAATCACAAAGCCATTTTTCCAACAAGGCTCTCCAATCGGACTTTAATCTTCTTCTATATCCGTTGATTTTCGATCCTCCCTTCGTTTTATTCTTCCCTCCGGTCCAAACACGCACGAGGTATCCCGTCGAATTCGACCGTTGGCAAGGGTTTAAATACAACATATTATTCTTAGAGTACATATCTATGTAGTAGTCATTCAAAGATTACTTCTTCAACTACCTACTTGAACTACCTATACCTTGGTACCTTACTTGAGCTGTCTTTTACACATTTCTCCCGTCCTTCTAAGAAGTTTTATTCAGCAAGAGAAACACCATACAACGGGATACCAAATGATGACAGACGAAAAGCTACCGCCTACTACCAGTGCTTCGATCAGTTCTTCAAGCACCATGCACGAGAAATCCGACGCCGAACAAGCGATTCTAGCACGCGAAGCTATGAAAAAAGATGCCGAGTTGTCAGAGAAACCTTCGGAAACGATACCTTCGGCTCATGAAGGCGACAGTGATACTCCTATAGAGTTGAAGAAGACAAAGAGTGCAGCAGAGATACAGCAAGAGGAGCTGAATAGAGTTCACACAAGTGCAGAGGGTGTCGAATATCCAACGGGTGTTAAATTACAGTTGATTAGTTTGGCGTTATGTTTATCCGTTTTCTTGATGGCTTTGGTAAGTTTTGTCGAGTTTCCCTAGGATCATAGTATTGTTTGTGTATGTGCGTTCTAATTGGTGCACAGGATAACTCTATTATTGCAACGGCTATTCCTAAGATTACTGATCAGTTTCACTCGTTGAACGATGTTGGATGGTACGGATCGGCATGTAAGAACCCCTACTATTTGTTAATTGTGTAGCCACATGGGGAAGAAACTGGTGAATGTAGAACTTAATCATTAACACCATACCTTTCACAGACTTACTTACCACTGCTTCCTTCCAATTACTTTTTGGTAAATTCTACTCATATTTCTCGATAAAATGGGTGTACCTTGTCGCCATTGGTATCTTCGAGCTCGGCAGTTTGATCTGTGGTGTTGCGCCAAATTCAATTGCGTTGATCATTGGTAGAGCTATTGCTGGCTTGGGTAGTGCTGGAATCTTCTCTGGTGCTTTGATTATTGTCGCATACTCAGTCCCATTGGTTAAGAGACCTATGTATACTGGTTTAATTGGAGCTATGTATGGCATTGCCTCTGTTGCTGGACCTCTACTTGGAGGTGTATTCGTAAGTCTGACTTAGCATTTCACTTTACGAGAACACAAACACTGACTTAAACAGACTGATAAAGCAACTTGGCGTTGGTGCTTCCTAATCAACTTGCCCATTGGAGCTGGTAAGTCTCTCCAGAATTTTGTGAGAAAAGCAATCGCTAATTATTCAATTTCTCAGTCACTGTTCTTGTTATTTTGGTCTTCTTCAAAGCTCCCGATAGAGAAGCTGTTGCAGACCTCCCATGGAAGGAACGCATAAAGGAATTCGATCTTCTCGGTACCGCATTCTTTATCCCAGCTATCATCTGTCTATTGCTCGCACTTCAATGGGGTGGAACCAAATATCCTTGGGGAAATGGGCGTATTATCGCACTATTCGTGCTTTTCGGAGTATTGATCGGAACATTCATCGCCATCCAATTCTGGAAAGGAGATAGTGCCACCGTACCACCCAGCATCATGAAGAAGCGAAGCATGTGGTCTGCTGCATGGTTTTCCTTCTGTCTCGGATCATATTTCCTCCTTTTGATCTACTATCTTCCTATTTGGTTCCAAGCCGTCAAGGGTGATTCGGCTGTCAAGTCTGGTATTTCTAACATACCAATGGTCTTGACCTTGGTCATTGTCAGGTTCGTACAACCTTCCTTATTCTCACTGAACTTCATACTAACTAAATCTTCAAGTATCATCTCCGGTGCTCTTGTCACAACCATCGGTTATTACGCACCACTTATGATCGTTTCTTCGGTCATCGCATCCATCGGCATTGGTCTCCTAACCACCTTCAAGCCAGACACTAATCACGCTGCCTGGATCGGTTACCAATGTCTCGCTGGTATCGGTATTGGTTTCGGTATGCAACAGCCCCTCATAGCCTGCCAAACCGTCCTCGATATTTCTCAAGTGCCAACCGGTACTTCAGTCATCATTTTCGTCCAAACACTCGGAGGAGCTCTGTTTGTTTCCATTGGTCAAAATGTTTTTACAAATAAACTTGCCCAGAATTTGGCGCATTACGTACCGGATCTCAATCCAGCAGTCGTTTTAAGCACAGGTGCTACTAGCATTCAAAAAGATATCGCACCAGAATATTTGGCTGGTGTGACAATTTCTTATAACAATGCATTGACGCAATCATTCTTGGTGGCTGCAGTTATGGCTGCACTTACGATTATTGGCAGTGTGGCCATTGAATGGAAGAGTGTTAAGGGAAAGAAAATTGAAATGGCAGCTGCTTAATTCCGGATTTGAGCTGGCTTTCGATTTCATCGTTAGGACTTCAAGCTTACGGCTTTCATTTTAGATTGTGAGGGATGGGGATGGTAATCTTTTTTGAATGTGCTGCATTTCTTGCGTTGTACTATATACCCCTTTGGCGTTTGGGAAAAAGATTTGGCCATATAGCTATCGCTTGCGAGGTAGAGTGAGGGCAGCTCACTTGGCTCCTTCTACTTGTATGACACATGAGATAGGGGTTGAGTGTCTGAAAGGCTGGAAGATTTGATAGATAATGGATGAATGCATAGATGGATGATGGGATATGGAATATGTATAAATGGAGAGATGGATAAAGGGGGAAGCAACTAAACTCTACTACTTGTTTTAATTTATAGAACGAGATATTAATCTTAATCATTTATTGCCTATTTCAAATCTCGATATCGGAATGTATGTGCTATACGATCTAAGGCCACCACTATTTTCATCTTTTTCCCGGCTTTCTCTAGTTCAAATTGATCGCCTAAATAGCCGATTTTGTCATACACTCATTTCTTAGCCGAAACGCTAGTACGCGCCATCTGCGCTTCTCTCCAATACCAACATCCCACCAATGCTGCTCCAGGCCCCACAACCACATTTGCAAGAAGCAGTAACGCAGCTGCTTTGCCGACATCGATGGTGGTTCGACCCACGCGTTTGATATCCCAGACTGCGTTGCAAGACCAGATGTAGGTAGCGAGGTGGAAGGACCAGAAATTGATGAGGAAGAAGGTGTGCAGGGAGGGGGAGGGGGAGGCGTTGGAGAAAGTAGGGAGGAAGATGGAGGGGAGAGAGAAGAGAGGATTGGGGGAGCAGAGGATGTAGATGAGGGATGAGATGTGCAGGAGGAGACCGAGGATGAAGGTTGAGAGGTAGAGGGTGCGGAGGGGGGAGATGTCGGTGGGGGTGTGGGATGCGGTGGGGGTTTGTGTGGGTGGGGGAGAGAGTTTTTTAAGGATGATGCTGCTGAGGAAGGTGAGGAGGGTGGTGAGGGGGGGGAGGAGGGGGAAGTATTTGGAGAGGGTGAGTGTGAGTGTGAGTGTGAGGGGGAGGATGAGGAGGAGGGTTGGGAGAATGTAGCAGAGGACGAGGCAGGGGAGAATCGCTTTCATGTAGTGAGCGGGGATGAGACGCGAGAGCGGCCACCAGTAGGGTTCGGCGTTGGAGAAGAGCGTGTAGGCGGTGTAGTAGATGGGGGCGATGATGCCGAAGCCGAGGTATTGGGATAGGGCGAGCCAGATGGTTGGGCTGGGTGATGTTAGTTTTACTTTTCTTGATAGTTTTTTTTGGGGGGGGGTTAAAAATGTGAAGGAGAGAGGGAAAAGGAGAGAGGAAATCCAAGGAGGACGGGGATTCCTTACATAGCCACGAGATTCATATCATTACGCTTGCGACATCCCTCCACCAACCAGATAGCCAGCGGCTGAACCAACATCCCATAGAAATACACGCTCAAAACCCTCAATCGCGCATCTTTCTCCGCCGCGCGTCTCGGACTCCTTAGAATCTCCGCAAACTCCTCCGCCAACCCCGTCTTCTTCGAATACACCCACATACCATAATACGCGCCTAGCGCCAGCCCCATATAAACCGCCATCTGCAACCACCCCATCCATCCTCGCAATTCCGGGGCTTGCGCCAACTCATCTTTGTACGGGATGAGTTTGGGACGGGACGGCAGCTCAACCATATCTAGTTTCTCCGCAAACGGCTGGTTTCCCGAGAAATTAAACATGACGTCTTCGGTATCCGTGATGGGCAAGAGGGTCAGGGCGATGAATTTGTGGAGCCGATCTTCCATCGCCTCTGTGCGCTGTTGCTCATGCGAGGCATCTTTCAGGATCGTCGCGCGCGATTCACGGAGGGCTTGGAGATCCGCGAGCATGTTTGAGATTTCGGACGTTGTGGGCTTGGGGGAGATGTCCAACAATTTCACGAGCGAATTGACAAAGGCGGCGGAAGTTTCAAATGCAGAGTTGCCGCCGTGGCCACCGATCGGGTTGAATTTATGCGCGGAATCTCCAATCGTGACGATGCGCTCGAAATGCCACTTCTTGTAGACGTATTCGGGGAGCGCGGTGAGGGTGGAGGAGATTTTGCGGTCTTGCAGGACCTTGAAGGAGATGTCGGGGGTGATGGGGTCGTTTTCGTGGGCTTGGAGGACGGCGACCTCGTCGGCTTTGGTGTAGCGGGGTATGTCGCGGCCGTAGAGGGTGGTGGGGTGTTTGAAGAAGTAGAACCAGTAGACGCGGCCTTCGGGGCCGCCATTGATGAGGTAGGAGTTTTGCTCGCGGAACACGGAGTGTAGGTTTCCCGGTTCGAGGCCCGGGATCGGGTTGGAGATGCCGAAGATGCAGCTGTAGTCGCAAGGAAGGGCTAGGGAGGAGTTAGTTGAGGGGTTTGGAAAATTTGGAGGGAAGGGGGTGTTTTGTGGTTGGTGCGAGAGCTGGGCGTGATTGATGATCGACAATTTGTTGATAGATAGGCTGTGAAATAGGCTGTTCACGCAAACGTGATCTGAACTTTCGTCATATGAAAGTAACTTCATAAATGAAGTGCATTCAACACTGCAAAGCATCTAAATGCTCTGATAGGATTCACAATCCCGAGAACAATTCATTGTCTGACCACAGTCTAAACTATTGGAAGCCCCGCTTCCAGATATGTTTCACGCCCGGTGCATCAAAACCCCGCCATATAGCAAAAATCAATAAAAAGAAAATAGAAACCTACCATTATCTTCCCCAGCAGGAATATAGCCCGGAATTTTCTCTTCAGCCAGCCTCCACATTTCCGATCTAGTCTTGCTATGAATTCCATCACCACCGACAAGTATGTCACCTGTGAATTCAGATCCATCCGTCATGATTGCCTTGACGCCCTTCTCATTCATCTCGATCTTCGTCAGACGCTTCTCGGTTAGAACCTTGGACTTATCCTTGATATTATCATAGAGCACCTTGAGCACCGCCTGTCGATCGAGAAACAAAATGGGATATCCATGTCTATATTGCATTAGAACATATTCTCGTTTTCCAAACAGTAATCATTGGTAAGTAAGTAAATAAGTATGTAAACAAGTAATTACCTCTGTTCGAAAGAATGTCTCATACCAGAATGACCCGCGATTCTCTCGCCCTTGCTATTGCGGAAATTGAACTGCTCAACCGGAGGCGCGAGTCCCAGAATCTTGTCGAATAATCCCAATTGATCGAGGATTCGGTTGCCGTTAGGGAGCAATCCTATGCTAGCCCCAACTTGGGGAGCTATGGCGGGGTAGGCCTCGAGAATGATAAAATCGATTCCGTTCAGCTGAAGCATGTTGCCCAACACGAGACCAGCCACACTGCCTCCAATAATAACAACTCTGAATGGGATTTTGTCGGTCATCTTCGCAGCTGACTGTTAGGGTAATTCGTATCGTCGTGCCTCGTAATCTTCAAAAAAAAAAAAGACTGCTAGAAGTTCGTTATTCCGCAGATAGATAGAAAGATTAGAGTCCTTCTATATAATTGTCCCGCCAGAAAGTACACAGGTCCGGACAAGATCATTCCTAGTCTGTCTTACTATCGCTTAGCATATACAAAGAAAGATTAGAGTCCTTCTATATACTTGTCCCGCCAGAAAGTACACAGGTCCGGAGCTACGAAAACAAGATAATTACTAGCGTGGTTTACTATCGCGTGGCATGTGCATTAACTAGCCTCGAAGCTACACGCGTTCTGCGTGTGTGAGTGCTTGGAAACGTTGTAACTCTCAGGTTATTTGTTGGAACTTGGGCCCGATCACCACGTGGAGACAAAATCATGTTGTTCATATAGACTAGAGCCCTGATGCTTGGAGAATAACGGGCCGCTCTGCATACTCCCCATTTAGATAGATAAGAAATTAACCTGTGGCATCCTACGGGCGTCTTGGCTCCTTGCATAATTGAAGAATGGGACTTTGCTCTTAGCCTCTTACTTAGGCATTCCAGAGCCCGACAGTGTGGTCCATATGGTAAATAACCGGCAAAAACTTTCACCCAAGACAATATGATATATCAACTATGCAACTCACCCATGTTCTGCTACTGCCATAAATCAAAAGTATGCATCGCTTCCACTTACCCTGTCAATATTCTTCGCCCATCCAATCATATGATCGGCTAGTAATTAATTTAAGGAGTAAGCTTCCGGAAATTCAACGGAAATCATCTCAAAAGTGGGTAGTGGATAAATAAGTGGAGTGGTACAACGAAACATAGTACAATTCTCTCCTGTGAATATGTATTCTCAAGGGACAATACTCCACACTCTCCACTCCCGAATCCTTTCAAGCGGGTTTTGACTGCATTAAGAAAAGGATGGACGTTGATAAAAGTGAACGAGTTCTGAATTGAAAGAATGCAAGATGATAATGGAACGACTTGTAACATCCATTGGTATTACTTCACCAAACGTTTGTGTTACCCCGTGCTCTATATACCTTGCTCGGGGCAGGTGTTCCGAATATGATGTATTCCCAAATGGGGCTTGCTCGGCTCATCGACCCATGGTGTGTGGTCTGACGAGGACGAAAGAGGACATCAATATTTGACCCCTAGAAAACCGGCATTCAAGTTTCCTTGCCGGTATGAAAAATTCTTGGTAGTTATATGATTCCCGCATGGAAATAAGATTTTGGCCGTTTGGTGATCTCTTCCTCTGAGACATGGTATCGGCTATAGCTCTCGACAATACTTGAACAATTCGTTGTGTTGGGTGGTAAGGCGTGCACCAATCCGAAAATGTTGTGTATCCTTTCGTGGTATAACATTGCTTTTTAAACTTTCGAGGTTTGCAAAAAGAACCGCAAATATGGAACCTCAGCCCAACCCTCAGGGTTTTGCTCCTGAGAGCTCGACCTTAAAGAACTTCCTAAGACCTCAAACCTCTCTGGTCCAACTTCATTACATTTCACTCGGGGTTGACTTATCTTCATGACTCCGGCAGTTGTGCTATTCGATCGTTCTGCTTGTAGCTTCGTTTCCGAGGTTAACGTCATCAGAGGTGCCGGTGGTGTGCTGAGCACATATTAGACTAGACCATCATGGTTTTAGAACAGAGGGCACTTACAATTGTCATTGTCAATTTTGTATTTCTTGGACTATCGACCATTACATTAGCATTGCGATGCTTGGTTCGGGTAACGCGTGAAGCGTTCGGCTTGGACGATTGGATGATACTGCTGGGATGGGTATGTAGAGTGCCCTTTTCACATAGTTTGGAGAGTTTACTAATTTAATATAGATCATGTTCGTGGTAAATGTCTCCATGTCGACGATGTCCGCAATCCATGGCCTGGGTGTTCATAACCTTACTATTACTGCTGCAGAAATGGAGCCTGCAGTCAAGGTTAGTACATACATGCGGATAGTGGTATTGAAATTAAGGTTGCTAATCAAAGAGAACAGTACTTTACTATCTTTCAAATCTTCACCTTGACAGGT
Organism: Botryotinia globosa; assembly: GCA_014898425.1. Taxonomy (NCBI): domain Eukaryota; kingdom Fungi; phylum Ascomycota; class Leotiomycetes; order Helotiales; family Sclerotiniaceae; genus Botryotinia; species Botryotinia globosa. The sequence goes on from RCSZ01000001.1 coordinate 3,464,385, forward strand.
ACACTGCCAGTCAAAGCTAGCATCTGCATCTCCCTAATGCGCATAACACCCAGCCTGACCTACAGAAAAATTCTCTACGCAATCATGGCAGGGTCCGTAGCGACAGTCCTCATTTCCGACGTCGTTGTTATTGTAACATGTCGACCCATGGCATTCACCTGGGACAAAACCATTCCCGATGGAAAATGCAGCAGTATCAATGCTATCCTCATCCTAAGTTATTGTTTCTCGGCCATGAATATCATCACCGACTGGTCTACTGCCCTCATCCCCGCATTCATAGTATGGAACTTGAAGCTCTCTCCTAGAATCAAAGTCGCCATCAGTATTCTCCTAGGAATGGGTATGTTCGCTAGCATAGCCACGATAATTCGTGTCAAATATTTTCCCAACTATGCAAAAGCAGTTGACTATCTCTATGGCGTGGCTCCCATCGTCTGGTGGTCTACCATTGAAATCGGTTTAGGAATAATAGCAGCATGTCTCAGTGCTCTCAGACCAATACTACGTTTCGCTTTAGGAAACGGTTCCTATGGCCCCTCAGACGATAGACCCAGTCCTCCAACCATTGCAACACCTCACAAAAAAGGCTACATGAAAGCTCGCGCCATCAGATTACGGAATATCGAAGACGGTCTTGCAACGACGATGGTTACGGGAGCTGGGAACGATACTGCAGATAACTATAATGAAAGCATAAATGCTAGCGATGGGGATAAGAGTAGTCAGAGGGGGATATTACAGCACATTCCAGAGCATCCCGAACCGAAATGTACCGGGAAGGAAGGAGGTATTTTGGTCACGCAAAGTTATAAGATTGAGGATGAAGACACCGAAGACAATGTCTCTAAAGACAGAGGTTGTAAATACGATGGTAGCAATGAGTCAAGGGAACGAACAATACAGGATATAGTCTAAGTACAGCTTATGACGACAGACTAAGTGCCATACTTGCAATGACATTGGCGGAATGAAATATTTTGTGAGTATATTGAATATGGGGATCTGTAAGAATTTGACTTGTGACAGGGAAGATGAAATATAACAAGAAATGATGGTTTGAGTGTTGATTATATTAGATGTTGTTACTGAGTATCTTGAGGGTAGAGAAACACCCAAAATTACCCGAAACCCAAAATTCTCTAAACGATACACCCAACTCGGATGCTACATAAGTAGAATACACTTGACTGGCGGTTGACAAATTTGTTTGCTTGGTCTGCTTGATTGGGGAACAGAGCAAACGCAAAAAGAAAACAATGATGAGGTAAAGCTGTGTACATATGCCGTTGTTGAAGCAGATAACGTAGCAAGAATGAACAATCTGCTGAGAATCGTGTCATGCCAAATAAACATATCGTATAAAGTGATTGCCTATTCATCAAGCAAGCAGCTTTATCTAAGTGTAAAGATGCAAGAACGCTGCTCCGGGTGACCCGGGGATTGCCACTGTATACCCACAGCTTCACTACTAGAAGTCGAGCCTTATGGGATACAATCGGGAGCCGCCTTAGGTGTGAAAGAGAATCATCTTATTTCTAAAACTTTCAGAAAGATTGACAGCTTCATCGTTGCTAAATGAGTGTTTACGTAAAGTTGAACGCTGGTGAAAAAGGTCGTGCCCCTTAGATACTATATCATGTGACGCGGCTGGCCAGAAAGACTAAAACAGATTAGCGCGTTCCTTGCTCACTGATCCAGCCGTTTACAATTGTGTCGTCGTCGCAAGTGACAAGGCCAGTTTTAGAAGCAATACAACCACATATCCTCTCCACATTTCAAACCTCATATTCCGCAACATCCCCCTAGTCTGGGTATTTCTCGAATTCTCTTAATTAATTTCCATAACATCTGTACTTTCAAGCTTCCGTTTGTTTTTAATTGAGCACGTTTCTGGGTAACAGCGCCTCTCTGCGCGGATAGCTTGCCCACTACATCGGGTCAACAATTAAATAAGGTCATTTCCTTTGATCGCATAGATCCAGAGAATCAGTAAACATGGCTCCATTACCAATCAAGTTTACGGAGCTTCTCCAGGTATGATATGAGCTGTGCGATGATGGGATTGTTGACTTGTGTTTACTGACTTTGATTTAGTTAACAAGTGTCGGGGTTGAGGTATGTACCAGCCACAACACAGCTATTCTCACCAGCTTCTGCCATAACAACTTCAGCTTCAAATATCCAATCTCGATCTGGCTTGCTAACAATTAATCCTGTAGGCACAATCGATAGGTTTTAATTCATGTGTAAGTAATTCCGTAATTCTGAATTGAGCTTTGGGCATATGTTAATTACTCGAATAGACACTGGAGTCAGATTCCTACATCTGCGTACGAGAGAAGAAGAACGAAGCTGCACAACCAGAAGTCGTCATCGTTGATCTAAAGCAGAACAATGCTGTCACTCGAAGACCTATCAAGGCGGATAGTGCAATTATGCACTGGTCGAAACAGGTCATCGCATTAAAGGCACAATCAAGGACCTTACAGATATTTGATTTGGGCGCCAAGGCAAAGCTGAAGTCTGCTACCATGAATGAAGATGTCGTCTTCTGGAAATGGTTCAGTGAGACAAGCTTGGGATTGGTTACTGATACAACAGTTTATCACTGGGATGTATTTGACCCAAATCAGGCATCCCCGGTAGAGGTCTTCAAGAGAAACCCAAATCTTGCTGTGAGTCCTGTTTATCTCTAGGAGAAGGAACGGTATTAATGTTGCGCTAGGGCTGCCAAATTATCAACTATCGTGTTAGCGGCGATGGAAAGTGGATGGTAGTCGTAGGCATTACACAACAACAAGGACGAGTGGTAGGAGCGATGCAACTTTATTCAAAAGACAGAGGCATCAGTCAGGCTATCGAAGGTCACGCGGCAGCATTCGGTACATTACGATTGGAATCGGCTCCAGCAGATACAAAGGTATTCACATTTTCGGTTCGGACTGCTACTGGCGCAAAGCTACACATAGTCGAGGTCGACCACCAAGCTTCAAACCCAACATTCTCGAAGAAGGCAGTCGATGTATACTTCCCTGCTGAAGCCGTAAACGATTTCCCAGTTGCAATGCAAGTTTCACAAAAATATAGCATTATCTACTTGGTTACCAAATACGGCTTTATTCACCTTTACGACCTTGAGACTGGTACATGCATTTTCATGAACCGTATCTCGAGCGAGACGATATTCATCACAGCTGGCGATTCGGAATCTGCAGGACTTGTTGGTGTTAACCGAAGAGGACAAGTATTATCGGTATCTGTTGATGAAACCACAATTATTCCATACCTCCTTCAAAATCCTGCAAACTCTGGTTTAGCCGTCAAGCTTGCTTCAAGAGCTGGTCTACCTGGTGCAGATAACCTCTATGCCAACCAATTTGAGCAACTTTTGGCTGCAGGAAACTACTCCGAGGCATCAAAGATTGCCGCAAACTCTCCTCGCGGCTTCTTGCGAACCCCACAAACCATCGAACGTCTTAAGAATGTACCGGCTGTACCAGGTCAACTATCTGTCATCTTGCAGTACTTTGGTGTATTGCTTGACAAGGGATCGCTGAATAAGCACGAGACTTTGGAGCTTGTACGACCTGTCTTGGCTCAGAATCGAAAGCATCTCCTTGAGAAGTGGATGAAGGAGAACAAGCTTGATTGTTCCGAAGAATTAGGTGACATTGTCCGTCAACAAGACACACAGCTTGCCCTTGCTATCTATCTCAAGGCAAACGTTCCTCACAAAGTTGTTGCCGCTTTCGCAGAGAGTGGTCAATTTGAGAAGATCTTACCCTACGCCCAACAAGCAGGTTACCAACCAGACTATGTCCAATTACTTCGTAACATCATCTCCATCAACCCCGAAAAGGGAGCCGAGTTCGCTACACAGTTGGCAAACACCGAGGGTGGTTCGCTTGTCGATATTGAGCGTGTTGTAGATGTATTCCAGTCTCAGGGAATGGTTCAACCTGCTACGGGATTCTTGCTTGATGCATTAAAGGAGAATAAGCCAGAGCAAGGTCACTTGCAGACTCGTCTTCTTGAAATGAATCTCATGAACGCTCCTCAAGTTGCCGACGCCATTCTTGGTAACGAGATGTTCTCACACTACGATAAGCCTAGAATCGCACAGTTGTGTGAACAAGCTGGCCTTTCTCAAAGAGCTTTGGAGCATTACGAAGATCCTGAAGCCATCAAACGCGTAATTGTCAATATTGTTGCTTCACCAACTTTCAGTCAAGAATGGCTCACTGGTTACTTTGGTCGCTTGTCCCTTGAGCAGTCATTAGACTGTCTAGATGCTATGCTCAAGGTAAACATTCGTCAAAACCTTGCGGCTGTTGTTCAAATCGCCGTTAAATACTCCGATTTACTCGGTGCTGTCAGACTGATTGATCTTTTCGAGAAGTACAAGACTGCCGAGGGTCTCTACCATTATCTTGGTAGCATTGTCAACTTGAGTGAAGATCAAAACGTCGTGTTCAAATACATTGAGAGCGCCGCCAAGATGCAGCAATTCAACGAGGTGGAACGTATTTGCAGAGATTCCAATTTCTACAATCCTGAACGCGTGAAGAATTTCTTGAAGGAAGCCAAATTGACCGAGCAATTACCACTCATCATCGTCTGTGACCGATTCAACTTCACTCACGAGTTGGTACTCTACCTCTATCAAAATCAACAATTTCAATCTATCGAGGTCTATGTTCAGCGTGTGAATCCAGCCCGAACACCCGCTGTTGTTGGTGGTTTACTTGATGTTGACTGTGACGAGCAAATTATCAAGAACCTTTTGAACTCAGTCAATCATGCTTCCATCCCTATCGATGAACTCGTTCATGAGGTTGAGACACGAAACCGTCTCAAGCTTCTATTGCCATTCCTCGAGGCAACCTTGGCTGCGGGCAACCAGCAACAAGCTGTATACAACGCTTTAGCAAAGATATACATCGACAGGTATGTTCATCATCACACAGTGCATGGTACGATGTAGCTAACCATAACCCTCTAGTAACAATAATCCAGAGCAGTTTTTGAAACAAAACGACCAATTTGATACGTTGCTCATTGGGTTAGTCTTCTACACCCTCATTTATCGTTTTATTTACTGACCCTTTTCAAGTTTGTATGCGGCAAAACGCGACCCCTCAATTGGTTAGTTGATGATTTTTTATTTTCTGATTTTCTGGAAGTGGACAATCTGATTTCATATCACTCACCGCGTGACAATCGGTAGTTCCGGTTTTCTATCAACTTACCGGATTTCTTTGCTAACTATTTGAAAGCTATTATTTGTTTCACGAAGGGACAGAACGATCTCGAGCTTGTTAACATCACCAATGAAAACTCCATGTACAAGGCTCAAGCTCGCTATCTTTTGGAGAGAGCTGATCGAGAGCTTTGGGAGTTTGTTCTCTCGGAAAATAATATACATCGCCGATCCGTCATTGATCAAATTATTTCTACAGCTGTTCCCGAGTCGACTGAACCCGAAAAGGTTTCTGTTGCAGTCGCAGCTTTCCTCAGTGCTGATCTTCCGGGCGAACTAATTGAGTTGCTCGAAAAGATTGTCCTCGAGCCTTCGCCCTTCAGTGACAATGAGAGCTTGCAAAACCTCCTCATTCTCACCGCTACTAAAGCTGATAAGGGTCGAGTCATGGATTACATTCACAAATTAGACGCCTTCAACCCAGCGGATGTAGCTTCTATCTGTATTGAAGTTGGCTTGTACGAAGAAGCATTCGAGGTTTACAAGAAGATCAACGACCACCTCAACGCTGCAAATGTACTCGTTGAGCACATTGTAAGTATCGATCGTGCGAACGACTATGCCGAGAAGGTAGAGCTTCCTGAAGTATGGAGTAGAGTCGCTAAGGCTCAATTGGATGGTCTACGTGTAAGCGATGGTATTGCCTCGTACATTCGCGCCGATGATCCAAGCAATTATCTCGAAGTCATTGAAATTGCAACTCATGCTGGAAAGGATGAGGACCTTATCAAATATCTTCGTATGGCCCGCAAGACTCTACGTGAGCCCCCCATTGATACTGCACTTGCTTTTGCATATGCTCGTACCGATCAACTCAGCGAACTTGAGGACTTCCTCAGAGGAACAAATGTCGCCGATATCGAAGAATCGGGTGACAAGGCATACGCTGAAGGCTTCCATCAAGCCGCGAAGATATTCTTCACTAGTATTTCAAACTGGGCCAAACTTGCTACCACCCTCGTTCATCTTGAGGAATATCAGTCTGCTGTGGAATGTGCCCGAAAGGCCAACAGCATCAAGGTCTGGAAGCAAGTTAATGCTGCTTGTGTTGAGAAGAAGGAATTCCGCCTTGCCCAGATTTGTGGTCTCAATTTGATTATTGATGCTGAGGAGTTGCAGAGCTTGGTCAAGCAATATGAAGACAATGGCTACTTTGATGAACTTATTGCTCTGCTTGAGCAAGGTCTAGGTCTTGAACGTGTAAGAAATATCCCAAGCAAAGACCAAACATCTCTGGGAGACGAAGCTAACCTTGAATACATAGTCTCACATGGGGTTGTTTACTGCCCTTGGCGTTGCCCTTTCCAAATATCACCCAGACCGCACAATGGAGCACTTGAAGCTCTTCTGGAGCAGAATCAATATTCCCAAGGTAATTCGTGCCTGCGAGGAAGCTCACCTTTGGCCCGAGTTGATTTTCTTGTACTGTCATTATGATGAGTGGGACAATGCCGCTCTTGCAATGATGGAAAGAGCCGCCGACGCATGGGAGCACCACTCATTCAAGGATATCGTTGTCAAGGTAGCAAATTTGGAGATCTATTACCGCGCTCTTAACTTCTATCTTCAAGAGCAACCATCCCTCATTACCGATCTTCTTCAAGCACTTTCACCAAGAATCGACGTCAACCGTGTTGTCAAGATGTTCGAAAAGTCTGACAACATCCCTCTTATCAAACCCTTCCTTCTTAACGTTCAGACCCAGAACAAGAAGATTGTCAACAGCGCCATCCATGACTTGTTGATTGAAGAGGAAGATTACAAGACTCTCCGTGATTCAGTTGAGAATTACGATAACTATGATGCCGTCGAGCTTGCTCAACGATTAGAGCGTCACGATCTAGTTTTCTTCCGTCAAATTGCTTCCAACATTTACCGCAAGAACAAGCGCTGGGAGAAATCCATTGCTCTTTCAAAACAAGATAAGCTTTTCAAAGACGCGATTGAGACTGCTGCTATTTCTGGCAAGGAAGATGTTGTTGAGGAGTTGCTTAGATATGTAAGTTCAATGTGTTATCCAGATTCTCTCATTCCTTTGCTAATCATTCTTCTAGTTCGTTGATATCGGTAGCCGCGAATGTTATGTTGGTATGCTCTATGCTTGTTACGACCTCATTCCTGTTCATGTTGTCATGGAAATCTCATGGCGTCATGGTCTTACCGACTTTACTATGCCATTCATGATCAACTACTTGGCCCAGCAAAGTTCTGCTATCGCCGAGCTGAAGAAGGATAACGAGGAGAGAAAGTTGAAAGAGAAGTCGCAAGTTCAGGAAGAGGACAATACCCCAATTCTCGGAGGTAATCGTCTAATGATCACCGCTGGACCTACCGGACGTGCATCTCCAGCTCAGTTCGGTCACACTAATGGATTCGCACCACAACCAACAGGTTTTGGAGGATTTTAGATGATGGTGGAGGATGAAAAACGCGTTTATACATAATGATATTGCATTTGGGTTGTAACATTTTCTTGATTTTTTCATCAGGTCTGGAATTTCATGAAGATTTTACATCTTGGTACATTCCCATGATGGTGATGTAATTGTATGCTTGGTGCAGCATTTACTGGGTGGAAACCTTTTCCTTGTTCAATGGGGGACTCACCATGTTTGTAACTGATAGTTTGAGGAGCGTCGGTGGATTGGTCTGCTTTTAGATTCTCTGATGTATCTCTGAAAAGTATGAGAAAATTAAAAGCTTGTTTTACAAAACCTTGATGTTGAATGGAGTGACACCAAATGCTCGCACCGTCCCGTTGATCCCGCCTTGGTATTATGTAGAGATCCTATTTGTAGACTAAAGTGAGACTGCAGCCTGGATTATGGGAAACCCTGTCTTCACCATATTCTCGTAGCCCTCGGCCAAAGTTCCAACGCAAATCAAGATTTGAAATAAATTTATTGATTCAAACCAAGTGAATGATTTAGTTGAATTTATAGATCCAAACAGCTTGAAAGTTGTAGTGAGATATATAGATCCAAACTCACTGAAATCAAATCAAACACACAAACATCTTGGACGGCCCGACTAGAATCAGATCTACATATCTCGATTCTCCACACGGGTTTGGATCATGGCATTGGATTCGCATTGGATTCAGGCATTTCCAAACCTTATTAATCTACCTAGGTAGTAGGTATGCATGTGCCAAGTGTTGCGCATGTTCCTCATTGGGTTTGAAGATTTATGTTGTGATTGTGATTATGATTGTGATTGTGATGAGTGAGGAGTGAGGAATTTTTTTTTTTGAGGGTTGGAGAGTGAGGGTTGAGAGTGAGGGTAGTGAGGGTTGGAGGATGGGGGTTGAAGAAATCGAGAGCGGATACGATACAATGTGAGAGAGATTTGTGTCATGTTCTGCAGATTTGGGGTGATGTGTGATGTGTGATTCGTGTGAGATTTGTGACATGTTATGTGATGTGATGTGATATGATGGAGTGGGCCAAGCATGCCAATTCTGCAAGAGTGTTTGACGATGTTACTGAGGCATTTTGAGGGGGGAGTTTGGGGGTTTAGATTTTAGGTTGTTTTTCGTTGGTTTTTCGTTAGTTTTTCGTTGGTTTTTAGTTTTTAGGAGGGGTCTTGGTCACTGGTGGGAGGCTTGGTCACTGGTGGGTTGGGTGTTTTGATGGATACTAGATAGGCGTTTTGATGGATGTTTTGATGGGCGTTTTGATGTGCCAAGGTGCTTGGGGAGGGCTATGACACCGGGTATGCACCGAGAGTTTAGGGGCTGGAGTCTGGATGGGGTTGGAGGGTGTGGAATGAGCATGAGAATGTTTGGGTATGTAGGTACGTAGGTACGTAGGTAGGGAGGAGGGAGGAGGGAGGAGGGAGGAGGGAGGCGCATCGAGAGAATCTGGAATCAGGGCTTGGCGGCTTCGAGACAGATTGGCGTGCCGGCTTGGCGGGGTTGGGGGGTTCGTTCGTGGGATGGATGGCGAGGATGGATGCGATCATTGCGATGTGATGCGGTGCGGTGCCGAGAGGCTTGGGTGCTGGGGTGCTTGGGTGCTTGGGGGGTAAAGGTAAGCGTAGAGTGGTATTTGGGTGGGAATTTTAGAGGGGAGGGGCAAAAGTTTGAAGGAGGAATGGATGTTGAATGCTGGATGTTGCGGCTGTAGTTGGGGTCGTGGTCGTGGTCGTGGTAGTGTAGTGGTACAGTGGTAGTTGATCGATTGGAAAAGTTTCGGACAATTAGATGGCGAATTGTTGGGTTTAATACTGTTACAGTCACATACCGGTATTCTGCCAGGTTACCGAGGAGGTGAGGTGAGAGGTGAGGTGAGTCTAGACTATGGAGTACGGGATTGAGAGATGGGTACCTAGGTACTAGATCGATCATTGATAGAGGGAGCGATATCATACCCAAGGTAATGAAGAAGAATAGCCTCGGGGATATGGAGGGAGGGAGAGAGAGAGGGAGGGAGAGGGAGAGGGAGAGGGAGAGAGAGAGAGAGGGAAAGAGAAAGAGAAAGAGAGGAAAAGAGAGCGATATCGCTTGTGAGGTTGTATTGTATGTATTGTAATCTTATTTGTGTCAATAAAAAATAAATAAACAAAAACAGAAAGTTTGGTGATCAGGTTTTGGGAATCAATCTTTACATTTTCTCTTGGAAAGGAAGCGTCACTGTGAAGGTTTGGATGGGGAATTTCTTATTTCTCCATTCTTCATTGCAGATTATGTGTACGAGTAGAGCGGAAATATTCAGGTTCAGCGCCGGCGGCCGATTTGTGCGCCGAGCCGAGCCGCGGTTGGATATTCTTGGTGCTTGGGTCGAGGTTTGTAGATATTATATACGAAGTTTGTTTGTTACTGGTTATTACAGTAGTATGGATAGTATTGTAGGTGTTTGTTAGTTGTTACGCGAGAGACGGAAAAATCATGGCGGTTTGCCGTGTGGGAATGGGAGATGTGATGTGATGTGAGATGATGCGAGATGAGGGAGAGATGGAGAGATGGAAATGGAAATGGAAATGGAAATGGAAATGGGGATTGCGAGAATCGGAAAGGCATGCGAGGACGGAGCGAGGCAATGCAATGGGTGAAAGGAAAGGAGAGGAGAGGAAGGGTCGATCTTGGTTTGTATTGAATGGGGTGTTATTGGTAGGAGATGTATGATGTATGATGTATCCCACGCGGCTAGATGGCTAGATGGCTAGATGGCTGGTGGTTGATGTGTGTGTGTGTGTGTGGGAGGTGGGATGGTTGGTATGTGTTGTGGAGGGGTAGACGCGGAGAAATGCATATGTAATATGTATGTATGTATGTATGTATGTGTGTATGTATGGTGCACGGGAATCATATTGAGGTAGTTGGCTAGATAGGTACCTTGCTGGTTTGTATGGGTTTGGAAAGGATAGTACTTTGTAGATGGATAGATGGATAGATAGATGGAAAGATGGAAAATATATCTCGCTTCAATGTGTGTTTGATGAAGGGGTATGTATCTACCTACCTACGTCTGGGAAATTATGAAAATCGATTTAGCACACCATACATCGCATACCATGATTCCCAGAGAAGAATTTTACAATTCAGCTTATCGTAGTCTCTCTATTACATACTTCTTTACTCTGGCGTTATCATGGTTACTCTGTAGTTAGGTAACTGGTAAGGAAGACGATATACATTTGGATTTGATGTTGATATTATTCCTAGTTGACGATCTGAATCAGAGGATTATCGTCCGCGTGTGATTGGATCGGGACTTGGGACGCTTAGATGGGTCAAAACACAGGGTATCTACAGTAGATTCTAGGTAGACATTTTTGAGTGTTTTGTGTTTGAGATGATGGATGATGGATGATGGGTGATGGGTTAGATTCTGGATTAGATTCTGGGTGATGGGTGATAATATATTAACGTTTAAATGTAACATTGTAAAACGGAAATTGTAAAACGGGAATTGTAAAACGGGAATTGTAAAATCAAATAGTCTGCCTCCACGGCAGTGGCCCTCGGAGAGCCAGCGGAGCGTCATTCAATTGGATTAAGTATTCTGTAGTGTTTTAACTTTCTCTATTTACCTATTTAGGTATTATTGTGGTATTGTGGTATTGTAATTTGTGGTATTGTGATGAACGGTCGGTCGGTCGGTCGGTCAATTCCATACGGGAGTGAAAGTTTAATAAGCGATAATGGGGTTAATCTGTGAATCTGTGAATCTGTGTACTCTGTCTGTGTACTCTGTTCTGTATCAAAGTAAAAGGTACAAAGTACGATACAAAACTTGATATATTGATATATTAATATATTAACCAGGTACTCGGACTGAATCAATGTGTATAGTATAATATAATATAATATAATATAATCAAATCTTTTTTGAAATCACAAAAAGTATCAAAACATGAACGATATTCAATAACCTTATCGCCTTGCTTTGTGTTGCTTTGTGTTGCTTTGTGTTGCTTTGTGTTGCTTTGTGTTTCTTGTGTGATCAGACCGAAGAAGCATGCACCGAAGCCTCCACTGATGTATCGGTGCTCCATTCTCCAAGACTCATGAAGAGAGCGAAGAGAGAGAAATTCGAGAAATTCCATTTTGGCCAAGAGACTTATTGGTTTTGATGACTTGACCAAGAAATCCCAAGAAATTCATACTCCGTGGGTGCACCAGGTCACAGGTGTGAGACTTGAAATAAACCATGTCGGATAGATTATTCGATATCCTTCCTGCCCCTCCCTCATCATACCTATTGCACACACAAGCCGCAAGATCACCCAAAATAAAACTCGGGTCTATTCACTCCTCTGAGTGTCTGACTGATTTTGTTATTTATTTTATTATTTATTTTGTTATATTATATTATATTATATTATATTACATGACAAGATAGAAAAGAGGTTCAAAAAGTCGAGAATCCCCTTGACTTTTTCTCTTCCTTTTTCTGCTTCTTCTCCCACTTCTTCCTCCTTCTTATACTTCCTCGACGGAGTATATATCCATCTCGGCCCCCCTCCAAAGAACTTATACCCCCAATTGATTTCGCTGTACCGTGTACGCGTTTTCATTAATTTACCACATCTCATTACCTACTTAGCTACTGTCACCTCCCACTCACTACTCAACTCTCCCTAGGTCCTTGGAGATTGCTTGATTTACATTGGTAGCTCTTTTTACTGAGAGCTTTCCCACCAACCCACCAACCCACCAACCCAACTTTAACCCCTCCATCCACCATCCTTGGGCCGAACCTAGACCGAAAGCCCCTCCCCTCCGTCCGTTGTGATAAATCCAACGAGCACAGAAGCTCAACAAATACATCCCACTCCAAATCTTCCCAATATTTCAAGCATGGCTCACCACGATGAGAAAGGTCCTCATGGAGATGGAGCTTACAGTGAGGTTTTTGAGGAGGGTTCCGATATCAAACACCCACATACCGTTCATCGCATCAGAGCCAACTCCTCTATTATGCAACTGAAGAAGATTCTTGGTGAGCAATCAACCTAGCATTCCATCGACTTCCGATCATGAATCTACCAAGCTTTCAAAGTGCCTGCAGTATGTGCTAACCTATCTCTCTTGCAATCTATAGTTGCCAATCGTGGAGAAATTCGTAAGTTTCCCCCATCAATCAATCAATTGTTGTGTGATGTGACTCAATCTAACTCTGTGTAGCTATTCGTGTATGTTGTCGTCCAATTACTGCAAGCTGAGAACTGCAGAATGTGCTGACCTGATCTTTTCGTGCTTCAGATTTTCCGTACAGTAAGTTTGTTTGTTTTGCTCTCGAGGTACTTCACGTATCGACGTTTCTGACCTGCATCAAACTGACTCGTCTCTTTTTCTAGGCCCACGAGCTTTCCCTGCAAACAGTCGCAGTCTTCAGGTAACGCCTTGGCGATAATCATATAGATGGATATCGGACTGACCGAGTTGATAGTTATGAGGACCGTCTTAGCATGCACAGGCAGAGTGAGTCCACATTTACAAATAAAAGTACACGCGGTGAAGAGAGGCTGATTATGTTGTGTTACAGAGGCCGATGAAGCATATGTGATTGGAAAGCGGGGTCAGTATACACCAGTCGGTGCTTACTTGGCAGGAGATGAAATCATCAAGATTGCTCTTGAACATGGCGTTCAAATGATTCATCCTGGTATGTGATTTCGGATCCATCACAATTATTGAGAACATGATCTAATTTTCCATTAGGCTATGGTTTCCTTTCTGAAAATGCCGAGTTTGCAAGAAACGTCGAGAAGGCTGGGCTGATCGTGAGTGGAAGATTCGTCCTCGTAAACATGTGAGAATTATAGCTCACAAGATCCTTGTATAGTTCGTTGGTCCTTCACCCACCGTCATCCATTCTCTCGGAGACAAGGTATCTGCCAGAGAAATCGCTATCAAGGCCGGTGTTCCAGTGGTTCCAGGTACCGAAGGAGCTGTCGAAAAATTCGAGGATGTGAAGAAATTCACCGATGAATATGGTTTCCCAATCATCATCAAGGCAGCATACGGAGGTGGTGGACGTGGTATGCGTGTTGTCCGACAACAATCAGAACTCGAAGATGCTTTCAACCGTGCCACATCCGAAGCCAAGTCGGCTTTTGGTAATGGAACTGTTTTCGTCGAGAGATTCCTTGACAAACCAAAGCACATCGAGGTACAACTTTTGGGAGATAACCACGGAAACATTGTTCACTTGTACGAACGTGATTGTTCCGTACAACGTAGACATCAAAAGGTGGTGGAAATCGCACCAGCCAAGGATCTTCCTCAACAAGTGAGAGATAATCTCTTGGCTGATGCTGTCAGACTTGCCAAGTCGGTCAACTACCGTAACGCAGGAACTGCTGAATTCTTGGTCGATCAACAAAACCGTTACTACTTTATCGAAATCAACCCACGTATTCAAGTCGAACATACCATCACCGAAGAGATCACTGGAATTGATATCATTGCAGCACAAATTCAAATCGCTGCAGGTGCAACACTTGCCCAATTGGGTCTTACACAAGATCGCATTTCCACCAGAGGTTTTGCTATTCAATGTCGTATTACCACGGAAGATCCATCCCAAGGATTCTCGCCAGATACCGGAAAGATTGAGGTCTACCGTTCGGCTGGTGGTAATGGAGTTCGTCTTGATGGTGGTAACGGATTCGCTGGCGCAGTTATTACCCCTCATTATGACAGGTTCGTATTTGATTTTCTCGTTTTCCTATTGATTTATTATTGATGAATCATGACTAACTTCCTCAAAGTATGTTGGTCAAATGTACGTGTCACGGATCAACATATGAGATCGCCCGAAGAAAGGTCCTTCGTGCTTTGATCGAATTCCGTATTCGTGGTGTCAAGACCAACATTCCTTTCTTGGCGACTTTACTCACTCACCCTACCTTTATTGATGGTAACTGCTGGACCACATTCATCGACGATACCCCTGAACTGTTCGATTTGGTCGGGAGTCAAAACCGTGCTCAAAAACTGTTGGCATACCTTGGAGATGTTGCCGTGAATGGAAGTAGCATCAAGGGTCAAATGGGAGAACCAAAATTCAAGGGTGAGATTATCATGCCAGAACTCTTGGACGAGAGCGGAAACAAGATTGATACCTCTGTACCATGCAAAAAGGGATGGAGAAACATTCTTCTTGAGGAGGGCCCTGAAGCATTTGCCAAAGCTGTCAGAGCCAACAAAGGATGTCTTCTCATGGACACAACCTGGCGTGATGCTCATCAATCTCTTCTTGCTACACGTGTTCGAACAGTTGATCTTTTGAACATTGCAAAGGAGACAAGTCACGCTTACAGCAACTTGTACAGTTTGGAATGTTGGGGTGGAGCTACTTTCGATGTTGCCATGCGTTTCCTCTACGAAGATCCATGGGACAGACTCAGAAAGATGAGAAAGCTTGTTCCAAACATTCCATTCCAAATGTTGTTGCGTGGAGCTAACGGTGTTGCTTACTCTTCATTGCCTGATAATGCTATCTATCACTTCTGTGAGCAAGCAAAGAAACATGGTGTTGACATTTTCAGAGTCTTTGATGCTCTGAACGATATTGATCAACTTGAGGTTGGTATTAAGGCTGTGCACAAGGCTGGTGGTGTTGTCGAGGGTACCATTTGCTACTCAGGTGACAGGTATTTACCCTAAAAGCCATCCACTCTGTTGAAGCTACCATACTAACTTTCTATTTAGGTGACAGTACGTACTTTTCAATGTCCAACTTCATTTGGATGTTTTCCCCCCTATCTTTTGTTTTGTTCCTTTCGCTCCTTCCTGATTCTCCTCAATCCTACCCTTACTTCAGACCGCGTTTCAATTGTCTATCACAGTGGGATCTTTGAAAAGGTCTATCGAAGAAGTAGATTCTTCCTAGAGTCTTTTCAATTGTTCATGGCATTTTGAACATTGAAAATTTTCGTGGCAATGAATAAACTCGGTTCTGACGCGCCTTGTCATTGATCCCTCACATTTCAGACATTTGAAAAGCTTCATGAAGTCATGGAGCTTTCCCTTTCATCTTCCCAACAAGCAATCTTTGGATTATCAAACACATTTCAGACATTAAAAGCTTGTCGGGAGAGCAATATCTTTTCTTGTTTTTCTAATCCCGAGTTGTGGTTTCACTTGTCGATAACAATTGGGATATTGAAAAGCTTTGCGAGAGGAAACACCCCCTTTGTATTTTTCCCTTGCCATTGAAGCAACAAATCCCCCTTGAACGTATATTTTAATTGTCAAAAATAGTTCCAACATTGAAAAACTTGCCCGGATAGCAATGACTTTCGCTTGTCTTCCTGTCCCGGGACGGCTTTTCAATTGTTGATGACAATTTGGACATTAAGAAGCTTGCAAGAGGGTAGCGATTCAACTTCTTTTCGGGCGAGGAGAGCCATTCTTTCGCGTCTTTCCCTTATCTTGAATCGACTTTTTCCATTGTCGATGAGAATTCGGACATTCAAAACCTTGTTCCGGCATTCTTTCACCCTCTTTTCAAACTATTTCACACAATCAATTACTAACTTACTGGTGCTTTAGTGTTGAACCCCGCCAAGAAGTACAACTTGGAATACTACTTGTCTTTGGCTGAGAAGCTGGTTGCTCTTAAGATTCACATCTTGGGTGTTAAGGATATGGCTGGTGTTCTCAGACCAAGAGCTGCTACATTGTTGATTGGAGCTCTTCGCAAGAAGTATCCTGATCTTCCAATCCACGTTCACACTCACGACTCTGCCGGAACCGGTGTTGCATCTATGGTTGCTTGTGCTCAAGCGGGTGCTGATGCTGTCGACACTGCTACTGACAGTTTGTCTGGTATGACATCTCAACCAAGTGTTGGAGCTGTTCTTGCTTCATTGGAGGGATCAGAGCTTGACCCAGGCTTGAATGTTCACCATGTTCGAGCTATCGACACCTACTGGTCTCAACTCCGTCTCATGTACTCACCATTTGAGGCTGGCCTAGTAAGTACCATTCGTTCTTTATCTTCTCCCATTCATTCATACTGACATTACTTCAGCACGGACCAGACCCGGATGTGTACGAGCATGAGATACCCGGTGGTCAATTGACCAACATGATGTTCCAAGCATCTCAACTTGGGCTTGGTGCTCAGTGGGCCGAGACAAAGAAAGCTTACGAGCAAGCCAATGACTTACTCGGTGATATCGTCAAGGTCACTCCAACATCCAAGGTTGTTGGTGATTTGGCACAGTTCATGGTTTCCAACAAACTCGACTTCGATGCCGTTCAAGCTAGAGCTAGTGAGTTGGATTTCCCAGGTTCCGTTTTGGAATTCTTTGAAGGTTTGATGGGTCAACCATACGGTGGTTTCCCTGAACCATTGAGAACCAATGCTCTCCGTGGCCGACGCAAGCTTGATAAGCGTCCTGGTCTTACTCTTGAGCCACTTGACTTGGCTCAAATCAAGAAGGATATCCATGCCAAGTGGGGTAGTGTCACTGAGTGCGATGTTTCAAGTTACGCCATGTACCCCAAGGTTTATGACGAGTACCGAAAGTTTGTTCAAAAGTACGGTGATTTGAGTGTCCTTCCCACTAGATATTTCCTCTCGAGACCAGAAATTGGCGAGGAATTCCATGTTGAGTTGGAGAAGGGTAAGGTTCTGATCTTGAAGCTTCTTGCTGTTGGTCCATTGTCAGATACCACTGGACAGAGAGAGGTCTTTTACGAGATGAACGGAGAAGTTCGACAAGTCACAGTTGATGACAACAAGGCAGCTGTTGAGAACACGAGCAGGCCAAAGGCCGATCCAGGAGATTCCAGCCAAGTTGGAGCTCCTATGTCTGGTGTTGTCGTTGAGTTGAGAGTGAAGGATGGTGGTGAGGTTAAGAAGGGTGATCCACTTGCTGTCTTGAGTGCCATGAAGATGGTGAGTCTATCCTTTCTCAATTTAAATGCAATGAACAGTACACTAATTATGAATATAGGAAATGGTTATCTCTGCACCACATGCTGGTAAGGTCAGCAGTATGCAGATTAAGGAGGGAGATTCCGTTGGAGGTTCTGATCTCATCTGTAAAATTGTCAAGGCAGGAGAGTAAATTGCGAATTTCAACACGAATGCAAGTTTTGGAGCGGTTATTATGATATCAGATGTTGGTAGCATTGATGGGATGAATGGATTATGATTGACAGGTTTAAAGGTTATTGCTCAGTGGGATAATGAGCTGTGCCTACTTTTTATAGAATTATGAATGAGCTTTTATCAAATTCTGGTAGTGTTTGTGACCTCATGATTTGTAACATGATGTGAGAATTGAGAGGCAATGATAAAACATTGCCCCTCGTATTCAGCCCCCAAAATCATCACCAATCGAGAAGATATTATACCCGCTTGCTTTTTGATTAGATTGAATCTCCACTCACACCTTTTCTTCGAAAGCTTCTGGAAAAAAGATTTATTGGTTCCGACTCCCGAGGCTCCAACCCATGTTGATGAGTGAGGTCAGCTCGTTTTCCCCAAAAAAATTCAAGGGTTATTTCTGAGAGGGATTAGGGATTAGGGATTATGGTTCGTATTGAGATGTGCAACAAATGATGGATGGTTTTTTTTGGGGGGGGGGAGGGGAGCGCGTGTGATTGGGAGGGGAGGGGGAAGGATGGACTTGGGGCGGTGAAGGGGGATTGAAGGAGGATTGAAGGGGGATAGAAGGAGGTGGTAAGGGGAAGGGAAAGGGGGTGAATATATATATATATATATATATATATATGTAAATGAGTTTGTATATTGTATTGTATATTGCATTATATATTGCATTATATATTGCATTATATATTGCATTATATATTGTTGTGGGAGCGAGCATAGAATTTGAATAGAATTTGAATAGAATTTGAATGGAATTTGAATGAAATTTGAATGGAATTTGAATATTAATTAAGGTTAATGAGGAATCGAGGATTCAAAGAAGGGTTGATTAATTAGGTGGATTGGGATTGGTGGATTGGGATTGGATTTTGGAGGGATTGGGATGAGATTGGATTGGATTGGATTGGATTGGATTGGATTGGATTGGATTAGATTGGATTGGTAAATATAATAATATAGATAATAAATATAATCTAAATAGGTGTTTATTGAATGCGAATAATAATGAATAATTTATATTGATAATATAATTATATAAAAAAAGTATTTTATTGAATATTGATATTGAATTATGAAAAGCTATATTATATTGATTAAAAAAATTCGAAATTTATATAATAATTTTGTTAAATCTGGAATAGAGTTTTGATTAGGATTTTATTAATATATATTATTTTACATTTCGTAAACTTATTAATCTAAAGTTCTTTATTAATAAAATAAGTTATATAAAATATCCCCTAGACCGCTGAGAATGAGCTCCCTCGTTTAATAGGGTTTTATTAACCAATTAGATTATCAAGATTCCTTGAATTTAACGCAATATTTACATTTATTTTTTAATATAAAATTCAATCAATATTTTTTCTATATCAAAACTTCTAATATAATAATATATACTAATTCTCAATCTTTTCTTTTTTTTTGAAATTACCAGGGGCCTGCGAGCCCCCGAACCCCTTGCTTTTTGAGAAAGTATTATATAATTATATTTATTATTATAAAAATCTAAAAAAGAAATTTTATTGAAAGCTTGCAGGCGGAGTCGGTTTACCTCTTTATATTTTATATTTTATTTTATATTTTTTTTTTTTTTTTTTTTTTTACATTTTAGTGGGTCACTTCACTTCAAATCATTAATTATACCACTGAACTACGAAAGCTATAATATTAAAATAATTTGTATTAATTTTAGATTCATTATATTCAATATAACCCTTTTTTAATTGATTATATAAGCTCTAATTATATTTATACTAATTAAATTTCAATCTTTTAGAAAACTTTTAGTTTTGAAGCTAGTAATATAAAAAATATAGTATTTGAAAACCCTTAGCTTTTTATATATAATTACTACTTTTCTTTTTTTTTATTTAATTTATATTAGTTTGAATAAGCTAATTTAAATAGTTTCGTTAAAAAAGTCTAGAATTTTATATTATAAAATTTATACTATTTCAATTTGAATTCTTTATAAAACCCTCAGTTTTAAAGTTAGTAATATAAATAATATATCATTTGAAAGTTTTTAGTTTCTTATATATGATTACCACTTTTCTTTTTTTTTATTCAATTTATATTAACTTGAATAAACTAATTTAAATGATTTCATTGAAAAAGTCTAAGCGTTATGGCCACAATGCCAAGAAAGTCGAGCCAATCAGATCGCTTGAATTGAACCAATCAGATTGCTTGAATTGGGTCTCACTAAGCGAGGTTCTCTTTTTTCGTGTCTATACACACCTTCGGCCCTCGCGGGCGACAAGAATATTAAGGAGGTAAACCTCCAATAAAAAATCAATATTTGAAATCGAGATTTAATAATATAAAAAATGTAACTGAAAATCCATTAAAATAGTCATTCTATCCAATCAGGCTTTATTATTCAAGGTATATCGCACGGACCACTTTCGGAGCGGTCTAGGGGATAAACTAAATTATTAATCAATAAATCTATTAAACTTATTTTGATAACAAATTTAAAAAACGATCTGAATGGGCTCTTAGATATGGATAGGTTGATAGGTAGGTAGATAGATAGATAGAGAGGTAGGTAGATAGATAGATAGAGAGGTAGGTAGGTATTTAGATAATTAGAGATTGAAATGAAAGGGTTTTACTTACCTATTGAATTATAGTGAATTAAATTGAACTCTTTTGAGATGGTAATTTGAATTTGAATTTGAATTTGAATTTGAATTTGAATTTGAATTAAAATAGGGATGAAGATATTCGAAAACCCGAATTCTAAAAATCGCAAGGAGTTTAGAAGGAGAGGAAAGTCACTCAAACTCTGAGAGCCTGAGGAGAATGTGTGGAGAAGAAATCCGAGGACCGAGTGATTACATCACATCCATGGTCCATCGTATTGACGGAACTAGGTTCGCGGGTTGAGGTTACTAAGTTTATGGTTCGTGGATAGATGTGCAACAAATGGAGGAAATTTTCTTCATTCTTTAGTTGGCTGGGTGGATGGTGGACGGGTGGTTCTTTGTGGCGGGCGCTTTCGTATCGATGGTGATGAATACGAGTTTTATCATCTATGTACGGAGTTGGTAGGGTTTTGGAGAGGAGGGAGGGAGAGGATTGGAGAGGGAGAGGGAGAGGAGATGGGAAGGGTGGATGTGGATTGGTTGGAAAGGGATGGAATGGAATGGGATGGAATGGGGTTGTAGAGAGTAATATTTCAATGACATTGTATTGTTAGTAATAGGTAGCTACTAGGTAGGTAAATGAGTGGTTATGACTTCTAACAAGGGAGGGTGAGTGAGGGAGTGGACTGGACACTCGATTACATCTGATTCGAACGAATGCATGTCTTGAATCCCATTCTGAATCAATCCCGAGTCGGTGGTTGGTTTAGACGTGCAACAAAAGGAGGACGAGAGGGAGGACGAGAGGACGAGAGGAAGAGAGGTGTGAAAAGGGGTTACAGCGTACGTACGGTGTAGAGGTGTGGAGTGGAGTGGAGTGGATGCCAGACGTGGGACTAGCGCCATAAGGGAAGCGTGTGCGTTGCGCACTGAAGGTTGAGACTTGAGAGATGGAAGAGATTGGCTTGAGATGTGCAACAAAGAGGTGAGGGAAATGAGGAAGGGGAGGGAGAAAATAGAGACGTTTCCTTGGTTGGGAGGCGTGCAACAAATTGGGGGTTGGTTGTCGGGAGTGCCTTTTATTGGTTTGGGTACTGACTGTACCTAGTACCTCCTGGATTTGATATGTGGAGATTTGCACGCACGCATCCTTTCTTCACCTCCTTTTGATGAGAGAGAGATGGGACTCATGGGAAGGTGTTTTTATTGGATTTGAGATGTGCAACAAAAGGTTTGATGGTTGGGACGTTTTTGGTTTGTTGCTAGGTAGATAATAATAATAATAATAATAATATGTATTACTATTACTACATACCAACACCTAGATATCATTCGCCTAAAACATAAACAAGATCATGTGCGCAACCAATAAAAAGTATAAATACTCCGACATGCAACAAAGAGCAGCTGATAGCTTGGGTGTGGAAATTTGCATATTAAGATTGGATGATAGATATGCAACAAAAAAATTCTTTTCGAGGGGGCAAAAGTGTGATTTTGGAGAATTGGGTTGATCACAAGGCGTTCCAAGGTTGTGAAATGAGTGTGAGAGTTGGGTGTGTGGATGTTGTGTGTGTGGATGTTGTGTGTGTGGCTGACGGATTGATTGGTATGCAGGTGGGCGAATGAAAGCCTCCAGAGTCCACACACACTTTTTGCAATACGGGATGGAGAGGATGGATGTTTGTAGTAGACGAATCATGAATGGCTATTGGTGAGGGTTGTGGCGTGTAGTTTTGTATATTGGATGGTTGGATTGAGCGTGGTCAGCTGATTTTGTTGAATGTGCTTGGATGGAATTACATGGTGAATATAGATTAGTGAATGGTGATTAAAAACTAGAGTGTTGAGAATAGAAAAGGAAGAAGAGGGGAAGATATTTAATGGATATAGGGGGGGATATTTAAAGGGGAAGAGTAATAGGGAGGGAAGAAGAGGTATAGGAAAGTGAATGAAAAATAGCAAAGGAAGAGAAAGGAAGAGAGGAGAGACTTGAAAAAGGAGTAGCGAAACAATATATCTATACAATCATCATCACCATCCCAAACAACCCCAATCTTTCTCAAAGAATACCTAGGTAGTTATATATAACAAGCAAACAAGATTATCCAATACAATACATTCAACATCAGAATATCAGAATACCATACTACCATACTATCAAAATATAACCACAACTCTAAACTACCCAATAAAACCGATCCAATCTATATTTCTCAAATCCTCATTTATTCCATATATCCTATATCTTCGATTCTCAGCTATGCATGCCACATTATACCGTCCTGTCTGTTGGTACTATATCCATATCTATCCATCTATAAATCATCTATCTATCATCAAGACTCTATATACAAGCTAAGTATGAAAGTTCCCGAATAAATAAGCAAAACTCGAGGGATGAATTACCTAGATAGACATTTTTCGGAATGGATGGAAAAGGGAAGAGGAGAATCTACGTATGATATATGAATGAATGAAGGATATCATCATCATTACAACAGTTGAAATGAGTAGATAGGTATAATGATAGAAAGATTTCCAATCCATAAATTTCACTCAGAAAATGAAAAAATCCTTTCAACTATTCTGATTTTTTGATTGGAAAATCAAATTTGGTAATGGAAAGCTACTGGATTGTTGAACCGGATCTGATGATTGAAAGCTCTTCGTTTGTTGGGTTGGATTCAGAACATTCCATGTACTTGCGTGTCGATGAGATATCTAAGAATTCCAAAGATAGTATTGGTTATATTAAGCATACAAGAAAATGACATATCATATCATATCTACATCTCTTTCCATCTCCCTCCCCTTCAACCCAAATTGATATCACTCCACTAGAAACAAGCATGCATTAGCAAATCTTCTCCATACAATCTCTCTATACACGCCGCTCCTTGAAAATCACAGCATCCTCACATGGCAAATCAAAATAAACTCACCCTCTCAACTTCACAAACCACCTCTTCCCACGCCTCCAACACATCGAATCCCATCCCCAACAAAACATCCCTATCACTTCCCACCACCCAATTCAACACCACTCCCTTTCCATCCCCCTTATTTCTATTCTGTCTGATACTCAACATGACTAATCCTTGCAAGATTGTTTCTCGTTGCGCATTATTCGATGGAATGATTGGAGCCAAGATACCTCCTACCGTATTATTTCCATTTCGATTTTCTTCCTTTTCTTTTCCCTTGAGATTGAAATTGTTGGCATTTGCATGGGAAGTAGAGTTAGATTGAGTAGGAGAAGAAGAAAGAACAGGCATCCAACGCGAAAGCATAGTACCCGACTTTGAGATAATAATCGTACCCACGAGACTCCCATCAATTGGCGATTTAGCCCTCACGATACCACAAGATTTTGGATCCGTGATTGCAAGATTGTAAAGACTATGAATTTCAGGCGATGAATGAGTCTGGACGAAATCGAGAACTTGGGTTGCGGAGTTGGAAGGGCCATGAATCAAATCAAATTGAAGAGATAAGCGTTGGATCGTCCCTAGGAGACCTTCTGGAGGTATCCAGGTTGATACGTTGCGAATTATCAACGTGTATAGGAATCTGGGAGAAAGGATGTCCCAGCCATTCGTGGCGAACCAACGTTTAAGACGTGCACCTTCCGTGAGGTCACTCATAGGAATGCCAAGGTAGATAGCTGGGAGGGTAGAGCCGAGTTGAAGGTGAGTGATATTTGGCTTTTGGAGGAGATGACGGAGGGCACGTTGATGGAGGGAGTGGCCGATTGAGAGATTACGCTTGGAAGGGTCGACAAATAGGGTGGAGATTGTACCGGTGTGAGTGCTGGGCAGATAAGTGGTGGAGCAAAATCCAAATAGAGCTTGAGTACTGCTGTTGCGTACAACGTAATGAGACTCTTCAAGGGAATGATTATTTACCGCGGATGGCTAAGAAAGTGGAAGAAAGTGTTAGCTATTTTTTACTCGAATTTAAATGCGGATATCGTGGTGTAAAAGAGAGTTTAAAACACATGCCATTTCAAATGAGCCCGCTGTTGCCCCCGATAATGCCGATTGTTGATTCGGCGGAGTAGTCTTCTCAATAGATGTAATAAGTGCTTGTAGACCTCTTGCATCTCTATCTCTATCATAACTCTCCACTAACCAATGCTGCCTCGATTTCTGTACTTTCCTACTCTTTCTAAGCGTACCAGGTAATGTTCCTTGAGGAACAAAATCCCCGAATAACGCCCTCACCAATGCTTTCATAGCCGTTTCCGTAAAATCAAAAGTACAAACATATGTCCCAATACTCTTGTCCATAGCAAAATCATATGGAGAACTAACTGAAACCACAATCAATGACTTTTTCTTTCCTGCAGAACTAAGCATCGAGCACATCATAGCGACATGTTTGGTAAATCCATTTTGATACAAATTTCGAGTTGCATCAGCCGTTATAATGATAATGGTTCCTGCTCTATTGATCAGATTTTCATGGACTGGTCGAACTCCATTGGCGGTATATGAAGTATGAAGAAGTCTTCCATGTCTTTGACGTGCTAAAGCTCTCCCTAATTCTCGAAATACACCTTCGCCACTCATAATTGATGATTTGTGTAATTTTTCGGATTCGTTGTTGGTAGATTTTGCATTCTCGTGGCCAAGAGTTGCGGTGGATGCTGGTAATGGCTTCACTAATGGTGTTAGAAGGAGAAGGTCATCGTCATCTTCAGAGTAACTATTTGATAATGGGAGTAAATGGCCTTTGTCTCTCATAATAGTTATCGAGTTATCGTATGCTTTTGTGGACAAAGCAAGATGGCCAGGATGTAAAGATGCTAGATGGCTAATGCCTGGGGGGTTCAAGGCTTTAGCCCAAGATGTACACTGTGATTTGACCCTCAAGACTCGCTTCAAAGAGAGGTTTATACGTTCTCTAGAGATCATGTCATTTTCCAGTCCAAGTTTTAATCCTGCAATGGCTTCTTTTTGAACAGAGTAAGAGCGACAGAGAAGTACCAGATCACATCCAGCTTCTACTGCCATGACGGTACCACCTCTCACTCCAATATCATGACTCAATGCTTCCATCTCAAGACATTCAGAAACAACTACACCATTGAAGCCAAGATCGTTCCGAAGGAGATCATCCACAACCTGATCACTGAGACAAGCGTGCATGACATTCATTCCTATTCAATGTCAATAAAACAATCCAACAATACAAAAGACAAACAAACCAGCATTTGCTATTGCACATCCACCAACCATAATAGAATCCATCCCTTCACGAATAGCGTTCCGGAATGGAACCAGAGCCCCAAGACTTAACTGTTCAAGGGTCTCTGTGATAATGGGCATATCAAGAGATGACCCTAGGAAATCTAGATTTCCATAAGATGGAAAATGTTTCCCACAGGAAGCGAGTCCGGCATCCTTATACCCATTCATGGCAGCAATGCCATATTGAGAAACTTCTTGAGGATCATCTCCAGTAGCTCTAACACCCAATGGTTGATAACGAGCATTTGTCAAGACATCAAGACAAGGGCCCATTATCATATTAACTCCAACTGCTGATAATTCTTTGGCTGTTGCATTGGCAACTTCATATGCAAGCTCTAGAGATCCAGTTGCTGCCATTCCCATTGCACTGGGAAACTGACAGATATAATCTTCATCAAAAAGGCTATTAACGCCACCATTCTCTTGATCAAGAGCAATGATTAAAGGAACTAGATGACCAGCTTGGTGCGCGATCGTTTGGAGTTCCTGTACTAAATTTGCTGTCTCTCGGGCAGCTACTCAGGTCAACGATTGTCTATAAGGGAACGTGAAGAACAACATCATCATCAGACAAATGATATGCACGTGAAATATATGTGACTGGGAGGCGAATTAC
This sequence comes from Botryotinia globosa, assembly GCA_014898425.1. Classification (NCBI taxonomy): domain Eukaryota; kingdom Fungi; phylum Ascomycota; class Leotiomycetes; order Helotiales; family Sclerotiniaceae; genus Botryotinia; species Botryotinia globosa. Next base: position 3,490,694 of record RCSZ01000001.1, read on the forward strand.
ATGGCTGGGTCAATAGGTCAATAGCCATCAAGGTGACAAGTCAAAGCCACTGCCCACTACCCATTGGATTACAAAACGACGGAGGGGGAAAAAGAAACACTACAACAGAAATAAGAAATACAAATTATTACACTTCATGTTCTTGGTCGACAACAAAATAGCACCTAGATGATGACCTTCAATGAGAGTCCTGATTTGAGGAGTAACTTCGGTCCCTTCAAATCCCATCATAAAGCATCTGTAGTCAGAGATACCCGATTAGTATTCAGGACCAAAATAATAATCGCAGAGCTATAAAACATTGTCCCATACAGCTCGATAGATTAAGAATATACGTACTGTCCCATGGCCCTTTATTTTGTTAGCCTATTTCCCAATCTCTACACAAGTGGCCCAGAACCTACCAATCGAGGTCATTCCACAAAGGATCCAGTTCCTCTTCTGTAGCATCCATCTTTGATATGTTCTTGCTGTACAAAGGTCGTTACTCCCACTCTGGACAACGCAATTTAGAGAGTGTAACAGGGCTATAAAGTTGAGCGCAACGTTGGCTGCGTCTCTAGGATGATCGTCTGCTCCGCTTTCCGTGTGTAATTAAGAAATCATGATATGTGAAGAATACTATTGGATGATGCTATACAAGGAAAAATGAAAATGAGCGTATTCATCACAGCCGTCGCTTCTTCGCCACTATTCAAAAGGTATGCATGAAATATCTTTTGATGTATAATCATCAGCCTCACATATCCAGCACCTTGAGGTGTGTCACTTGAACAGATGTAAGTGGTTGGTTTCAGCTAGGGTGTTGTAGGATGTACAAATGTATCTACCTACCTACCTAGGTAGTGATAAGTGGGTGGCTGGGATGTTGTTCTTCCTTCATCTGAAGTGGTCACATGATGTTACACCGGGGAATTGTCGGACTGTGCGCCGTGCAGGTGGTGTGTGGTGCGTGTGGTGTGGCTTCAAAATTGTGATATGAAAATCGATTGCTCAGGTAAAGACAACCCAAGTTACCCAACGCAGCATAACATATAATCTCGGCGACTTGGCATCTTATTATCATCAAGTGATTTCGAGTGTGCTTGATAGAAAGATTATTATTCGATAATCATTTCTCTTCAATTTAAACTACCGACCTCCGATGATCCGTCGATTCGATACGACGTTACATGTGTATTTGCGGTTCCCTTACAACATAAGATCCCAACATTGAACGTTGATGGTACCTCGTCTTCCTCTCCACTCGATCAACCACACTCTCTCTCTACCAGTCCAACGCTACGATATGGTGGATAGGATAGATGTAATATGACATGATACTGATCCTGATCCTGATACTGGGGCATTGTATGATACAATTGATAACACATGAAATTTCATTTTCAGTTTGGAAGATACTTTGCCCTTCCAAGGTTGTTGTTTAAGGTTATCATAGGTTATCATGGTTATCATGTTTTGGATGAGCTAATGTTCAGATTTGCACTATCAAATCATCCCCAGTATGGCATATGCTACGGTAGGTAGGTAGGGAGGGAGGTCGGTAGGTAGGTAGTAGGTAGGTCCACGGGTAGGTAAGGTATGGTCATATGTAAGTAAACCATGGAAGGTACAAGTGAATTCTCAAAGTTCTTCAAATCTAGAGATACTCATTTTCTAGTGAATGAGATTGCAGTACTATTGGATTTGCTTGATATCTTCAAGTCTTCTTTCTCTTTGTCTCCTACCTTATTTCTTAAAACACTTCCTATCTTCCTACCTTCCTCTGTAACATAATAACTCTACAACCAAACCCACAATCATGCCATCGGCACTACCAACCTCGACTTCCAAAGTCACAAAGTTTACAAATTGTCGTCTCCTAAAGGGCGAATCTTTGGTAACCCAGGATCTATGGGTCTCCTCCTTGACTGGTAAAATTATCCAAAGCCAGGAAGCTTTTTACGCTCAATTGTGTGTACCAGATGAAGTTATTGATCTCGGTGGTCGTATCATCTCACCAGGTTTTATCGATACGCAATTGAATGGAGCTTTTGGATTCGATTTTGCTTCGATACCAGAAAGTGTTGATCCTAATGCTTATGCAAAGGAATTCAAGAGGGTTAATCAATTGTTGATTAAGACGGGTGTTACTTCACATTTACCTACTATCACATCGTCGAGGCCGGAGGTCTATCATCATGTAAGTACTTGGTGTAATTTATATGGATGAATATCTACTAACAATCTCCTCAAGGCACTTCCATTTCTAGGTCCCTCTGGAGCGAATCGTCTTGCATCAGATGGAACCGAATCACTCGGCGCTCACGTCGAAGGACCATTTCTGGCTCCCACCAAAAATGGAATTCATCCCCTGCCCGTCCTATTAGCTCCTAAATCCAAAGATCTCTCTTCAATCTCAGATTGTTATGGTGCTTCTAACCTCGTCGGAAATATCCGCCTCATGACCGCTGCCCCCGAACTTCCAAACATGACTTCCCTCATCCCAACCCTTACCTCCCCCCCTCACAACATCATCTTCAGCATCGGCCACACAGAATCCACCTACGAAGACGCCACCGCCGCCGTCACTGCCGGAGCAACAATGATAACCCACCTTTTCAACGCCATGCTTCCCCTCCATCACCGCAATCCCGGAATCTTCGGTCTCCTCGGCACAACCCCCACCACCAATTCCTCCCCTTCCACCACCCCTCCCTCCTCTCCCCTCGTCACTCAAAACATCATCCCCCCTCTCCCCAAACCCATAACCCAACGCCCATACTTCGGCATCATAGCCGACTCCATCCACCTCCACCCCACCACCATCACCCTCGCCTACAACGCGCACCCCTCCGGCCTCATCCTCGTCACCGACGCCATGCACCTCGTCGGTCTCCCCAACGGCCGCTACGCCTGGAACAACGACTTCATCCTCAAAGACGGCATCCACCTGCGTCTGGAATCCGATGGGAAAATCGCAGGCTCCTCCATCACCCTCGTAGAATGCGTTTCCAATTTCCTCAACTGGACGGGATGCAGTGTAGCGCAGGCCTTGAAGGCAGTGACGCAGACGCCAGCGAAAATGCTGGGTCTAGAGCATGTCAAGGGGCGCTTGGAGGGCGGAATGGATGCCGATTTGTGTGTGTTGGATGTGGTGCTTGAGGAGGGCAGGAAGAGGGTTGTGGTGGACGAGGTGTGGAAATTTGGGGTTAGGGTTTTTGAGAGGGAAGCGGGGGAGAGGGGAAAGATGGTGGGATAGGGAAACGAGAGGAATCCTAGGGTTTCGTTATTGGTGGGAGAGGGGGAAGATTATGAATGCTTTTGCAATTAGAGTTTCTATTTATTTCTCTTCATTTGTATTTACAGATTAACAAACGTAGCGAGTACACTCCATCAAATTGCCAATGAACTACATAGATAGAAATTGGTTTCACAGCCCAAGTCGGAACGAATACGCATACCTAGATAGATATAGATTAATTTTTGTCATATGAGATGCTCTTGATACCTCGGCATACATGTGTTGTGTATGCATATTTGTATTGGAAATATTTACAAGAATCACATACATAGGCAACATAACACACAACGCACACACATCATGACAGAACACAATAAAGATTATTAATATATATTCATTTATTCATTTATTCATTTCTCATTGACTCATCTCGTCTATTTAGTAATACAGAGGATTCGTGGGAATCTCACAAATTTAGTGTAGGTGAGTTTTACTTTAATGTAAAGAGCTTCCGTCTCGCTCGCTCGCCAAAAAAACAAAAGAAGCAGCAGTGACTCAGTATCTTGTCAAGATACATATTGTCCAAAGAAGAAAGCAAAGAGAAAAGTAGAAACGCGTTGCGTAGATCTACCCCCCGCAATCCGTAAAGACTAACAATTCCGCTACGAAGAGAAGACCTTGTTATCTTATGTCCATGTAACCCAATTTGATCCTCCCATGCCCAATATTATCGAATCCATACCCAAGCAACTAACCGTAGTATCAAACCGATACAATTCTGCTTCCCATACGGTCAGGAATTAAATCCGGAGTAATGCTTCTGCGAATTGGATACTCGGTAGCTGGTGCAGCTAAGAAAGTGCTTGTGAGAGGTTGAGGAGACTTGATGGTAGGTGTTCCTTTGATTAAGCTCTCTGCCATAGGTGCGAGAGGAACAGTACGCTTGGGACCTGTACGAGCAGCAGATGGAAGAATTTGTTCGAAACCCTCATCGGCGGCGACTTTCTCAATTGATTTCCAGTACTGTTTGAAAATTTGTTAGCAATAAACTTCAACTGTGATTAAGGGAGGAAGTTGGCCATGGAGGGGTAAGTGGATAGCGGGGTAAAGGAAAGTGGGGCAATTACTCTGACTGTTTTAACTCGAAGCTCAAGTGTTGCATCTTCATCTGCAACGATCATTGGATGTGGATGCATCTGTAAAGAAGAGAGGGTCCACATGTGGTTCACGCCTTCTTCAATACATTTTGCCAAAGCCAAAGCTTTATGTGCTCCAGTGATAATGATGACAACTTCTCTAGCCTCTAAGATAGTTTGAATACCCACTGTCAAAGCCATCTTTGGAACCTTCTCCAAATCGTTATCGAAGAATCGGGAATTGGCAATGATTGTATCATATGCCAAAGTCTTGACTCTTGTACGAGATGCGAGGGAAGATCCAGGCTCATTGAATGCGATATGTCCATCTGGTCCAATTCCGCCAAGGAACAAATCGATTCCACCCTTTGCTTTGATAGCTTCCTCATATTGTACGCATTCGGCCTCAAGATTCTCCGCATTGCCATTTAAGATGTGGACATTTTGAGGAAGGACATCAACGTGGGAGAAGAAATGCTTGTACATGAATGTATGATAGCTTTCTGGATGGTTGCGTGGAATACCAATGTATTCATCCTATGCACGCCACTCGTGTTAGTGATCCGACTCTTAACGCTAGGTAGAGATAGATGTAGCTCGACGTGCAAAGTTTACAAACATACCATATTGAAAGTGACAACATTTCTGAATGAAATCTCACCAGCCTTGTACTTTTCGACGAGAATCCTATATATACCAATAGGGGAGGAGCCAGTAGGGAGACCAAGAACGAAAGGATGGTCTGGGGTTGGTCCGAAAGCGTTGATACGATCTAGCCCAATGTCAATTGATGTTCATATGTTCAGCTAGAGGTAGAAACCTACCAACAATGTACTGGGCAACATAGGCAGATGCCTCTGTTCTGCCATCTCTGATGATGAATCTCATTTTGATTGTATTTGAATTAATGTAGGAAGTTATGAGGATTTCTGGATTGTCGATATCAAGGTACTATGTAGGTGTTTGTAGATTGTAATGTAAGTTTGCAGAAAGTTTAGGTATGATTATATTCCCGCAGAGATGGAGCGTACGGCATGCGAACAGTGAATATAAAACCGAAGATTACCTATCTACCTAGTAGGTAATCAAAGAAATTGGTCGAATGGATTGCCGTACCTACCGTACTTTACTGATATGGGTTTCGTCGCAAGATGATGGCATCAAGCCATTCATCAGCTTCCATGCTTCAACGCTTCACAACAAGGAAATCCAAACTTTCATCGACCAACCTTGATAGAAAGTTCTCATGATGGTGTTGTTCATTGGACAGTTTCCAGTATTGTGCCCTGTAACTCTATCATTCTGCCCCTCCATCATCTTGATAGTGTATGGAACGTCACGACGACCCAGTACTGATATGATAGATAGCCTTACTGATATCGGCAGTCTGATAGAAAGAAGTATCATGGCAGTTTGCTTACCCCACAAGATCGATGCATCTCCACTAACGGCTGTCACAATGAGCCCTAGAAGTCCCGAGTCATAAGTTAGTCCATAAGTTCCGATGAATGATCAAACATGTTGACCATTTCATTGGTATATCACATCACAATTGTTGGTTGTTGGTTGTTGGTTGTTGGTTGTTGGTCGTCGCATACATACTTACACCCACGATGCAAGCTTTCCCAAATCCCTCCGGAGTTTGATGGTGGTGAAGGTTCATGGAAGAAGGGTCGGAGATTTTCCCAAGGACGTTTGATGGATGGTGAGGGAGGATGGTTTGATGTTTGATGTTTCTTCTTGTTGTCTTACCGTTACATTCGCTTAAAGCTTATCCTGATCAAGAATTGTGGATTGGAGGAATGTTCTCTGTACGCTATCGTAGATGAATGAATGAATGAATTACTGCAAAAGGTTGGATCATGGATGGAATTGATCTTCCGTCTTGGTGTCTTGGTGTCTTGGTACTTGGACTTACACATCTGTACAGCATTTTCCTTTCCTATCGATGGGTGGTGGTGGGACGGAGATCAAAATGCAAAGTGCAAAATGCTTTCCCCAATTGTAACGTTGCTTCCAAACGAGCAAAGCAACTATCGAAATAATCGAATCCATTACGATATTACTATATACGGTTTAAATTCAATCCATACGGATACGAGCCACACATATCATGGAAATTGGACATTTTGACTCATGGGAAGGCTCTTGGAATCTTTCTCTGAGTCTGATTCTGATTCTGATTCTGATTCTGATTCTGATTCTGATTCTGATTCTGATTCTGATTCTGATTCTGATTCCGAGTCGGATTCTTCGTCGGATCTACTCCTCCTACCTAGGTATGTAATTTATTAGATAGAATCATAGGATCTCATCCACAGATGGGAAAGGGGCCATTATGCAGGGGCATCTCCATTTTCGATGGTCTTGAGGATCTTGTCCTGCTGAACAATGCAGGAATGCAGGAATGCAGCAACGCAGCAACGCAGATTTATCAACTTCTAAACAGAATGGAGGGGCGGCTCAGAATTGGACCCTTTATTTCCAAGTAGCTTGTTTCAATTGAAGAAGGTAACTTTTGTTAATTTATTTTCCTCTTCTTTTTCTTCTTCTTCTTCTTCTTTTTCCTTTTTACTACTATTGGGATCCAACTTTCTGGTCTGGGAAATGACGAACCGAGTGAGGATACGATGTTACTCCCAATCATTCTTGCTTTCGTACTTGTAGCATTCTCTTCAGTCTTGGCTTAAACTTTTCCCCTTATCCTACCAATTCAATCAATCTATGCTTGGAGCTGGGTAACCAATTGTTTGATATTGCATTCCTCACGAATGATGGCGCAATAGTTACCCTTCCCAGCAAAGTAACAGGTTTTGTACTGGTTTTGTACTGGTTTTGTACTGGTTTTGTACGTGTTTCTTCCATAGACATTCATTCACCCATCCATCCATCCATCCGTCCATCCATCCGTCCATCCATTCATTCCAGCTGGTTACCACAAATCGGCCGAAACGTCCAGCCTACATAATTTTTACGAGCACGAGGGTAAAAGTCCTACTACCGACCATATTTCCTTTTTACATCGTATACCTCTACCGCCCGATCTGGCCTTGCCTTTTACATCCATCCATCGGATCCATTTTTTTGACTCAATCGAAGTTTACCATCTTATCAATCTTTCACTTGTTTAAGCTCCCTTCTTCATCTGGGTTGTGATATGGAGCAGGCGGGACCATATCAGCACTACCCTAGCACTTTCGTATTTTAGCGCGATAGTCTCATTGTGCATTTCCTATATGTATGAGGACTTCATATCATGCAGCCGTTCATCGCTGCCATGCATAGGGTACGACAGGCTTTCTATGCCGCATTTATCAAATCTTTTCTTAAAACAAAATCGATTTTAGAAATCATTATCAAATTCTGGATTGCGCCCTCGACTATCAAACGTATTAAGGACGACAATGTTGATGTAAAGGAGATTTCACTGACGAAAGTCAAGAAGTTTTTAGACGAGGTTGAAGCTGCCTTTAAAGATTCTACGACAGAGGCCTCCTTGCTGGCATTGTCAGATGGCTTGAGAAAAGAGTTTGCTGAGAGCTTGTTGGAAAATCCACAATGTATGCTTCCCTCATACAATCATCAATTACCCAGTGGTCATGAATGTGGAACATACCTTGCTCTAGACGTTGGGGGGTCGACTTTTCGAGTGGCTTTGATTAAATTGGCTGGAAAAGGATGCGAAGGGAAAGAGATTGAGATTATTGGATTGAAGTCTTTCAAGATCAAAAATGCTGAGAGACAGCTTGTCGGGGTACAGTTCTTCGATTGGATGGCAGATCGAATTGTCGACACGCTTTCTGGGGAAAAAGAAGAACATGATATTTCAAAGGCACCCTTATCCGTGGGACTGTCCTGGTCGTTTCCTATTAAGTATGATCATCAAGATAATTATCCAATTAGAAGTCAGCTGATGAAAAGTTCACAGTCAAACATCATTTAAGGGTGGTCTTCTCATGGGCATGGGCAAAGGATTTTGTGCTGCCGATGGATTGATTGGTAAAGACCTAGGCGACTTAATTGAAGACTCTTGTTTGAAAAGAGGACTGAACGTTCAGTTGAATGCTATTGTGAACGACTCTTCAGCAACATTACTTTCCAAAGCATATATAGACCCTACCACTCGTTTCGCATTAATCTTGGGAACCGGTTTGAATGCTGCAGCTCATCTTCCTGTCCATATCTTTTCACAACCAAAATTCGGAATCCGTCCTGCATCTTGGCATGATTGCGCAAAACATGTTGTTGTCAACACAGAACTCTCAATGTTTGGTGGAAGTTATCTTCCGTACACAAAATGGGATGAATATTTGAAGGCAAATCACCCTCGACCAGACTTTCAACCATTCGAGCATTTCGCAAGTGGCGGGTATATAGGAGAGATCGTACGATTAATATTGATTGATGGGATTCAGAGCGCAGGGCTGTTTGGAGGAGTAGTGCCTATAAATCTAAGGGAGAAATACTCGCTAGAGACCGAAACTCTCTCATACATCGAAGCGTAAGTCACCAACCATCATACACTTTTCTTTGTAGTTTCCGTCAGCTTTATGCATTGATAGTTACCAAACTAGACTAACACTACCCTTAGCGATACAACTCCATACCTCACTACTGCCATAGAGATATTTACCACCCGTCACCCATCCTCTCACATCCCCACCGAAGTCGATCTTCGTGCCTTAAGACTAATAGCTTCCCTCGTAACTCTTCGCTCTAGCGGCCTCATCGCTGCTGGTGTCCATGCCCTCTGGCACATGCGTAACACATCCGAATTAATCTCGCTCGCCAACTCAGCTCACACAGTCGTTGCTTACAATGGCTCTGTGCTGGAAAATTATCCAGAATTTCGAAAAAATACACAAAAGCATATTGATATGCTGGTAGAAGCAAGTGGTGCAAGAAGTGGTATTGTAGAGTTAATGTATGCGGAGGAGAGCTCACTGTTGGGAGCGGCAGTCGCGGTAGCTTGCTGCAATGCTTGAATTGCAAGAGCGTGGCAGGTAGTACAGTTTTGCATCGTCTCTGGCATTGCATATAGGCACGATACTCTGTTAAGTGGGATTAGGTGTTGCATTGGCATAGAAAATTTCTTCTTGAAGCATTATCCTGGAGTTTAGGACTACATCGTTGGTTGATATTATCAGTATCATTTATAAATTACAAGAAATAGGAAGTTAGAATCTGATTCCAGATCGAACTCTGCAATCATAAAATTATCTAAATATTTAATTAATTCTCTGAGTTGAAATGAAACAATCGGATTGTTGAAGGGCTAAAGCTCTAATATCTAGGAGAAAAACAGGCCGGAATTGATTACTAATAAATTGTTTCAATATTCTGATTCTTCTAATTTAATTCAGAGAATTAAAAGTCTAAATAATTCTACATCAATTTGAAGAATTAAAAACTTGAATAGTTTTACTTTGATTTAGAGAATTAAAAACTTGAATAATTTTACTTTAATTTAGAGAATTCAAAACTTATATAGTTTTAAATCATTTCGGAGAATTAAAAGTTTTGATAATTTTAATTTGATTTAGAGAATGAGAAGTGTGAGGACTCCAAACCCATGTTTTCCCATATGTCTTGATGATCGCTCGCTTTATCTTTTTTCGATGTTCCTCGTTTTCTCTCTCGAAACTTACAACGAATAAACATTCGATTTCTTCTAATACGAAATAGTCTTCTAACTCCATGATCCACAGTCTGACATTAGTCTTCCCTTCTTCGAAGAATAAAGGTACTCTAATCCTAAATTTGTTCCAAAAGGATTCTGCAAACAATATAAGTAAAATATTAGTATTAATAATAATTGATGCATTTTGAATACCTAATAATAACAATCTACTTGATTTAATATCCATAAAGATTCTTTCATTTATAAAGAATTATAAATTATTAAATCTTATTATATTATCAATCAAAATATTATATATAAATATTACTAATTGGTATTCCATTATTATCATTCTTACTTTTTTTTCTTTATCCTTTTCAACTTATATTTTCAATTGTTTTTTTTATTGGGCTATAATCTTCTATAATTTTTTCAATATATTTAAATAAAACAAAAAATCTTTTTATCTTATAACAGCTTAATTATTTATATCTTCTTATAAATTAACTTGATAATAATAATCAATAATAATTGATAAATAAGAATATATTGAAATAAAGATTTTAAATTTATTTATTTCAGATTGTCACGGCGCCAACTACATTGCCTTTGTGCCTTAGGCACAAACCCTTAGCGTGCCCTTAGTATGCCCTACTTCCTATAATAGAGCCTCAATCTTTTATAGTATTTAGAATCCTTATAATATAATATAAATCTTTATTTATATTTTGATAGTTTGTATTATCTATTTAAAAGTTATTATAACTTTATTTTAAAGATATTTATTCAAGTTATACTTTGATTACTTTAATCGCTTTAATTTTATCAAAGTTATAATCTGATTGTGTTAATCGAATTTATTATTGATTTATTATAAATAATTTTACTATTTTTTAGTAAAATTATTCAATTGTATTAAAATATATTTATATTAATCTATTATTAAAAACTCTATAAGAATGTTTTATAATTACAAAAATATTTTAGAGATGGTTGATTAAATGGCTACATTTAATTTGCTTTTATAATTCCTTTTCTTAAACTACATTATCAATTTTATTAAAACTAATATTTCTTTATTTATAGATTTGTTTTATAATTTGAATATTATATATTTTATAGTTATTCAAACTATATTTATTTTAATTGAAACGATTATAATTTTATTATAAAAATAAGTTATTATAGTATATACCTAAATCAATAAAACTTAATTACAAATTATTAAATTACAAAATATAATTGAAATATTAAAAATTATTATTCGTAATAACCTAAAAGCCTTGTTTTATTAAAAATATTTCATTTTCTTTAAGAAATTCAATAATAATAAACAAAATATTATAAAATATTAGAATTAATATATAACATTTTATAATATAATCAATTATTATTTAATTATAAATTATAAAAATAAATCAAAATTCTAATGGATTATATTTCTTATCAGTTTATTCTTTGGCTTGATTTACATAAATAATCAAATACATTTCAATATAATTACAAATAATTTATACAACTCCAATCTCTAACTTTTTAAATAATATATTATAACAAATATTTGGGATGAGTTGAATAAACAATATCAAACCCTTAATCTTTTACAAAAAGCCTTTATAGATTATAATAAATACAAAATAAAGAAAACTCTATTTGATAATTTTATTATCAAATTTAAATAATTTGTTATTAAATATAAAAAAACCGTTAAATAATAAGTTGCTAATCTTAAACTTAAGATTTTATAAAAATTAATTGATATTTTAATCAATCATTTTAATAAATCTTTTACTACTAATATTAATATATGAATAATCTAATAGCAAGGTATTTACAATAATCTAGAAAAGAAAACTCACCTTAATAATCAATAAAAAAGCCAGAGTATTAATTTCAATTATAATCAATTGAGGTATTATAATAAAAAACCAATTTCAATTACAGCCCCCTCTATACCAAAACTATTTAATAATTCTATACAACTAAATATTGTTTGATAAGATTAACACTTTTTATTCTATTATATTTAAAAATAATATCTTAACCTTAGTTTTTGTTTTTATTATAAAAAATCAGATTATATTAAAAACAATTATAATAAGAAACGAATTAACAATATAAAGTATAATATCAATATTAATACAAAATACAATTCTCATATTAATTACTCCCCTATAATCAATCAATATTAAAATTCTAAACCTTATCACAATACCATCAACTCCTCATATCAAAGCCCATTTCTACTCACCAACCATTTCCCACCCATCAATCGTTTTCTAATTATATCATTATATTATACCTTACCAATTCTTTTTAATTTTATTCAAAAACTTAATCTAGAAAAATATATTGAGAGATTTATTTATTCAAAAAAGAATAAAAGTTTTATTCTTTAATTTAATATATTAAAAAATTAATCTTGATTTACAATTACAAATTAAGATTTTTTATAGAAAATTTATTTTTGTAAATTAAAAGATCAATTATATTTAGGAATTCTTTATATTTTAAAACAATAAATAACAAATCTTTTAAAATCTCAATAAAAATCTTCTTTGTATTTAATATAACCATCCCACTTATTAGCTTTATAAACAATAAAATCATAGGCTATAATTTTATTAATAAAAAAGTTGTTTTCAAATTTCAAATATTTACACAATTTCTTCTTTACACCCATTACCTACTTCTAACTAATAAAAAGCTTTTCAATATTTTCTTTCAATATATATTTCTGAATATATAAATCAATAACCACTGAGAAATCGATTTGTTTTATATTACCACTCTATCAACCATAAATCTACTAATTTTTGATTTTCTTTAACTTCAATATTATAATCCTACCATCAATTGATTAATAATAATACTCAAATTCGCATCTATATATTACTCAAGATATTATTATTCTATTAATACTATAACAATTACTATTCCCAACACATTTAATAATTATAAAATAACTTTGTTAAAAATAATAAAGTTATAATCAATTCCAAATTACCTTTATAAAAACTCATTTCGAAATTAGTTTTTATAAAAAATATTATCAATAAAAACTTCGAAATTAAATTCTTACTACCTCAAAATCAATTAACAATTCTTAAATCTATTGAAACCCTAAACACCTAAAGAAACCCTAATATTATCAACCTCGAAAACAATAAAAACAAAAACCCTTACCACACTCACTATATCAACAATAAAACAGATATTTAAATTAGAATAATTCTCAATTATCCATTTTTAAAATCAATCTCAATTCAATTCATTATCAATTCTAGAAAATATAAAAGATTATTATAGAATTAGAATATTTTATCCTCACTATTATTATCACTATCAAATCCCTTAAATAAGTTATTCGATATTATATAAAATATCCACTTTAAAATACAAAATATAAAATTCTTTATAACTAATAATTTTATACAATTCTATAAAAACAATAATATTTATATTACAAAAGTATTCTAGAATAAATTAGATAAAGTTTGTAATCTATATTATATAATAACCAAGGATTTTATTCAATTGTATTGAAGCTTAGTAAATAATAATATTAATAAGTTTATAGAAAAAACAAATCAATCTATCTCTTTCATATCAAAAATCTAAAATAAATTATCTTTTTGGTTTTATAATTTATATCTAAAATTTCTATTTTTTTTTACTAATAAACTTTTATTACAATACTTGTGGGATTACAAAATCAAGATTATATTAGATAAGAAATTATTATATAACAAAAACCATTTAATATTCTTGGTTGAATTTCAAATTATTTATAAATAATTTGATAATAATTTAAATAAGGGATTTATTTGGGAATCTTATTTTCAATTAATTATTTTATTTTTTTTAATTATTAAATTAGAAGGAGGTGTTTAGATTTGTTAAAATTATTGGGATCTAAATAATATTACTATCAAAAATCGATATTCTCTATTATTAATTAAAAAAACCCTCGATATTTTATATTATATTAAAATCTATACCAAATTTAATATCATTATTATTTTTAACAAATTACAAATTACAAAAGACTATAAATAGAAAACTATTTTTATTATTTATTTCGGTTTATTCGAATTATTAATAATATCCTTTGGATTTTATAATATATTAATCTCATTCCAGAATTATATCAATTATATTTTTTTCAATCTTTTGAATAGAATTTGTATAATATATTTAAATAATATTTTGATTTACTTTAAAAATATTATAAATTACAAAGAATATATCCATAAGGTTATTTAACAACTAATCAATACTAGATTATAAATTGATATCAATAAATATAAATTTGAAATAAAAAGAATCAAATATTTTGATTTAATTATTATCTTAGAAAATATAAAAATGAATTCAAAAAAAATCAATATTATATTCAATTAGAAATCATTAATTAAATTCAAAAACCTTCAATGTTTTCTTGGATTTGCTAATTTTTATTAATATTTTATTTACAATTTTTCTAAAATTGTAGAGTTTTTTAATCGTTTCCTAAAGAAAAAAAGAATATAGAATTAAAACTCTAAATAGAAAGATGTTTTTATAATACTAAAGAATATTTTCTCCTCTACTTCAATCTTTATTATATTTAATTATTATTATTATATAATAATTGAAATTGATATTTTCAATTAAACCGCAAATAATATTCTTTTATAATATAATAATAAAAGAGATTTATATCTAATAATATATTTTTTATTAAAATATAATATTATTAAATACAATTATAAAATCTATAATAAAGAATTCTTAATAATTATAAAATCATTAAAAAAATAAAAACTGAAATTATACAATATTTAGAAATTATTTAAAATTATTATTGATTATAAGAATTTTGAATATTTTATATTAATAAAGATATTGAATCAACAATAAATTAAATAAACCGAATTTTTATTGAAATTCAACTTCTATATTATATATCAACCCAATCACAAAATTATTTGCCTTGATATTTTGAATTATAAAACTGAAAATCGTTTAGTATATACCAATTCTAATAACAATCAAATCAAAAATTGTTTACAAACAATCCTCCCAAAATAAATATTCAATATTATTATATTCAAGGATATTATTCAATAAACAAACAACAATTTAGATCTAACTATAACTCTAATAAATATAATTATCCCTAATACTAATAAATCAATCAATAATCTCATCAATAAAATATATAAATCATTCAAACTAATTATAACTATATATATAACACTTTGAAACTTCTTTATCTATTATTAACCATTAGATATTCAAAAGAACCTTCGAATAGTTTTACAAGATTGTAAATTAATCAATAATAAAATCTTTTATTACAACCACCTTTTTGTTTCCCCCTCTATCAAATTTCATATATAGATTATATACTACACATATTTAATTGAATCAATTAGATATTCAAACTATATCAAAATTATTGATTTTGTTTTTTATATATATTAGTAATCTAATATATCTAAAAAGATTAAGATATTTATACAAGCTTATCAATTTTGTTTTCACACCAAAGCTTTCTACCTCACTATATCTAGATTTTTTAAATTTTTGCTAATATTATTCCATTCCTAATTAAATATCTCTATTAATTATATTATATTATTATCAATCAATAAACACTACAAAAAAAAATATCAATATATTATTATAATTATCTGCTATCTAATCAAAATACAATATTTTATATTAGTAATAGAATTGTTTATAGAAAAGCTTACAAATCGATTTATTGAAAAGATATATTACCTATATAATATTTCTAATAATATTATATTCAATAAAGATTTCCAATTCATCTCTGAATTTTAAAAACATTTATCCAAATATTTATCAATTACTTTAAAACAATTTTCTTTATTTTATTCCAAATTCAACAATTAAATAGAGAAGATTAATATTATAATAAAACAATACCTTTACATCTTTATAAACTTTTATTAAAACAATTAATCTGATTAATTTTTATTTATAAAATTTATATTAAATAATACTATATTAAAAATTATTAATATATCCCTATTTTTTATTAATTATAACTATTATCTATACCTCGAAATTGAATTATTTATATTAATTCTATTAAATTTATTATATTAAAAAAAATAAAAATTCCTCAAAGCTAACAAGATTACAAACAGATTTGATTTCATTTTAATTAAACTTAAAACACTTGTAATCTAATCGATTCAAAAATATAAAGATTATACTAATAGAATTCAAACTAATATTTTCTTTTATAAAAAAAATAATAAGATATAAATTAATACAAAAAATATAAAAACCAATTGTTTAATAAAAAAAAATAACAACAAATAAAATGGTTTTTACAAAATCCTCAAAATTTATAAATAGATTTGTTTATTACAACTCCCAACTAATTTCAAGATTTTTCCAATATTCCACAATTTATTATTTCAATTACTTTATTATTTACTAAAATTATTAAATCAAAACATTATCAATATTACCAAATTATATAGAAATTAAAACTAAATTTTCGAAAAAAATAATGAAATATACAAAAAGATTAAGTAATAAAAATTCGAAGAGATTCTTAATTATTATAATAAATATGATTTCTATTATTATATCAAATAGAAATATTATCTATTATTATAACAATTAATTGAAAACCTTTGAAATTAAAAGAAAATAATTATTATATTTCACTTAATACATTTAAATAAACTAGATCCATCTATATAGATTGAATTTAAAAAGCTTATTACTTCAAATACTATTATATTAATAATAATTCTTAAACAGGGATTAAATAGACTAAAAAAAATCTATTAATTGATTACTATCTTAAAAACAATTCGCTTTAATTCTATAATAAAAATTAGATTGTTCTAATATTATTTCAAAGAGTTTTGGGTTTTTATTTAATCAATGTTGAATCGATTCCCTATAACTTTGTTAAAAAATGGTAAAGTTATCTTGTGTTTTAGCTTGTTTAGGACAAATAAGCCCTAAGGGGGGGGTACTATCATAGCACCAACTACATTGCCTTCATGCCTCAAGCACAAACCCTTAGTATGCCCTTAGTGTGCCCTACTTCCTATAATAGGGCCTCAACCTTTTATAGCACTTAGAATCCTTATGGTACAATATAAATCTTTACCCGTACCTTGACATAGATAATATAAAACTTTTAATTTGATTCCCTTTTTCAAAGTTTATACTAGCTCTTTCCTCGAATTGAATTCGAAAGTTTGAGTAATTTGTTCTTTGAAGACTTATACTAACTATTTCCTCGAATCGAATTCAAAGGTTCAAATAATTCATTTCTTTTTTGTTTTAATCTATATTTATTTCTGATTATTTTTCTTATCTAATAACTCTTTCTATATACATTTTTTCAATCATTATTTGTTTTGATTAAAAAGTTTTATTTTATTCAAAGAATAATAAATTAGATAACACTTCTAATTTTATTAATTCTTATAATCTCATATTCCTAGTAGTTATTTTTATTAGTTTAATTTGTTATATAAAAACCTATAAATAGCCCAGAATTTGTTTAAATAATATTATAAATTATTATAATTTTTCTTTAAAAACAATTCCGATCTGTTTTGTATATACTTTATATATAAACAACTCCTATTTAATTCGAAAGTAAATCAATAATTTTATAAGGATTATAATCTAAAGAGAAATTGTTTTAATAATTTAGTTATTGATAAAGATCTAAGTGGAAATTGGAAGCGAGGTTTCCAACTTATACTTGGAAAGACTAGCTAAAATGACTAGTATAACCGGTCACGTGCATAGAGGGTCCGTGCACCCTCACAAGAAGCTTATATAGTTCTAGTTCACTTCAGAAAATAAAAAGATTAAATATTTTTATTTTTATTTTTATATAGAAAATTTAAAATTTATATAGTTCTATTTTGATTCAGATAATGAAAAGATTAAATAGTTTTGTATTAATATAAATAATTAAAAATTCAAATAATTTAAATTTAAATAAAAAAATTAAAAGAAAAAATTAAAAGAAAAAATTAAAAGAAAAAATTAAAAGAAAAAATTAAAAGAAAAAATTAAAAGAAAAAATTAAAAGAAAAAATTAAAAGAAAAAATTAAAAGAAAAAATTAAAAGAAAAAATTAAAAGAAAAAATTAAAAGAAAAAATTAAAAGAAAAAATTAAAAGAAAAAATTAAAAGAAAAAATTAAAAGTGTTAGGGCTTAGTAATAGAGAGTATAATTATTAGAAAGGGTCTAATAATCTTAGTAGAAGATTATATAAGAAAGTATATTAGATTTTACTCGAAATTAATCTTATACTCTAATCTATTTAAAATATATCTAGCTATTTATAATTTATTTTCTCAAAATTCTAATATTATGATTATATCAATATTCCTTTTCATAATATTATTGATTATAAACCTATTATAAATTAAACTAATAATCCTGAAATTAAATTCTATTAATATCAACTTTCTAATAATTGCTAAATAATCGGCCCTTACAGTAGTAGTCCTAGGATTATTCGGCTGACTAACTATGTCCTGCGCTGACAAAAAGATTAAATAGTTCTAATATAGTTCAAACAATTCAGAGAATTGAAAATTTAAAAAGGGTTTAAATAATTAAAAGATCAAATAGTATAGCATCAAAAGAAGAATCTATTCGATACTATTAATAAGCATTGTAAACTCATTTTTTATTGGGTTATTATGAAGGTGGTTAATTTCGGCCTCTTTTTTGTCCTAATGAAATGATTAGAAAACGCATGACTTCGCGTATTTAGCGCGATCAAAATACGCCCACTCTTAATTTATCGCGTCGCGCATCGTCGTCCTCTTCCTTATCGAGTCCATCTTTTCCTTTCCCGAAGTTTTTAAGCTCAAGATCAAGCACGATTGAATCTTTCGGAAGAAGAAAAATTATAGAGTCCCTGTTAATTAACTTGCAGATGCTCCAAATTACAGGAAAATCACAAATGCTCATTCTACCTTATTTATCCAAACCATCTCCCATTTTCGACAACACGCAAGCCTGAGACGTCAGCCAGCGGAAATTCAAGCCACGAAAATGACCATTGATAGCCTTCTCAAGGGCCTCAATGCTTCACAAAAAGCCGCAGTCTCATCACAAGCAGATACCCTCGCTATATTGGCAGGGCCAGGAAGCGGGAAAACACACACTCTGACGTCGCGAACGGCTTGGTTATTGCAACAAGGATTGCAACCTGGTAATATAATAGTGGCAACGTTTACGGTCAAGGCAGCTCGAGAGATGAAAGAAAGAATTGGGAAGTTGATAGGAAATGGATTGGAATCGAAGTTAATACTGGGAACATTTCATAGGATTGCGCGAATATACCTGGCACAATACGGACATTTAATAGGGATTCGAAAAGGCTTTGGAATCGCAGATTCAAATGATTCTCTAGCCATCATCAAAAGAATTGTGAAGCGGAAGGACCTGAATATAGAACCAAAAGTCGCGCGATCTCGCATAAGCTCCTTAAAAGCAAAGGGCTCCGCATCTGCGAGCAAAGTCCCCGAGGCCAAGAAGAAAACTGTAGATACGCAAGAATTCGAGATTGTACACGCCGAATACCAAGAAACCTTGGAGCTTTCGAACTTGCTCGACTACGACGATTTACTTGTCAGATGTGTCGAGCTTTTACGACTCCATCCCTCCTGTGTATCAAACATTGAAGCCGTTTTGATCGACGAGTTTCAAGACACAAACCTGGTGCAATTTGATCTCATGCGATTATTTGCTGTATCTCAAAAACGAATCACTATTGTTGGAGACCCCGATCAAAGCATATATAGCTTTCGAGCTGCCGAAATCAAAAACTACAAACGAATGATTACACAATATCCAGATACAGTTACCATCTCATTAGAGGAAAATTACCGGTCATCGGGCGCCATACTACTTACAGCACTGAATGTGATTGAGCAAGATTCATCCAGAATTGCAAAGTCTCTTTTGCCTACTCATGTTGTTGGCACACGCCCGGTTCTCCGCAAACTCGCAACTGCTCAGAAGGAAGCAGACTGGATCATTCAAGAGATACAAAGGATAATGGGTATGACGGGCGACCTATTAGACTTGAATGACTTCGCTATTTTGTTAAGATCTTCGGCACTTTCAAGAATAATTGAAAGCTCGTTAGGCAAAGCAGGTATAGCCTACCGTATGGTTGGTAAGCATCATCTCTTCTACCAACTGTGCATCTTATAGCCAGATCAGCGCTTCCTTTTGAAAGGCAGCTACGTGATTGACCTTTGGCTAACGTATTGCAGGCGGTCTTCGATTTTATGATCGTATAGAAATCAAAACGTTATTGGATTACTTGAGAGTGATAAACTTACCTGATCATAATGATGCTTTGGCGAGAATCATCAACACTCCCTCGAGAAGAATCGGCGACGTAACCATAAAAGCTCTTCTCGAAGAGGCAGAGCAATCTAAACTAACCCTTTGGTCATTAATCCTCAA
Source organism: Botryotinia globosa (assembly GCA_014898425.1). Taxonomy (NCBI): domain Eukaryota; kingdom Fungi; phylum Ascomycota; class Leotiomycetes; order Helotiales; family Sclerotiniaceae; genus Botryotinia; species Botryotinia globosa. The sequence continues at coordinate 3,511,165 of RCSZ01000001.1, forward strand.
ATCCGTGCAGGGAAGACGCGCAACAAAAACCAAGCTTACATCGTCAGTTGAGAGAAATCTCTCGGTCTTTGTTGATATCATCTTGACGGGTATGAAGAAAGTTGCGGATCCCTCAAACAAGGAGAATTCGATTGTAAAGATTTTGGAGTTTATTATAGAGAAAACATCTTACGAGACCTGGCTTGAGGAACACCGCGGTGACATTACTAAGGCACAGTGGGACAATGTGAAAGAGCTTATGACTCAGGCTGCAGACTTCCAAGAGCTTATATCCAATGGTCATGAGGATGAATCGCTCCCTCAAATCGATGGTTTGAAACAAGAAGATGCTTCCGATTCCCTCTCTCGATTTTTAGCCAATGTAGCATTGGCCTCGGAAGTAACGAAGGAGGAAGACAAAACACATAACACACCTCAAGTCACAATATCTACCATACATGCTGCTAAAGGTCTAGAATGGCCAATAGTCTTCATTCCTGGTGCATATCAAGGCATCATACCACACTCTAGAGCAGAGGATACTGACGAAGAACGGAGATTATTATATGTAGCTATGACTCGAGCTAAGGCTTTACTTAACATGAGTTGTCCCCTCAAAAACACATTGCAAGAGTTGACAACAACTTGTCCCTTTCTCTCTGCCCGTGGCCTCAGAGCACATTTGGACTACAAGGGCCCTTCGCTACGTTCGAATACTGTTCAGTGCCTGGCTCAGATCCTTCGGCGACCATTTCCGACTAGAGAATCAATCGCCGAATCTTCTGCTTGTCTCGAACGAACTGAGGATACATATTACCCCTTGGAACCGGAGAATGATAAAGAGGACGAGTCGAAATGGAATGTCGGTAATGGTAACCCCAATTTCACTATGGGTCAGCGACCTGCCAAACGTCGACGTGCTGATATAGCGGACCAAACGGGAAGCATTTCGAGTGTGGTTTATAACAACACTCCTACGACAACCATGGAAAGAGCCTCCAAGTTTACCTTGAGTGGCGGATTCGTTAGTGCCGGCTCTCATCTTCAGGTTCTTGGCGAACAATCATCGAATCAAACCAGGGGTGAAATCAAATCATCTTCAACAATCGAGAAGACCAAAGGCACTAAAAAGTCAACTAAAGGCCCAGCTACTGGCCAAGGTACACTCTTGGGGTTCTTGGGGAAGCAAGAGCCACAAAAAGAGACTAAGCCAGCGCCCATAGTCGATGATTATCGAGAAGAAAAGATCAGGGCTATTGCGCAATTACATAGACAGCGAAACACAACCTCCGAAGGACTGGTGCAATTGACGTCGCAAAATGATAGCGAAACTCTACCTCCACTTTTTTCCGGACATCGTCTAGGAACGGCTGCTGCCCTATCTCGACCAAACATTAATCGAATGCAAGAAAAACAGGACGATAGCTATGTATTCCTGTCTAGCTCTCCACCGAGAGCAAAACAACCTAGAATACTTGCTGAACCGGCGCCAGAAGTCTCTGCCCCTGGTCTAACAGCAAAACCTGCAATCATGTCGTTGGTTCGTCCGGCGAGAACAATGCATACCACTAGCATGTCAATAGCACAAGGATCGAGCGGCGCCAAAAAGACACTTGGTGTCAAAAGGAGCATGAATGGCTGGGCCAATCGTACAACGCAGCCTTTCGTCCCCCCAACTAGGAAAAGAGAGAACTAGGTGATGCTTATGAGGAATGATGGTCTCGGATAGTTTTGGATTTGGAAATCGCTGTAACATAGTCCCGTTATGACATATTCTATGCGCGATGAATATAGGGGAGATACCTCCACTGGTGTGGATTGGTGGAGTATTGTATTTGCTCATGGGTCTGTCTATATACTGCTTAATGCTTAATGAATATATGGTTATGGGATCTGATCTGCTCTGACATGATTTGATTCCTCTTCAACTGCATTGGTCGTGAACACGTCATTCTTTCCGTTTGCATAGTGAGTGCATCGCTTTGATTGCTCTTTTGGTCGAAAATACTATTTATTCTTCATTTGTTTATACTGGAGGTTATTATAGCCCGGTGATTTGTAGATGAGTGGATGATCGCTAAATATTAGGAGATACAACTACGAATGTGGTAATGTAATAGTACCTAATGCATGATACCATAGCTTGGTTTGTTTCACTAACTCAGGACTTTCTACTATGTGATAAGTTTGAGCATCGTTCCAGTAACCATCGATTAGGACATTCAGATTGCAAAAATTGAATCACTATGCCAAGAGTCAACCATGCCGATCTAAGGAGGAAGAAACCGACCCAATAAGCGCCACTGCCGCGATATAAATGCAAGACTGATGGACTAACCTTATCAACTACCTACCGAATGAAGACACCGTAAAATCAAGCTAAAAACCAGCATAAAATCAAACGCTAGCGCGTATTAACATCCAAACGAAGACTAGGTTATCGCATGATGTGAACAAGCAAATATATTTATTACAGATGAAAGAGAAATTTCCCACGACGTAAAACGTATCGTATTCTAATTCCCCATAACCAATTTCCCATAGCGAGTCAGCGACATCACTTGGAAAAAAACCTAAATATATCACCATATCTCTTTGAGTTTCGAGTTTCGAGTTTTCACACAATATAATACCCGTAACGGACATTTAAAATGCCCTTCTTATCACCGATGCTACCATCCACTGACTCGCTCGCCCGAGTCGCCCCCCTCCACCGAGAGTCCTCCGGGCAAATATCCTTATCCAGAAACTACCACCGATCCGGTCAACCTCTCCTCGTCTCGCCTCCCTCTCCCTCTCCCTCTCCCTCTCCCTCTCCGTCTCTCTCCTCCATCCTCGGCACTTCTCACTTCTCACTTCTCACTTCTCACTCCCCACTCCCCCTTCTGAAACATCCAGCTCTTCTAGTCGCCGATTACTCGCCCATCCATTGCCAAAATGTACACTCCTCCGAAGCTAACTACACGCACATACCTACCCCAAGAAGATCAAATACAACCCATACCTAGGGATTTGCTGCTAAAAACTTACATCGCCCTCTTTTTTCTCTCGCAGCGGAGTGGTGTTAATTTCCGATGTACGAAGAATGATAAACATTAATAAGTATCTTTACAGTTTCATGTTCGTCCAATGGAAAGAGACTTATTAATAATTATACTTCGTACTCTCAATCTAGGATCCACCAATGATCTCCAATCTGGCACCATTCCTTAGTAGAACTTCCTAAACCTCGGGGCGTCGCCGATCTCAAACCCGTCGGCAAATACCCACAATCAATCACATCAATCACATCATTCATATACACTAGCAGACGTCATTTTTTCAGAAGATTTCTCGTAATCTCGACTTGAGAACTCAGACACCAGTCAACCAGTACACACGCGTATTTCCCATTTTGTTACCAACACTTAAAGTATTATTCTACTTGGATGCTACAAAAGTACTCAAGATGAATAATTCCAACTGGAGACACGAATGCAACGGATTGACATTGTAAAATGGAGATTAAGGATAACAGGGAACTTGGTGTTCCATGATCAATGCAATTCCTCAAAACCTCAGACTCTCGGATATCAAAACATTCCACTCCTACCCATTCCCATAAATATGTTGATTGAATAAAATCCCATGTATTCCCAATACGCATTTGAGTATCACTTTCCATGAAACCAAAACACTATTCATCCATTCCACCAAGTCCGACTCACTCCGATTCCCAAACTCAAATTCCCAACATGTATATATAAATAAATCTCCATGCTCCCAAATCAAAAGCTCAAAAGCCTTTTCATATGAGCACCCTTCTCGCAATCGCTAGGAAAAGGAGGGAATTTTCCATTCCTCGACTCAAAAACCTCTAGGATACTTCTAACCGCAGTATAATAAGTTTCCGCTGTCCTCTCAAACCCAAGCCTATTCCATTCACCCGCATCTACCGCTGATTTGATATCATCCCAAACGAATTTCCAATTTTGTATCGCGAGTTTGAATGGGGCAACGATTGAAGGAATAGATGTTGAGGGTAGATGAACCAAAGGATTACAAAATGTCGAGGTCCATATATGAACGTAGAGAACTATCGAGTCAGCCTTGTGTATGGTTTAATGCAAGTTGATAGCCTTACTGTGAATGAGCATTTGCATATCTAAAGCAGTTAGATTGCGGTTGCATAATGGCATCAGGTCTTCTTTGGCGTTTTCCATAGGAGAAAATAATAAGAGAAAAGCTTCCTTTATCTTTATTTTTGAAATGGGAAAACCTGCATGATCCTTAAGATCTTCAAAGTTTGCAGCTTTGAAATACCCCTCATTGCTAGGAAATGGGAGATCGATCTCTGCCCATTGAAGCCTTGGAGTAAGATTGTTGAAGATTGCAAATGCGTTGTCGAGCATCATCATCACAGTTGCTGTTCTAATATACGATTCTTTACGAATCCAAGTCCTGAATGAAGATTGGTCTTTGATAACAAATCCAGGAGAATGTTGTACGATATTCAACTCCAAGTAGCGGTATATCTGCCCAATATCAGCTCGGCTTCATGAAAAGATATGATTTGTGGTACTCACTGATATTAATTTTGCGAAGCGTTGTTGCCTCACCCGTGTTCTTGCTATCTCATTGCCCGTCCAGTATTGCACAACCACAATGAGATAAGCGCCTTGAAATTCCTCTAATTGGTATTGTAACCATTCTTGTGACAAATTTTTCGTACGCTCAGCATAAGTTTTACCGGGTAAGTCGAATTCGTCGTTGAATCCATTTATTGAATAGATGTAGGTTTCAATGATGTCCAAGAGGAGCTTTCCCTTCGCTACCTCATCGGCCGGTTTGGAATACTAAGGTTTCATTAGACATTCAACTCTGATATTCATGGAATATGACACGCTTACCATTGCACCAAGACTCATCACCGAAAGTACTAGGGGTAACGCAGCTGTACATGGATTAAAAGTAGCTTCGTGGACCATAGGTGCATGATGATGCCAATTTTTGAAATATAATTTGATATACGCAGCAATGGTATCGGCAGTTATAATCTCAATTGCTTCCAAAACTTCTTTGGAGACAGCATTCGGTCCAACAATTGAGCTTGCAGCATATCTCAACTTTTCCCGCATATCATAGGCACGTTGTTCTAGAACATTTCGATCGTTAAACATTCCATCCGGTGACCAAGGAATTAAATTATCCTGAGGAAATTGCCATCCATGCGTTTGTCTTTCAAATGTGTCGAATTCCAAGTTGTGAAGAAAGGCCAGGTTTTGATCCACATCCATACTCGAAGTGTATCCAAAACTTGCCATATTCTGGTTCATCATGTCTCCTGTGGCCCATGGCTGAATTGTATTATGAGGAACCAAGCTTGTGTATTCCGCAGTTCTTTCCTTTGGACTACTCCCTGTCGAAGTTTTTGGAAATTCGCGCATAAACTCTGCCTCATTTGGAAAATTCAATAAGAAGCCAATGGAATTTCGATCTGATGTAGGTTCCGGAGTGGTCGATGGGGGTGTTAAAGACCGGGGAGCTGGCGTTTCCGGGCTTGCAGAAGTTTTTATCGATGAAGCGGAATCTTGAACATATTGTCAACGATATCGCAAACTTTCTTCCAGTGGAAATTAACGACATACTGGTACCCCAAATTTTGATACAACGCCTTCCAAACTCCTTGCATTTGCGACATGGTACTTCATTGTCACATTTGACCTTCAGCCTCGAGCATTCATTGCAAGCGTGTCGTTTCCGCCCTCGTTCTAGGGAATCTGGGATGGCGGCTGATCCGCGAAGTTCGCATCTGCTAAAATGATCTCGGAGAACATCGCTATGATATATTGTCAGTATGAGTATTGAAGAGTATGCAAAGATACGCGCTTCTGTATCTCTCGGGTACTTGCCTGCGTTTGAAAGTTTTGGTACAGAATATGCAGCTGAATGGTCGAACACCGGAATCTAGATTTCGCACACGTCAGGAAACTCTCCACATTCGATGACAGCATAAGATCGTCGCTTGAGTATCTCGGGCTTTGGGATGGGGAGAATACATACGTTGCTGTTGATGTCGAAGTAGATGTGCCTTGCGTTGGAATTTCTTGCCACACTGGTTACATTCAGATAGACTTTGAGTCTGGCTTTGAGCCTCCATTTTGACGGAACCATTGTGGTGGGAACGTGGAACTTCGGATGTTAAGAGATATGATTCTAAGGTTCTTGCGCAAGAGAATTTGTGGGGAAACAACGTTCACTGAATGGGGTTTCGCTCCTGCCGAAGCAGGGCTAAGAGGAAGAAGTAAGAATGCTAAAGAGCAGGTTAGACATAATTACTAGATGGAGTGTTAGTACGATGTAGAGTAGACCCAAAAGTGTCGGAATGCAGAAATAATAGTAAGATTAGATAGTACATACTCCATACATACTCGGTAATGATGGATTAAGAGGCTAGCTTACAAGGTTAGTCTGATACGAAGGGCCATTTCAAATTACTAGGACAATTTAGATGGCCGAACACTGCGTGCGGCGGAAATCCTTTCAGAATCTTACAACCTAACCACCTTGGGTAGTAAAAATAAACACTTTTTCCCCCCTGACGCGTAGACCCTAGATCCTTAATTACTCGGAACGCCTCTGAACTACCAATAACCGCCGTTGTTGTGCGCTATACCGCTACTGCCACAATACCACCGCTATATACCCAGATGTTGAGCTGGGGAACGCTCACTATGTACGAACTTATTTGCTAATAGGGTTTGGGATTTTGGGTAAGGTTAAAGCTAATTGGAGTCATGGAGGAGAAGAAGCTAGCTTTAATAGGCATATAATGTATGATTAGAACGACGCCGGGGCCTTTAGGGGTATGGCTGGTCCAATGGTAACCATGCCCTGAAAATAAAATTCATTTTTCTCAAGGTGTATACTACTTTGTATGCATATTAAGCACCAAACAATAGAAATATCGTATATCGTATATCGTACAGAGCAAAATCATCTCCGTAGATAGCCAAAAGGAAGTGTCGAATCACAATTAAGCGGAGATGAAGGGGTATTTTTGTTTTTAGGTAAAAATTAATTGGCCGGCTCCTACAAATCCAGCAAACCAGTACACCAGGCATCAAATCAAGATCAAAATATAAACAATGAATTAAATCCATGTTATTTCCTGAAGCTTCGACCCACGCGCTTATTTCAAACAGGATATACTCCGTTCAAAAACTTGGTCATTGGTCGTTGATCTCATCGCGAAATTTCCATTTCCATTTCCAGCCCCGCCTAGATACAATCAGTGCCAACTGCTATCAGCCCAAACACCTTTTCACACCAAAACTCATTATTTGTAATTATAGATTTCTTTATAATTTATAATATAATATAAATATTTCTTTATATTCATTGATTCATTTTTTATAAAAATATAATAAAAATAAAACGAATTATTTTTCACAAATTTTTATCAATTAGATTATATAGATAGAAAGTTAGAGTATTTTTGAAATAATTAAATTTATTAGTAAAGCAAGTGAAAATCAAGTAACTTTTTTAATTTTTTAATTTAATTATATAAATTTTTATAATATAAATTTTTGAGAGGTTTGAAATTTTGAAAATATTAATTATTTTTATAAGAACTTTATAAAAATAAACTTTCAGATAATTTGAATTATAGATTATAAAGATTTTTAGTGTGAAAATGGATTTCGGCTAATAACAGTTGACTACATAGTACTGTACAGCGCGTTAAGCTACATCTCGAATATCCACTCTCTGAATCCTACTGCTTTTTTAATCTCAGAGAATAGTTCTACCTGAGTATTCCTTGAACTATTCACCTCTGAGCTTTTTACTTTCCAACCTCCTCCCAAGCAATTTGTAACGAAAGATGGACATAATATGTAGGGACCCTGTGACATTACGGATAACGGCCACCATGGCCAGTAGGTATATTATCATCAATAACTATTGTGGCCAAGTGAGCACTTCAGACGCGAGTTGGAACATTGCGTGCGACCAACTCCGTGTATCGGCTTGTACTCCGGTTGGGAAAATTCACATGGAAGAAGGGAAGGACTTGATACGGGAAGCCCGTCAAACTCATTATCATCCATGAAAGTTGTGGAGTAGGTACCCTTTGACACATTGCATTCGGGATACCTTCGGATTCTTGGTGTAGCATATTATGTGTAAGTGCACAAGGAATATCCAGCTTGGCACTTCTTCAGATTCGTAAAGACTCCCATGAAAATTTCGCCCTCGCCTCCAACTACGCGAAAGCATATTTTCTAGATACGTAGGCAACAAATTAATTTCAGCAAGTTTGAAATATGGAATTTTGATGGATCCATCGCAGCGCTTAAGATCAGGCATTGGGCATTGGGAAATGTGTTTGATGGAAATTAAGGACGCCTTAAGCAGTGGAGATGGAAAGCGTTTTGTCGATTTTGATAGCAAATTTGGGCACTGCTCAGATATCCAAAAACATAAGTCACGAAAAAGAGAAGCTATATGTGATATCTTTTCTAATAAACGTGTCATAAAGCCATGCAGCCATGTGCTCATTCAACCTCTTCATCCCTCCATCCCGTAGTTGAATCGTCAATCCTTCAAGCCTAAATGTGTTTTGTGAAACCATGCTGTCATAAAAAGATAAGGAAAGCCATGAAACCATATGCTCATTCACCTCTCCATCCAAAGTTGAATTATCAATCCTTCAATCCGAGATGCTCCAAGGACTCTATGATTTCGTCGACGAGAGCGCCCATATATCGCTCACGATTCCTACTCGCAACTGCAAGATCCCTCGCATGCTCCATCCAGGCGGCTTTTGCTGAGTCCAAATCAGTAGCAACGTTGAACTTTTCCCACAAAACACGAGGTGATATGAAATCCACCTGATCGCCACAAAACTCTCTCGTTGACTCATCGAATGCCTTGATATTTTCGCGAGCTATTTTCAGTACTTTTAAAGTCGCCGAAAGAATCTTCATTTCCTCGAAAATCTCCTTTGGAGTGATGGACCAATTGTCCATGATTCTAGTCACTGTCTCCAGGGCAGTGTTTGCGATTTCAGTTTGATCTTGGCCTTCGTCAATCGTCTTTAGCAGGTAAGCTGCCTCTGCCAAAAAAGCACGACGCAATCTGTGCTCGATAAACATATCTGCTTCCATGATTTGCTTCTTCAATGCAAGCAAAATGCCAGTACTGATTTTTTTTCAAATCCTGGCCAAAGCTCGGCGATTTCCTTGTTCATAGCCTCTGCATCTTCCTCACCGAAATCTTCGTTCTCGTTGTCAAGGAATGCCATCAGAGCTGTGCTTGGCATGTGCTTGAGTCTCTCCTTTGATTGCTTCATGATAACCAATAATTTCTGAAGTCACCATGTTTCCGATGTTTTCAGATATGAAGTTAGATGGAAGGAAATGCTGTTCTTGGGAGGTGAAACGGGCATCAGTACTATCTTAGTAGTATCTCGGGCTTGTTTTGTCGACAACGCTGCCGGTGGTGCGTTCAGAACCGCTTCTTTAGCAGCCAGCTTGTTCCATCCTGCGACTCTCCCATCCCTAGTTGTCGAACCAGCACGATACCTAGCTAAATAGAATGAATACCTTTGATTGGGAAACGATCGTTGGGAGACAGAGACCATTTAGTGCAGGCTCCTCCAAGATGAGAGCGTACAGTTCTGTTCTGTTCGGCCCTTCCTTCCCGTCATCTGATAACTGTGGTGTTACTACCAGATATGGAGCAATTGATCCAGCCAAGTCAGCCTTGTTGCCGTCTTCAGCCTTTGTCCCAACAACACCTCTCTTTTTGTCGTTGGACTATTCTTCTCGATAGCAGCCGGCAGGTTAAGAAACGTAATTCCGACGATCAAATACTTTCGAACCTCAGCGGTTTCCGTCGAAAGTCCCTTTTCTAGCAAACTCAAGCTCAAAGAAGTTCTGTGAGTCTCAATCCCCTCCTTTTCCAAATCCTCCACCATGGTTTAAAAGCTTTTCGAAGATGATGAATGCGCAATTATAAATGTACAGTCACTGTGTACAGACAATAGCTGATCATTTAAATTATACCAAAAAATAGCGATTTGCTATATTTTATATAATAATTTATTAATATTATTAATATTGTCTTTCTATTAAAACTTTTAGAAAGTATTATTTATATAATAATAATAATAATAATAATAATTGATATTTTCATTTAATTTTTAGATTTTAAAATTAATTGAATAATTAGATTTCTATTATTAAAATAATATTTTATAAAAAAAAATTAAAATTTATTCATTTTATTAGTAAATTATAAAATTTCTAAATCATTATATTTCAAAGCCATATAATATAATATTTAAAAAATCCTAAAATTAATTGATTTAATTTTTTTTTTTGGAAATTTTCATTAAAGTTTAATAGAATTATTTAAATATATATTAATACTTCAGATTAAATTTTATTAAAATTCAGTTGTTTTAAGGATGAGTTTTGATGTGATTTAGATAATCGGTCATTATCTGTGCTCTAGTACTGTAGCATCGTTGGAGATATTTTCGGGCTTGGGGACATTCCATCCTGTAATAGTGAAGACATAATCGCCCATCTGATACTCTGCTGCGTTGGGTGAGCTCATCATCTATAGAATATCAGCACTGATTATGGACATAAATCGATACTAGCGATTTGTAATGTGTACTCACCTTAAATGAGGAATATGCTGTCGAGACTTTTGATGATTTTCGGTCTTGGAGTAGATCAAGGATGATTTGAAAGTATTCTGAAATCATAAGGACGATTTCGAAGTCCTGGGGAAGATAGACGTAGTTCGAATATTGTATTGATTGAACCTGAGCAATAATAAGGGCAGTTTCGAAGTATTTGAGAAGATGGATGTAGTTTGAAAGTAACTTGAGATGGAAACGTATCTGATATTGATGTTGTTTATTTTGAAGTCTTGGGGAAGAAAGATGTATCTTAAATATTACATAGACTAAACCTGAGGTTGAAGTATACCAGGCATCAAGGTTGTTCACCTACCTAGGTATTTTAAAGGTGAAGAGAGCAGGTGAATCGAATATTTCTTCCATCGGCACGTGAACTGAAAGGGAAAGAGGAGGTATGTTTACGAAAGCGGAGAAGATAAAAGCTGGACTCATATTTGGTAGTGCATGAGCCACAGTAATTCACTGAATTTGGTCGAAGCTGACTTGATTCTCCTCTTCTATACCATCCCCTCATTTTCACACTCTCTGACCATTTTCCATCATAGAATTACTTCCCCTCACTCAGCTTGCAATTTCACCATTGTGCTATTCTTTTGAAGTATTGAGACGCACTAAGACCCCAGGTATAGCCATGCAGAGGAGTTCATCCAGAATCCTAGACCTAGCATTGCTCTGTTAGGAAGCGGTGATAAGGAAGGGGTATACAATATACGCGAGACCAGCTACCGACAATGATCTCTTAACAGAACACTCCATCGGTGCTACCGATATTAACGCATTACAGAATTACGCTGCAGAGCCTGGAGACCCTGCGAAGTTTCTAGATAATCTCGATAGATGGTGATTCAGGGGATTAAGGATATTTAGAATAGTTAATGATATCAGTAATATCAATGAGGACAATCATATCCTTTGGGATAATCATATCATATAGAATAGGTAATTATATCAAATAGACCAATCATATTAAGTAGGACAATTAAATCAAATGGAACAATTATCTCAGCCGAAATAATCATGTCAATTGGAACAATCATATCAAGTAGAACTATCATACCAAGTAGAACAATCATGTCAGCCGAAACAATCACGTCAACTGGAACAATCATCGGGCTTTGAAAAGGATAGGGGAGGCGGGAGGCCATGATGGGTTTTCCTTTTGTATCTACACTTCTACTCCCACGCCCACTTTCTAGTATGAGAGCGCTAAATCAACGCGAGTGTCGGCTTGAACACAGTATGAAGAATGCACTATGACTTAACCGATTTAATTAACCGAGTGTGTAGCGTCGGGTTGAAAAATTCATAGTCTTCATAGTTGATTTGGTTGTGATCGAGACTATTCGGAAACTTCAAGCTTTTCAATATATACTAGAAATATCACCTATTCAAATGATAACTATCTGCTCGAATCCATCTTCTCTTTTCTTAAACCCATTTGCTAACGCCTGTCCGTGACCATCAATGTCTCGTGTAAACGGATATGACCCCAGCTCCATAAGCAATTTATTTTGTCGATAACTACTCGTAACGCTCCCGAAATTTCCACTTCCGACCCTTCTGTATACTTTCTCACCCGGCTTGACGAATTTCCCATCATCGCCGATTTGATCTGAAGCATCCACCTCAACGAGGAAGATGCATTGACATGACACAGTGCTATCGAATGATATTAGCAGCGGCATCCATACCAAGCTTCTGATGCCCGTATTCCAACTAATAATCTCATATGCCTCTACCGTATCTCCGGTAAACCATACACCTTGTCCCGTGGCTTCGTCAATAAGCTGAACACTTTTTTCCCAAGCATTCCAACTCGGTGCTCTTTTGTAAGCTGCCTTGACACGATTTAAACGTCCACGTAATCTCATCCATCCCGCTTTCACAAAACCAAAGAGATACTCTGTTTCAAGTGCCACATCTGCGACTATTGCATTGGCTAGTGCGAATTGTTTAAGACCAGGGGTTTCTTCATATTTTGGACTGACGCCGGATGCAGTGATGGTATAATTATGTATTGGTGCTTCGACACTGGCCCAACTCCAACTTGGAGCTACGTACTCTGGGTCTCCAACTCGCTTTCTTGGCGGTGTGGTTCGTCCATCTACGTTGACCCAAGTCAGTTGATGCACAACGTTGAAATCATATAGTCCCGCGAGATATTTCTGTGGCATCATTGCGCCCAGTTCTTGAGCGATGGATGAAATGGCAATGAGTTTATCAATGCTTTTTGTCAATTTGCAACGTGTGTATGCTGCTACGGTGGATTGCCAGGTTCTTTCGAAATCTTTTAGTACCCGCAATAGGTGCTCTTCAGAAGGGGGGTTCAATGTAGCCGTTTCCCGTACAAAGTGTAACGTTCTTCGTAAACTCGACCCTTCAACACCAGACCATTCGGGTTGTTCTCCACCAGAGTGTTCATCACAGGCCCAATAAACACTGTTCTTTGAAAAAGCGAGAGTTCGTCGAGCAAGATTGCGCTCTTGATATACCCATGCTCGTGTGTATAAAGGTGCATTCGAGACAGTATTGCCTGGTATATCAGAAGTGAAGTTCCACAAAAGCCTTGCTACGCCACTAAGTAATAAGCAGCCGTCGTTATCGGCGTTCTGTTGTCCAAGATCATGGCCAAGGATAGATGCAAAAGAAGTTCGAAATCCAAACTCAGCTCGTGGATCTCGATATTCATTGATAAAACCTTCATAGTCAGATGAGGCGGACAGAGCTGCAATATTTAACCATGCAAACTTGTACACATCTCTCATCATAGCGCTCTGCTCTTGCCAATCTTCAAGGCTGTCCTGAATAATACATAAGCTATCAATCCAGATGTACTGAAATCCCAGCGCTACACAGACAATTATTGCATGCCTGAAGGTGAGTGGAAGATCATCGAGTGGCACGTCAACTCGCCAAAGGGCAAGATTTGATTCAGTGAGCACCTCTCCAGCACGACCACCAAGCGGAGCAAAAGGGTCCGGCGATGGACCCCAAGAATGAGAGAGTGAGGCGTATTCTAACCCCATCCATCCAGGAAGAAAGTCAGCAGGATCAGATCTGACGACCAAACGCGCACTGATATCACAATATCCAGGCTCAGAGTCGTCTCGAGTAATTTTAAGTAGGCGATCTGGAAACCAATATGTCTCCGGCTCATATTGATCATCACCACCCTTTCTGAATATCCTGCGACACTTTGTATGGGAGTTTGCGCAAGTACTCAACCATGACTTTACCCCGCCCATTGTTCTACCGCTAAGTGTTGAACAGATAGCAGCGTATTCAGGTTGAATAATACCAGTATTTTGCACTGTGGGATCCTGGAAATCCAGTGGTACAACAACAGGGTAATCATGGGACGTTTCCTCGGAGGCCGGTATATGTACAGTATCATTCTCCGCACTGGGGTAGATCTTAAAACCACCTGATCATACGTTAAATCATTATATTGCCAAGAACTTTCATAGATTTCGTTGTAGATACATACCAATTCCCCATGAAAGCCCGCTCTTGTGTTTTGTGGAAACAAGTACACTAAGACATCTATTCGGAATATCTATGCTTCCCGCCCAAGTTAAACTCCAGTCCTCATAAGGTGCATCTCGCAAGGAACTTTCAAATGATGCATGTGCTTGCATTGCATCAAAAAGAATCCTGATCTTTGCACATATAACGCAATTCTCATCTAATGGATCCTCCTCGGGATAATCCTTAAGATTTATCCATAGACTTGTGTATGTCGGTCGAAAATCGCGTACTCGCATACATGGAGAGTGCACAATCTGAAGTTTATCATGCTTTGTTCCATCTCCATATAATTCTATCATATGGGACAGTAGGGTAAGACATCGTGCACATATTGATCGAGTTCCGTTCCCCGCCGGATGAGGCGGAGGGAAAGACAAAGTTGGATATAAATCCTTAGGAGATTCCACAGGCGTTGCTTCTTTGATTGACAGCTTTTCTAGCGTAGAATTCAACAGCCGAGATAACATGTTCAAGAGAAATACTTACATTGTTGTGCTGGAATTGTAGCAGTATTGTCCTTATTAGCATTGCAGCATTTCAGCTCCGCTTGGCGCCCAGCTCCTTCGATCAGGCAGACCACTACATTGTATGGTAACAAAGTGATAAACGGAGATGCATTACACGGGCCATCATAAACTCTTTACATTCCATTGCAATTGTGCTTATTGGAAAGTCCTAGGTCAGAGAGACGAAGGCATATACTAAGCTAGATTAGGTATAGCCACATTTCTCCAAGCAACTGCCGAGGTTGTCTCCTCTTGTCAACGTCAATATCCCGATTCCTCCTCACTGCTCCCATGTACTTCCATAGTTGGAATTCACTTACATTCTATCCGACTATATATCGTCAAAAATCAACCATTAGATCTTCATTTATGTGTCAGAATCGATTCTTCCCCGAGACGACTTCGATCCCGTCTCTCATTTCTCCAAGGTCAATTTCATTTCTCTCCAACTTTTCGGTTCAATATCTAGTTCATTCAACTCACATTCGGGACTCACATTCAAATATTCAAAATTAATTAGGTACAATATCTATCTATTAAGGGAAAAACAAAACAAATCCTATCTCTCACAGTCAAAAGAGGTCCGATGTGATTGGTCCAGCGAACCTAATCATACCCTCTTCTCAACATGTCGAGTCTGGGCCAGACCGGTGATTCCTCTGCGTCCAAGTCTGGATCGCCAAAGAATCCCTGCACGTCAAATGTGTCGTCGTCGTCATACTGAATTTGTCCTGCCATCAAACCTTCCATGACTGTCTCATGATCTTGATCATCTTCGTCTGAGAGTGCTGAAACCTCTGAGACATCGGACATGTTCCCATCATCTGAGTCACGTTCATCTTCTGAAACGTCGTCAACTGCAACAGTCTCGCTGTCCTTTTCCGTCTTCTGCTCATCCTCGCTTGAGTCCGAGACTTCGAAGACAGAGACCGGCTCTTCGCAATCGATGCATGGAGATTCAGCTATGATCTCGTTGTTGAGTTTTCTGTAGTTTCTACAAAAGAAAGCGTTTCGGCGGACCGGGTAGCAATTGGCTTCACAGTGGAAAGCCTCGTAGCTAGTCTTCTGCTTGCTGTCGCAAGTGGGGCAAACCTCAATGGTGCAGATCCAGTTACACATGATGTGGTTGGTAAGTTGATCTGGTTTTTTCTTGGCTGGTTTGAGTTGTTGTTGTAGGGTTTGGAGTGTTAATCAATGGAGTGATGATTCGATGAGAATTTAGAAGTATAGAATCAGCCAGATTTATACTTCATGGGAGAGGGTTGTTCTGATCCCATTCTGTTTCTGTCCTTCACCTATCTATTTGCTTCGGATAAGAACGAAGATTTAACACAAGGTACTCCCACACCTTAGCACCCAATTCCCAGTTCAAACTATAAATAAAGCGGTTGTTCTTAACAATGAAACAACATAAAGAAATTTTCTAGGCCTTTGAGCAATATTTCAATGTCTAAGAACATTACCAAACGTTGTTTGTCTTCTTTGTTGTTCCAAACCTGGCTTTCATAATCTGTTTCCTTTGTTATGTTCCAGTACAAAAGCTTTGCAGCAAACAACGACATTGTTCACATCTTGGTCAAAAGTTATTGAGATTCACTAAATACAGACAGGAAACCGCAAATACCATCAAAAGTCAGTCATCGCCATATCAAATATACATACCCAAATTATCTTTCCGAATCTCATTATACTTAGCACAATAGCCGCAACCAAAATCATGTGTACCATCACCCACACCCACCATGATTGTTCCCACATTACCAAATACACTCATAGCTGTTCTCTCCAGTTGAGAAACAAATCCCACCAAACCAGATCTTCATGCCCAAAAGCCTCCGGGAAATCAAGACTATGGAGTTTAAACAAATGTGCAAGATGCACAAGGGTAGCGACGGCGAAGGGAGCGAAAGTCATGAAAATCAAGGAAACCAAATGGAGCAAGATTTATCGAGAACCCAAAGGGGGGTGGAAGGTAGTTGATTGGTCGGGGGAAAGAAATATGGGTAGGTATGTAGAGGATACGGATTGTACTCCTAGTCCGACGACGAGGAGCTCTTGGTTGTCGGATATTTGGAGGTATTGAGTTGAGTTCAATGAAGACATTAACATGAATTCAGATATTCAAACAAATTTAAACATTCAGGTTAGTTCAGACATTACACTAAAAGTTCAGATGATCAACCAAATTGAAACATCAAACATACTAAATTCAGAGATTAAAATAGACTCGGATATCCAACTGACTTCAGATATAAAAATAAATTCACCAAATTCAAACATTAAAATCCTGCAACACTCATCCGTAATGTTTCCTTCCAGTGTACATATACACTTCCCATCTCCAATATCAGTACTCATGAAATAAGTATGAATACCACTCAGTATCCCCCGAATCGGCTCGAACATAATACAACGAATATAATACAACGAACTTCAAATTCTCCGCCGTGTAGTTTCTCTCACCCTGACCACTCTCAATCCCAACATTCCCTCCCCTCGACATCATCATCCAAACCATCCTCCCCTCCCCTCCCCAATGCCAAACCAATAACTAAAACACCACATTCAAAATTCGCCGTACATACACCTCCTACCTACACCTATCTATTTGTTATCTCAACACTGTAATGATTCGAGACCATTCTCTACCAGGAGTCTTCCTTACTTGTCTATCTGTTATGAAGAAGGAAAAACAAAGCAAATAATTGATTCACTACGAGTATCAGAAGTCGAGTGAGTTATCATATCCAAAGATAAATTTCGGAATCATCTCTGAACACTACATACATACAATACAGCCATAATTTTAGTCTCACCGTCTTGAATTTGCCAGCAATCAGATCATTCTGCCCGAAGAAATTAATCCTCATTTTCAAAAGCGGTGAGACGAAAATCAGGACACACCTCGCAGAGTATAATAACAATCTGCCCCAATATGATTGGTGACCCATATTTAGGTGGAGCATCATCGTATACCACGAACAGCCAGCCACTCACAACCGTTAGATTCATTACAACCCCACATATCCATCCAATCCCAGATCATCCCCACCTTCCTCTCTCCCCCTCCAAAAAATTTCCTCCCGAAAGCCTCACCCAAAAAAGAGAAGCAAAAGTAAAATGAACCCGCCCGGGGTCGAACCGGGGACCTAATCCGATATTATTCTATTCAAACTTTGGATTTCTGAATTACAATGTAAAGGATGCGATATAACCACTAATCCACGGGTCCTATTAGATTTGTTGTTAGCGATATTTAGAAATGGAAAATATATCATTGTGTTGGCAGACAAATGTATGTCTGTGCGTCGAATGAGGACCTCGAATTTCAGAAAAATCATTCTTACCATCTGATCAAAACTTTGAGAACGATAAAAAGTTCTGTAAATCATATGATGAATTATTATTAAAATAGCAAATAGCTAGGTATCAGTTTATGTACAAAGAAACAAAGCGATAATAGTATCCTAAAATAGATCCATCCAATCCTTTGAACTCCTAACTCCATCCATACTGTGCAATGAACGCAGCAAGTGCAATGAATAGCAGATCAAAAAAACAAAACATAAAAACATGCCGGTCATATAATCTGATACTGAAGGACCGACTGTCGTGTTCGAATCGTAAAATTGAAACTTATTATCAGATAGTCCTCATAGTCCTAGGTAGTTCGTTCGAGTCTGGTATGCCGCTTAGTTTGAACATCGCGCTCCCGACTAGATATCATCCCAAACTTAATTCAGTCATCTAGACCATCTTCAAGATATCACAGAAGTCTTATCCTTCCTTCATATTATATTCCTCCATATAATTTTCCAGCTATTGATTTACATAGCTATCAATATCTACTCTATGAAAGAAAGAGATGTGCCCGAAGGGTACCCAGTGCTGTGCCAACACGTCTGGGGATATCATTATCAGCTCCGTTTCGATATATTTTGCTATTAACAGTCAGCAAGGAATCCCTATACAATTGCTGGAGAAAGGAAACAAATACGATTTTTATATCCTTGATTGGCAATTTGACCGCGACTCCTCACGATTCTTGCACCATGCCAATCGTTCTCCCCATAACGAACTAGTCCCTTGTCGCTAATATCATCAGCGACCCATGTAATTTCCCCTCGAGGTATATTCGGATCTCCAGTCAATTTAATAGCGCATAGAGAACCTGTGGGAGTTCGTGCTTGTCTTTTTCTTGCTTCCCACGCTTCGTGCGATTCACCTCTTAATTTCGATACATTTGGTTCGTCCTGTTTCTGAATTCCATCTCGTTGATCTAATAGTAGATATTCGCAACCATGACCTGAGTAGTCCCCGACCTAGAGTTGTGATTTGAATCAGCAGGTGAATTTGAGATCCTGATTTGGTCATGATCAGTTGAACCCAGGTTGTTTAATAATAGGCTGGTGTGGCGTCTCTCAGTTCTGCAAAGTTATAAATCTCTGAGAGTGGTCTAGCTTTTTCAAGCGGGGTTTGTTCTAATTGGATTCAGTGTCCTAGAGAAATCGAAAGTGCGAAAAAAGATCAGAAACCTTTGAGATACCCGGACTGTTGGAGACCCTGATCATTTCTTCGTTGATTGTACATGATGCAAGTCATATCGTGTAAATATCAAGATCCTTGAAAAGGTCATGAATGTACAGGAGGAATATAGAATCGAGAGGCTTTGTCAAAAAAGCAAAGTTTCCGTTGAAATTATCGATGAAAGCTCAGATTTAAGTGAATTGGGGAGCGAGCATAACATGAGAGCAAACTTACAAAGATACCTCTATAAGGCTTGTCCTCTGTCGGTGTATACAATTCAAAATCAAGAGTCGAATATGTCTGAATTTGATCTCCTATTTGCACCAGACCATTCATTTCCATCCAGCCTCTAATTCGAAATGATTTCTCATTGATCTGAGAACGACTCTCGGGCCGACCCCATGTAGCTGTACATGAATTATCGAAAATGGTAGGACGATCTGCTCGAAATTTTGCTGGAATCTTTGGCGGTGGCCATTTATTCGCTTGCGGCCTGTTGGGCTGATTACCTACTAACAATTTTGATAGCAAGAACCTAGAAGGGCATTCCCGACTAGAATTTCCGCGATCGACCACTTTTAGCGGTACCTCGCCCTTGATCCTGCGTTCGGCATGACCCATATCTGATAGGGACCGGTGCGAATAAGAATGGAGGTCTAGTTGCTGAGGACAAGTAGCTAAATGCGTTCTGGGATCAAAGCAATGAATCACGACTGACATATCATCCTTCCATGTACAAAATTGAGGTCTTGATCTTTGGGTTAGAAGTCTGTATAATCCGATAGAGCCATTCTCAGGGTTGTATTTAGAAATCATAAGCAGCCCGTAGTAATCAGAATCGCCAAACCATAGTTTGTTCTTGGTCAGGAACCAGTGAGGATCATGAGATTGGTAAAGTTTCTTAAAAGACTCGCATGGGAAAGGAGAATTAAGCTTGATACCGGGCACATTTTCTTGTACGAGGTGCCGCCAAAGTGAATCAGTTTCTGTGATATCATACAGTATCTTGCACGATTTGCCCAGATTTATCAGATCGCATGGCGAAAGATAGGAAGAAACTTGGCGAAGTATCTCAACCGGAAGGCGGGCTAGCTTGAGCTGGATTTCAATTGGGGGTTTGATACCTAATGCAAGGATTGCTATCAGCTGTGATTCTTTCAGATGCATACAGTAATTGGGACTTATGCTTAAGTACAAGACATTGTCATTTCCATCAAGCGAAAAAATACAGCTCGAAAGCCAAGAACACCAAGCAAATACAATGCAACAAAGAAAGATACATACCCGGAAATGCCGCATTTTTGGACTGAGATGATTCAGAGGATAGTGCTTCCTGGGAAGAGAAGAAATTGCTCATATCCGGACTTTCCACTGCCTCGACTAACTGCACAGTCGATTCGATGCCGGGATCCAACCCACCATGCAAGTATTTTTCGTTCTCCATTTGATAGATCCTCTGTTAAAGGAAAGAAAACTCGTTTGATCTGCTCTATCGAGAAGGCCCTCTAACTTGGAAGGTGGAGCAGATATTAAAGAGGACGAAGGGGGAATGTTTGTGTCCTTATGACCAGACCGAGATAGACTGGGTACAAAGTTGTAGATTGTTCAATCAGATATGGTTGGGTACGATGGGATTGATATCTTCTTTGGAAACTGTCTTTCTTAACGTCTCATTCGATGATGATGCTGATATCTTAATCGATCATTTGATAATGCTCGCAAGCTTTTCCTCTGTTTAGTTTCACTGTGATATCTCTTGGACGGTAAGACTGAATGATCAATTAGAATGACCAAAATTCTTGGAATTGGACTGCCGTTACTCACTATACGGTGAAAATGGTGTACGGTGTATGTATGGATGGTTGGTGAGCTTCCTATTTCAGATGTGAATCGGAAATATTCGTCTGTTGTTGTTTCAACTTTCAATGCACTAGATGAGAAAGCTTGATTATTGCGATCTACACAATTAGCGTAGTTTACAGCAGGACAACAAGGTAATTTGGCTTTCAGCCGATGGGATGTATCTATGAAGTTTGAAGAAGAAAGAAATATATTATTTTTTCATGAAGGAGATCATAGGTCAAGAGATCGAAGAGAATTGTTGAGACGACTACTTGTACAAGTGTTGAGGTATTATTAGTCAACGACTGGGAGTCAAAACGATCACAATATAATTTTAAGCTCACCGGTGGCGGCTCAAAAGGTTGGCTAACTTTACCTCCCTCTAGCGAGAAAGAGATGATATGTACATACGTGATGAAGGGGTAAAAATGAGGCAGTTGAATATCCACAGAAGAACTTTGGATCTATCAAAATAGTTTGGAGACGAGAATGATAATAAGCAGCTACATATTGTTTAATTCTTCTGGGTTAAAGAATTCTCCGAAAAAGGGAAGTATCACATCGGTTCGGTATCGCGATGATACAGTATCCCGTGATAAATGATGACAAGACTTCTTTCTAGGTTGCAACTTTCTCTAACATATCATTTGTTCACACCATAGACGGCTTGATTGAATTTGCTTGGAATTGAACTAAGATATCAATTATAGATCAATTACATTACCAAGCCAATCACCATGATGATTGATAATCGAAGCTACAACCGCACGTGTTCTTGTCAACATCGGACAATCGTCCTTTCCTGTATGTCAGTTCAGCGAAGTACGCAATGCCATGCCAATCATGTATTATTAGCCTTAACAAAAGCATCGATACTCATGTCGGTCATGTCAATCATCACTCATTCTCATCTCGTCCACCAATAATCGCGTCTACCAAGTCAGCCTTTTCCATCTACTGTAGTGCTAAGTGCCCACCCTTTCCTTGTCCAACCTTCTACAATTAAATCAAATAACTCCGATGTCGCCTCCTTCCTCATTCTTTCCTTCTTTCCACTCATCTCATCCACAAACTGTTCCCCATCCTTCAATCTATCCCTGTCAAGTTTCAAGTTTCAACCCAGCATGCGATGTCTTCACCGTGCCACCCTTACTAGTCTACCCAAGCGCTTCCGGAAGGTGCGTGGAGAAAGAAAGCCGTGATATTGTTCCTCGTGGCATGGCTGGGATCTATATGTATTATGTATGTACATTGGAGATACTGGGTAGGTGGATATGTAGTATCTCTAGATAGTACCAGCAATCGCACTATGGTTTAAATAGGAAGGCAAGATTTCGCTAAGATACAAGATGTACGAATGCAGCAGTATACTCGTAGGTCTAGATGAAACTGGAGCATCGATCGTTAGTTATTAACTGTGTGCGCACTGCGGAGTATGATAGAACGAGCTCCCACTCTCGGACTCAACAGTTACCTTTTTCCCTAGAGAGATTCGCCATTCATGAATCATGATGGGAATAGAAAACACATTTTGATATCCCGGCATTGAACACTACCGGTAGGTTCGGAGAGATATGAGATGAAGTTATACATACATCCGAGATACCTACTCAGGCTACACTCAATCTACCAAGATAGATCCTAAAATATGCATAATAGAAGGTTAACACGCGAATACCACTCTTGAAAATGAACTATCAATCCATACACACGTCAAGTAACTCCTGATAAAGGCCCTTGGTATCCAGATACACATGGGGAATCCCCAGCCCACTCCAGTCCAGTGACATTCAAATATGGCAACAGCAAACGAACGTAACGTTGGTTACGAAATGGTCTAGAATCTATTCGATCCCCAGCAGTATGGGTACTACCACCTACCTAATATCATCATCGAATATGCGATAACAAATATATTTCCAACAAATACCCGTGCTGTATGCAACGCTGCCGCGATAAAACCAGTTTATCATCTTGTGGCATGTAACTTACGTCTAGTTTGGAAGTTGCATACTTTCTGGCCACACGAGTATAATGATCACATCATATAACATACATATACATACACATACATACATACTACATATATCCACTTTCAAACTGCACCTCACGAGTCACCACGCCATATCTTCCTCGAACCCAAACTCAAATCCATCCATCCAGCTTTCTCCCCGCGCCGACTAAACGAGCAGCCCGATCGATGACGAAAGGTGCAACAAAATCTGATACATTCATATTAATCGAGATAACATGGCTGAGCACGGTATGGCAGTGTAGAAGCCAACATTGTCTCTCCTCAAGCCAAGCAACCTCACAGATTACTGGGAGATGAATTCTGCGCAAGGATCAATGGGATGCCGTAGCATCACAAGTACGCAATCGTATAAATTCTCCTCATTCCTCATTCCTCATTCCTGCTGTCCCATACACACAGGACAATCAATGTTCTATCTGCTCTACCTTGATATGTCTCACTATATCTACTACTAAAGTTTCACCAAGGCAAACACTCGTGATTTACCAAATTCGAGATGTTGCTTTAATTACCTACCTACCATTACAGCTCATTGGAGGCTTCATATTTCAAATAGGTGGTTGTGATTGTAAAGATGAATGAATAGGTTACATTGTACACTGGTCATTGATTATTTAAATGGGTGGTCCGAGATGCTCGTATCGATGAGAAGGACGAATAATGGGGGATGAAGTGTAAGAGAAGATTCCATATGAACAATCTTGCTTTGATTTTGTAAACCTTGATATCTCATGCATTTACGCGCTTTTCTGCCCGAAAATCGGGATTCCCTTTATGACCATTCTGTTCAAACATGCCCAAGATATAATTTCAGAAAAAAGAAAACTCCTTCGCTCCATTTTAACCAATAAAGTTCCTCCGAACCACCGACGCGTGCATGCCAACCCACAAGTAAATGCAGCTTATCACCATTAATCCACGTATCTAGGACCATCATCCTGCCAATTACCTGCTGGAGTATCTGCAGCATAGGCACCCGGTGTAGGGGCACCTGCATAATATCCTGGTCCAGGTGTAGGAGCATCCATAGCTTGAGGTGTAGGAGCACCCCAATAACCCGGAGCTGGTGTTGGCGCCGAATAAGCCCCGGGAGTTGGAGCGTTCATTGCAGCTGGTGTGGGAGCAGAATATCCACCCGGGGTTGGTGCATTCATTGCAGCTGGTGTTGGCGCCGATAAAGGACCACCAGGAGTTGGAGCATCGTAGGCTGTTCCCCAATTATTGTTATTGGATTGGCCGGAGTTCCAGTTGTCGTTTGAATTATTTGGTTGATAGGCTGGAGTCTTCGAACCCCATGCATCTCCAGCATTGCCACTACCGCCATACGCGGGTGTTTTGGACCCGTAGTTATCTGATAAGCCATAGGCTGGGGTTTTAGCACCAGACGACCAAGCAGGAGTTCTATTGCCACCTCCATAGGCTGTCCGACTACCATCATTTGCGGCATAAACAGTTCGGGATCCATCGTTCGACCAACCGGGTGTTCGCCCACCATCAGTAGGACCAGACTTCCAGGCAGGCGTTCGTCCACCTTGGGCACCACCATGAGGAGCTAAAGATGTTAGTAAATGTTGGCGAATAAGATAGAATCAACTTACTTCTTCCCCAAGCCGGAGTGCGCTCAGGAAGACCACCTGGCATTGGTGTTCGTCCACCAGCACCAGAGTCCCAACCTGGTCCAGGAGTTGCACCTCCATACCCACCACGACCTCTTGGAGCCCCTCCTCCTCTACCACCACCAGGACCACCCCTGAAACCATTTGGATCTACCGATGCTCCACTTATCTTGTCCTTGAATCCAAGGCAGTCTTTTGGCACACTGATTACCTTGCTCTTTGTGTGTAATTCTACTCTTGCATGAGTGTCTGTGGTATCTTTAACAATACCGAGTAATCCCTTGTATGGACCTTTGCGGATTGTAACAGTCTGTCCGATAGATTTATCACGACCAAATGATTTAGGTGGAAGCATTTGACTGTTACTCTTGGGATTGAGCTTCATTGCCGGGTTCATAGAGCTAAGATCCGGTGAAGCCGCATTTTCAGTGATGCGTCCTCCCTTTGCAGAGACACTTTGGACGCTGGTAGTTCGCGCCACAAATATACCAGCGTTCTCGCTCATTTCGGAACTCTTCAAGAAAAGATAGGATCGATGAATATGTAGAATTCTGCCAGACCTAGACTCTCCCCCAAATTCTTTCACGGTATCCTCCATCTTGATTTCAGCACCATTACGATCTGTCGCCACCGCGTTCCTGCGCTTTTCGAGCTTATTGGAAATCTGAGATGGAATGACTGTCCTGTTAGATCCATTCTGGTCAAGAACAACAAGCGATTCGCGATCAACTTTGATGATACAAGCTACAGTAGATGGGTCTAGTTGAACTAAATCCCAAAGCTCGTACTTCCCTAACGCACCACTCCCACCAGAATCGCTTGCTTCCCGAAGATCTTTGCTGAAAACAGTGATTTCATTGTTGTTTTGATCACTCAACAAAGTGACACGATCCTCAATAATCTTGACGACCATACCAACTTCATCTCTAAACCTACTGCCGCCAATCACTTTGACGTGATCACCCTCACGGAAACGCTTGCGTAGACCCTTGATAGGAATTTCGATAGTTTGACCCCTTAATGCTCCTTCGGACACAGCCATTGTGACAATATCACCAGTGACAGAAACTGCTTTACCAACAACACCCTTTTGTTCCCCTTCGTAAACCTCAATGACGTCGCCGGGTAAATAAGAAGCATTGGCTGTGCTTGCTTTCAAGCTTGCAGCGAGAGCATTTAAATCCAAATTTTCGGTTCCATCTTCGGCGCCAGAAGCAAATCTTGTGACTTCTTCGAGGGTTGGATTAACGTCTTTAGTGATAAGCGCCTGGATTTTGACCTCCTTCTCGCAATATCCATTGATATATTCTTCATTGAAGTAATTCCAGGTTTTCGTGTCCGGTCGACCTTGTAGATGCTTTGCATGTCGTTTCTTAGCTTCGGCTTCACTGAAGAGTCTCTGGGGTGGACGTGGCCCGGCTACTGGGCGCTTTCTTTTTCCGTCCGCTCCTACACTAGTATCCTCATGAAGACCATAGTCGAGACGAGGTACATATCTGACACGGAGTTCGAGACCAGTATCAGTGACTTCCAACACTTGCGCAAGATCACCAGCATATTTGGCTGGACGCCTAAGTCGTACATAGGCTCCAACCTCTACAGTTGGACTCTTAGTAACTCTGAGAAGGTCTGGCATTTCCTTGATCTCAACCAGCATCATCTTAGTTCGAGGGTAGACATTCATGAGGCCATCCATAGCAGTTAAGATATCGGCCTGTCGCTGGGCTTCAACATAAATGAAACCCTTCATTGTAGATTGCGTTCCACCACGTTCAAAAGCGCAAGTGATCGCAAGTTCCTCTTTGGTACCTGCTCTCTCTTCTATGCGTTTCATAATAGAGAAAACGGCCTCTCTTTCCTTTCCTTCTTTACATCGTACGGCCCAAATACTAGGATCGTCAACACTAGGAAGTAAAAGACGCTTTGGAACGACCGCTGAGTCTCCGGTGCCTCTTGATGATCGACCCTTGTTCGCATATCGTTGTCGTAGAATCTCTGCTTGCTTTTCCGCATCAAGACTCGCCTCCATTTCGCGTCTTCTATCTAAATCTCGGTGACGCCTGTCATCTGTCTCACCACCATCTGGAAGGTCTGCCATATCATCTGGGTGTGTGTCTGCAATGAAAGTGTGATTCATTTCGTTCAATTCATCCTCGTCATCCTCATTCTCATCTTCATCTTCATCTACTTCGGCTTCGACATCGAGGAAAACATTTCGACGGTCTCTGCGGCGCTTGCGGCGGTGCCCCTACGCTTTGCGGTTAGAGAAAATGTCGCTCACTGCATTGTGGGCGAACAGGAATTGTTTATGCAGCTCAGAAATGCTTACCGTAATTTCCTCCTCATCATCCTCTTCTTCTTCTTCTTCCTCGTCGTCATCATCATTAGCACCTCCACCAATGTCTTCTCCCTCGCCTTCATCATCATCATCTTCATCGTCGTCTTGAGCACCACCCGACCCGTGTTTTCTACCACTTGATGGAGCTGCTTCATCATCAGAGCCATCGTCATCGCCTACTTGATGACGCGAAGCTTCATTTTGTCTTTGCGCGCTGGTTGTGTTGTTCCCTTCATCTTCGTTGTCTGAAAGATCCGCAGGTTGGGGATTGAAATTGTCGTCCTCTTCGTCGCTTTCATCAAAGGAATTATTCAATAAATTCGAGGTAGACATTTTAATACAAAGGTTGAAAGAAAAGAATGTGCATTCGAAGAGGGAAATGATAGGTATTTGTAGATTTTTTTCAAAAGACAAACCTCAAGGTCAATGGATAATAAGTATTTAAGGCAAGGCAAGCTAACCTTTGTTCAAAATGGCCTCAGCCTTCCGACAAGTAGTGGGACTAACTTATCTAGGCATAACCCTGAATTACCTAAGCCAATGAGACTCGAGCCAGTGTACTGCTCGAAGACTTAGATTGTACGGTTCTTTCTCAAAATCTTATTCAATACCACTCATTGTAGTGAAGAATTGTATTGGAATGAATTATTCAAGGGAAACTTGACTATAAAATGAAAGGGATTCAACTATATTTTGAGGTTTTTGGGGGGAGAGAGGGAGTAAGGTTAGTGGAGAAAAGCAAGGTTAGGAGGTGCGAGAGGTTATTGATATTCTACTAGGTAATTAGCATTGTTGTTGGCTGATGAATTGAACAATTTCTTATGCCCATCCTTATATCTATCTGAATTGAGGACTTAGGTACTACTAGGTATTCAAACCCGACTGCAGGGAACTCGTGAAACCTCTCCTAGAAATGATTGTTGTATCTTAAATTGTGTGTGCAAGTGGAGTTGATAGGATGTTATAAATTTATGCTGCTGATCCACTGACACCCGACTTGTTTTCCTCTGATCCTGAATTGAACTATACAGAAAGACTCGATATTCGAGGTCGAACCAAGAAAAACTCTCCTTACACACTGGAATCTCAGTCCTTCTTTGTTGCTTCTCTAAGGATGTAACCTTACCATCGGGTCGTCCATACTCTCAACCAATCTGCGCTGGCATTTGAATCCTCTTTCAAGTACAAGACCTGCATCCCGTCATCATAAAAAATCGATGCTTTTTGCTCCTAATCTTGAATCTAATCACCAGAGATTATGCGGCATTGCGAGCTTGTGGTTTCAGCGTATTCCCGCGCTCACACTTCTCATGGGCTTGCGGTAGACATTAGAACCTCAGATTTTTCGCAGGACCACCATTCATATACATGGACTAGAGCTGCCTGGTACCGTATTTCATTGCCGAAAGGTAGCCGATTCTTGCCAGGTGAACATATTAATGGCAAGGAAGTTGATTTAAATTCTTGATCACAGTGGAGCTTGTCAGGCTACTAATAACTGAGGATGTTGTAGAAGATGCAAGGCTTTAGTTACAATCATGTCGGACAATTGCGTGCGTGTATTGTAATATCAGGCGAACATTTGGTTGTTGAACTTTCAGTTTTGGCCATACGAGTTTCTCGTAATTGTAAATTTAAGTGACCAGCCACCTCACTCCTATCATACATAAGCTCCGATGAGTATAAAATCATGAATACTCGAATATTGTAGATGCAATCTCCAGGAAACCGAACTCCAGGCTTTGACATGCGATAATGCTACGCTCCTTTCTAATAGCCGACCTGAAAGCTCATCGTAATTCATCACAGTTTCACACCCCAAATACCCCTTCCTCCACTTACTCCGAGCCAATCGCCGTTCTCATTATTATTCAAGTTGCTTCGCGGTGCCCAACTAATATTTCCCACTTCATAATCACATTGCCAACTGGCAGTGGGTCCTCGAGAATTATCAGATACTGGTGCACCATTCATGCTAGGACCAACAGGAGGGGCATTGTTTGGACTCAGTAGGTCCCAAATAAGAACCAAAGAATCATCAGCTCCAGAAGCAAGAGTACCTCTCCTGTTTGGAGACCATTCTATGCAGTTTATGGATGAGGAATGCCCCTGAAGTTCAAGGAGTGCTTGCCCAGGCTGTCTAACATCCAGAATACGAATAATGTTGGAATCTTGTGAGAATGTAGCAAGTAGATGGGTATCATGTGGCGACGCTGCTAGTCGTAGTAAAGGGGGTGCATAAGACATAGTTTGCTGGGCTAAAGTTGGACTTATTCTGCCACCTCCAGGACTCGTATCTATGACTGCAATTAGTAAAAGGCTTAACACTGGCTTCATGAATCGTACCTTTATCATCCTTTGTAGTTGGCTCATAGATGATGGTACTGTGCTCTAAACTTCGGAGGTCGAACATTCTCACACTTCCATCAGCTCCACAGCTAACAAAAACATCCACGCTGTTTGCGCAAAATCTGACATCGAAGACTTCTTTGTCATGTGCAATCAGTTGTGTCTTGGCAGTCAATGTGGGAATATCCCATATAGTGCATGTCGTATCTATGCTTGAAGTAATGATCAAACTAGGCGAGACAGTGTTCCAATCCAAGGAGGTCAGAGGTGCAGTATGTTCTGGTGTTTTTGAATTAGACAGTAAGGCTAGTGGCGTAAGTTTGCTAGGAGGTAGGTCTCGACCGGAATTTGAAGTACGTCCTCCGATGGTGTTGTTTGCCGATGCGACTGGAGTTTCAGATGGGAGCGACCACAACCTCAAATGGTCACCCGAAGTAGCTAGTAGATCTGTAGATTGCTTTTGCGATGATGGCGGTTCCCATAGGAGCCGAGTTACAGGATATGAATGTGTGGCTTCGGCAACCTTTGTAAATTCAAGTCCATATTTTGGGGCTCCAGGTACATAGGATTCAGGCTGGGTGGGAACGATATGGGAATCAAGAATTTGAATCTAATAATTAATGTCAGCACTGATTTATCTGCTCAAGGCTCAAAGTGAAGTCAATAAACTTACAAAGTTATGCCCGTCCTCTAGATAACTTCCTATTGCGATCTTCCCGGCATCGTTGTTTTGCGCTGGCCATTTGCACCAGTCGAATGCATATAGAGCCCACGGCGCGAGGTAGTTGCTGTTGGTCGGTGTTGCGCTGGTACCATCGTACGAATATGGATTGGCTCCAGGTAAGCCTTCGGCAAGTGTTGAATCGGTGCGGGGTCGAATGTCTGCAAGCCCGAGGGGAGCATTGGATACAGTTCTTTGAGAGCCTTGTGGTGTATATTTTTGTGTATTGTGCTCAGATCCGCCCGGTGTGGTTGCTTGAAATGTTGCAAAACCTTGACTATCAAATCCTGCCGCTGGGCTCGATCGAGTGTAATTGTGCGAAAGGCCTGCGGATCGTGAGGGGGTTGAATATTGATCTTGCGATATCGTGGGTATTGAAGGGGCTGTATTTGTCGAAGTCACACCTGGTCTTCCTGGTTGAAGAGTACCTGGCAGTGGTGCTGCATTTGAATATTGGGATGAATCGGGAGTGACCTGCTCTAAAGTCATACGTGGACCACTTGCACCGTAATCTCTTGGAGATAAAGCCCCTCGTTGCGCAGACATGTTTAAATGCAGCTCGTCGGCGTGTCGAGCTCGCCTTGGTGTTTCGTATTGTTGAGACTGTTGATTCATTGATATGTTGTTGGAGGTGGTCGTCATGGAAGAATTTGGATGGGGTAAACCATATGTTGTTGGTGGTGGTGCAGATTGTCCTGTGGCAGAGCTAGACAATGAAGGCATACCAAAACTACCTAGATTTGCTGCGGCTTGTAATATACCTCCCGAAGTCGAATTTCCCGGTAAAGCATTTTGTTGTGATGAAGACGAACGAGAGTTTGAGTGAATATTAAAAGAATCGAAAGGCATGGCGCAGGCGCAGGGAATAAATTACCTCCAGCTAGGTATTCAATGTCAAATGTATGCCAGACAATTGAGTGGCTGCTTCCTCCCTTCCCCTACCTAGGTACATTCAACAACGCAAGTGGCAGTACCGGTAGTAGAATAATGACAATACCAATACGACTGACTGACTGATTGACTGACTGATTGACTGACTGATTGACTGACTGATTGACTGCCCAATCTGATGGAGTTTCGGGATGAGAAAGTGGGAGAATCCAGGTTGGAAGTTATATCATTGGTATGAAAATATGGAATGACCCAGGGAGGTATGTAAGATCTTACCCAGGTATTACTTTGTAAGGTTATGGTGGGTGGCATGGCTGATGGGGCTTTTGATTTGATTACCTAGGCCATTCATTAGCAGCCAAAGGTTATGGCATTGGTGGACACAACAAGAGCCTAACATACATCCATTACCTACACAAACTACCTACACAAACAACCCTCTTCCGATTACATTGTTTTCTCATACAAGCAGTCTTGCATTCACATTTCCATTCGATTCTGATATCAGATCTAAATTGATTTAATCAGTCTCAGTGTCTCAGTGTCTCAGACTCTCAGTGTGTCGGCGAGATACCTAGTTGGCGATCATGTCACAATCCCTACTTTTGCTCCCTCAACACCCCGCACCAGCTACACCACCAACTCTCAGTGCTGCATACTCTTCATCACTATCGGCGGTACTTTCAAGTCTCAAAACTTCATCGTCAAGTACCAAGCTTATAATTGCACTTGCCTCATCAAGTTTCAAGGATCGGTTGAAGGAACCAAGATCTCAAATTTACAATGAGGTGGAGAAGCTTCTGGGTGGTCTATACAGCTTGATCTGTTCTATATGTGCCAAGGAAGATATTGATATTACATCCAAGCTACCTGGCGCTGTGGATTTTCGCCTCGTTTTGTTGGATTATGATCCTACCCCCTTGTCCACTGACAAGAATACTGAGCGTGATGTCAGTGTTGGGGTTTTGGCTGGCGGTCCCATTGTTGGACTTCCTCTCTTCGCAAGTACTCGACGCCAATGGAGCAAAATATTTTCAGTGCAAGGCGAGAAAGGACAAAATTTGCTTCGAGACTTTTTACATTTCGCAAATAGGATTAGTCCTCCTTTAGGTGCGGAGTTTCAAATGGTCAGTGGCGGAGTGAGCATGATTCAAAATTCTTTGCAGTCTGTACAACCAAATTCTTCTGCCTCCCATATTGTGGTAGCAGTCGGTGGCACGTTTGATCATCTTCATGCGGGCCACAAACTTTTGCTTACAGCTACGGCACTTTTATTACAACCAGCCGCCGGCGTTCAGGACCCTTCCCGGAGATTGATTATCGGTATCACAGGGGACGAATTGCTGAAGAACAAAAAATATGCCGATCACTTGCAGAGTTGGGAGGAACGACAAAATGACGTCGTTGAATTCCTCATATCGATTCTTTCTTTTACGCAGACTAGTCGGGAGGAAGCAATTCAAACAGTTCCACTGGCAACTTCAAATGGTCGGGCAACACATACCAAGCTCAAAACTTGCTCGATTACTATCGAGTGTGTTGAAATTCAAGATGCTTATGGGCCAACTATTACGGATGAATCTGTTACCGCACTCGTTGTGTCGGGAGAAACTAGATCGGGCGGGCAAGCGGTAAACGATAGAAGGGTCGAGAAGGGCTGGAAGGCACTAGAGGTTTATGAAGTCGACGTGCTCGATGCGCAAGCTGGTCTCGAGGGTACTCCTACATCAGACTTTGCTTCAAAAATCAGTAGTACCGCAATACGAAAGCAGATGGCGGATCGCGCCCGGACATCGTCACTCTAATCAAAACTTTACCTCGCGAGGCCTCGTTCTGCATAGATAACCCAGCTTGGCCGGGTCCTATATTAAGGAGAAGGATGAATACAGTACTACTGTTGTCGGAAATAAGGTTGTAGAGTGATGTCTTCCGTGCAGAATTTCTCGACCCAATATTGAGCCTGCTGCGCCGTCACAATATGCACGTCATTTGCAGAAATACAGAGTTCATGCACAGGAATCACCACCCGACAGGGTTTATCGTCTCATCTCTTCCCGCTTCACTTTGTCTGGAACGTAGCTCTCAATATTGATTCAACACATTAATGGCGTCTGGGTATCGATGCCTACGACTACGACCTCATAGTACCATTTCCATGATTCAACAACGCCTATAAACCATGCTAACGAGGGGCTTTCCAATTATGCAACCGGATGGAACGTCCATTGGACTCTATTGCATCAAATCGCGGAGAATTTATATAATGAAAGCTGGTCCTTCAGACATCTCTCCTCGTGTGGTGGAATTGAGTCGAGTTATGCGGGGACTCTTGAATTAAGCGCCCATCATCCAATCATATTTATCTCACAAATGCACAGGTTCACAGATGCATAGGTTCAAATGAGTTCAAGCCTTTTTTCAATAATTGTGGAAGGATTTACCCACACTAAAAAGAGCAAATCAGCGTCTCTACTGGACTAGGTTTATTATCGAATGTGTATTAAATTCGACAGAAATGGTTGAGAGTTGCATTCACTTGCCTTCAGTTACATTCTACATTAGCAAGCCGTTCGTTCTCAATTTTTGATCCATGTTTCGCCTTGAGACTAGGTCATGGGCATAATAAGCAAGCAAGAACCACCCTTTTAACCCTTTAACCATTTGGTTAATACATTTTTGTTTCTTTTTATCGGTCTAATCTGTCCTTCATTTATCTGACGAACCATCTAATCGTATGCATCACACTTTTTGTCCATCAACATTTGAGATGTCGGAAAATTAGATAAGTTTATCTAATTTGTCTGCATCGTAGTTTATCATCTTGTCTAGACACCTACCCGTGCCAGGGCCTGAGGACCACAATCATCGTGTTCTGACCCGTAATTCGTTCGCTATACAATAATTAAGACGATCCATTACTCCGCTAACCTACGATTCGTTGTCATTCCATGCAGCCATGAATGGGCGAATCCTTGTAGTAAATCTGTATCTTCTCCTGTATCAAATTATATCAATTGCACCCTCTGAATATTCATTCATCCATACTTGATTGGTTTTTATCCAAGATCACATGATTGTATTTGCACCGAACGATCGGTAACCCACAAGCCGTTGCAGCAAGGCCATGAAATCATTCTGACCAACCAAACCCAAAAAAGGTAATATATCTGCATGACAATAAAATTCTAATAAATATCTGAGGAGAGATCCATCCACACACATTTGTCCGTTGAAATATCCCTTGAGTGATCCCTCAAGACGCATCGACACGTCAGAAATCATAAAACCTGGCTGCTCGACGTTGAAATCGAATTTCATACATAGAGTGCCGGCACTCAATTTCACCCACTATGATGTAACAGTCTGATATACATTCATTATTTCTAGTTACATCCTTGCATATTTTCCGAATAACCTCAAGAACATTCTGCCCCAATACGCTCGTTATGTGAGGTAAGACTGCATGAATTATATTAAATTCTTCTAACAATCATTCTAGAAAAAAGGGCTCATCGTCCAGTCATCACATTTGTATTCCTCGAGATGGACGATTTGAAATCTATTGAAAGACTTCCAGATGATATCCTTTCTCGAATCTTTTTGCAGTTACTTTACGAAGATTATAATGAAAGACCGCCTTCTTGGAATCCATGGACCCAATCGCCACACGTGCTCAACTTCTGCTTGACGCAGAGGAGATTTCACAGAGCATATTCCTTATGTAAATCGCGAACGCCTAGATCCAAGCTCACACCTATATTCAAACTCTCGAACGAAGTTCTAGAGAATATCCTTGAATATCTGGTTCATAATTCTGGGAAATTGATTCCCATTGATCATAGAGCCTCTCTAAGTGTAGAGAGTTTTCAATCTATGCCACCACAATCCTTAGAGGATACAAACATTACCACAACTCTTGTATGGATCTTCCTATTCGTTATCAATCCCCAATTACATCTCTAACGATAAGATTATCAGAGCCGTACATGCAGGAAATTCTACAGTTTGTTATTAGGAAGGCAATTTGCCCGTGTCTCCATTCGATGCTCTGATGCTGGTTTCAATCGGTTACGATTCTTGGTAGAAGAGCGTCCTCATTTAGCTGAACATGTCAAGAAGTTCTCGTACATGATTCCTGTCTTTTACCATCGAGGTATCTTCTGGTCTTACCTATTATTTTGAAGAATCACTAACTCGTTTAAAGGTCTGAGTCAACTCCAGATTTTATTCGATGAGACACACGCGGCGACAGTTGAACTCGAGAGACAAGTGAATCTGAAACAAGTAAATGGCAATGCACGTCAAGTTGATAGATCTCGACCATCGCTTAAGCA
This sequence comes from Botryotinia globosa, assembly GCA_014898425.1. Classification (NCBI taxonomy): domain Eukaryota; kingdom Fungi; phylum Ascomycota; class Leotiomycetes; order Helotiales; family Sclerotiniaceae; genus Botryotinia; species Botryotinia globosa. The sequence continues at coordinate 3,546,530 of RCSZ01000001.1, forward strand.
GCTTCGAACAAAGCTGGACCGCAGTCGCAAGGATGAGCTCACTATTTTTCGAGTATTATCACGAGCACGTGAACAGTCTTCCATCATCAATAATAGAATTGATGTACAGAGTTTACTACGTGCCTTTCGATTGTTCAAGCATCTTCAACAGATTCGTCTTATGAGAGTTCAGGATAGAGTGGATATGGATTGGTCTTCCTTCCTCCGAGAAAGACGCTGGATCGCCTTTTCTCAAAACAACAACAATAACAACAATATCACCGACCCGATTCTATCTCTCGATCTCGACCCGCTAGAATGGACAGCCGCATGCGAACATTCCGCCCGGGCTCTCGGCTACGCATTTCTCGAGTCTGAATCCCCCGCAACACGTTTCTCATCCCGTTTCGTCAATCCGCGTATTCCATTTCTCCTAAATTCACATTCCCATAACACAATATCCACTCTGGCAAATAGACTCACTTGTTTAGAAATTCAAATACAGGAACCGTCGGATGATAAAATGTATCAACTTTCAGCTCTCTTCAACACGTTCTTCACTTCGGCTCATCAGATTCAAGGTCTTCATGTGGGATTCCCGTCTAATAGACCACTTGCTCATGTACCCCTCGAAGCCGTTTTCCACAATGTCACCTGGGAGAATCTGAGATATCTAGGGTTTGGAGCATGGCATTTGGATAGTGAGGAGATTATCGGTTTGCTCAGGAGACATAAATACACGTTGAGAAGCGTGAGACTTCGAAGTGTGAAATTGAAAGAGGGGAGTAGCTGGATCGAAGTGGTGCGGATGTTACGGAGCGAGTTGCGGGAATTGAAGTGGGTCAGCTTGAGAGGCATTGGGTATGTAGGGGGCGGCACAAATGGAATCGCACATGGAATTGGAGGCGTAGGCGCAATCGGAATGGGAGTTGGAAATCAGGGGAATAACCCCATTATCAATATTCCCATCGATGCAGACATGGATCTCGACGACTCGAGCGGCGAGAGCGACGAGGAAGTCGATTTCGAGGATACGGCGATTGGAGATCGCACGTTGAGTCATCATAGTAGCTCGGTGCATTTGCCTTCTTCGGCTTCGGCTTCGTCGTTGAATAAGGAGAGGGGGGTGGAGCTGGCCGAGCAGAATAGGAGAGCGGGACAAGCGGGGGATGGAGCGCAGGAGAATGTGAATTGTGAGTGTGCGGATGGGTATGCGATGGCGGATTTGGGAGAGCAGGGTCGCGAAGTCGTGTTGAAGCAGCATTGGAAGTTTTGGGAGTTGTGGGCTGTGAAGAGGTGTGCGGTGCATGATGGGATGGGGTGAGGCGAGGCGAGGCGAGATGAGGTGAAGGAGGGAGAAGGATCTTGGGGATGGGTTGGGGGATTGGGATGGATGGATGGATTGGTTAGGGTAGATGGATCGGAATGGAATGCAATGCAATGCAATGCCATGGATTCGGATGAGGTGAAACAGGATGAAATATGATGGGTGGCGGTATTTATGTATGTATACATGTACCTATGTATCTATCTATGTAGGTATGGGACGGGAACCGGGAACCGGGCTCTGGAATTGGATATGGGAAATTGGGATGGATTTTTGTATTTCTTTTTCAATTCTAAGAAATTAAGTTAAGATTACTTGAGTTAGGTACCTACCTAAGTTGAAGAAAATTTTGATGGGGTTATTGGATTGGAATGGATGGGATGGGATGGGATGGGATGGGATGGGATTTAATATATATCATATAGTATAACACATCCCTATCATCTCATGTCATTTCATATCTTCTATTCTTTGTGCGCAAGTATATTATTAAAATTCAACAATTCTTGGAGGATAGGTAAGGAAAGACGTGGGATTTGCAAAAAACAAAAAAAAAGGAATAATCATATATATGCATGTATGTAACTCATACATGCATTCATTTATTCATAGTAAACTGTACGCAATCTCGTGATAGAAGAACCCCCCCCCCCAAAATGGTATCAATAGTACTTTCATCCCCAACCCTAACCATATTACCTTTCTTACAACCCGATTTCCCTCTCCCCTCTCCCCCCTTCCCCAAAGCAAAGCCGCTCAAAACCCCTCATGATCCGTATCATTCTCCTCATCTTCTCTACTATGCCCCACCATCAACTCCCTCAGATGTTTTTCCTCGTCACTCTCTTCCACATCCGCATCTACATCTACATCTACATCCCCACCCTCTCTATCCCCACCGACTCTCTCCTCTCCCAACATCACCCCTCCGCTTCTCTCCTGCCTCGCGAATTCCGCCTCTAATTCTTTCAACCCATCATCATCAGTCGCTGATTGTCCATCTCCCGAGTGAGTAGTTCTCAATTCCATATCTGTATCGATACTTCTCTCATTTTTATCCTTCTCTACGTCCTTCTTCTCAATCGCACTATCATCACCCTGCGCCCCCCGACCCGTACTCCACAATGCCTCGCTCAGAATCTCCTTTCCCTGTATGAAAGCCTGCAACTCTGCACCCACAGCCACAACCAACAGATTCCAACCTTTGCTCTTGGCTATCCTTTCCAATTCAACCAACTTCCCCATCACCTTCTTCATTTTTGAAATTTGCATCTTTAATCCCTCGACATCACCCACTTTCCCACTCTTCATGTTCTCCCTCAAGTCATCCTCAAAGGTTACAACTATATTGACGGCTTCTTCCCAGAGCTTTGCTCCATCGACTAGTGCTTTTTTCTCCTTTTGCACCTCTAGTTTTCGGGCTTGCAAAGAATTGATCTCTTTACTCCACCATTCCTCTGCCATTTCTAATGTGCGTCGTTTAGGTGGTAGTGCCATGAATCCTTCTTCATTCCCCATGCTGATCGATACCATAGCCGGCGGTCTCGTCAAGAATTCCTGGACTTCTGATTCCACTTCCCTCAAAGCACCACGATAACTAGACAATCGCGATTCTCTTTGGTTGACTCTTTCATTAATCCGGTCTGCCAGGGAGCCCCGTCTGGCTTTCATTTGTAACAACCTATCTTCCGTCTCTCGAATTTCGTTTTCGACAGCCCGCTCTTCAGTCCGAAGTTCGGCTATCTCTCGATCTTCTTCGGATTTGCTTGCATGAAGAGATTGATGATTTTCTGCATTCGGTGAAGAGACTCTATTATTTGTTATGTCTGCTGAGACGAATTCGCCAATTTCTCTCTTGACCTCGTCGATCCTGATCTTCCAATCTTTCGTCTTTGCAATACACATTTCTCTCCTCTTGATTTCTTCTGCTAACAGTTCTCCTTCCTCAATTTTAACATCTGCCAGCAGACCCATGTTCCTTAACAACCCTTTTCTCGATCCTCTTAGTCCAACCGACTTCCTTTTTGGTTGTCGAACAGGAATTGTACGCATATGAGCTCCTTCTGTACTTCTACCTCCCTGCCTATCCCTATCCCGTTGTAATGACCTTGTCGTAGGCGTGCTACTTCCACTGTGCTCTTCTCTATTACCGCCTCCACCGAATCCTTGCATCAAACCCTCACTCTGCGCATCTAGCAACATTTGTAACTCCGCCTGCAAAGCTCGTTCTCTCCTTTCCAGCCCCAAAAGACTGTCATTTTGTGCCGAACTTCCCACAGCACTCCCCACACTCTTCAATATTCCAACTCCTCTTCCTTCATGAACCACGCTCCCCCTCAAATGAAGACTTCCGCTTCCATCTAAACTCCTTCCAATATTGCCCAGCCCAGCGACACTTCCTACAATCGGCGGCGGAGGAGCAGAAAATTGAATTCTTCTTCCCTTCGCCTTCCCATCCCCTTTGAATTTACTCGCAGATCCCGATTCCGAGATTGGTCTGGGAGAAAGCGTTCTCGCACTCGCACTGGTAGGTGACCTCAGATCCCTATAGAATTCTGGCGGTGGACTCGGTGTAGCTCTCGATGCTGAAGGGGAAGAGAGGTCTCGCAGACGAACATCATTATGTGGATCGTATACGCTTGATAGAAGAGGATGATTTTGATCATTGGTTCCTGAAGAGCTGCTGAAGAACGAGTTACGGGAGTGGGACATTTTGTTTTCGAGATTTGACGCCTTTCTTTTGTTGATATCTGATGTTTTAATATTATGAGGATCTGTAACTTCATTCAAGGTTAGAGACTCGTCTAGGGGGTATCTTATAGGTTTAACAGATATTCGCTACCACTGCTGTGATGTGATGAAATCGATTGTGAGAGCCGTAGGTACAAGCGGGCTTCGAACAGAGCAATGTAAGAGTATTAGAATGGGAAAAGTAATAGAATTGGAACAGCTACAACTACTTAATCAAAGTCGCAGTACACTATCTGAAATGATATGAACACATGCATAAATGTGAATCAAGCTGGATAAGCAGGATGGCCAGTTCGCATCATTGAGTATATAATATCTAGACAAGTACCAGTGGCTTCTATCACATGCGACAGGCACAAGATGCGGAGATCAGCCTCGTGGGGGACGTGCACGAAGACGAGGCTGAACGCCAACAAGGCCAGAATTTTTAACAGTGTGAGCGCTTTTTTACAAGCAAGTTCAAGTGTGGAAATTTCAAGAGTATTATATAAATTCCAACTTATGTTGGATCGTCGTGCTCGTTTGTATTTTGGAATCTAAACATCACATAGCTTCGAAGAAAGTTCATAGGAATAGGGATAACTCGTTATCAAAGCATCACTCTTCTCGGACCAAGGATAGAATAAAAATCACATTTTCAGGCGGTAAAGCATTTGGTATTCGTCTATAAACAAGGCAGTACATCCTGTACATTTGCACCCAATTCCGTGACCATCTGGTTTGTTTGTTCTTCATTATCATAACCATTTTAAGCATGAAAGAATGGTAAAACTAATTACGGTACGAACTCGAGAGGCCGTGTAAAGCATCGAAGGTTGGTTCGATGCGAGGTGAGGTTCGGGTATATCGTTTCTATAGATGAACTAAAGTTCATGATGGTATTATTTCAAGTTGGTCCCTTGCTATTTAGATTTGCTCCAAACCAAGGTTCTCTGGCTCAGCCTTGATGACACGGAGACTAGAGACATAGATTAGCAAAGATTCAGAATGAATTTGGCGTGATCAAAACGTACGTGTTGGTGTTACCCATACCACCCTTCCATCCTTGGACAACGACGACACTCTCACCTTGAGCCAACACCTTAAGCTTGAGAGCCTCAGAAATACCCCACTTGATTCTTCGGTCGACATCCTCTTGCCAGTTAACCTTGGAAAAGTCTGGCTTCTCCTCAGCAAAGTGGAAAGGATAGACACCACGATACAAGTGACCGTATCTGGATGCACTGGCATTTCGGGTAACCATGAAGATAGGGCAGACTGGTCTGTACTTGGAGAGAAGACGTGCGCTGTCTCCGCTGGTGGACAAAACGATGATAGCACCGGCATTGATGTCCAAACTGGCACGGACTGCTGCCATGGCACATGATTCGACAACGCTGACTGGTCGCTCGGTAAGGTTGCAAAGCTCCTCGAAGTGAGAAACGTATGCGATGGAGTTCTCAGCCTTCAAACAAGTTTCGTGCATCTCGGTAACAGCCTCGTTAGGATAGCTTCCCTTGGCAGTCTCTCCAGACAACATGACACAATCAGCACCATCAGTAACAGCGTTACCAACGTCACTGATTTCAGCACGAGTTGGTCTTGGGTTGTAGATCATGGACTCGAGCATTTGGGTAGCACAGATGACTGGCTTACCAGCCATGTTGCACATTGCAATCATCTTCTTTTGAGCAGCGAAAACCTCAGCTGCGGGGATCTCGATACCCAAATCACCACGAGCAACCATGACACCATCAGTCTCCTTCAAGATTTCAGGGAAGTTGTTAAGACCTTGTCTGTTCTCAATCTTGGCAATGATTTGAATGTGCTTTCCATCTTCACCGAGAACCTTACGGATTGACTTGATATCCTCGCCACGACGGATGAATGAGGCAAAGACCATGTCGACGTTGTTCTTGACACCAAATCTCAAATCGGCTTGATCCTTCTCAGACAAAGCTGGAAGATCGACATCAGTGTTTGGGAGGTTGACACCCTTTTTGGAAGAGATCTTTCCGTTGTTTCTTGCGCGGCAACGGATGGTCTTGTCGTCAACAATCTCCAAAACATCGAAGGCAAGGACACCGTCATCAACATAGACGATGCGTCCTGGTTCGATGACCTTGGTGATGTTCTTGTAGTCAACGTACCTGAAAAGGGTTGTGAGAGATTAGTATGGAATGCTCTAATGATAATTTGTTTGTTGTGAATGGGACGTACATGTTCTTCTCGTCACAAGCAGTGGCATACTTGTCATCGGTTGTAATGTTGATCTCTGATCCAGCAGAGATAGGGATATCGGCATCACCAACTGTGTTACCAGTTCTGATTTCTGGACCCTTGGTATCTAAAGCAATGGCGAGTTGACGCCCTGCTTGAACCTTCTCGGCTTCACGGGCATTGTCAATAACGGATTGATGGTATTCGTATGAACCGTGGGAAAAGTTCATGCGGACAACATTGAGACCAGCGACCCGGAGCTTGTTGAGAGCTTCGACCGAGTTGGTTTTGGGACCGATGGTACAGATAATAGAAGTACGGCGATAGTTCTTGGTAGGCTTGAACTCAGTATTGAGATTTGCCAACCAAGCAATCTTGGAGGTTCCAGTGACTAAGTGATCCATTGCGGTGGCCATTTTGTGAAATTATCAAGAGGGAGGTTGAGGAAGAGGAATATGTAGGTGGAATTCGACGTGGTGGGGGTAAGTGCAACTGTTAGAAAGCCTTTTTCTTTTCTTTTTTTTCAATTCGTCAGTTTAAATGTGAGCAATCGAATTAGGGAAATGCAGAAAAAAGGTTGAATGAAATAGTTTTGACAGGTACAGAATGAGAAACAAAAGGATTGAAATATGCAGGAAGAGGAAAAGGAAGAGGATTATTAGTTTGGTGTTGTGCCGTGTTTCTGCCAATCTGTTGGCTGGATTTAAAAGACACGGACAACGATAAAACAGACCAAGAATGCCAATATTTGAATTGTTGAGCTGAGATCCAATGCAAAGCACAAGGGGTCACCAATGCACCAAAGTATATTAATGATATACAAAGGGGAGGGAAGAGGAAGGGGAAGAGAAGGGGAAGAGAAGGGGAAGAGAAGGGGAAGAGAAGGGGAAGAGAAGGGGAAATAAAATGATGGACTTACCAGTTGACCCGATGTTGAGTTGGATTGGATTGGATTGGATTGGATTGGATTGGATTGAAGAGGAAGAGGAAGAGGAAGAAGAAGAAGAAGAACAAGAACAAGAACGAATAGAATGTAATCTCAAGACCTTGTGGTTGTGTTGAGAAGCTTTTATGGTTGAAGGAGCTTGGAGGGGAGAGGAGGGGAAATAATCCTTTTTTTGAAAAAACCCTAATCGACTCCCCCCTCTTCCCTCCTCTCCCCTCCAAGCTTGCCATCTCACCCACTATGTGTCGAAGTGCAGATTTGCCTGGTGTGAAACCCCACATCAATATGTTTGAGGTGACATTGGAGTGAAGGGTCCAGCGAGATTAGAGATACCGGCCGGTAGGTCCGTCCGTGATAGTGAACATTTCAATTTCCATGTCAAATATCTTTTAGGTATTGATGGCCACCTGGGCATGCAATTGTTTCGAGTGAATTACACAGCCAACGATAAAACAATTGATAGGTTGCTTACATGTAGCTACAGATGTATACTCACGTGTAGTCATGTGCAGATATAGGTGTGTATGTATGAACAAGTATCCTCCCTCCTTCACACACCCATCTACCTATTACCTATTACCTATACTCCCTCTGTATGCAAATTCCCTGTGCTTTTCTCATACTTTCTCTTATGCAGTGACAAGTCTATAGATCCCTTGCCCCGAATGAAACAGAATATCTTGGGGGTTGCCGTTTGGTGACATGCCTGTTTTATTGTCTGGGCATTCTTTGCTTCTTTTGTTGCTGAGAATGGCTCGAGAGTCGGGACTGGCTGACTGGCTGACTGACTGACTGACTGACTGACTGGCTCACTGGCTTATAACTTATAAGTTATAACTCAGGTCCGATAGCAGATAGCGATGTGCGTTAGTCCCAATGGAGTACTAGTCTACTAGGTAGTATCGGCCATTCTTTCGGTCCTGAATGCCAAAACTCAAAGACTAAAATGTAACAGGAACCCACTTGGGCGCCTGGACGCTGGACGTACTCCATCTTCCATACTCCATCTTCCATACTCTATCGACCCGTGTCCCGCTCAAAGTTCAAACTTCCGACTCCCGAGATTCGGCCTGAGTGCCTAACATTAAAGGCAACAATTATCTTTGCTTAGCTCCTTACTCCGTAGTTTCTTATCCTACCTAAGCTTCTGATCTGATCTGATCTCTTGTCGGTGAATCTACCCGAGACGACCTACCTACCTACCTATTATCCCAATCTCAAAACTCTGCTCACCTCGTAACAACCTTGGAATCTAAACCAAGCAAATCATAACCCAACCTTTTGCGCATCAAACGTTTGTCGGACTCCGCATAATTCACATTACCTTTTCCATACTCGTATCTCAAAAAGCGTGTAAACTTCGCCCTTCAAGTCATACATAAATATGGTAATTAGTTGCCTTCCCCTAAGCTTGCAGGTCTTTCAGAACTTGGGAACCTAATCAGCTCAGTTCTTCCTCAATTTACTGACATTTGGACTCGCGGGAAAGCTCGGAAGACTGACTCATTATGCATTTGATGCTGTCCTATGTAACTACTCCTTCCCGATTCTCCTTGGGACAAAAGGTTCGAAGATGTACTGACCGTTCTTGATATAGTCTCAGCATTCTTGGCTGGTATGAAGAGATCAACTGGTTTAACGTGTGTGAACCCCTATACCTTCCTTTGCGACCATGTTGCGAAACGATCAACTAGTACTACAGATGCAAATTCTGGGTTTCTTGATCTGGCGGTGTAGAAGGCTAACAATTCCCATTCTTCGGGACTCTAGACCCAGCCTTAAGAAAGATGTCACCGAAAACAAAGAAATCAACGGTTGGATCGAGAAATATCTTGGAGTTGGTGAATGGGTTATGGATACATCGGTAGCCTTTGCAGGGTCTTCCGGCTTCTTCGAGAGAAAGAGATGATTGGGGCCTGAGATGCGGATATGTGAAGAAGAGTACATGCATCTCAGATGCGCGGAGGAAATAAATTCACGGCAGATACCTTGCGATTTGGAGAACCATCGATAGGGGTCGAGATCCCATGGAGTTTTGGGCGTTTTTATGTGGACATGTCCGCCTGAAGGTGGCGGTATAACGACGATATGGTCAAGCGTGACGGGAGGTACTCTCTTCTCTATGAGTTAGGATACTTTGCAGGCAAAGGAAGAAAATGAAAATGTAGCCAGATACAGAAGATGTATTGCCAACTATGTATATTTTTCTTCAGAGGGCATCTCCACATCTTGATACCCCATGTTCCGAAGGGCCAGCCGAAAAGACCCGAAATCGAGTTTTCCTACTAGACTTTGACTTCAAACTTCTCTGCTCCTCTTTGCCTACATCTTCTTTACACTACAGTCTCCCCTTCCGTCTCTATTTTTATCAGATCTTCAAGATCTCTTGACCTCTCTTGGCTTTTACTTTCCTATCCCTCTCCAACAACATAACAAGCCACCCAGTAAACGGATGTGGTCTGTCTAACTCGTTATATGTAAGACTTACAAGCCTGTATCAAGCCAATTCAGCTCAGCCCTACCATGTTTGGTTATGTCTTGTAATCGACAGAAAACTATTTCGAAACAGAGTTTACATGTGAAAGGTCGATTGGAGCTTTGGATTGACTGGTATTAATGGCTTTACGTCTTTTTAATGCAGATCCTGTACATGCCTATTAATTATATGCAACTTTACTTCCCCAGGTAATCGTCCCGTCATTGAATACCTAGGTAGGTATTGGTGGTTTGGTTAGCGATTCTTGATGGGCTCCGTTCGGGAGATCTACAGGCTAGTGGGGGCACAACAGCCTTACGTTTATCATTCAATCTCGAATCCATCACAGTCTGAACATATACTCTTCGACTTTAATCATCACCAGAGGAAATTTGCATTGATTTCATAGTACTCCAGAGAAGTTTACTTCATTATGCCAACAGCAATTCCACTGAATTTACTCCTGGGATGAGATTATTCATCCTCAGGAAACATAATCGTTATGCTACCACCACCTACTTTGAGCTTCACAATTCCTTCTGTCCACGACAATCTGAATCTTGAGTGTCGTATCTACCATCCGTCGAGTCTGGTACCCAATTCTATCTCGCAGGCTTTGCCATGGAGAAAGAAGGCTGCTATTGTTGCGCATCCTTACGCTCCATTGGGGGGAAGTTATGATGATGCGGTTGTCGGTTTGATTGCTTCTACCATTATGAATGATGGGTTCATTGTGGGAACTTTCAATTTTCGGTACATATAACTACCCACCTATCCTCACATGCTTGAACATTAGACTCACTTACTATCTCCAGTGGTGCGGGCTCCTCAAAGGGGCACACTTCATGGTCCTCCTTGCCCGAACAAAAGGATTATATATCATTTCTCGGATTCATTGTAACCTATTTACATCACCTTTCTGTGCCATATTCTTCTAGGCCCCCGTCATTTGCACATTCCGAACCCCAACTTCACACCCTCGCTCCTGTCCCATCAGAACGCTTCATGCAGCCTACGAATGATAGCCTTCCAGGCAGATACACCTCCGCAGGATCAGGCATTGAGAGCAATGATGCACAGCCTCTGTTACTACTTGCCGGCTACTCATATGGATCGCTCATCACTATAAATCTCGAGCCGAGTCTTCTTGGAATGCTAGCTCCTTTTCAGCAACCAGCCTCTGGCAGTCCATACGCAGACATAAGATCTCGAGCACGATTCTTAGCCACTCAACAGAATGAAATGATCGAAGCTACATATTCATTGCTTCGAGCTGGAGGTCATCAGAGAGGTCGTAGTCTTCAATCAGGAGAACAAATGATAAATCACAAAACTCGATTATCTAGCTCGGGGGTCAGAATGGGCGGCGATGAAGATATCAGAAGAGCTAGTCATGATATGTATGGTTCTGGAATGAGACGATCGTTTTCTGTAGATGCACCGATGAAGGTCAGGAAGAGCATGGATAAGTTCAAGTCTATTGTTCATCACGGATCGCCAAGGAGAGGAGAAAGCCAGCCTTCGTCGATTGATCCGGGCGAAGATAGTGATATGAACGTGGAAAATCCAGAGAGGCTTTCTCGTGATAGGGAAGATGTCAATATCATGGAAATTCTTGGAAGTGATTTCAGAGTTGCTTATCTACTCATTTCCCCTTTACCTCCTGATGGCATGATCAACAATTTGGCCAGTATCGGGAGCTTTAGATTGACCTCGCTTTTCGGAAAGCAAAGTCATAAAGTGGATAACAACGTCAAGTTCACAATTGATCCTACTTTGGTTATCTATGGGACCGGTGATCTTTTCGTCCAAGTTAAAACTGTCGAGCGTGAGTCAAAGCCAATGGCTATGAAAACTTTCAATCAACGGGGCACTGACTTTCACTTTCCAGGCTGGACTGAAAAATTGTTGAGTTTATGTAAGAGTAAAGGATCTGCGAACGGAGTAGTTTTCAGGTACGAAGAGATTGCTAATGGAGAGCACTTTTGGAGAAATTCCAAGGCTGCTAGGCAGCTGGTGGACAAAATCAGTTTTTTTCTGTCAAAGATACTGGAGTAATTTTCTTAGGTAGCATGATGGCAGAGACTAGATGATCAATGATAATGTTAATGAAATCACGAAAGTTCATGAAAACAATTAATATCTTCAAACTTCTGCCGAAATTTCACGTCTTTGTGTAATACATCGACGGAAAGTGAGACGAAAAGTCTGTTCAATCGAATGGAAAACTTCCAAGTGGTTGCTGAGGTGGATTGTTGACGTAGTATTTTGCTCTCAGTCACAAGAGAATTCGATGGTTTCTTTATGATTATGCTGCGTGTAGAATTTGAAACTTGGGAATATAGGATCTTCGTGGATCCGTAAACTCTTTGGATCTCTGTGGGCTCTATGTGAAGAAGATTTGTTTGTAGTGCCAGGGCTTGTGCTTTGAAGTAGGAGGAAAGTTGATAGTGGGTCAAGCAGAGACTTTTCATCGCCAATGCATTTCAATGTTACTGTTCGTATGTTTCTGCAAAATCATATCTTCACAGAGTCAAAGGGAACCATAATGATCACCAGTTCAAATTTTGATGTATTAACACACTGGCTAAGATAAGTGGATACTGTAACTACCTACCGATTCAAACATCAAAAGGAATGACCACAAACTCGAGACGGTGCTCCATCATTTAACTAACGGCAATATCGTTCTTGAGATGAAGCGGAACATCTTATTTGTAATGAGCCTTGCAGAGTTTCTCGCCATAGTAGAAATGCTCGCCAGCCTCCATATCCGGGAAATTAGAAACTCTGGCCTTCTGCTCAAACATCATGACGCAATCCGATCCTCCGAAAGCAAAATGCGAAATCTCATCTCCTTTCTTGATCTTCTTGCCCTTTAATTCCATGTTCATGTTGACTGAGGAAACAATCGCCATACCAATCGGCATGACCGCTACCCGTCCCAAATTTTCATTGTTGATAATGAGGATTCCACGGGTCTGCAAGAATTGGTAGCCGGGTGAATCAGGAGCGTCGAGTGTGGTGACTCCATTGCTCTCTCGCTTCTTCATACGGGGGGAAATGCGACGTCGAGGTGCAAGGTAATTGTGTCCTCCAGCTTTCTTGTCTGTCTCGATGAGTACCTCTAGATAGGCAGCACCTTCAATCACATCGATGACCTCCACGGTTCCAGAGATGGGAGCGTGCTGTCGATGATAATCAAAGGTGTTGAGGAAAGAATGTGTCCAAATTCCTTCTTGGAACAATTCTCCGTATGTAGTTTTGCCATCGGAGTTTGGGACTATCTCTTTCCCGTACTTTCCGAGCAGGTGTGATACTTTCCATGGGATGTTCTTGAGTACTACCTCGGACTCGTCGGTGATGGAAAAGGCACCGGCAAAAGTGGAATCGGCAGGGAAGGTGATGATGCGATCATCTTCTGGCGAGGTAATTTCACGGGGTTCCTTAAGCTTGCGGTGGAAGAATTGATTGAAAGTCTTCCAATTCTTTGGGTCTTCGGCTTCGAACACACGGAATTGAGGAGAATTTCGGTAGCTGGTCAAGGAAGTCTCATTCCACGACTCGGGCTTGTCCATAAACTTCCCAATCTCCTTGGCATATCGCACCAGCCAGTCCGAGAGCGGGGTGAGTGGCTTATTCACATTCTTGGGAAGGATGGACGTCTGACGCACGCCGAACGGTTCCTGCGCCAGCACGAAATAGAACATGCAGAGGATGTAGTAGATGTCGCGGCCGTTGGTGCTCTCGGTGGGGATCCAGCCGCGCACCAACCAGTCGGCGAAATCGAGAAAGCCTTTGCCCGAGGTGATGCCGTAGGTTTTCATGTCGGGGATGTCGTGGGCGAGGGCGTTGCGCACGGCTGTGTCGAGATCGTCGACTTCGCGGAGGAGCTCGTCGCGTAGCTCGGTTACGATGGGCGCGTAGGTGGGCATGGTGGGGGAGGGGGGAATTGATGGGAGTGCGGATAATTTTAAAAGTTCACAAGGATGGATGGGGGATAGTGAGTGAGTCTTCTTAATTTTGAGTGTGTATGTATATATGTATGTATGTATGTATGGATTGATTGATCGAGGAGTTTTTTTGGACCTGGGCTTTTGCATCCATCGTGGTTCCAGCAACGCTTTATGTATTCTTCGTTCATTCGGCAGTGATGACCCATGACGCAGTTTTTCTCTCGTTGCACTTGAACACGCGTGAGTGCATATGCTTGCGTACCTAGGTAGAGAGAATATGTTGGAGGTGGGCTGAACATTGGGAGACGGGAGTGCGGTCTGCACAATACGGTACGTAACAGTCGTATGTATGCATGCGGTGGTTGTAACGATGCGAGTGCGTGGAATAGGAATGCGGGGTTTGTGACGTTCCTTAGCAAGCTCATCTTTTGTCGCGCTCGTGTTACACGGTGATCAATCGTAACGATGCGAGTGTGTGGAATAGGAATGAGGGGTTTGTGAAGTTTCGAGACGTGTTCATTACATTACACTCGCACATTCATTACACTGAGTCATGTGTCGTGAGATGGCTATGGATGTTCTGAAGTTCTTGTAACCATTCTTGTCGTCGGGTTGGGTGAGATTGTTACATCGTTGTTGCTAGCGGTGAGTGGATGGTGGGAAGCCTTGTCCTGGCGGGGTAGCGATGTGAATGATCTGAAATGTCATCGGGGTTTCTGCTCGGTGGCGAATCATTGCAGAACGCAGATAGCAGGAACTTTAGTGTTGGCTGAGATTCTCATTTGGCCGAGCATTGCAGAGCAACAATATTAGCAGCTTTAGTACTGGCCGAGATTCGTATCTAGGTATAAATCGCAGAAAGATTGGGCAAAACAAAAGGGAGAAGTTACAGTAGAACTCGCTAGCCAAGTGGGTATAAGGGATCTTCCTTCGTGCTATCTTTTTTTGAACAAGAACAAGTCTTTACCCCATAGAAATTCATCTCGTCTTCTGCTCGTGCTGCCAGAAGATATGCATCGTTGAAGCTAGAGATACATATCATGAGATGGTAAACTACAGGAGCACCAATTTGATGCACTGGACCGAATATCCGGCACACTACACTCGCTAAAGTTAGAACAATTTTCGAGATACTGTTATTTTGGAAACAAATAACAATATCAAATAGTACTGTGAAGCCCACAAAGACAAGAAGATTATATGTTTTAAGCATAGCAGTACTTGTGTACCTTTCACGATCCAAAATATTGATAGATTGTTTTAGAGCAGAATTTTGAAAATGATGTGGTTTTGAGTGTGTAGAGTTTTCATTAGCGTCGAAGCTGCATACTTTCTGGTAGCACGAGCACCGTTGATCAGACACTAGAACACAGCGTCACCCCAACACTAAAAGCGGTAGCACCCGCATTCGCCCAACGCTCATTATATTAACACTGACAAACTACTGTTACTAGCCAATCGTATCTGTAGCGTTACGAGTACGCCAAAAAGCAAAGTCGAGAGACGAAAGTGGCATGCGGGGAAACGTTCTGACGTATCCGCATTTAACTTAATCGCCTGCGTTGATCTCGCGTCATCAATTGTTCTGTATTGGTATCGGTGCATATCAGCTTTGATGTATGTAGCACGCTCGTCTAACATGAACCGGGCTACACTAACTCTTAATAAGAAACATGATGCGGCGGGGTAATGTTTTCTGACTGCTGAAGATTTGCAGGAACGACAAATCAATTTCACGGGGCTGGTGGGCTGGGATGAAGCGGAAATTAAATATATGCATGTCATTCAATCGGTTTCTGTGCAGAAATCTTCAGCGTATAGATTTGGAACCGAGAGTCGGTTAGTCATGTTGTGCTTTTGCTGTCGATACAGAGATGAGAATGCTCTACAGTATCCACACGGTTCGTTATGATGCATGTATGCGTGGGTGTATCCGAATCGAAGAGAATTTCTGGCCTCTGGGTTGTGCAGTGTACAAAGTGCGTGCCCAACTTTGAGCTTGCAAATGGCTTTGGGAATTGGACACGTGGATGTCAGACCATGTTTACCTTGAGGTTTTATTGGTGGTGTGGCTGGGAGCTGGCTAGCCAGGGAAACCTCTCGAGTGTTTGGAAACCCGAGAATTAGAGGTAATGGAATCATACGACGTTTGAGGTTGTAGATTGTTGGTTTTGGTGCTATGTTTGTCAGGTGAATATTATATTTCCAAGACTGAATTGGAAGAGATGCGGGGTGGCAATGCAGAATACCTAATTATCACCACTGTCTAAAGTTTTCATCCTAACACAACCCTTTATCTCGTCTTCATTCTAAAATACGGAAGCAATGACCGGATAAACAGCTAACCCAACCCCAGCATGGAGTAGTATGCCCCCCTCCCCCCCTAATTCCATCTAACCTTCTTGGAGATTGCTGACCACATCTCTTCTCTCCGATGAATATGACGTCAATCTCACAAAGAGATTATCAACAGCCAGCACATCTTGCACGCATCGTTTCTTACGAAAGACTCCGCGTACCCAACTGTCAGTTATCTCGTCGGCAAGATCTTCACATGTAATGGTAAGCCAGGAGCCTTTTATGTGCATGGCCATATGCAAGAAACCGCTCTAGGTCGTCTCAAGGGGATCGAAAAGGGTGATCCTGATATCCTCGTCAGCGCTGATCAATAGTCGTGATCTTGGATTCTCAGGGTTTGCCACTGGCTTCTGGTTTGTCCATACTATGCTCAATGGAACTGCTAGCTTGATGGGTGTTTCCAGTGATAACAAAATTGAGAGAGAGAACATCATGAAACATATTGTCAATTCGCAGATCCTTGATCGATGGAACCACTTTCGGCCAATTGGCACAGATTTGGATCATGTTTCTATCATGAAGATCGCCCCAATACGCAAAAATCAAACACGCATTCGGTGCCCAAGATTCTGGTTCTGGAAGTCCAAAATGATGTCGAGAATAAGGATCTCTAGACGGAGCATTGAGAGGGCGCAATACCTTTTTGGGAAAACCTGGGACAGCCCATTTTGGGGGAAAATAATCTGCTAGAGGGGAAGGCGAGAGTTGCCCCGGAGTGTATTTATAATTTCATCGAGGTGCAGAATGCAAAGAATGAGTATTTTACTAGGCAAATAGCGGGGGCGGATTATCCTAGATATTGAGGGGTGGGAACTTGGGAATTTCTTGAGCGTTTATTAGTTCGCTTACTTGGGTAAATCAAATTCATATTCATATTCGGTTTTGGATACTTGAGTCAGGGTGAAGTGGCCAAAAGATTGGATATTCTGTAGATGTTCCTGTGCGATATTCGAGTCATGACTAGACCTCACCCATCCAGTATCTTATTTCCAAGTTTGTCTGCGTACAATCAATGCACGAATCTTTCTGCTCCTTTCTCAAAAGATCTATAGACATTTTTTCCTTCATGAAATTTCGTCATTAGACCCCGATTTTCGGAGCCCTCATGTTTGGTGACAGCAATGCATTCTCCTGCGCATCTTCTGTAAATTCACCAACATGTACGAATAATTTTACATGGCTAATTACTGATGAGACTGCATCACATCGCATACCATACACTCGCTCAAGCTGATCTGCAATAACTACTCCCTCTCATGTACACACATAAGGTTACATGAGCATTCACATCCCTAGATTTCAGCTCGTCATTGAACGCCCTAGTGCACTGAACTAGAACGGGTCTCTGTACAACCGTACCACGATTGCGTATGATCCACAAGCATTCGCTACGTCTACCGAAACTGATATTCGTTTCTGCGGTTGTGACGGATAGATTGAGGGCACGACATATGTGCTAGTGTGTTTGGGTGTTACGCTCCTGTGCTACGACATGATGAGAGTGCATCTACAAATTGTAACTGCCATGCGCGAGATGTGATGAGTGATTCGTGAGGGATCCCCGCATTTCTTTTGGAGGTGATACTTGGGAGTTGTGTTGTCAGTGGAGTGGTACTTGGATGGTGGGATAACGTTGAGGAGGTTCGTTCTAGCTGGAGCTATTTTGTGGGATTGAAGGTAGTAATTTAGTGGTAGTCCTGTGGGGTAAAGAGATACATACACACATGGATGTGACTCTTGTGAGAGGATTGGCTGTGGAATGGTGGTGAGATTGTGTATATAGTTCATTAATAGTTCGGCCTAAGTGTTATTGTCTTTTGCATTTGTGTTTCGCCCAAGTGTGAGTGTCGTTTTGAAGACTAAAGAGCTTGTTATTGGGGTTTGAGATTGCTATAGTGTGCTATATACTTTGCTCTTTTTTCAGATATCTCATCTCTTACTAACAAGTATAGATTAATACTTTGCAGTTGACTATGACTACCGATAATTTGGACCTTGTTTTCAAGAAGTATGTTTTTGGATCTACGGGATAGGAATTCTTGAACCTGTTGCTAATCACTTAATACTTCGTTTTTAATACAGGATTGACGAGCTTGCTACTGCTACAGCTCCCAATTTCAACATTATCCATGATCGTGAGTCGAAAAAAGTCTGCATATAATGAAATGCCAGATATTCTAACTATACCCCAGGACTCGTACCCGCGATCAAAATCCCATCCATCTCTTCTGAGCGAACGGATGAGGGACGCAAGCATGTGGTTGCTGTGTGTATATCTTCTCTTGCTACTTGGAGATCTTGCAAGCTTGTACTCTGACACGCATCAGATGACGGATTTTCTGGCAGATCAACTCACGAAGTTGAATGCATCCGTGGATCGACACTCGTTGGGGAAAGAGCCGGAAACAGAACTTCAGTTGCCGGATATTATTATTGCTAAATATCCAAAAGTTTATGAGAGTAAGAAGCAGACTATTTTGATCTATGGCCATTATGATGTTCAGCCTCCTGGAGAAGGGGTAAGTTAGATTTTTTTATCAAGTTCTCGATTTTCGATTTTCGGTTCTGTTGGCGATGCTGTGTGGAACGACTATTCATGTTTACTGATAGAACTTCGACTTTTCACTTTCAATATCTCTTTACATCCCTCTTTGATGAATAGTACTGACCATCTAATCTTGAAGTGGGATACCGACCCCTGGACCATCACAGAAAAAGGCGAAGATCCCGACAAAAAACTCTACGGACGAGGAGCTACCGACGACAAAGGACCCGTGCTCGGCTGGCTGAACGCACTCCAAGCCTACCAGGAAGCAAAAGTCGATGTCCCCGTGAATCTCATATTCTGTTTCGAAGGAATGGAAGAATCTGGATCCACCGGATTCGCCGAATTTGCAATCGCTAACCGCGCGCTCTTCGCAAATGTCGATGCTGCATGCATTTCTGACAACTATTGGCTTACGACCAAGAAACCATGTCTCACATATGGACTCCGCGGTATCAATTACTTTAACCTCACGGTGGAACACGCAGGCGTGCAACTCCATAGTGGAATGTTTGGAGGTTGCGTCTATGAACCCATGACAGATCTAGTGATTCTGCTTTCGAAACTTGTGGATTCTCAGGGCAGAATCTTGATTCCGGGGATCAATGAACTTGTAGATGATGTGTCTAAGGAAGAGGTGGAGGAATATGCTACGATAGAGTTTTCGACACAGGATTTTCAACAGACTATTGGTAGCGATGCGAATATTTATAATGATCCTAAGGAAACCCTCATGCATAGATTTAGGTATCCGTCTCTCACCATTGTAAGTTCAACCAGCTCTTCCGTTTTGCACTTTTCCATTTCCAACACTTTCCATTGTCTGAAATATTTCATCTACCGCAATATTCAGCTTTTCTACACAGTTTTGATTTTCAACTCCTTCCGTACTAGAAAATAACCAAAGTCCCCAATTCTAGCACGGTATCGCAGGCGCAGATTCTAGCCCCGATCAAACCACCGCCATCTACCCCAAAGTAACCGCCAAATTTTCTATCCGCACCGTGCCATCTATGGATCAGGAAACCGTCTCCGATCTCACCATTAAGTATCTCTACCAAGAGTTTGAAAAGCTCGGAAGCAAAAATACATGCACAGCAAAACAGGTTGGAGAAACAGCTCCATATTGGCTTGCTTCGCCTGATGATGCAAATTATAAGGCTGGAAAGGCGGCTACGCAGAAAGTTTATCATACTGAACCTGATTTGACGAGAGAGGGTGGAAGGTTAGTTTATAATATTTTTCTGGTTGTGGTATGTCGGACTTCTGTGTAGAATCTTTTGGCTAACGGCATGATAAATTCGTAGTATCGGGGTGACGCTTGATTTACAGAAGGCATTGGGGGAAAAAAGTATCATGCTATTGCCAGTAGGGATGTCGGATGATGGAGCTCATGGTCCTAATGAAAAACTTAACAAGAGGAATTACATCGAGGGGAGCAAATTGCTGGGAGCTTATTGGTGGTATTTTGCTAATCCTCAGTCCTAGTTTGTTGTCAATCCGTACTTGGGATTTCTGTTAGTAAGGTGACGAATATTCGGGGAAAATGTATCTCATATGACTGACTATCTTATGATGTGTATTAAAACATATAAATATTTGTACGAGCCCATAATTGAAACCCATTCACGAGTCTAGTGATTCAATCTTATGTAATGGTTCTCCTCATAGTTATATATTGGGCAAATATCCTCTAGAATCCCATCCGGATCGAGTACAGTGGCCTCAGCAACTCCGTACGAACTACTTGTTTCGAAGATCCCGACCACTTGGCTGATTTGTCAAGTATTTCTTGGTGCTTTGCTACTGTGTCTTCGCTTTCATTGACAAGTAGTCCTTCACGGATTTCGGATACAATAATTCCAGAATTTGTCTGCATTTTAGCAGAATTTCTACTGATGAGATTTATTCGGCCAGAAGATGTAACAATCAACAAGAGAGGGAAAATAGCATATCACAAGAAGCCGTAATACATATTGATCAGTCGTGAGAAAAGAATCTGCAGACTGTGAGTCTCAGGGTCGCACCTTCTATCCTCTGATCGAATGCTTACTGTTTTGGTATGAACTTCTGGACAAGTAAGTACTTGAATTGCCAGCGTACCTATAGTTACTACATCATCTGCTTCTGAGCCACATGATTCAATAACGCAAGGCACATTGACAAGGCAGGAGGAGAAGACACCTCGGACATTCGTTCCCGACAAGATAAGTGCAATCGCCAAGGCAAAGAAACCACACTTTGAAAGCGTATTGTGAACAATGAATCATCAAGCAGTCGCTGCTGTTCATACAGTTTTTTGGTGGTTTTTACAGTCACTGTATTTATGTCAGTAGTTTCCTTGGCGAGATATCTCTCAGCATCCTTGACGGCGCTCTTATCAAATCATTGTCTGAGTCTTGACGATAAGTGTTCTTGGATCTGAAGTCTTTCCATAGCTCTGCTCAATTCGATCGCGGAGTTCATCACAATCAACAAGCTTACCTAGGTACTGAAACCATTCCTGTTGAAGATTCATCGTGAAGCAGGATGTTCAACACTCCGGACTGCAACTTGGAATAAGGTTGTTAGAGAACCCGACTGGAAGAATCTGACCCTTGTATTCTATCCCGCTGTGAACACTCCTTCCGAATTCCCAAGGAATGGATTTTAACGATAGGGCACTTTTCTTTTGAGAACAAACGCTCATGTTGATATAATTAGATACATATGACATAGTAATGCGTCTATCAAAGTTGCTGGTCAGTAGGTTATGCAAGATTAGTAATCGACATTCTTTTTTTCCCACCACCTTAACTGATACACATCAGATCAATCACTCCGCTGTCATACTACAATCACATTTCATTTATACTACTCATTCATTCATTAGCTCGTGTTATGTCAACCTTATTTTCAAATTCCATATTCCATCGAAGTTGATTATTTCTTCTTCTCGTCTTTCCTGTACAATGTGAAGAATTCAGGTATGACAAGGGCGGTGTGAAGGGTTACGCATCTGATCGTGCTGTCAGAATCCATGCAACTTCGAAGCTAGAAAGTATATACCACAAGATGGTAAGCTACAACAGGACTAACCCGTTTTTCACGGCAGCTGAGCTGTATATTTCCTAGTCACTCGAGTAGGTGAAGGGAGTCATCTTCAGATTTAGGGTTCAACTAGTTGAATGCCAATGATTTAGTTAAAACTTAATACTTGATTCTATTCTACGATGAAAGATGAGTTGTATAGCAAAAGAAATATAGCTTCTAATTAAAAAAGGTATGCATAATCTCAAGACGAATTGTTCTTTCACATTTTTTCGAGTACGTCAAGGGTCCTGTTGTGAGAGTTGAAGTCTTACACTACTCTACTCGAATATCCACCAAAAACTTCAGGAACATTCCTACAGTCTCTTATTACCAATGGATTGCTTTAATGGAAAAGTCTTGCCATCAGTAGTCTTAACGCCAGAGATGGTTCCATCTAATGGAAGGATTCTGACACCGGAGATGGGTTCTTCCAACCAAACAGGTGTAACTGTCGATTATCAAGCACCAAAGATGGATTGCTTTAATCGGATGGTCTTGTCGCATTGGGAAGCCTTCTCAGGTGCAATTGAAGATGAAGTTTCTGGACTCGAGCCAATAAGAGCCGATGGCTCTAGTTTGAACCTAGCGACCCTGGTTGCCATTGCGAGGTAAGTGTCAGTTCTGACCGCTACGTGTAAGAAAGTTGATACTGACGCAAGTCTTGAAGATACCGTCGCAAAATCTCACTTAGCGAAGGAGCAACCGGCAAGATGAAGAAAAGTGCAGAGGCTTTGCAAAAACGGATTCAAAACGGCGAGTCAATCCATGGTGAGTTCATATGCTTTTGAGAAAACGTAAAAGCACCATCACGCAAGCTCATAAATTGGAAGGTGTAAACACTGGTTTTGGCGGGAGCGCCGATGTTCGACCAAAGAACGTCTCCGAAGTATCCGCAAGCTTATTTCCAATGCTCCATTACGGAGTTGTCTCTGGTCCTCTAGACAGTCGTCACGTTGAAGGGTTAGCAACAAACGATTCAGTGAGCGATATTGAATGAAGGGCGTCTACAGCTACGAAACTGGCAAGACTGGCTAGGCTTTTGTCTGATCCCGTTTGCTCAACCACCATGCCAGAGAGCTGGGTTCGTGGAACAATGGCCATTCGCGCCAATACGCTTGCCAAGGGAGCCTCTGCAATTCGACCAGTCATTGTTCAATCTTTGTTTGATCTTTTAAATAAGGAAATTATCCCAGCGGTGCCACTTAGGGGAAGCACATCTGCTTCCGGCGACCTTAGTCCGTTGTCATACATTGGTGGAGTATTGGAAGGAAAGCCGGCAATTCAGGTTTATGTTAGTTTTGATCGAAACCGTGTTTCAGCAGACAAAGCATTATTGCAAGCTAATATTCTCCCCACAGTCTTCCAACCTAAAGAGGGATTGTCGTTGGTCAATGGAACAGCAGTAACAGCTGCCGTTGCATCTCTAGCCATGCATGAAGCCATTATGCAAGCTCTGCTTTCACAAATCCTCACTGCTATGTCTGTTGAAGCGCTTTCTGGTACGGACGAAAGCTTTAATCTTTTTTTTGCTGAGGTCAGACCCCATAGAGGTAAGACGGTATCAGCAAAAAACATCTACTCATTCTTGGCTGGCTCCAAGTTGATAAAGGGAAATGATACCCAAGAGTTTCATCTACGTCAAGATCGATATCCTATTAGAACTGCGTCACAGTGCATTGGCCCATCGCTAGAAGACCTTTTGTTATCCTATGAGCAAGTATCAATTGAATTAAACTCAACCACTGATAATCCCCTTGTTAGTGATGATGGAAAGATGCATCATGGTGGAAATTCCAAGCGAAGTCCGTCACAAGTGCCGTGGAGAAGACCAGACAAGCCTGCCAACCAATTGGTCAAATGTTATTTGCACAATGCACCGAATTGATAAATCCAGCAACAAACAGCGGCCTTCCTACTAATCTGGTAGCGGATGAGCCCCGCGAATCCTGTATGTTTAAAGGTATTGATATTATGGTTGCGGCACTGCAATCTGAGCTTGGCTTTCTGTCTAACCCCGTTTGATCACATGTCCAGACGGCTGAAATGGGCAATCAAGCTTTAAATTCTCTAGGACTGATCTCGAGTAGATACACGCTATCGGCCTTGGAAGTTCTGACACAGCTTTCCGCGGCGCATTTAGTGGCCGTATGTCAAGCTTTAGATCTTAGAGGAATACAGGATTTATTCTTCATGAATTTGAGGCCTAAGTTTGAGAGCTCTTTCAATCAGAGCCTCGGAAAATATACTCAGCAAAGCCATGGTCAATGCGATGATTCCATGGAGACGAAAGAACACTCCGAATTACAACTGGTTCTCTGGGGATAAATTGACAACAACTCTCAACTGGAGCTCAATAATGGACTCGACCACGCGCTTTGAACATGCAGTTCAGTCGCTTCAGGCAGTCATTCTTGATAAGTTGGAGCCCAGTCTAGTCATGTTGCAAGCTTTGAAAGACTGGAAGAAAGTATCCTCAAAGCAAATGATTGACACCCACAAAGTGTCAAAGAGACAATATTCTGACTCCATCGGGGTTGCCAAGTTCTTTTTGGGCAAAGCTGGTGAGCGAATGTGTTGTTATGTACGCAATGAGCTTCACATACCTTTCGTTGACGAGGAATATTTCAAGTCTTCAGAATGTTTATCCGAAAAGCCTAACTCGTATCAATCCATCGGAAATATGGTAACCGCGGTATATGAGAGGATGAGATCGGGTGAGCTATATTCAGTTGCTATCGAGTGCTTGAACGATGTAGAAGGAGGAAGAAATAACGAATCAAATAAATAAAGCAGTGTCCGTTGTATAGATAACGGCCATTCAACATCTATACCACAGTAAAGGTTGTAAATCAAAAGCACTGAAAAGTCGTGAGAATCACAGTGTTGTAGACGTGGAAATCCTTCAAAACAAATCATTGGGTGGTGTATTTAAACCCACTTCTACAATGATAAGCTTGCAGGTGCCTACGGATGGAAGTCAGCCACATCTCACCACCACAACACTCAAAACGTGACTGGGCTGATCCATCTCCTTCAGATGCAATACCAGCGCGAATAAACCCACCTTATACCGTTTCATTTGGGATTTCACCCTAGAAAATCCGGCATATACCGAAAAGAATATGGAGATTTCCTCAGCTTCTACTTCTGAAGACGCTGTTGACATGGGTTCGAGATCCGAAGAATTTACGAAAGCTAGTGAGACTGGCAATGATGGGACCAGCAATACTTGAGTATCGTGGACTCCTGGCAGTGAGGGTGTGAAAGGACCTTTGAAAACATTTCATAGGAAGACCAAGACTGGGTGCATAAGATGTAGGATAAGGAGAGTGAAAGTAGGTGGTGTATTTCCTTCGGCACGTGATGCTGTTTGTGCTACCGGAGACGATTTTTGAAAATTGAGGAATGCACAATCTGAGTTCTCAGTGAGCCCAAACTTCAAGCGAAGAGCTTACGGGCTTAGCAATGTTCTTCTTGACCCCTCAGGCCAATTCTGACCATCGGTTTAGTGCGATGAATGTCAGCCAAGTTACCTCAATTGTAAACGGCATGGAGTGGAATGCAAGTACGAATCTACTACATCCAGAAAAGTTCCAGAGAGACCCAATACAGAAAATATCACTGCCAAAGAACTACGGACTGAATTTCCCGAGGCCGCCGAAAGACGTCTACGAGAACTTACCTACTCTGCTTCATCATTACACAACCAACACGAGCCGAACAGTAACGTTTACTAATTCAGCCAACCCTGACCAAACTGCCATCGATATATTCACACAGATTTTTCCTGAAATCGCTCTAACAAACGAAGCACTCCTACACTCTATATACTGTATATCCT
This sequence comes from Botryotinia globosa, assembly GCA_014898425.1. NCBI lineage: Eukaryota > Fungi > Ascomycota > Leotiomycetes > Helotiales > Sclerotiniaceae > Botryotinia > Botryotinia globosa. The sequence goes on from RCSZ01000001.1 coordinate 3,571,980, forward strand.
CCCTTCACCTCGATAATCAAACACCCTCATCTAACACCCAATCACCCACTACCATCCCCACTACCTCTCTAATAGACGCCTACACCTACCTCGACATAACTCTCCAACTCCACCGCCAAGGCATCCACCACCTCACCCCCCAAAACGCCGACGTCATCTGTCTAACCTCCAGCAATCTCCGCATCTGCGCCTTCGCCATGCTTCAGAAGCGTTCTCTATCCCCCTATACTCCCCCCTCCGACGGGATAAAAATGACCCGCAGCACATCGATGTCTTTCAAAACCGCGTGTCGGTGCATCTCATCCCAAGATCTCGACGCAAACGACGAAGCGCAGAAGAAAAGCGTTGCATGGATGTTTGTGAAACACATGCCGGTTTTGGCTCACCCTGTGGAAATGTTCGATGAGGAAAATGTGGGGAAATTCATCCATTTATTGAGGAGAAGTGATGCAGATTTGGAACATGAGGAGTGGAGTGAAGAAATTGAAAAGGCGTATGTGTCTTCGATTTGTTTTCTGGGATATGTGTATAAACGTGTTGAAGCGAAAGCGAATCCAGCGGTAATTACACGGATGTTGATTGGCTTCCCTTTTTTTTATCGAGCAGCGCTTTGGGGAGATGGTTGAAGAGGGAAAAGATAGAGCGTTGGTTTTGTTGGGGATTGTGTTTGCGCTGTTTGTGAGGGTTAGGAAGGTTTGGTGGATTGGGGGGTGTGGGGAGAGAGAGGCGAGGGGAATATTGGGGGTGTTGGGGGATGAATGGCGGGATGTGAAGGAGGAGTTTAGAAATCTGGTTAGAGAGGGTGAGATGGATGTATACGAGTTTCTATAAATGTGATAATTCAAAAAACAATATTCTACAACGTGACTTGAGGTATTTTAACGTGGTAATGACAGAGGGTAGATAAATGGGGTGATGGAACTCTAAATCAAGCTTCGTTATATTGTTGTAGATGTAGAGAGCCAATTTTTGAATCGTACAAACAAATTTGAGTGTATCCCGCACTGCTAAACATGTATAGATATATCAGAAAGCGAAGAACCATTTATGATCGATGCTCGTTTAGATATCTTCTCATCCTCAGCGCCGAAAATGACAGTAGCGGATGTTTTTGGACATCTTAAAGGAAAGATTGCAAAGTGAACCGAGAGCAATAGCATTAAACTCTATGTCAACTACTTCTTCTATCAACTTCTGGTACCCCGAGCGTTGAGCATTGAACTTCCGAGACTTTGTTTAGGTTGTCTTTGACAACTTCTTTGCGATATCCTTGAACCACGGTTCCTCCTATAATGTGAACAAATTATGAACTTGGATCAAGGTTGTGGGAGAAAAAAGACTAAAAATTCTTCGTTCCATGTGGTCTATCTTGTATCTATCTGAACAGCGGCGAAGAGAGACATGATGTGGACTCTTCGTGGGAAGATTCGATCCTGCGAAAAAGAGTTCAATCTGCATTTTGCAAGGTTATAGAGGAAAACCTCGGAGAAACATATGTTTCCAGAGTCGACTGTATCGAAAAATGATATGAAAAGGGGTTTATCCGAATCAAAGGTTATAAGGTTATTACTATTACGTAGGTGGAAAATGTCAAATCCTAAACGAGCATGCAAGGCAGAAATTGTGGATGGAAAATGACAGCTTACCGGATGGGTTCAGCTGAAGTAGATCCGGGTGATTTTCGGTAATTGTCGACGAATTACTAACTTGCAGCATCTCGAGACGAAAGAGATATCGCTAGGAAGTACAGAGTGCATACTCCGATTTTGATCGACGTTCATTTTGTTGCAGTAGGGTGATGACCCTGTTGAGATTTGGACTATAGACACATTTTTCACGCGAAATGCAATCTCATCTCTGATCCACCAGATCTAACCTCACATCCCTACCACGTTAAATAACAGCAGACACTGTTCTTCATGAATCTAGAATGAAAATGAAAACATGTACATACTTTCAGAACCAACTCCTCCGGTCCGCCGTTCACTCCACTCATCGACTTGACAAAGTTGACATCTTCCCATCTAGACCAGCCTTCCTTTCGAGAAACATTCTATGCAACGCAACGCATTAGCGATCGACCGCACACTCGATCTTCACTGCCTCCACGCCCAACGGAGCCTGCTCCCACGCAACAGCGAGTACCGAGATTGCCGACGTGGATACGCGATCGGCACAAGGAATCCGATTCCAGCCAAACGCATCACATGACTGTACGATAACAGCTTAGTTCTCGCACGCCGCCTTGCGCGCAAGGCGAACATCAAAACTGCCAACGAGGCCTTGAAGGGCAGGGAATCCCTAGCCCGGACAAGCCTAACGCCACTCGGATACTTTGTGCGAAGCCTTCCACGGCATGGGACGAATCAGAAGAGGAGAGGAAAGATCATGCACGACGGGATAATAAAGACACCATGGTTTGGGTCTCTGGATTATCGGGATAAGTGATGGAATCCTGGATCTAGATTTTTTGATCAACTTCCTTGGAATATACCTAGATTGTTCGGCGGATGGAGAATCATTCGCGAGGGAGTCGTCTCTGCGAATCATTCTTTGGGTAAGGTAGGGCTACAGCGGGGATTCGTCAGGACTCAGGACTCAGGAGGAGTAGGGATTATCGTGTCGACATGTGACCGTGGCTGAGTTTGGATTTTCTTTTCCTTGGGGACCTTCTATTTTCGTATTCCAGCTTGCGTCCCAATGTTCGGATTGGTGGTATTCAGACGCTGGATTCCAATAAATGATGCGTTTATTATGATTGGGTTTGATTGCTATAGGTGCACATCGTCATGATGGGTCCACGCCTTGATATTCGATGCTAATCGAAGTGGTTTATGCTGAAGGGTAGGTTGGTGTGGAGACTGGTTGCAATGGCAGCTGGGTGGAGATGAAGATATATATATAGAGGGTAGGTACTCGGTCGGTGAAGAAGAAGGGTTTTTTTAGAATATCTGAAAACGATAGAGTTTATTATTTAATTGATTAATATAGCTGTGGTGATATCCACGAGAAAGATATTTATTTACGATTGTGTTTAATATTCTACTGTATTTATTTACAAAATATATCTTCAATCACGAAAACAAACAGACCTACCTAGAAAGAAGACAAAATAAGCAGATAAAATGTGTTTATTCGGCAGTAAGATTTTCTCTTTCCATTCAATCCCTGGTTGATACATTTCGTTCCAACCAGAATTTTTACTTCATTTTCTCCCAAAACCTCCATGCTAACATACCTCCCCTTCATAGTCCCTAAAGACGAAGATATAGTCTTTGTTGATCGTCGGGCTCCCCGCCGTAAATCCACTCAAATAGTGCGCGAAAGACGTTCCCACTCATCTCGCCCCGTATCCCGCGTCTCAGAAACGGTCATCAGACAACACAGCCACCGACCTTCTACACCCATGTCCGAAGTTCACCGGCATTCAACCTCAATGACCGAGATTCACCGCGGTCCACCCAGCCATCGCCATTCTAGCTCCATGACGGAAATCCACCGTTCTCACACTCCTGTTCCGCCGACCCCGAAGCCAGCTACTCCTGTTCCCCCTCCGGCATCCGTTGCTGCTCCACCACCTCCACCACCCCCGCCAGCTTCGGCAGGATTTCCCCCAGTATATGCCCCAGGATATCCTCCGCCTCCTATATCGGTGGCGCCGCCCCCATCACACCATCATCATATACCCCCACCCTCACCATCTATTGTGCCCCAGAGTCCAGCACCTTCGTACCGCGACCTCTCACCTCCCCGCGTGCCCACTCCACCGGAAGAAAGCAGAGTCGAATTAATAAAAGTGGAAGAAGAACACTGGCCGCCGCATTCCCATGGGCGATCCAGTCCGAGCGCAATCCATGTTTCCAGGAGGAAAAGTAGGAAAGGGAGTGTTTCCAGCGGAAGAGATAGAGATAGAGATAGGAGTGAAAGAGAGGAAATTTATATCCAAAGAGATCGTATTATTGAGCGTGGTACCCCATCTCGGCATGCGTCTTCGAGTCCGAGCTCGTTTGCAAGGAGAGGGAGTAGAGGGAGCGGTACCCCCGAACCAGTCCAAAGTGGTTACCGCACGGTAGAGGGAACGGGATGGGATGACAGAAGACCTATTACGCCGAGTGGATATAGAGTTGTGGATGGTGCGGGAGCAAGGAGAGGAAGCGGAGTTGGAGTAGTGAATATTCATCGAGAGAGGGAATGGGAGAGAGAGAAAGTATCACCCTCGGAGTTTGGTGGGAGGAGGGGTAGTATTCCCTATGATAGTGGATCGATTGGGAGGCCACGAAGTTCGGCGGGAAGATTTGTGGAGAGGGAGAGGGAGAGGGTGGTAATGGATGAGGGGGGGAGAAGAAGGGACATGTATAGAAGGGCTTGAGGGGATGAGATGTACTTCTGTGGCGAGGCCTGATGTTATCTAATTATCTTGTTTGATCGGCTTTCTGATTTCTTAATGGTGCGGCGATGGGATGAAGAAGGTTGGGATACTCTTCAACGCTATTTTATACTGTTTAGATTGTGCGTATACACCGCGCGAGCGAGCGAGTCAAATTCTATTGAAAATTTGCCAATCTTTCTTATTCCTCTATATATATATATGTATCAACATGTTCGATACCAAAGCATTAAATATCCCATGTATCTCCGTATTTCATACTATTAATGCGAGCTCATTTGTAACATAACTTTTCTCATACGCTAGTGCTATTCATGAGCAAATATTGAGCGTGGGAGCGTAAGCACCCGCAAGTATAAGATGAGAGAAACCAATTTCCCCCGAGGTTTTGCGAAAAGGTATCATGGTATCCATATCCCGCTTTGTCAAGTGCTGACCCCGTCTCTCAAGTGTCCACCCTCTTTTGACAAATAAAATCGATCCTATACGTTGCGAAGATACAATCGCAGGAGTGCTCATGTAGTAATGCAAGCATTTAATTCTTTTCTCACACTTAGATATTTCGAGATCAAGGATTGAGATATGAGTCTATCGTTTTGTGATTGGGGTTATCTTAGTGGATTTCCTCAGATTTTATAACATTTGTGTGTATTCTCAAGTGCAATCTAGATAGCTATTCTTCGACAAAGAGGGCCACCTACCTAGACTTCTTTTGCTGTTAAAATAGTTCGAGAGTAAGATGAAAGTCGCTTGAATGTTTGAAAAGGTTCATTTGAGGTGTTCACTGATACGTTTGGGAGGGGGAGAGTGCACTTCCCAAAGATCATAAGTAATATTCATCTAAAGATGCTGAAGATTAACCTAGAGTGGCCAATTCTTCAAGATAGTTGGCTCCCAGGATTTCAAACACAAGTCATGTTTGATGCAAATAACTCAGAGCTCACCTGTTGACGTGGACCTGAATTGGAAGTCTAGAACTCTTGCATATGATTAAAAATTGTCCTTTGAAATCAGCTAGAAATCGAATAACATTTTAATTCCGTAGGTTTCCTTCTCTCTTGACCCTGTAGCTATCCGGAAGCATCGCTCGTTTTTAGCCCATCAGTCATTGACTCGACAATGGCCCTAGCATCAATTGGAAGCAGCAATTATCGCTCAGCAAATTTCCACGCAATCCAGTAGACTTAACGAAACATCCCACCGAGGGGTTGCAGCACAGCGACGAATGATGTGTGCCGCTGACTTGAAGCTTACTGAGCCCTTCAGCTGACATGAAGTTGCCGGACTCCGTGCAACGCATGCAGGTAATGATGATACTACTCCTGCAAATCTGCGAAGAACTCATGCCTCTGTGGCTCATCATTCTGTTTCTTATTCTGATCTGCTTCTTTTGGCTTCGTGCGTCCGTCTCCGGCACAATGGCGATGATATGAGCAGGTTTCGATGCCCCATCTTCCATTCTCTCTTAAACGACCTGGATTTGGTGGTTTATTATCCTTAGTAAAGTTCTGAAAGTACGCAAAAAAGTCTTCGAAGAAGCTGCCATGCTCTTTACAAACAACCCAGAGTTGTTTCAAGCCATCTCTGCCTGGAACGATGTTAAGTGTTGTCTCGTCGTGATAGAACCCAGCTAATCTTTTGATACAAAGCAGTCTGAGTGGCGACTCTTCCTCAGTCTGATTCCAAATATAATTCACAACTTCTGGTAGTAAATGGCTCACATAGCTGGCCTTTTCGTCCGATAGCCAGAACTGATGTTTGATGCCATTGATGACCATGTTTCCCAATTGATAAAAACACCATTTTTCTGACAACAGGTAAAGTTTTATAAATGTATCGAATTGTGCGTGAGTCTGATTAAATGGTACAGTGCGTCTGTATAACCATTCAATGAAGAGTGCAACCGCATCTGAACTGTCTTCTGGGAAATATATCTTTCCCTCGGTGCCTTCTAGGAATGGGCCATAGAAAGCCCTTTCAAAGTAATCGCATGAGTCGCATATAAGCTTCTTGTGTACTGTAAACTCTATTCTCTTCGGTCCAACGATGAGTGTGACGATTTCTCGGCCGAGAGAGCTAGAGAGAGATTGTCAGCTATATCCAATTGCTATTGTGTAAAAAGGAGCCACTTAGGGCTCGTTTGATTGCAAAATCCGCGCTGAATCCGCTGAAATAATCCGCTCTTTATCTTACCACGGATTCTATAGTGATAGTAATTTGTTTCAAAAAGAATGAATTATTAATCTGTAGTTTTATAGTTTGTATATAAAATTTGTTATAAAATTTATAAAAATAAAAGGAAATGGAATATATATATAGTATATATATAAATTAAGTGAAGTAATTCAAATTTTTAATTTATTATTGCTATTTGAATAATTGAATAATTGAATAAACAAATATAGAGATAGCTTCATTTAAATTTAAATATAATTATAAACTTTAATTCAAAATAAACCTATACCTTTAGACTTTATTTATTATAGCTTCAGATTTTATCCACTGAAACTTTAAGCTTTAAAATCTATAAAGATTTATAAAAAGAATAGATTATTTTAATAGACTCAATAAAGCCTATTTTTTCTAATTCTTGTTTTCAATCTATGTTTTCATTTTTATATATAAATTTATTAAAAAATATAGATTATTTAATATTATTTTAAAATGATTTACTTTTTTTTTACTTCAAAATATACTAAATTTATTGAAATACAGATTATTCAATAAAATCTGCAATTTAATATTCAAATATGAATTCAAAATCCGTTTTCAAAAAGAATGAAATATTCAATGGATTCAGTGCGGATTTATACATCCAAACTAGCCCTTACGCTCCAAAGGTTGGATTTACAACAGGTACTGGGGCACCTGTCAAAGTCGTAGAGGCCGTGGTTTTGCGCATTGCTTGTATTATTGTCCCAGATCTAGCAATGAGCTATTAGCAATCAGCTAAATCATAGAAGAACAAGTCTATACTCATGCTTACGATGTGGTAAACCGGCTGAGATTCCTTCCTCTCTTTCGAACCGATGCTACGAGAATCAAAGAAAATTCGAATTTTATCAAGCTTTGTCCGCCGGCATTCTCACCAGAAGAACATTATTCTGCATGGGTGATTTTCGAGTTGATTATTCTATGTTTGTTTGGTGATTGGAAAAGAAAAGTGAAAGCGAGGTTAATAAGACCAGTGTGAATTTGGAAGTTCACTCATCTTCGCTTATGTTCGAACGAAATGCTTCAATTGTCTTGCCTCAATACTGATAGAGAGCTGGAGCTTGGAAGGATCTTTTCTAAATAAGACTTACCTAGTCGTTGTTCAATCATATCACCATATTTAAATAGATATAGATACTTCTTTCTTTCTAGGTTGGAAAATATACTTATATACATTATTGTTCACCCATTTAAAAATGTTATCTACAATCTGAAATGTTCCAAGTACATTTGCCTAGGCCTCTCCGTGCTCTTCCTTTCTGCATTCTCCGCCCAATTTGTAACCAGGAAACACATTATCTCGACCTTCTTCTTTTCCAGTACTTGGATCTATTGTGATAAGAAACGGTCGTAACGTTCCATAATTGAAAATGCCATTAATGACCGCCTTCCCGCGCCATTCCTAGTCTGTTCAACTTTAGGTTTTCTGATGACAAACCCAGCTATATCCAGTTCAGTAGCGGTGTCAACAATATATCTTACCTCTTCACAATTTGCTTGACTAACACGATGATCGTGAAAGTCACAACGGTCCCGATCTCTTTTCTTATGCCAAGAGGTACTGTATTCATGTTGGAAATCGCAAGGCTTTCTGAGGTCAAATTCGGCTCGGATATCTTCGGCGATGTAATCAGGCACGTCGATAATAGAACGCAGTCTGTTGATAATAAGGAATCCAATCACGCCGCCGTTTCTTGGGTAATCCAGATCTTCGCGAAATTCCCAGGCTAAGCACTGGATGCAGAGTTTTCTCAAAGACGAATTTGGTAGCGAGAGTTGCCAAATGGCAGAGATGTCTTCATCAGAAAGTTTCCATGCATTTCGGTGTTTGAAGGGGATTTTCGATCCTCTGAGAGCTAAGATGATGTCGGAAACATCGTTTGCAAGCTGTTCACAACACCATTTGTCTGCGCTGATACGGAGCTTCCAGAAACTTCTAAATGTCTGGCTGGTGAAGTCGAGGTTTACTTTGGACTTTTTAAGCCATCCAACCAATAATTTAATGGCTTCGGGGTTCTCTTCTTCCAAATGCATTTCCTTTTCCATACTCTCTCTGAAACCACCACCGAGAAAGGCTATCCTAAAGTATTCAATAGAGTCGGCGAGAAGGGCTTGAGAGATTGCGAATACCTCTTTCTCTGGGCCGACTAATAATACTACTGGGGGCGAAGGTCTCCTAATAGACTTCATTAGCATACTCAAGGAAGCATAAAACTTGGATTATAGTCCGAGTATAAAAGATATTCTATAGGTCGATTATAGGGAAAAAATCAAGCTTACTTTCTCGAAGTCACAATCTTAAATTCTCCTTCTTGTGGAGACATTTTTGATTCGCTTAGAATATTTAAGTCTGGGTTTCGTTGTTCAGAATGATGAGATAGAATTATGTCGTATAATGGTATCGATGTGGATAAAGATGTAAATATACACAAGCTGAGTAAAGGTATGTAAGATGTATCTTGATGTATGTATGTCTAACAGTTTGTAATGTAAAAGAGAACTTTGGTCAGGGGGGTGATGAATGAATATATACTCCAGCAATAAGACTACGCATTCATGTGAAGTCTCCAGACGAGTAAGCCTAGGGCCTTGGAACTGACTAGTAAATAGCTAAATATCACGATTAAAATGTCATTTGAAAGTATCACTACCTTTGGGACAGAAGAGTGCTCTGGAAAGAACATCTATGATGGCTTTGAGGCGTGTAACCGCCGATGAAGTTGGGGTTCTTGAACGCTAGTATCTTTAGTATGGAGTAGTCAAGATCTAGCTTGGTCATTAAGGAGAAAGTCATCACTAAACTTTACCTAGCTCCAGTGCTTGGATCTGATAACCGTATCACGTGAATACATATATTGCTGGTGTGAAATTCTCCATCCATTTGCGATTTATAAAGTTTCAATAGTCAAAATGCTTATTCAATTCTGGCTGGTTGAAGCATTTTATTCGGGTGCAGTGGTGGAATTGGTGAACCAAGCGAGTCAAGTGGCTTGCGGTGAAATATGATGAGCGTTCGAGCCACTCTCCTTTTGTACTGGCCGATGAATATCGGGCTTGGAAAATTGACACATAAAAATGTTACTCTTACTATTGGAAAAACGTCAGGAGCCGTGTTAAATAGACATACGAAGGTGGTGACATCAGTAAAACCTTTAGACTCATAATCTACCATATCTATAGATATTTCACATCGAGCTTGCATATAGAAGGTAAAAAATCTCGAGTATGTGAGATATATATGTGACTCTGGATTAACCTCCATAGCACGCAACTAAAACTGATCAAAGTGAAACTTCCGGATCCACGCAGCCCATCAAAGTGTTGTTTTCTGTTTGCTGCTTGACTATTTAAGCAGCCAAATTGAACTATCATGTCGATTTGAGATCATAATCACTTCTGACATCACCGTAAATCCTTGAAAATAATAGTAAGAGCTCTCATGACTAGCTATTGGCATGGGAAGTGAATATTCATATATCTGTAGGACTCTCGGGGTCTGCCAGCTGCGAATCGTGTATTTCATCTAGTAGCTGCCCGTAATATTTCCATCTTGAATGGAAATTTTGCGCTTCTAGCCAGCACAAATGCTCTGCAAAAATAAATTCCAGACGCTCCACTCGAATGAAGCCATAACAATGTATTCTGAAAAAATCTCAACTCTCGACCTCGTCTTTAGAATCCTCGTTCTTCTCAACCTTAGATGCTGTCAAATGGCATACTTCTCCCTCTGAATGTCGGTGAAAGTAACAATCAACCCAATTATCCTCCTCAAATGGACATTCTGGAGGATTCTCTACTGAGTGCTTCTGTACTTGAGCAAAGAAACTGACATAAAGATCCTGATGATCTTTGAAAAGCTCCCACAGAGTGCCCAGTTCTGCCGTATCTAACAAAAATGCATTCTTCTTCTTCTTCTTCTTCTTCTTCTTTTCGTCAGAAGCTTCAAAGTCCCATGCACCGTACACAAGGGCATGAATACACCATTTGCGTAATGGGGACGAAGGAGATGTGCTTTTCCAGATCGTATCGGCATGCTTCACCGTGCATTCGGGGAGCTCATAAAGGTCATAGGATTCTGATATAGCTTGAATTGCATCGATAGCTTTGTTCGCAAGCTCATTGACGCATAGGTCCTCCGCAAAAACATAGACATCGAGTAACTGGTCTAAGTCCGCTGGAATCTTTGCTTCAGGTACTGTTCCTCTGTATAATCAATGCATGAAGTACTCGAAAGCACCAGGCTAATCCTCTGACATATTCATACTGCAGTCCTGGCTTTCTTTAAATCCTCCCGCCGAGAACGCACTGCGAAAATATGCCACGGACTCGCATACAAGCTGCTTGTGAACGACGAACTTGCGCTTCTCTTTTCCCACAACGATTGTAACTACCTCATGGCCAAGAGATCTGTAGATTGTTACTCATGGCACATTGTGAGAAGCTCTGATTTTAACTTACTTTCCGAGGTTATGTCGGTCTGATGAACTCATCTCTTCAGAATCAATGACGCTGAATTGGCAATCTGCGAATCCTGCATAAAAATCAATATAGTCACAGCAGTATTCGATTGAGAGAAAATTACTTTTTTATTAGAAGATAGCTATGATTCCTTAGCACAAGCAAAGTGGTTGCGGCTTGTGATGGAGAGCTTTTGGCGAGAGAAGAACTTCGGGGCAAACGATTTTCCTCTTCAATGAGATTCGCAAAGCTCAACCTTTTCATTCAAATAACTTTGTCAATAGATTATTCACTTTTTATATTATTTCAATTCTTAAAAAAGTTATGGCATCACACCTTTACTGGAAATTTTGAACTCACTTTATTCACTTTTTCCTTTTCATCTTGCTTCTCCTCCTTCTTTCCACCCACATCCACTCGTGGGTTTTCAAGGAGCAAGAAACCCAAAACCCAAAACCCATCACGTTAATCATTTGTTTTCGAATAAGTGCTTTACTTGTATTCAACAAGCAATTCTTATCAAGATTTGGTTTCATATTCAATTGTCGGCACTTCAATCCTTGCACACAATGGGCAACGTAAGTATTCCATCCAATTCGAGCAAGCCACGGAGCAACTCTAACACGGCTGATCAGCTTAATGAATATGCATCAGAAGCTGTCAAGCAGTGGAACGCATCTACAAGAGACGCTTCACCCAAGAAACCCCAAAGCGCCGGTGAAAGCAATGGATCCGCCGTGCAATCGAAGTCAGCAGTATTGATGAAGCTTGAGCCAGACGTCTTATTCACAGAGTTAGTATAGCCTATCTCAATTCTCTCCTCAGTCTTTGCTCCCAGTCTAACTTTTCGTGTGTAGCACAATGGGAATGGAAACAATATTGTTGAAGGTTGGACGACCTGATGATATACACGGTACCATGGTCTTTTCCATCCACAAGAACTTGTTGATCGCCTCTTCCCGTCGATTTAAAAAGATGTTGAGAGACTCTGGACCTTTGGATCGTAATCAGATTTATTCTATCCACGACACAAATCCTGCTGTTTTCAAATACTTCAATGAGTATCTCTACACTCGTCGCATCCCTGTTGTCAGTCGCCGTATGTCTAAAGCTGAGCAAGGAACTCGAATTTTGGAGCTTTGTCAACTCTATGTCTTTGCGGAGATGTTTGATATGGACAACACTTTTCTCAACAAGATAATTGATACAATTCAAGATGGTCTTGCTGTTAGTTCCACTCTTTTGACATTTGCTTTGGTGAAAAACATTCTTGAACACTCTCAGCCAGAGTCTCCCCTTCGCAAGTTCTGCGCCGCAAATGCTCTCTATTCTGCCATGGTCCCAGGTCTCGACACAACTGGATTTCAGTGGTTGATTAAGAATAGTAATGAGTTCTTTGCTGAATTCATGAAGATGCTCGTTAAGCTCACTAAGGGCACTGATCCTCGTATTCGCGACGCCAAGCAAGAGTATGCGAAGGAGACCAAGATAAAGGAAGAAGAATTGGAGAACGGAGGAGTTGCTGTTGATGGCAGTGCTGTTGCTGTTCCTGTTGTTGGTCCAGGTGTTCATCCATGCCAATTCCATATTCATGGTCGATCAGGATCTGGCTCAGGAGCCGCTAATGATGCTGAAGATGACGAGATCTGCTACTTATTGGCTGACCTAGAAGTTTAGACAGAGAAAAGACGACTGGATATTGTCATGAGCACGCAATGAGGGTTCTCATGTTAATACACGGCGTTTCTGGAGTCGAAGGCGGTTGGGAAGGAGCAAATGACGATGTACAAAAATTAAAGTGGCGCTAGTGAATCTTTAATATTTCAAGGGAACTACAAGAATCAAAGGGAGCTACGGGTAGGTAGCAAAGGAAACTACAGGAATTAAAGGCAGCAGTAAGTTATAGGGAACACATCTGCTTCTTCCTTATATACCATACCATGCAATGCATACAAAACTATGTATGGATGATTCCCCTGATCATTTCTTGCTTTCATAACGTGAGATTTGAAGGCAGTCGTGGATGTGGAAGCGAATGATTTTCAATGGCATGCGACTGAATTTCAATTTGATGTTATTATTCTCAGAATTCCAAGACTTCTAATAGATGACATGAAGAGTACAAAAATTACCCAGTCCCCGCATTTAGTCTATAAATCTGTGCAAATGCTCCTTTATATCGCTCAATATGACTGTCCTATTCCAAATGCATGATACGCCAAAACTGTGTTCTTTTCAGGTTGATCCAAATCACTCTTGCCAGCCCTGCTTTATTGGAAACTGATCAGTAGGCCGCACTTTCCAACTTCTTCAGGGTCATCATGTTCATGAAATTCGCAGCCGTGATCTCCAGATCTGCTACCTGTGATAGTGGGATCGAACCTTCCCTCTGCTTCCCATTTCATACAAACAAACTTATAGTCTGGGTAGAATTCTTCTAAATCTGTTCTTGCACCACCAGAAGCTTCCCAGGATGCGTAGGTGAACGACACTATATCGTTTGGATGACTATGACCCTGCTCAGTACGTTTCTCAGTTTCGTTTTTCATTGATAAGAGAGCATAGAGACGCAAGGGGCTGAATCGTTTCGTATTCGCGTAGATTTCCTGAATCGTCCCGGGGGAGATGATGGAGTTAGCGGCAGCTTGAAGGTCTTGAATCTCGTCCATGACTTCGTTCATAAGCGGCTTTTCATCGACTAGCTCGGCGGCGTAGTAAAGATCGCGGAGATATTGAGTACGTTCTTCGAAACGTTCTCGGCCTGTAGGGCTTTGGAATGTATGAGTGGAATCGCTAATGAGGGGCGTGACGGCAAAGCGAGTTAGGTGCCCACTGTTTGAGTACAGACACAGAGAATCAAACATTCTCTCCGTCATGGCTGGAACTTCTAGAGGTTCACGTCGCAGTCGATATGCCCTGAAGAATTTGAAGTGATCACAGAGAAGGTCTCTGTGGTAAGCGAGCCTTATGCCACCTTTGCCGATTACAACAAAATCGCGCATTGCTGTGAACGAGTTATCGCTCATGGTGCTGAAATCAAGTTTTAGTGTTGTATGTTTAGCCGTGTTGGTTTTTGAATATGCTCAATCGAGGTTCAAGTGTGAAGTGTCTTTCTGCGGTAGTTGTTGTTGTGGTATTTGGCCTTGTCGATTGTGGGTATTGATGGAGTGAGGAATTGTTCTTGATATTGTTACTATCTTTGCTAAGGGTCTCGAGATCTTTGCAGAGATGGAAGTTAAACTTTTGTCGAAACTTCAAAGATTGTAACGAGGTTTGAAAGTGATAATGTCCAAGAGATATATCTAAATGATCAAATTTTGGAAAGATTGTAATGAAATTCAAGTACAGGGGACATTTGAGGTATATACGGGAACATATTTAACGGATTATGGTAGAAATGACTCGTAGCCTAATCAAGAAACTATGAACATTAAGTCGACCACCCTACTTTCGGGCCACCCCTCTTTTGGGCCACCCTTTTACACCAAAAATCACTTTTTTGTCCTATCAATATCTCTATGAATATTGAATATAATTTGATAAAAAAAAATTATTTATATAATTTAAGCTATTTTAAGCTTATATTAGAGTTTTTAGAATTTTAGGATTTTTGTAAATCGATTTCTGAAACTTCAAAATATCGATTTTTAATTTGCATATAAATCATATATAAATTTAAATTTTTATAAAATCTTTAATAACTTTTTAACAACAATTATTAAAAGAAAATTGTATATCTTTTTGAAAATTTCAAATCCAAATCTATATAGAAATTTAATTTTTTTTTAAAATAAATAAATATAGAGATATAATATACAGTGAATTAAGGATAGTATAAATAATCCCTGTAATTTTGAGAGTATCCCTTTAAATATTTATTTATAAGGAATTTTTTATTTTTTTAAGATTTTCTAGATTAAATCTCTTATAAATTTATAATAAAAATTTATAATTTATTTTTAACTATTTTTCCTTGAAAGTTATTATAGATTTTATAAAATTTTAGATTTGTATATAATTTATATATAATTAAAAATCAATATTTTGAAGCTTTAGAAATCAATTCAAAAATATCTTAAAAATTTAAAAATTTAAAAATAGATTTGGAATGATTCGAATTATATAGATTTAAATTTTTATTAAATTATATTCAATATTGATAGAGATATTAATAGATTAAAAAGTGATTTTTGGTGTAAAAGGGTGGCCCAAAAGAGGGGTGGCTCGAAAGTAGGGTGGTCGACTTAGTTCAAGTCTAGAGTGTCTTAGAATATGAAGTCGTTGAACTCACATGCTAGACCCAAGCTAAATGAAAGCTTGTCTTTGGATTTCGATCTCCATGGATTTCTGACTTTCAATTTTGTCATTCCAGTGCCAAAAGAAGCCATCACCACTGGCACTATTCACAATATTTTGGAATTAAACTCTGTGCTTTACCCAAAATATCTCCAAATGACGGAGTTGAGAAAGAAGTATATAGAAACCCCACCATTTCGGTCACTCACTAAGCAATTGAGGTAACCTAAGTATGCTAATGACGACTTTGACAAGTTATTTGAAGAAATCTTGATAGAAAAAGCGGGGAGAGTGTTGCTAGTTTTGTATACATCTTCCTAAAAGATAGACAGCTATTTCCATAGACTCTCACTACCATAAAGTCAATGCCCTAACACAAACTGCCGTCGTCGAACAAGGCCGTAATTAAAACTTTGTCCGCTTAGCATATTTTCTTCAGATCCCAGCAATCTTACCAAGTTTTCAATTTACTTTTAGCTCACAATTGAGAATCTTCATTGCTGCATTTTGTTCATCGTGGTCTTTCAACTCGTCATGTCGTTAGATCTCGGCAGCTTCAACGCCTAGCGCGAACCGAACCATTTTAGCTTCGCAGATCAAGGGCTCATCATTCTGCCAAGGCGGTGAGAGTAGTTCTCTGGATTCTTGGGATCCCAATTCTTGGCTTCTAGGATCGCTCTCACTCAATCTGTTTACGGCTGCTCCCTACAAGAAAGATATCACAGTCATTACAACCACAAAACCATCTGCTATCTTGTATGTCTCAAGGCAGAAAATTGTATGAGCTGATTTTTAAAATTTGAAATTATCTCTGGGATTCTCGAAGGTAGGAAAGATCAAAATAAGGTCAAGATTGAATTTGTCACTAATAACATTCAGGACATCCAGTCTCGATTACTAGAATGAGTATACTTTCCAAGCCACCTCTCATGACTCCACAGTAAGCCATTTCTGTTCCTTTGTGTTGGTTCGAGAAGGATACGGAAGACGTAGCACCCACAAATATGTAGGTCCTGTATGTCTAATTGTATTCTATCTAAAGAGCTAGCTAAGTGGGAAAGTAGTAGGCCTTATATAGGCACTACTGAAAGAGCTAGTCTCTTTCGCATTCGCTTAATCCTTTCAATACAGTAGCCTTTGTATTGGGGTCATTTCCTTGAAGTGAATTCCCTATGTGTGAATTCCCTTGTTCATACACTTTGTGTTTGCTAAAAGTATAGCACTATTCTAGTTTGACCGAAAACTAACCTTAAAACATTAGGGTATTTAACGAAACCGTTATTTTGTATATTGGAAGTAAAAGGAAGAAGTAAGAGTTTAGGTCTCGGCTTATTACACACCATCTTATTTCGTAACAAAATTCCTATAAAAATATCGTTTTTTTATTGTTAGGATATATATATAGTAGTAAGCTGTTAGGACTTCAATCCCTGATACTATGTTTTTTGGTTAGATTGTATATATAGTGTAGTAGTAAAGCTTACAACTTCTATTTGGTTTTATGTGTATTGATTCTATACATGTGATAGAGTATTAGGGATTGATTAAATAGATATTATTTTGGGATCTTTGATTTGGGTTTGCTTGATTAGAAATATAGTAGATATTCTTAATAAGAAGTGGGTCAGAGGTGAGGATTTATTTGTTTAATGATTGGATATTCTGAATTCATTAATAATTGATTATTAATAGTAAGAATATAACTAATATAATTGGTATATTATATATTATATAATTAACTATATAAATAAATATCTCTATGATTAGTCTTTTCGGGATGAAAAAAATAAAAGAGGGGAGCTCTATTAGAATATATATATAATAATAAACTATCAGGACTTCAATCCCTAATACTATACCTTTTAATTAGATTATATGCGTGGTGTAGTAGTAAAGCTTACAACTTCTATTTGATTCCATGCATATTGGTTCCATGCATGTGACATTTATATTAATTAATTATTTTTATAATTCTTTAATTAATTGAAGATATAATTTGAAAATTGATTATATAAACAATAATTATAATCAATTTCTTAAAAAATAAGTGAAATATTTTTAATAATTTTTTTGAATAAAGTTATAAGTATTTAAAGTTGGAAATTTTCAAAAGTTTTAACATGTAATGCTTTTCCTATATAAAAATCGATTTTTTTGAAAATTTTGAGAACTTTAATTTTAAATATCTATAATCCTATTAGAAAAATTATTTAAAATAATTCGTTTTTTTAAATAATTTTATTGATTATTTATTATAAAAATAAATTTTATAAAATTCAATTCGAAAATTGATTGAAATAATATATAATTTAAAAGTTGAAGAAATAAGGCTTTTGGTGTGTTTTCGCTTAGTGTGTGATAAGCCGGGGTCTAAACTCTTACATTGTTCATAAGAAGATATTGTGCGACCAGTCAGAGTTCTTCAATGCCGGGTTCAAAAATGGTTTTAGAGAGGCAACTGATGGCGAGATGCATCTTCCTGAAGATGATCCTGCTACCTTTGCTGATCTTATCGAATATCTATATCGTGGTACCCTTCCATATACCGAAAAAACCACCACTCGTCCCATGCAAGAACTTTATTGTCTAGCAGAAAGGATTTGTATGCCATTATTGATGGACAAGATAATGGATGCAATCATGGAAGCCCATGCGGAGAGAAACAATGTGGGTTTTGATGCAAGTCGGACTCAAAGCATATACGAGATCACTCATAGTACGAGTAAACTTCGACTTTACGCCTCTGCTTCAATCGCTTTCAACATTCACTTCGATTCCAAAGACACAGTGGATTTTGGAATGTATCTTCCACTCTCTAAAACTTGCCCGGAGATCTTCACAGACGTCTTTAGAATAATCGATGTGCATAGAAAATCTGTGATGAATTTTGGTCGTCCTCTAAATGGTGTTAAGGATGCTTTTGGGCCTTGTGGTTTTCATGTTCACAGTTCGGACGGAGTCTACTACAAGACAGTCAAGAGCTCCACGAAACTGGATTTCGGTAAATGGTAGATCAGGAAAATATGAAATGAGACGGTGAAATCAAGCAGGCCAAGAAGGTATTTGGCATGAGTAGCAGCCAGTCTTGATCTCTACCAATCTATACTCACTGCCTGCCAAAGACTTGAAATTCAAAATACATTTTGAATGTTCATAATTCTCACTTGACAGACGATATTGGGTGGCTGGATCATTGATTGCTTTGGCCAGGGCTACAGGATTTGAATAATCAATTATTGTGTCTACCGGAGAATCATCCAAAGATGCCCTTTTAAGGCGTGCAATTAGATACACTTTTAAATATCTACGATTCATTCTAGTAGACTTGCAATTGATCGATCACAATTGAAGATACTACAAAATTGTTATGACATAGCTAACTAAGTCCGCATTTTCAAACGCTGATGTGTTCTTCCTGTCGGGAAAGAGATAGGGGGGGTATATTGCACCTATCGCTTTGAATTTTGGCTGAATACCTTTTTTTTCCAACCCCCGTTATTTCTCTTGTTCGTTGTCCTGGTCATATAAAGCAGGGAGCAGGACTCTCAAGATCTCCCTTAGTATCAAAGTCGACATTATCTGATATCAATACAGCATGGAAATCATAAAAATTAAGGGTTATATTATGACTTCTTAAAAATTCGTAAGACTCTTAAATCGTAAGAACAAATATTCTGCAAGGGCCCGACGCGATAATGGCCTCACTGATCTTGAAACGTCGATTGAGACTAGGTAGAAGATTTGATTATCCTGGCTATAATATCATAATACCACTATTTTCTCCCATCTTCTAAGTAAGAATTAATTTTTCTTGAGCTCGGATATATTGGTGCCGTCAAAGAAGGAGAAGGTTGTCTTTCCTTTGTTCTTCCGCGCTCGACGACCATTCTTTCTTGACAAACAAACGTGATAAAAGATATTGACAAAGAACCAAAGTCTTTTTCAAAATCATCAGCATCGAAATCCTGACAATCAGACACATCTTAAGAATTTTACCAGTTCATCGAAGACACTAGCAACGCAATGTCTCAAGCAGCTCCGATACTAAGCATCGAAAAACACTTTCGTTATGGCATGAATGCCAAAGAAACGTTATTCAATGAATACTTCAAAGTATGGCAGACCAGAGAGCCGCAATGGAAAAATCGTCTTGGGGATGGGTGGAAAATATCAAAGACTTTGGGTGCGGGCGCCGGGGGTGGAGCATCACTGGTGAGTAATATCTGTTCACGCTAGGATCAGATCCTAGAATTAGAGATGAATTGCAGACAAAGTACTTGGCTGATGATTTCATTTGATAGTGGGAGTGGCGTGGTGATCCAAAGGCAAAAAATGCACCGAAGTTAAAGCAAGTGGTTGTCAAACTTGTGTACGATGGCTATGAGAATTACCCAGACTCCTATACTGGTCTGCGAGGTGAAGCGGCTTTCTTAGACCTGTTGAGAAAGGTTCCGACGAAGCATATTGTTCATATGTACGGTCCCCCCAAAATGGATGACAGAGGACATGTAATGTATTTCCTCGAAATGTGCCCCGGGGGAGCTTTATCATCCTTACTGAACAAACACATTGATCAAGGGCTGAAGTTTCCTGTCTCCGAGACTGATATGTGGTCGGTTTTTCATTGTTTGGCTCAAGCTGTCACAGTCTTAGATCGTGGAACGGAAGATCTCAGCAAGAAATTGTGGGATAAAGATGAGATTGGTCATTATGATATGATTACAAGCAATGGTAAATACTGCACTCCTCTTAGAGACATTGAACGCTGATTACAATCGCTTTCAAGTACTTATTGGATATTGCGATAAAGTACATAGGCGCTGCCCTGCCATAAAGGTATGTACAAGCATATTGTAACTTACAATAAAATAAAGCTGGATGCACTAACTAAAGTGGTTATTGAAAGATTGGAGATTTCGGAGATGCAATGGAAGTCAGAAGATTAGAGCTTCAAACCGATGACACTGCTAAGATAGATAGACAAGAGAGGGGTGCCATAGCATGTCGACCTCCTGTAAGAGTTCTTAATATCGAGTTTTTGAAAGCAAAATGAATAGAACTAAAACACTTCAAATAGGAACAAAGAAATTTTGATCTTGATCATCCACGCCACGGAACTTGCTCTAATGTTTACATGGTTGGACTCATCATGCTAGGCCTATTGGACAGCCAAGTATCTGTTTTTATGCCCTCCCAAGGTTACATGGTGAATTATAATGAGAGGCTTAGAAAGGGTTTAAACATGGCATATTATCTTGATGATGAAAAGGATATCAAAAATGCGTATTCGCAGATGCTCAGAGCATTGATTATGGAATGTTGTATGAAAGAACCGCTGTTACGACCTAGAGCAGTTGAGCTGCAAGAAAGAACCGGAATGATGTTTCAGCTGGTCCAAAATGAGTTGATAGCTGATACTGTTGGAAATCATGCTTCTCCTGGTTTGGCGACCGAGAACGTTTTACTGGAGGACTTGGAACCACCTAAAGAATGGCTGGTATAAGCATTTTTAGTAGCTGGAACTGTGGGCCTTCTCTTCCTCGTGTTTTATTGCTTCTGTAATTTGGAATTTCCTGCATTTCTGACTTTTAAAACATCATAACGAATGCGAACAACTTGCCTGTATTTGAATTTACCATATTTACACATATGGTTTCATTAGTGCAAGTAACTCGTGATTTGAATGTATAGTATAGCTTCCCACAGTATAGATATGACCTTCAAGTCGTCAATAAAAAGCTCCTCATCATTTTTGACAGCTCAAAATATACCCATGACCTATTCCACATATGGAAGCCGACATTACTCAGCATAATTGAAATGAACTCTGTGAGTTTAACTGATCTTCTTGCACTTCTATAATTACTGTGATTATTATTCTGGCAAAGTCATGCATCTAAATTCTGTAATCTCGTGGTCGACAGGATGTCGATAGACTTTGACATCTGAGCCTGCGAGTTATTTGATGCATGTGGCTCTGATACGATTGACACCAGGACTTTATAGTGCATAGTATACAATCCGACTAAATATTGTTGACAAACCACTTAATTATCTCCTTGAGTCGCGTACTTTGACTGGGCCGAGAAATTCAAGACCAGAAGTCACGGCTCATTGTAGAATTCATCGAAAGGATGCAAATTTTTTATTCAAGTGTGTATCTTGCCGTAGCGAGATGCAAGACTAATGGTCGATGGCTAAGTACTGTCTGCAAATCATAGCGAAAAGATATCGCAATGAGAGATGTAACTGTAGAGAATAGCAAACTTTTTTATAACATTATATAAAATCGTTGATCTGAATGCAAATAAAATAAACAAACGATGCATACCTTAGTTGTTGATCTCAGTCGCCTGATGTAGTGAGTTCAATCTCGCTTACATTCTATCCTTACTTTGACATTCCGTCATGCATTACCGAGCACCTTTACAGACATGTAGAACTGACGGGATGAAATTTGTTTGGAAATGTTAGCATTAAAAAAGCCATAAAAATGTATGAGAAGACGAAGAAAGAGCTTGAAAATGAAATGTGAAGCATTTCTGCTCAAGAATGTTAATTAGATAATAGCCCCAAAAGATATACAAGCCGTTAACGAACTTCAAGAACATGACGGCAGATTAGATGATACTGGTCGAGTATGAAACAAAACACCTTGATGCTACATACTCACAATAAATACCTACACAGCCAACATAATTCTGCGAAACTGAGCAAAACACATCCGCGACTTCAAAGACCATCCCAAACTCCAATATCCATCGTGCCCAAAGCTAGACATGAAGACGAAAGTATTCATCAAAAAACCCAACCAAAACATTATAATCCTATCACCTTCGGCTACGTTAATCTTCCTCGGGTAGGTAGCCAACACAACCTCGTTTCATCTCGAAGATTCACTTCAACTTCTCTTCTCTTCACTTCTAGATCGACTTCTATTCCGCACTTCATTTTCTCTATTTCCGCACACGATCACTTGTAATAAAAAATAAATGTGGTAACAAAAAAAACGCACGCTAGGGTCGTCACAAGCCGCCGTATCCATCATATCGCAAACAATTGAGCCTGCCATCCCCGTCTCCAAAAGGCTCTGAACAAGAGCCTCTTGTAGCGCTCTTGTGAATAATCCAGAAAACCTCAATTACAACAACTACTTCTAGATGTCAAAACACACATCTTCTTTTCAACCAAGACTTGATCTCTATCATCATCAATTGAAAAGATTGCAGTATCTGAATCAAATTATTCAACTTTATTCTACAAACAAGATGCCTCCAAAGGTCGCAAAAAAGCGATCCGTCAGTACTTCTGCAGAGTCACGTCAGCCTAAACGCGTTCGTGCCAATCTCGCGTCTCCTACATCCACTACCTCGATTCCAGCAGAAAACGTGTCGAGAAAGACTGGAACCAATAACACCAACACGGAAACTACCAAGCCAAAACCGAAGTTGAAGATTATACTTACGCTCAAGCAAGATGCAGAAGCAGCTAAAGTAGCTTCAAAAACAACCCAGAAACAACCAATTGATCCTGCGGAAAAAGCAAGTCTGAAGAAATGTGTGCGAACCAGTGTTCTATCTCCAAAGTCTACCACAACTGGCTCTGTAGATGATGCGCCAATCAAGAAGAGGAAGAAAACAAAGGTCAAGGAGATCCCAGTAGTATCGAAAAAGCCTCTCAACCTGCCTGGAAACAGTCCTTCTGAGGACGCAAAGAACAGAAGTTTACCTGTTATTATTGAGTCTGACAAGTCCAAAATCTCTGTCTGCGTGGACGATACACCGAGCAAGACCAAGCTAGAGACCAAGAGCAAGACAAATGTAGTACCTACCGTGAGGAAAACCGTTACTATAATGCCTAAATTGTCTAAATTGGTAGCACAACCAGCGCGATTGGAACCAACACCATCAGCACAGGATGCGCCCAGCAAATCTAGGTTCGCAGAAAAAGAAGTCACTGCAATCCGGAAACGATCAAACGATATAGATAAGGCAATGATCAAGACCAAGACCAAGGCGAACGCAACCGCAACCGCAACCACAACCGCTGTTGCAGACACAACATCTCGCACAAACCAATTTATGTCAACCAACACACCGCATCCAAAGCCAAGATCACGAAAGTCTCTCAGAGAGCTCGAAGATGCAGGAAACAGCACCGTTGATGGCCAAATACAACCAAACAATCAAGACGAAGAGCTCGACCCAGAAGCCATTACCCAGGATTTCGATCCCACGTACAACACACTACCAAAATTGCCACCTCGAGATCCTGCCAAGTCATTTGGTCCCAAAGAAAAGAGGGCCATTACCATTTGGATGCGAGTCAACAATGCAGCTGGAACACGAGGCAACCTTGCCGCTTTCCAAGAGCTCTTATACTCTCTAGGCTGCCTAGACCCAAGTTTCGACGAAGAGATCTTGGCGAATTTTTACCAGCGAACTGAGCGATACATTATAAGAATCAAGAAATCATTGAAGGAATGCGGCGCAGTCTTGTTCCTAGGAGATGACAAGCTAGAAATGGAACCGATCTTCGCGGATTGGACAGTGGTTTGGTTAGAAGAGGACTGGGATGGGGCTGTTGATACGAGAGTATACTATACTGACAACTATCTCGAGAAATACTCACCTGCTCTTGGAGGAGAGGAGGTTGTGGCGGTAGAGCGACCGGTCGACGAGCCATTCGAAGAGGAAGCGGAGAGCCTTTATGTGGAGGATCCTGATGAAGTCGTTGCCAAAATCACCACTACTAACACTAGTAAATTCAAAGTCCCAGTGTGTGATTCTAACCCTTACGGAATGGCGGATTGGAAATAAAGTAGTGGAGACTCAAGCAATGTGGATGAGGGAGGGCTTTCCGAATTGTTTTGGCATTTGTTTTGCAGAAGTTGATATGATTGTGAGAGATATGGGACAACTGTATAGACTAAATTCCATTTGAGAGTAATAATTTCCTACCAATACATGATTTGCGCTTTATGTGAGCTTTATTGAATCCGCCGTGGTGCTCGATGTTTCAAGATATAGCCGGTGAAGCATCGAAGATGCCGCCTTATTACTTGAGGACTTCAAAAAAGGGGTCATTTGAATCCACAAATCGAGAACATGAATATGCCATGCCGCATCCTGACATATATCATTCTGTGATGCTACTGATGTACCATTGTATATTGCAGTGCTAATTTGGTGAAATATGCATGCGAAATGTCGTATTATTGATTCGAGCAAGTGTAAGAAGCAATTCAGGCTTCGGCATGGTTATCCTCTTCCTTTGAAGCTTGCAAACTCAGCACATTTTATTCCATACACTGTGACACTGGTTATCGGAGAGAAAAATTATTACATGCTTACAAGATTCAGCCAAACTCCAACCCCAGATCACGTCTCAAGTCGTCCGGTCGTATCGTACAATTCGTCAATGCCTAGGCCACCTCTATACAATTTTCTCGGCTTCTTCGACCAGATCCTCGACCTTGAAAGCCGGATCACCTCGTCCAAACATCTCTAATAGTCGGCGTCTATCACTCTTTTCCCCAACAGGACCATAAAACTTCTGCAAACACATAATCAACCACTTCGCTTCATCCACGCTCACACCTCTTCCTTCAACAACCTGACCCTGTAACAACACCAAGCCTTTCTCTTTCTCCAACTCTAAATGATGTGTGATTGTAGTATGCGGTTGACTGTATTCTCCTCTCAATTTGTATTCCGCAAGATGTGTGAACAGGACAGTGACGGTATTCTCAGCCGGGAAAGTCCATTGTAAGAAATGGATTTCGGCACCTTGTCCCTCCTTTGGAAGTGGGAGAATGAAGTGAGGGAATTTCTTTGCGGTCTTCTCAATCGTTTTATATGTATCTAGGGGTATGACTGCGCACAATGATCTGGCATCGCTGGCATGTCGGTATCGCCAGAGTGCTTCAATCTTTTCTGGTTGAAATGCGCGGACTTTCTCGAGATCGAGGAATGAGGATAAAGTCTTCAATCCAGGAGTTGAAGAGGGCGCATTTTCGGCTGGAGTTTGAGGCGGTGGTGGAGGTGCAGGGAAAGGTGACGAAGTGGTCGGAGATGGTGGTGGGGTGGGAGGGGCATTCGTAGGAGTAGGAATAGCGACAGTGGCTTTCTTTTTCAGCTCTTCGATTTTGGATTTGTAGGCTTCTTTCAGTTCATTGGCGTCTCGCAGACCTTCCCTATAAATATCATAAGCAACAGGCATAGCATCTACTGATTTTCACCTCTTACTCTTTTGCTTTCTGTTCAAGCTTCTCCTTGTACTTTTCCAGCACTCTGTCTGATTGCTGAGTGGCCAAGAACCGGACATCATGAACTTGTGCCCATCTTTTTTGCGAAGCTCGCAGATAAGGAGGCGCACCCGAGATGATGCGACGGATCACTGGAGAACGAATAATTGCCATTTTTGTGTCGAGTAACAATTTATATATTGATCAATTTCACAAGTTATACTTGTACGCCTCACAAAATATTAATTGTGGTTAGTAGAGATAAATTATGACGCGGCCGCACCGCCGAGATTCCGATTTACCGCCCGACCTCGAGCCGACCCCGGATTTCGGGATGTCTCATATTATTAAATCCCGATGTGACAAACAAAGATATTTGAATCATGCAATATCATATCTCCGACAGAGGAAAAGTCTAAAAGTTTCAATATTTACATGCATTTGGTCCCACTCTACAACTTCGCCTTTTCCCCTTCCTTCAACACCTGATCCTTCAAGAGTCTCCTCAAAATCTTTCCACTGGGACTCTTGGGAATCACATCCACAAATTTAACTCCGCCTCTTAACCTCTTATGACTTGCAACCTTCGCTTGCAACCATGCTATGATCTTCTTTTCCTCTTCTTTATCTCCCACAACTCCTTTCTTTGGAACAACATAAGCTCTTGGTACTTCTGTTGCTTGTTCTTCATTGTAGATACCGATCACTGCAACATCATCTATATCTTCGTGAGATATGAGGAGACCTTCTAACTCTGCCGGTGGTACTTGAAAACCTTTGTACTTGATCAATTCCTTGACTCGATCAGTGATATAAAAATTGCCATCTTTATCCTGATGTCCCACATCTCCAGTTTTGAAAAATCCATCCTCTGTCAACGCGTTCTTGGTGCCCTCGGGATTGTTCAGATAACCTTTGAAAACGTTAGGCCCCTTAACCCAGAGCTCACCAGTCTGTCCTGCCGCAACCTCTTTTTCTTCGGCATTCATATACTTTGCTACTTGATTTGATAGTAGACGTCCGACAGAACCTGGATATTTGTCCCAATCTTCCCAAGGCTGAGCATGAGTGGTAGGACTTGTTTCGCTAAGGCCATAACCTTGCTTGATTGGTATCTTGAGACGAGCATATACAGCATCAACAAGTTCTCGTGTCAATGGCGCCGCACCTGAGTTCATCATCCTGACAGTGGATAGATCATATTTAGATACTACTGGGTTCTTTCCAAGCATGAGAACAATAGGGGGAACCACGTAAGCAAACGTAATTCCAAAGTTCTGTATCGCTTGACAAAATTTATTCAACTCGAACTTCTCCATCACAATGCATTCCAACCCCATATAGAGAGAAAAGTGAAGAATGCATGTCAAGCCCTGAAGGTAGTTAGTGAAACCGGTAACCTTAAAGTAGCAAAGCCACTTACATAGATGTGGAAAAAGGGGAGAACGGCCATAACTTTGTCGCCTTTGCCATCCTTTCCACCTTTCCAACTTAGATTGTCCTTCTCAGCTACATTTACCATGGAGGTATTCGCAACAATATTTTCGTGCGTGAGCATAACTCCTTTCGGGTGGCCAGTCGTCCCACTACTGTAAACCAAAAATGCTAAATCCTCTGGTTTACTTTTTGTTCTCTTATATCTTGATGTGCCAGTCAAATTTCGCACATTCGTAAAGTGCTTAAATCGGTGTGTCTCATCCCTTCCATCACCCACCAAAATGATTCTATCTTCGGGTATACCAGCATTTTTAGCTGCTGCTTGTGCTTCTTTCAGGAAAGGCTTCTGCGTAACAATCCCTTTTGCCCCGGAATCCTTCAATTGGAAAGTCAATTCATCGACAGTGTATCCGGGATTCGCAGGAGAGACTATTCCGCCGGCCCAATGGGTTCCCCATAGGATAGCAGGAGTGTCGATACAATTTGGTGTGTAAAGTGCAAGTACATCGCCCTTCTTCCATTCCCAAACGGCTTTCAGACCTTTTCCAAACTCTATCGCAGTATCTCGCAGTTGCTTGTAGTTGTATGACCGTGACGTCTCGGCATCCGTGTAAATTGCTGGAAAAGCAAACAGTCAGTTATTGATCTTCGAAGGCTTGTTCAATAGAAATGATAGTCAATACTGCACAATATAATTGGTACCTTTATCATCTGGATATTCTCTATCTTTTCGTTCGAAAAGAAACTCCCAGAGATCCACTTGTGGGACATCTAATAGGGGATATGTTGATGCAGTAGGCATATTTTGTTTGTGTTTGTATTATAGATATGTCGATGGGTCACCAATTGTAAGAAATAAGAAAGTAATAAACTGTTATAGAGGTATCTATAGAATAAAATGGTATGTAGAAATCAAGGTACAGCGGAGGGAAGTGAGAGAGATTCGCCTACCTAAATATGTTACTGATCAATAATATGGTTGGCTGGAGATATGCGGTGTCAGGATTGGCTATCTATCAGAACGCCTTAAGCCGAAACACCGAGGTAACATTGACCCAGACACTTTATCCCAGATCTTGGCTTGTCTCAAGCGCGGTTAGAGTCACGTGTTTTCGGACATCATCGACTTATTATTTACCGAGGCCCAATTGAATCATTTTGCTAAGGGCCGAGAGCTCAAAAATCGGATTCTATCTAGTTAAATAGCTGTCCTAATCCGATTACTAAACATAACCTCTAATCACTAAACATAATCAGTCACCGTGTATAGATAATAACCGATCACTTAAATCACATTAAAAAATAGCGAATTGTTATATTTTATATAATGATTTATTAATATTTATCATATTATTTTTTAATAAAATTTCTAGGAAGTATCAGGTATTTATATAATGATTTATACTTTTAATTTTTAGATTCTAAAATAATTAAATAATTAGATTTCTATTATTACATTAATACCTTATAAAAGTTCCTTAAATTTCGCTTATTTTACTAGTAAATTCTAGAATTTCTAAATTCATTTATTTCAAAGCTATATAATATAATCAAAAAAATATTCATTCATTTTTTTGAAATTCTTTATTAAAGTTTAATAAGATTGTATAAATATAAATTGATAATTCAGATAAAATTGTATTGCTATCTATTCATTTTAGAAATAAGTTTTGATGTGATTTAGATGATCGGTCATTATCTGTGCCCTAGTACTATACATCTCGTGCCGAAACCTCGGGACTGCCTAGTGGTACTTTGCTTAGTCGGTATTATAGATTGAAAAGAATGAGCAACTTAATCTTTCTTACTGTATTATTCTTGCTCTTGCTTCCAAGGCTTGTACACAAAAAGCTGATTCAACTGTTGCTTACGTCGGTAAAATTGATCCTTGAGCTTCAGAACTTTGACCTCCAAGTCATTCTTCTCCTTTTGTGCCTGCGCCTTCCATTCTAGCATCTCAGTTTGATAATCGAGTCGCTCTCGGGTGAGCTTCTCATCCACCTTTCCCTCAAGATCATCCAACTTCATTTCCATTTTGTTCATCTTGATCTCCGTGTCCTTCATCTGGATTTTCAAATCAATTTCGCCCACTTTCTGAACAATCTTCTTCAATATTATCTGCAATTGAACCTGCAGAATGATTAAATTCATGGTATAAACAGAATCAAAAATCCAGTAGACGATGAGCAAACCCCCGAATAACAATGCAAGAAACCAAATTGTGAGAAGAAAAAATGGAACACATTTTTTTCCATCTTCAAAATGGATTCTGTTCCCAGAATGACACACAGTATCAGGACTGAAGACCTTGTTAAGCAGGCCCGTGAAAGAGATGTTCGAAGTCATTTGTTGAGTTGTCAAGTTCGTTGAGACGTTGTCAAAAGTCGATGCAGTTATCTTCGTGACGTTGAGGAGTTTTCTCTGATCTATGTTGCTCCTGATGTTGCGTTGGGAGTTTCTGCGATTTGATTGTTCTTGTTGCAGATGTTGTGGGCTTACTTATATAAAGACTTTGAGGCCACAGTTCACAAGGAGATCTTAAAACATGGATGTCAGCCGAGTGAGCTGTAGGATCTACGGTTTGTTGAATGCCATTGAATTATTATTCACTGTACTGATTGAATTCAGGTCATTCCACCCAACCTTGGAAGTCTGTGAGCACGTATGGTTGATTATTAGCTTCATGAGAATTCTTGAAGAAGAGTCATATCATGCATGGTCTTGAACCATACCACTCTGATTTATCTGAGAACATCAAGTCAAAAGGCGTTGCATTCGAATTCTCACATTTATCAGCATTTTACCACTTACTCTCCTCTCTCTGAGTACTTCAATTTGGTTATTGTACGATCACATGCACTAAAATCAAAAGGCAAAAAAGCAATTGAAAGAGTCGCCCATGATATTTTCAAATTCTCGAAACCATATTCAGACAAAGCTAACGATTTTGAATGAAACAATGACGAATTGGTCTAGCAGCCCACGCGAGTTCAAATATATCCAACCTCCAAATCGATTCTGATCGCCAGTCAGTCGATGTCATAGCAAGATAAAAATAATCAAAAATGTTGTACTTTTGAGTTTCTCATGTTCGTAGTTCCAGCTATATTTCTTTCTTCTAGCGCCTGTACCATCCATCAGACCTCCAAGTTTGCGTTCACCCCCATGTTGTACCTCTCTGGCAGTAAAGTTTCCATCCTTATCTCCATCTCTTGATCCTCCGAATTCATGTGAGTCTTCCCTGACCCTAGCACTTCCACTGG
This sequence comes from Botryotinia globosa, assembly GCA_014898425.1. NCBI lineage: Eukaryota > Fungi > Ascomycota > Leotiomycetes > Helotiales > Sclerotiniaceae > Botryotinia > Botryotinia globosa. The sequence continues at coordinate 3,602,281 of RCSZ01000001.1, forward strand.
TTCATTCTCAACGTTGTCCTTCCTGCAACCATACCAGTATACATTGACACCGTTATAAAGAACCATCATGCCAGACAATACTCTCTGTTCCGGCGTCTGTGAATCGATAAACTTCAATGAGGAGTCGATTGTAAAGAGGATGTGTCGCAGAAACTTGGTCGAATATTGCTCGTTGTCAGAAATCGTGGGATGTGTCATGCTGTATGCAGGATTCGTGAACTCCATGTATACATAGAGAAAAAGAGAACAAAAGTTGACAGCGGGATACAGCACCGGAGAATTTAGGTCGAGAAGGAACACAAATATGGAAAAGAAGATCTTGAGAGAAAGTTTTATCGGATGAGAAGAGTTCGTTTTGACTGTCAGCCCAGTCTGGCTATGGTCTGAGGAATTTAAGAAATCCATGGTAACTGGATGATGCAGTGAATCGCTGCGAGAGATGATATCAAAAAGTAGCTGTAGGTGAGTATTGTGGTACAGCCGTTCACAGCACTATTGAGGAGTTTGTTGTGATATCGCCCGTAGCTTGCTTAGAGTCTTTCAGACTTTTAATCGGTTTTGGGTTGTGACGATATTGCAAATCAGTTGCAAAGCCTTTTATTACATGTAATAAAATTGCGTAGAGTCCGGTGACCAATTTGGTGTGGCAGAAACATATCGAATTCACTAACAGTACAACCAATCGTCGCTTGAGTATTGATCATTAGAGGGCTCTTAATTTCCAGAAACTTCGAGCTTTGTTCAATTCACAGAACTCAATAGCAGCAGAGCGAACCACGCCAAATTCTTGATAGCTCCAAAGGCAACTAGATAGAACTTTTGAAAGACCCAGTGTAGCTGGAAATGGGTACAATTCATGTAGTGTTGAGACAACTCAAGTCTAAGCCTGTACAATTTACAATATGATTGTACCGCAAACGACAAGGAGTGAACTATCACTCCAAAGGGATTGCGCATACGCTCTTGACTTTGGTCTGTAGTACCACCGGTGTACTACTCTCAAACCTTTGAGTCAGTATAAGCACTGAATTTTCTTCTCCTCTCCATCCGAACATCATGATCAAACTCGCCAATATCGTCTCTATGACAATATGTGATTACTTCCAGAACTACCACGGTGAACAAGGCACCTAGGTATTCATAGTAAGCTCGAAGTCCCAGAAATCTGTATTGATGAGAAGCATACGTCAGCTGTGTACCACACACATATTCAACGTTATTGCAACAAATAGTCTCAAGAATATCATATCAATGGCAATAAGATGACACCATTCAAAAAATTAGATAATTGATTGTAATTTCATGAATGCGAGTAATTCTACTCCTGAAAAATCATTCTTCCGGAAGTTCTTACCCCTCGCTTAATCCCTCGCGAATAGGGTTCTACTGTACTACCTGATAGTAAGATTACACAGAATGACGAAAGTAAAGAAATCGTCCTGAAAAAACAACGCCATGACCTCATATTGCATATCGACAGTATATCTCCCCCAAAATCACCCATCATACCACATACCAACATCACGCATTCAAACAATTCCAAATCTACTTCTTCGGGAACAGCATCCGGAAACCCTTCAACGATCGTTCAGAATGCTCTGCCTTATCATAGCAATACATTTAGACACAGCCTCCCATTTTGCGAGTAAGAGCATGAAATTTTTAAATGGCTCATATCAGCACTAGTGGAAGGGATTTTAGCGAGTACGAGGAAAATATCATCGGAGGTGATCATTTAGAGAATAGTACTCCATCATGCAGTGCAAACATTCATTTCATATTATCTCTAACAATTCATTCATGATTCAATACCATATCTATATCCGTTTTCCTATTCAGTTGATCAATGTGATTAGATATCGTTTGTAGTTGTCGATATATATATATATGTATCCATCCGAAAGCTTAATTAAGAGAAAATCAAACTAGCATCAAGCCCCTTTATGGCCGGCAGGATCTCTGATCTCTTCCGGTGGGGTAATCCCTACATCGTGTAAAAAATTGATATCCGTAGAATTCGATTCTCCGGCCAAAGAAGTGGAACTTTTATCATCAATACGACAAGCTAGAAAAGTGGATTGAATTCAGCAACATTCCCAGAACATGTGAGGAAAAATGCGAGACTTTCGAAGAAACACCCATATGTTGCAAGGATCATAACTAAGCATCTCGGCGAACTGCCTATCTTGGCAGGTGTTGAGATTTTTGTGGTGGTATGGCCGGTGGAGTAAAAGGAGAATGGAGTTACGAATCACGATGGATGACCGCCGTGCCAATTATATTTAGAACGCCGTTATTCTGTCACTAATCACCAAATCGATGATATGGTATACCGGGGACCAAAGCACTGCCTATTGTGCCCCGCTTGTCTCCTTGTCGACAGCCAAATTGTGTCTTACGTTCCGCACTATAAGTCAGCAAGCACAGTCAGATTTTTGAAACTGTTGGTTCTCATGACATAGTATTATCTGCGCGGTATATTAAGAGATTGGATGGCCCATCAGTGAGAAGATTGATAATCATCAATGACAACCACCACTTACGATCCAAACTGTCGGGTGTAAGCTAGATTAGCTAATGTTTTTCTCACATCGTATATAGGCAGACCATGACTGCCTCTATAGACTTGGAGCATCCAATGCGCTTCCTTCTCTTCCGTTTGACCTCAAAATGAGAATCCACCAGTTCTAACAGTGTCGAAAAACACTCATTAGAAAGTATCGACCCGCATCTCCTGTAGCCATCACATTATCAACAATGGCTCTTCGCTACCCAATGCGCTCACGAAGATACAAGTTTCTCAAAGCCATAATATGTCTCATCATCACATTCCTTCTCACAACTAGAATCCCTCTTCCCAATTTCCCAAAACGCCACTTCGATACTTGGGCCTGGGATCGGAGCTGTCACAAACTATCCCCTTTCAGCGAAACATGTACGGCCTTGCGGGCCTCCATCGCATCAGATGTGCAGATTGTGATTGAAACCGGCAGCTCGGAACCCCAAAGTAGACTTCAGTATCAACTTGCAACTATGATGTCTGAGGTCCCTCGTCAGAATATTTTGGTCTTTTCGGATTTGGAAGAAGAGGTTGGTTCTTTCCATGTTCATGATGCATTAGCCGATATCTCGATACGCGAACGAAAGAATTACCCTGAATTTGCTTTCTATGATGAATTGCAGAGAAATCAACAGCTGGGAAAAGATACTCGGGAGCTCAAAGGTGGATGGAAATTGGCTAAGTACAAGAACATGGCTATAAAGCGAAAGATTTGGAGAATGTTGGAAGAGACTAGTAGCGCGCTTCCTAGAAGAAAATGGTATGTGTTCATTGATACAGACACGTTTGTCGAATGGGACAATCTCCTTGTCTTATTGGAGCATTTAGACCCCCAAAATAAACTATACATAGGAAGTCCTGTCTGGGCTGATCCTAAAGCACCATTTGCTCATGGCGGCAGTGCATATGCTCTTTCATATAGTGCCCTGGAATCACTAAACATGAATGGTCTGGATGGATATAAAGAATCAATGTATAGTCAATTCGGCGTAAATACAACATCCTTGTGCTGTGGCGACGAGGCTCTTGCAAAAGCGCTAAAGGAGATAGGTATCAGACTTAAAGGCTATTGACCAATGTTCAATGGAGAGGTCCCATCAACTCTTGGTTTTGGGAGCGAAATCTGGTGTGAGCCTGTACTGTCGTTACATCACCTCGCTGGGACAGACATGGAAGACTTGTGGTTATGGATCGAAAACTGGAAGGCCCGCACAATGAGCATGGTATATAAACTTTTATTTATCCCCTTACATCCTGAACGAGTAATGAAAAAAGAAAACATTATGAATGCCGCGCAACCTCAATCATCCATGAAATGCCTCTTGAAGATATTTTCCCAACACCTCACTTGATGTCCAAACCTTACTAAATATATCCACATAGCAACCATTCCTCTTCAAAGACCTATTTGAATACATCGCTCCCCAATTAGTCCCTCAAACAAACGACTGGGAAAACACAGACGAAGGCTGGAAGATATATCACAACAAAGACACTCCAGTCTCCTTCTCACAGTGTAAAGCAGCATGTATCGCAGACAAGCTATGTTTCCAATTCGTTTCTCACGGCGATGCCTGCGCATTATCCCACACCATCCGAATTGGCGGGAAGCGATTGCCCAAGAACGAAGATGATCAGAGGTATGTATCAGGATGGAACTTGGAGAGAATAAGGGAGTGGACCTCGGAAACGAAATGTACTAGTGCGCATTGGCTACATCCAAATCCTTGAGCGGAAGGAGCGATATACCTAAAGTGACCACGAGAAGAATGAGTAGAAACTGCAACGATCATGCGGATTTGATATTACAAATCCTAAATGGCGTAGACGACATGCACACCTCCGCTCTCCTCCTCTTACTAACCAAAAAAGAAGAGAAGAATCTTCAACGAGAAGGATTAGGCAGGTCGAATGAAAAGGGGACAATTCAAGGAGGAATATCTGAGTCAAATCAAGAGAGGCAGCTGAGAGGAAGGAAGCGATTCACATGAAAATGAGTTCGAATTGAAAGCTGCGGTGAAAGATCTTACAGCATTTGTAGTAAAGACATTACCAGGACACACTCTGTATTTGGTATCTACTTCACCATCACCGTGAATCTCACATTTCTCACATCGTCCTACACCTCACACCTCACACCTTACACTCCAAACTTTAATTCTACCGAATCATCACTACACATAGCACATTCTCAATCATATTAAATCACATCACTTTACATCGTATCGCGTCACATCAAATCACTTCACTTCACAAAACAAACCATATCACCGTATTCATCCCAATCAATCTCAAACAATAAACTCCATTTCCAAATTACTAAAACCTCCGTTCTCTGAGCCCCCAAGAATCCCTCTTTCCCAAGAAATCCCCGTCCCAAATCCAGACATGAAGATCTCAAAATTCATCCAGAAAAGGCCTTATTCCAAATTACTATTTGTAAACCGTTATTCCCAGATCCCAAGGAAATCCCCGAAAGATATCGATTCTCATATTCTCTGATACTAACCAGATTTCAACTTCATCTCGAAATCTTGTTTGTTGTCCAATGTTTTTAGTTTCCACCCATTCATCCATCTATACTTGAGTCGAGTCCGGCATATTTCGACAAAGTCGAAACAGGGGCCTTCATTCCCACCCCCACCCCCATCCCCATCTTCTTCTTTTTGTTCATAGTAACCGGCAAGGGTAAAAAGAAGAAGAAAGAAAAATACTTGCAATGAGCAGATTGGCCAGGAAAATGTGTACTCGTCAGCACAGCACTCATCCAATTCAACATGAAAGAGAAATTCCAAGAAGTTAGCCTGCTTCTTCCTGCCCCCATTTCAAGAGAAACTGCCCAATCCGCAAAACGCCTCTCTGTCCTCTAAAGCTTCCAAGCAAAGTTACGCCACCTGACGATAGTGACTGTAGATTAATCAGAGAGATAGATTGGCCGGCACAGCAGTATACCAATTCTTTCTTGAATAGTGTTCGCGTAATTGTTTGAATATGCCCTCTCGCCCCGCCCCCTTCCCCCCCCCCTTCCCCCTCAATGGCCTCATTGAGTTTTTTTTTTTTTTTTTTTTTTCGTATTTTACCGTTGTTTTCTCTCAACACCTCGTGGCGTATATTTTTGTAGGCGTTTGAAGTTTCTTTTGGAACTTTGTTAATTTAAGTTTTCGTGGGAAACATTATAGCAGACAAGAAATCAAAAACACACGCAACCCTCCCCCCCAGCCAAAGTCACATTCCTTCGCCCTGCGCGATCGTGACTATCATCAAGAACATAACACCAGTCCTTAAAAGGATTTCTACAAGTTGTCCATTGTGATACATAAGATCTAGTGACATTCTTCCCCTCTGAGTTCATCCTCTAGATGACCGGGAAATCGGTCAGAACCAATTTCTCGCCCATATAAAGTATCAACTGCAGCTAATTAATGGGACGTCATCACCCAACAGACAAACTATTCGCGGAAATTTAAGACGTTTCTGTCAACCTTTATACTGGCGTCGGTTGTTCCCGACAACAGGTAATGATGGGTTCGCATTCACCACCACAGCACCGGTATCTGGTGCATTCAAAAGTGCGACTTTCACAACCCCTCCCCCTTACGAAGCACCAATGAATCCTTTGGTTTCGCCAATGAATATGTAAATACATGGATATGCAGTGGTGAAGCTCGAAAAATTTGACTAATCCGTGGCAAGACGTAACCATACCACTTCACCGGTGTTACCCCCCTTTAAGTAGTGTTGCTGCGGCGGAAGAAAGTGTGTTATACTGATGCGAATTCAGGCAACCAAATTCTAACTCGGAAACTGAAACTTCTGGGGCCTAGTCCCCAACGCTGGCTCCGGAGCAAAGTCGACTCACCATCTTAGTGAGTCGCTTACTATCACGTTTGTCTCCTTCAGAAAAGATTCCACAACTTAAGGTTACAGGCTCTGTCGTTCAACGGGGTCCATCACAGACTCTATCGTTCGGCAGCCCCGTCAGGCTATTCAGACAGACTCTGAATGCCCTGTTATACTACTATTCTCATGCATTGTACAATTCGAATGACTTGGGCCTTTTAAAGTCATACCCAGGACAAAATAACATAGCATAAATTGCAAATAACGTATGCCTTTTAAGGTCATGCCCAGGACAAACTTAAATGACACACTTCGCGACCATCAAAAAGGTAGGGTGTGGAAAGCTTGGGCTCTCGTTCTAATAAATGAAGTCGGAGGCTGAAAGAAGGCAGCGAGGTTTTGTGAAGGTGTGGTTATTACTCATTTGAAGTGGCCTTTTGATCCAATCCAAATCTTCGTGCTCAATCGTTGAATTTTTCAGAATTTAGCCAAAGAATTCTCCGCCTACTAACGTTTCCCATGGTTTCCCGGATTCCCAGACCTGCTCCATCAATCTTCGCGCTTTATGTGCTTGTGTCATTCCGTATCTCTCAACCCTGTTCATTCGCTCGAGAATATCCGATCTTTGTTTCTCATCCCATATATCACATCCAGCTGTGAACATGGGAAATAATAAGCATGCTTCGGCACTACTTCCTTTCCTAATTTTGTTGAAGGAGCCAAGTATCTCACCGACGGCGTTCTGAACATCCTCATGAGCTGAGGGCTTTCCTAGTATCCTGCGGTGGAGATGAACTAGCCCAGCAGAATGAAAAGCTTCATTGGTTGCAGCGACCTCAAGACTATCCCAACCATATTCTGCTTCGGACTTAGATTGCATGTGAGTGCAAGATTTCGCTGGGTGACGCCGCGACTCGATGAGATCTGCTTCTAATTTGTGTGCGCGGGTCACAACTTCATCGGACGGTTGCCAATCTTGTTTGATCGTAGAATCAGGATTGATGCGACGCTCGTCACATTGACGGGCAAGATTAGCAACTTTGGCGAGTATTCGGATGCAATGACTAGTGAAACCTAGAATGCAGTCAATCTGGTAACCATCCTCTTCATCTTCTGCTTCATAATCCAACATCCAAGCGGACGAGAGGTTCTGTCCTCCACTCATACTGCCAAGGACATCCAAATATGCAAACCAACTCCATAGGAAAGACGAGACTTTATCTTTACGGGACATAGTTTGCATACGATGGGCTCCACCCCTGGCGACGAGCATTTGTCTTGCGAACTCGAGGTGTTTCTGCCATGGAACGGCAACTCCAAAGACCTTTGGAGATATTATCTCCAAAGATGCGAGCATGATTACCGTGGCAAGGTTAACATTCGACGTAATCTTATTTGGATCATCGAGTGCGTGCCTAAGGTTAGGAAAGATGTCTTTGACCCATAGAGCTATACGAGTAGCCGGTTCTGGTTGTCTTAGGAGTCTGGCCCGATGTGTGGCAGAGTACGCAAGTAGAAGATGTAATAAATCATCATCTCGAACCGCCATCTGCGGCAGAATACTCCGGAATGGATTAGAAGAACAATTGTGTGGTATCAAACAGCCTGCTGTATGATCTAGAAAATGATGCTAGGGCAGGTTAGTTGTGCGGCTCAAAGCCAGTTCGCGAAAAGAAGGCTTACAAAATACTGTTATTCAGTTAGTGGTAAATCAAGATTGATAGTGAGAATACTGACAAGCAGATTCATAGGATTTTCCAGTAATTTCGCAGGCAGTGGTTGAAGTACACGAGGTATACATATCGAAACCGGTTTGTCATAATATCCAACTTCGAGGGCGGTCTCATTGATTTCCATACCGAAGCCAAATTCCATTGGCGATAACTCCCCTCCATTATCCAAATCAAAGTCCTGGTGAATTCCCAATAGCTCGGGAGACGATTCTGATATTGCATTGATGTCATCATTCTTACCAATGTCCAAGTCCATCAATCCTCGATCAATCCCCCATGTTTCTGTATCCTGGTATACATCATGCATGTACGGTGTCCAATCCTGACTTTGGTAATCCCACCCTCTGTCATTGCTGGGTTGCTCAGAGGGTGTTCCATCAAGCGGTCCCGACAACAGTGAATTTACCGAGAGTCTGCGTGAGAATTCACGATTTGGTCTAGCTTTGGTCTTATCAATATCTACCCCGCGTATTGATTCGGATTCTACCTGGGATGTATGGATGTTTGTATTTCGAGAGTCGTAGTTGGGGTCCGAATTGGACACTAAAGGAGGAAGCATTCGTGCACCATGAAGTGAGCCTTCGTATCGCGTGCGTTTGGCAGGTCGATCTGCTATAGAACTTTTAGTCGCTGGCGTTCCATGACCACTTCCGAGATATGGAGGAGTTGACAATGGGCTTTCGGTACTTGGGAGTGCGCTTCTGTTTGAAATTGGACTTCCAGATTCATCCGCAACTTGAAGGTGTCCAAATATTGTTAAGCCAGGTGACTGGGCTGAGAGCGGAGTGATAGGGGCACTGGATTGATATCGTTCGAAGCTTTGAGGGTAGGGTTGGCTCTGGCGACCATAATCTTTGGGCAATGTATCTTGAGAAGTTACAATGGGTGGATATGCAGGTCTGGTCAAGGCAGGATCGATCATCGATGTATCGGCCATACGTTCCACATATGCGCCGTCGTCGCGACTTGGATGCTCATCATGATGCGCAGATACCGCGGGGGAAGAGCGGAAGCTTGCAAATGGCCCCGAAGCCGAAGGGTTATTACTTGCATTTTGAGTTGTTTGGTTCGAGGACAAGAAATTACTCTGCCCTGTGGTAATGATATCACTTTGAGACCTTTTCTTGCCTCGACCCTCCCAATTCAATCGTATGCTATAGTCGCAGATTTCGTTCAGCTTCGAACAATTCACACATGTTGGACGAGTTTCGTCGCACTTGACTTTGCGAGCTTTGCAGGGCCTATGAGTGATATATATATTCAGTTCCAAAATCTATGAATCATCATTGCCATTAGCGTACCAACATCCATTCCTACTCCTCCTCTTAGGTTCTGGTGCTCCCACTTTCTTTGGGCGTGGCATGATGAGAAAGAACGAACAGTTTGTAAACGAATGACAACACCGGTTTCCGACATTGACGTAAGTTGGTGGTAGTATCTGATTTGTCGCGGATTTTTGCCATAAGTAGAAGTGGATTTGGATTTAGATGTGGTAGATAGCACGGTGGTATTTGTCTGTATCAACATACTAATGAACAAAATCAGGAAAAGAAGTCGTCCCAAGGAAAGACGATCAATATGGACGGATGGAATGTGAGTAGGATTCTGGGATTTCCCAACCAGGAAAGGATTAATAGACGTCTAAGTTGAAGTCTATCCAGGTAGTCAAGTGTTTAAGTGCACTTTGCAATTGAAAATTGGTAATAAAGCCTTGGACAAGTGAGGGATGGAGACGATGAATCATGAATGGGTAAGATGGATAGATAGATAGATACTGTATCTGTGGAGAAGATGTGGATGGAACAGGTGGGGAGAAAATAAGAAGAAGCTTGATATATTTGCGATTAGATAATAGATATGATATGATAATTATACTTTTGCCAATACGGCCTTGTTGCTGATAAGACCAAACATCTAATAAGTTCTAACCATTGATCAACAATTGACCAATCCAATGATAATTAGTTCAAATGTTGGACTAACGACGGATTAACATCAAGGATAATGGAACAAAGTGGATGGATGGATGTACTTGCTTACGTCCTGTCCTAGCTTGTCGCCGTTGGTAATAAATCTCCCAGTAACTTCACTTATTAAGTTGTCATCTTGGTATTTTTCTCTCTACGATAGCTAGCAAGTATCGCTAGATAAATACCTGACTCAAGGTCTCGAATGGGTCCAAATCCAATGTCGGTACAATAATTGCCTCCTGTTCTCCTGTATATAATATCTAAATGATATCTATATTGAGAATTTTGATATCTTCCTCCGGTTTCTCTTTATACACTCGCGTATTTTCAATCTTATGAATGACGTCTAAACCTTGAATTGCCCTTCCGAAAATGCTATGTTTGTTGTCTAACCACGGCTATACGGAGAAGAAAAGAATATCAATTAGTACTTATTACGTCTTATGATCAATTGAAGATCGCGAGGACATGTTGTGAACTTACAGTCTTTTCCGTGGTAATGAAAAATTGACTACCATTGGAGTTTGGTCCCGCATTCGCCATACTGACGGTATAAGGTTTGTCATGTCGGAGAGAACTGAATTCATCGGCAAACTCTTTGCCCCAAATACTTTCACCACCGGTACCGTCTCCTAATGGATCTCCGCACTGGATCATGAATTTTCGAATGACACGGTGGAAGATGCTATTATTGTAGTAACCTTGTTTCGAATGTGTCACAAAATTTTCAACGGCTTTGGGGGCTGCATCGGGGAATAAGCGTATATGGATATCTCCATATGTGGTGTGAATGACAGCTGCTGTTCCAGTCTCGGCAGCTTTTGCCTCTGCTAATTTCTTCCCATTTGTGTTGGTAGGTTTCTCATTTTGAACATCTCGTTCGGACTTGGAGACTTCTTCATCGTTTGTGAACATATAGAATCGCACTTTTCCAACTCCGGTCGCAAATAATATCGGATCCCGAAGTTCGGATTCCTGCAGAAGAGGATTGTTGGACGCCGCCATGGCAATCGTCGTAACACCTTTCTTTTGTGGTTGGCCTTGGTACATTGCAATATTAAGAGGCCTAAAGTTCTCATCCCCTCCGTAGACCTTCACGACTCGGTTCGTATAAGTGTTCAAAACCTTTGCACCGAGTATCGATCCATATATTATGAAGTGTCCCGTCTCGTCAAATATAACGTTAGCTTTATTTCGTAGGGTTGGCGTTTCAATTTCGCGTTCTGTAGCAAGTCGGCGGCCAAATTCTAGATCTTCTAATTTCTTCAATGATGTTCCTGCCTGTTGCATTTCTTCGATAACCTGCAGCGATTCATCGTAGGTACGATATAATTTTCCAGTGGGGAAGTCAAAGACTCGAACTTTGCGGTCGGGGAATGAGACAGTCGCGAACTGCGAGCCAGTTGGAGAAATTGTGAGAGAAGTGGGTGTTGATTTTGCCTTCTTAAATTCGAATAAATTAGTGGAAGACTTGTATTCGAAAACGTTATCGGGCTTCTCGTAATTTCCTCCTGGTCGCCAGTATTCAATCATACCATTCTCGTCTGCTGATATAACACAATTGTAGGCATCATTGTAGGCCATCAACGAGACAACACTTCGATGTAAGCCGGAAATTGTATGAATCGGTTCCTGGTTTTCTCCACGACCATCGTATATCCGAATCGTATGGTTAACTTCGTCAGATACAGCTAACATTGGAAGGGATGCGCCACGTCCATGCACCCAGCAGACACATTTCGGTGTGAATTCTAAAGTTAGCATTGATAAGAGATCAAAGGTCATCACATCGAATATCTTGATTGTCTTATCCGCGCCAGCTGTCGCAAAGCTTCGTCCATCTGCACTGATAGAAACACTCTTGATCTCTCCAATGTGCGTTCTAAACTCCTTCACGAATTCGATACCGTCGCCGCCTTTCTTCCAAAATTTAACCACTCCATCCAGGGAGCTTGTGATGAGGAAGTCCGTCAATGGTGTCATGGTAACGAATGAGATCTGCTCTTTGTGCATCAGAGACTTTGAATACCGTGCAGAGGTTGGTAGAGCTGAGATATAGAGCTTTTCGTAGGGAAGCTTGCGACGCTTCTTTTTGGGAGCTTCCGCAGATGGAAGTTGAGGTCCCATTTCATCGTCGGACGAGGAGTCTTCATCTTCGACATCGAGCTTGCGTTTATTAGAATTGGAAGCTGTATCGGCCATATTGATAGACTGAGGGGTTTAAACTTGCTAAGTGAAGAATAAGTGTTGTTTGAATGCCAATGATGGGTTCAAGACACCAAGTTGACGTGAACGAAATAATATCACAAGGCTGAGCCCAGGATACACTAGCGTGTTTTGGTAGTGCAAGGCTAGGTAGCCTCGTCTAAGATTCTTGCAGCTACTCCACATAGCGTAGTAGACGTCATTGCTTCGAATCTATATATATTCATGGTAACAGGTACCGGTACTTTTCATTTACTACAACTACAAGACTTTCAAGGACTCAACAACCATGGTTTCTACCTCAGCAGCCAATAAACTCACCTCTCGTCATCCCCTTCAACGTCTTCCCTCTCCCTCTCCGACGATCTCCGCCCTCGTCCATCTCATCGGCCTTGCTTCCTTCTCTCTATCTTATAAATATCTTTTTGACTTCCCAACATTCATCAATTCATCATATGGCTGGCACTTCCAATACCTCACCATCATTGGTCTTACTCTAGCTTTCTTGACATTTGTCTTCGGTTTCCTCGCAGACATCACTCTTTCTCCAAGACTTTTCTTGATCAAGAATTCTCTTTCATTATGTTCTGCTCCTCTGGAAGTTTTGATCTCCGTGTTGTATTGGGGAATCTCGGCTATTGATAAGAAGCTGCTGGTGCCTCCCGAGATCTATATTAGTCCATATGCTGATATCGGGTTCCACGCTATGCCGGCGATCTTGTTGACTATTGATCTACTCTTCTTGAGTCCACCATGGACCATTAATGCATTGCCTGCTATGGGACTTTCATCAACCTTGGCTGTTGCATACTGGGCTTGGGTGGAACAATGTTACAAGTATAATGGATTGTGAGTAGTCTAATGCCGAGTATTTTTTGTCTGGCGAAGAATCGAATGCTAATATCGATGTTTAGTTACCCATACCCATTGTTTGGACATCTTGATACAACACAGAGAGCAATTCTATTCACTGGAGCTGCCTTGATGATGACTGCTAGTACCGCAGTGCTTAAGTGGTTATATGGAAGAGTCAATGGTTTGCAGGGTGCTCAATATAGAAGCAGCCCAAACAACATTAAGGGGAAATAATCTCATCTTTATAGATCTTTTTTTTGATAGAAAGACAGATACTGATTTATGGATTTGGGCAGCTGCAATTTTTTGTATCGTTCATATATTTATCTACCTGATACTCAAAATTTAGAAGATTTCTACAATTTGACCATGTTGATTGAGATGACTTTGTTGTAAATCTGATGAGGCACAGTCGTGTCTTGCTAGGCTAGCTGAAGTTTCGGTTGTAATCTTCGATATTCTACTTCAGCAACTTCTTTCTGAAAAGTGTATTCGTTACAATAAGATGTAGGTTATTACACTATGCAATTCTATTTCTCGATTCCATTCCCACCATTCAAAATACCAAAACCGTCCTCCTCGCCCAGATTATCCCCTCCAATCAATCTCTCCAATGACTTCCTCTAGTTCTCGTTTCCATATTGAACTCGAACTCGAACTCGAACTCGAACTCGAACTCGAACTCGAACTCGAACTCGAACTCGAACTCGAACTCGAACTCGAACTCGAACTCGAACTCGAACTCGAACTCGAACATACCATCATCCGTACATGTGCCAAATACGAAAGGAAGCCAAAGCCACACCATCGATCACCAAATCCATCACGATACTTCCACATCTGATGTCCCAAAAAATCAACGCGGATTGTCTTCATCAAATCCGGGACACACGCCTGAACAAAAGTTACGGGGAGTGGGACTAATAGGATAAGTGACGAGAATGAAAAAGGTGGAGAGAAGTATCAATACGAACATCTTGAATCGAGAGGGTGTAGCATCTTCTCTTCATTTGTCTTCATTTGTCTCTACTCTATGAGATTAAAGCCTTCTCATCGAGCGGTTCCAACACTGAATTGAACATTGTGAAATAAATCGTTGACGTGAATATGGGAAGATATGAAGAAAAGGAAATACAAGTCAGCGTTGCACTTTTCATCACCCTCCGATTTTCCATCCATTAACCCTTCCTCTACAGCTTCCAGTTTCCCGTTTCCCGTTTCCAGCTACTCATTATCAATCTCTATCCCCCACCCCCCCATACAATCCCCAACCCTAACCCCAAACCCAAAATTCCAATTCCAATTCCACTCACTAAATATTCACCTGCCTCTCCCCTCTCCCCTCTTTCCTACCATACACTATCCATGTACCCCAAAACACGACTTCGAAGTTAAAATACTACATAACAGTCCAAACTCAAATCTAAATCCAGATTCAAATCCGCTTTTCATTACATGTACTTACTCCTCCTCCTCCTCCTCTTTCTTCTATCTCCCATCCCTCCGCCGCTCTCACCAAAACAACAATAGCAAGCCTTCCCAAAAACGTAATTTCGCATCAAATTTTCACTTCGAATATCTAGCACCCACAATATCAACAATCATCTATTACTACCCGTGGGCACGTTATGAAGCCGTAAATCGGGAATATAGCGGGAGAGAGGGCGTGTTTTTAAGGAGATAGGGCTAAGGCTCAACAATAGATAAATCGATATGCATAGCATCAACATAGGAGAAAAATTGCAAATCAAATCAGATCAACATAGTCAATCATGAACGGTCGAAATTATCATGTCTATCTACTAATCCTTTGCTCATTAAACCTTTCCATCTTTCCCATTTTCCACAATTCCCATGCTCGCTTTTCCATATAAATAATCAACCAGTGATTTATCGCTTACCATATCGTCATACGTAACCTCCAGTCCCATGCCCCATTAACATTTTCCACTTCCGTGTTCTTCTTTCCGTTTTGACCTTTCAATTATCTATTTCGATAATTGAGAAACGTCATATTGTGCAGCATCATGATACAAATCGATCAAACAACCTGCACTCCAAGCTTGTGTTGGAGACTACGATAAAATTAGCACAGATCATCTCAACAAATATAGGAAACAACATACCGAATCAGGACAATAAGCTCCATCTTTTTGTGTCAATTCTGTCAACCCAGCCCAATCACTATTAACGATAGCTTCTTTACAGCCCGCCAATCTTCTCGTGATTTGTTGGAAAGCTTCCGTCTTAGCCGCTGGAGTCGTTCTTCTCTTGAGGTCGAATTTCAACAAAGCTCTTAAGAAGAAACCAGTTGGCCATAACCATTCTGGACCTTGGTGATAGTTTCTTCCCTTTGAAGTTGAGAAATCTTCGCTATCCTCGGAGTTGATGTAGTATGGTCGGTAATTAAGATCAGCTGGATCAAGAGTTGCCATACCAGTAGGTCCACGAAGTACTTTATCCGCAAGGAATAAGGCATTAAGAGCATGAGCATCGTCAAAGAGGTCTGGAGCAACCGTCATGGCAATTGGGAAATTGGATCGTAGTTGATAATCTTCGTACTCTTTGCCAGATTTGTATAAATCCTTGTAAATACCTCTTCGGTTGACAATAGGAGTATTCACATCATACTTGGAGTCATCTTTAGCGTCCAATGGGACATAGTAACAACGTTCGAAGTTCTCTTTGATCTTGTCGGCCCAGTCTGAGAAAGTGATGACTTGCATGTTTGGATCCGAAGTGCTGACGCCAGCATACTTGTACTTGCCTTTCTCGTGTAGTTCGGCTACCCAGCGAAGAGTACTGTATAAGAGACCAGTGATTTCAATAGCGGCTCCATCACGAGGTGTACCAGGAACTCCCTTGCTCTTGGCTTTTTCACTCTCTCCCATCTTGTCCATCCAAGTACCACAGTTATGTTGGTTACCACCGAATATCAGACCAGTTGACCAATCAACTTTGATGTCAATGTTGAATCCCTCGGAGCTCATTTGCATGTCGAGGTTTGGACCGGCATTTGCTTCTCTGAATGACATTCCGGATGCATGACGTTGCAAAGATTCCTGAATAATATCCTCTAAAACTGATGTCTTTGAGTATGCTCTTGGATCATCAGAATCAAAATAGGTATCATCGTAAGGCAAGAATCGTCGGGGCACCTTCTCTTTCAAGAGATCCAATCCATTTGGTACAATGTTGGTATAGTCTTGAATGGTTTGCAACATGAACCAGATTGAATCTCGAGAGTTGTAACGTGGCAAGTTACCACTGCTCAACAAGTTAGGTATCATACCATGCTT
Organism: Botryotinia globosa; assembly: GCA_014898425.1. Classification (NCBI taxonomy): domain Eukaryota; kingdom Fungi; phylum Ascomycota; class Leotiomycetes; order Helotiales; family Sclerotiniaceae; genus Botryotinia; species Botryotinia globosa. Next base: position 3,618,743 of record RCSZ01000001.1, read on the forward strand.
CAAGACACTTGAGAATGCGAGGATATGTTCTCTTGCTTCAGCATAGCGACCTGTACCAAGGAAGAGACCTCTTGCAGAAATAAATACATCCCTACCCCAACATCTAGCCCACTCGACTGCAAAATGCGGCAAGCCGGCTGCTAAAGAAGGTACTGCCTTTTTGGGGTACAAAGATGCAGAATTGACATAACCAGTCTGTTGAACGCTAACCATAGCTAAATCTTGTAAGAACCACTGTCCCTCACGGACATTCTCATTCATCAATGCCAAACTTCGCTCCCAGGCAGCTCGGTAAGCAGTTCGAATGACTAGACCAAAGTAACGGGGAAGCAAAAAGCTTGGCATTTTTCGAATTGCATCGAAACGTTCCTTCAACCAAGCCGTTGGCTGTTGTAGTCGTTCATAACCGGACCTGTTTGACATTTTCTCCAATCGACCGATGATATAGTCAAGTGCCCATTGTCCTTCTCTCAAGTGATTGCACATGGGATGTCCCAAGTTATTGTCTCTGATGATATTCTTGAGCACGCTCCACCAACCTTGTAAACCAGCATATACAAGTTTACCATGACCAGGAATGTCGTAAACTCCATCTTTACCCTCACTAGCATCGAGCTCTTCTGCTTCACATTTATAAAGAACGACGTTCAAATCAACCAAGTCCAATTCTGAAAACGCTGCCTTTGCTCCGGAGGTAACAAATGTATCGAGACCAGTTGCATGCTCAGCAGCAGGTATCCAAGTCTCGAACAATGCGATACTTCCGGGAGGGAATTTGTCTCGAACGGAAATTGTCGTTTCTCCGTCTTTGTATTCCATGCGGACTCCAGGAAGATTAGAAACTTTGCTAGGTAATCCTCTTAGAAACTTCTTGTCCTCTAATGTTTCCTTCTTTGCCTCTTCAGAAGTGTCGACTTCCAGCATCCAGCTGCCAAGATGGCTCGCCTTAGTGCCCCCAAGATGAACTGGGTTAAAACCTCCATTTCCGTTGCCATAACCAGGGAAAGCAGTATGTGCAATAAGGAAGTATCCCTTTCTGGATTCGGGATGCACTCGATGAACAGTGATATACTGATCTTCGTGGTGAATGTATGTTTCTGCGTACCCATCCTTACCCATAATACCATGGATTTGATTGAGAAGTTTCTTGACACCACCGATACCACCTTCACCAGCTCCAGTCTTGACTTCCTTTTCGGAAGAAGCAGAAGTGTATAATCTCGTTTCATGAACGATTTCGACAAGCTTAGGATAAATTTCGTCGTAGCCCATGACGCTACCAATGGCACTTGAACACATGGCAACCAATGCAGCATTTGGTAAAGTGTCTCGGGCATCACGCTTTTGAGCCGGAACTTCGTTGTCATGGGTACAATCCATGAAAAGAGCATGTACTGGAGTATATCTGATGGTGCGAATGATTTCTTTGCCTGGTGTCGATCCATTGGATCTACCATGGGGTGTATTCTGTTCTGCCCCTGATACTTCGTCGACCTCGAAGCTACCAATAGGTCTACCGCCATGTCGATGAACAAGACGACTGACTTCGCCAGTACTCCAAGCCTGCATCGCTTCTCTGATGAGTGAACTTAGACCAAGACGTTTGACGAAAACGTAGTCCATTTCTTCTGACCCGGTGAAAAGTTCGGCAACTACATAAAGATTTGGTCTAATTCTTCTTGCCTCGTCTAGAAGAAATTCAGCTACATGAATAGGTGTAGAGTGTGCATTATCGATACGGAAACCGGTGAAATAATTCGCCATGAGACGTGTGTATTTCGCCATGAAGTCCCACAAGAAAGGACTGTCTTCGCGAGATTCTCCATAACGCAACTTTACACAGTCACCCCAGACAATAACTTCACGGCGCAGATACGCACGAGATTTAGGACCGGCATTGTCAATAAGTGCATTTGCAGCCCAAATCCAGCCGTTATTTGCTAGAGCAAGGTCTTCTTGATTGTGTTTGGAGGTAGTAGAATTCTTGGGTAATCTGGTGAAGTAGGATTCAATGAGAGGATTTTTGTCGTCAATTGGACCGAGTTTTGGGCCATTATCGTCGAGACGGACATATTTGGTGCGGTTGAACAGCTGGTCGAGAATCTCAGCAACATCAACATCGTATTCTTTGTAGTATGGAAGGTTGACTTCGTCCAAGATGTTAGTCAAACGGCTTCGAGCTTCAGCACGATCGGCACCATCGGACTTATCGCCTTCGAATCTTCCAAACAAGGCTGTGAGCAGTGCTGCACCAACTTCTGGGTTGATCTTCCTTCTAAATCTTTCACCAAGTCTGTCTGTGTTGAGCATTCCTTTCTCTCTCAAGAATGTTGCCTGCTCCACAACAGAGGCATTTTTGATAGCTTCTAAACCACCAAAGCCAGAACCACCAAACCCACCCTCTGGGAATGAGATCTTGTTAGCTGCCCAAGCCTCTACTACTGCATCGGCATCTCTCTCAATCTCGATAACATAGTATTCCCATAGACGGAGTTTGGCAATGACTTCGGTTTTAACGCCTGCCATGACCTTGACCAAATCCTCAACAGAATTGAGCGTAGTTGGGAGATCAAGTTTGGCAAGATCTTTACTAAATTCTAGCAATTTAGTGTCCAACTCTAAGGCCGAACGCAACCATGGTGCTGTTGACACGTTGTAGCCAACTTCAGGGTGTTCCTCAAGCCATGCGCTATTGTTCGCAGTGTGGTTCCAGACCACATCGGTCAATCCCAAGAGACCATGGTTCTCTTCCATGCTCTTGACCAGTTTTTTGACGTCTTTCTCGCCATCAGGGAAGCACTCGGGATCCCATGAACATTGATCATATATACTATATGGAGAATTTGATTCACCACGCTTCTGCAAAGGGGTAAAATGAACCATGTTGTAACCTCTCTCGCTGATTCCCCGGAGATGCTTTTCCCAATCCTTGGGGTACTTTCCCATGAATTTTGAAATGACCGAGAAGACTGACAATGCAGGCAAAGGCAGTTGCCTGCCTTCCAGCATCAAAGTTGGAGCAACATCAATGTAGTATACTGGAGATTTGGTAGTTTCGATGGGAGCGGTATTTGTATCATCCAAGTCCGGCAGAGCTTTGTATGTAGTATAAAATGCGAATGCGCCAGCTGAATGAATGGGTATCGAGATTTCAATGGTACGATTAAAGTCTGGTTCCAATCTATACAGTCAGTTTTTGCAACAGATGCAGATTTGCGGGCAAAGACTCACTTGAATTCACGGAACTGGTCTCTTTGAAACTGTACACCTTCCTCGGGAATGTTCACCCAAAGACTGCCTTCTCGACATATCGAAGATGTTCCTTCGATAGCAAAACGGACAGTTATGGGCTCTGTGCCTTTAGGTGTCAGATAGATATATCCTCCAGATACATCGGGACTCCCATCATCCTTGAGAGGGAGTAGATAGATTTCGTTGGAAACCATATTCTCTGGCGCTGTAGATTTGGCGAATCAACAACGTGAGGTATTATTGAGAGCGATTATTGCGGGAGAACTGGGTTCCAGAAGCGATCGGCACAAATCAAAAAGACGACACAGGCTGTAAAAAGGTGAAGATAGAGAGAAGGATATGAAGCAAAAAAAACGACAGAGATGGAGCAAACGATGGGGGATGGAGTTGAGGTGTACTTTTAAGAAAAACTCATAGGAAAGTGCATTAGTTTTAATTATAAGTGGCATAGGTAGCTTCCAAGTGTTTGCTGATGGTTTGATAGAGGTAGGTTGGAAGCGGGGCCCCTTTGGAGTTGGTGGGTTGGTGGGTGGTGGGTGGGCAGACAAACATATGGGACAATGGTGGGAGAGTGGGCGCGGGTAAGATGCTGGTCAGTCAAACCATAGGAAAGACCCGGCTTGTTAGCAAAGATACAAGGGAATCTATTGGACGTGAGGAGTTTGGAATGATTTAGGATGGAAAAACTGAACGTGATACGTCATGATGAAAATAATACCTAGTAAGTGACAATGTCCGTTGTGTTGGGATTGATATACCGGTGTGGTGGTCTAGACCATTTCGTCTTCTTTGCTCCGAGTATCTACTGATGGATTTTGATATAAGCTTTGGAAATGATATGGATGAAGAAAAGATGTACGAGGAGAGGAGTGTTTAGTTGTAAGGATGTTCTGTGTAGTAATTATATTTACTTCGTACGCCCAAGTACTACCTTGTATGTTATACCTCCCTCCAGGTATTACTCTTCATACTTCCAGATACTTACTACTTTATATACTATATCTGTTTTCAAGTACCACCAGTACTATCTTGAATATTATAGCTGCCTCCAAGCATTTGCTCTATATATTATACTTCGGTACTTTCCAAATACTGTTCTGCGTCTTATAATTACTTGCAATTACTACTTCAACTTCCTTCACATCATTCGGTTGTCGGGTATCTCCCTCCCTTAACCTAGGTAGGTAGATATACGGACGGCTAGGCCAGGGGTTCAGGGGCTGGGCTGCTAACATCATAATAAACTTCATCTAGTTTTCATCTCATAGCAAAAAAATAAAATCTTGTCAACTACCTACCAGAGTCATGAATGATAACAATCCTCATACCGACAACATGTGTAAGTACCGACCTATATCACAATACAAGAGTTTCATATTGTCTTCCCCACCTACAACTCCAACTCCAGATCCAAATCCAACTCGAGCACCAGTCCAGCACATAAACCTTGACATGAAAAGGTAGAGAGATCATACAATCACGAATGCAATTCGCACGCTCAAGTTGGGCTATTCATGCTGTGTTCACACATTCATCCAATGTTCAATCAACTGCATATTACCAGCAAGTCGTTTGTCACCTCCTGGACTTCCACAGCATTTGCACCCATAACTTCCATGGCGCTTATTGGATCCCGCTGTCGTTTGGGTACTCGTACAGCGTCAAAACAGCTTCCCATGGGATTTTGAAAAAGCCACAATGGCGCTATAAGAATGCACTAAACCAATTTCGAAAGCGGTCAGCTGCCCCCTGGTTCAATCACGAGCTATTCACAAGCTATCACAAGTGACAGAAGAGCTGGGCAAGCGAGGCTTTTTGGTCTCAACATTCTGCTATCTCAAAGTCTCTCAAAGTACTTGGTATTTTGCCTCCCTTTGCGTGTCCTGATTACCTATCCTTTCTCTTGATTCCTTCCTTCCTTCCACGTCATAACATATGTGCATGCTCATAAGGTTTACAGCAGCATCAAATCAAACTCTTCGAAGAATAGCACAGACAGCTCGACATCTCAACACCCCTCAAGTGAATAAAATGGCGACCTTGGGAGCATGGAGTAAAAAGCACAAGGTGACAGTGGTTGGGTCCGGTAACTGGTAAGTTACTATCAAATCAGAACCGAGGAAATCAATCATTTTATTGATATCTGCTAGGGGCTGTACCATTGCAAAGATTGTAGCAGAGAACACAAAACAACATTCCGATTTATTCGAGGAGGAGGTTCAGATGTGGGTTTATGAGGAGGAAGTTACCATACCAAAAGACTCGAAACACTACGATGCCTCCAATGATTCTCCTCAAAAGCTTACTTCGATCATCAACAAATACCACGAGAATGTGAAATATCTGCCAAATATCCAGCTTCCAGCCAATCTCATCGCCAATCCGTCTGTAGAAGATGCAGTTGCAAACTCCTCGGTTTTGATTTTCAATCTTCCTCATCAATTTATCGGTCGCATCACAAAGCAACTCCAAGGACACATCCTACCATTCGCGCGTGGAATTTCTTGCATAAAAGGTGTGAATGTAACAGCCTCAGAAATCAGTCTTTTCAGTGAATGGATCGGCGAGGGATTAGGAATCTACTGTGGAGCACTCTCGGGTGCTAACATCGCCAATGAGATTGCAATGGAGAAATGGTGTGAGACTACGATTGCCTATGATCCACCCTCGATGGACTCGCGGGCCACGACTCCAACTGGACCCTCCCCATCAAGCTCTCAAGTAAACCTCACCATTACACCTGCAGATGAAGAACATAAAGATGTCAAGGGAAGAGTCAGCAAGACAAAGTTAAAGGCCGTACCATCGGAATATCCGCCAATGGATCACGCCTTGTTCAAGACATTATTCCATCGTCCATATTTCCATGTTCAGATGGTTTCCGATGTAGCAGGTGTTTCTCTTGGCGGAGCTCTCAAGAACATCGTTGCACTAGCTGCGGGTTTCGTTGAAGGACGTGGTTGGGGAGACAATGCAAAGGCGGCTGTTATGCGAGTGGGCCTTCTTGAAATGGTCAAATTTGGCAAGGAATTCTTTGGAGAGACTGTTCATGGTGGTACTTTCACCGAACAAAGTGCTGGCGTTGCCGATTTAATCACAAGCTGTAGTGGAGGACGAAACTTTAGATGTGCGAAGATGGCAATTGAAAGAGGAGTTACTGTCGATGAAGTTGAGAACACGGAATTGAATGGACAAAAATTGCAAGGTACTAGTACTGCAAAAGAAGTCAATGAATTTTTGAAGTCTAGAGGAAAGGAAGGCGAATACCCACTATTTACTGCGGTCATTAGTAAGTCATTGAGTCTACCTATACTTGTAAAGATCTCGCGTACTGACTAGATCAGATATTCTGGAGGGCAGAAACACTGTTGATGATATCCCGGATTTGTTGGCCAAGTCGGATGAGTGAGAATTACAATAGCAATACATGGGACGGGCTTACGGTAAAGACTAGATAGAAGACGCAAGTCTTTGATTAGAAGGGTAGATGAATATTATGGCTTACATCAATTCTCTTTTTCTATTCTTCCTCGGAGATCAATCTTCAAGGTCCGTAAGATTTCCTCCGGACCGATGATTTAGACTTATTTCTCGGAGATCTTCCCTCGGAGATCTGTAGAAGCCATCCATGCTCACTATACGACGAGGTTCTGATTCCTCTGAAGATTTTGGTTCACCGTTTGGTGGGTTCCAGACCAATCAACGATCCACGTTAATAATTACAGGGGCTGACCCCACCAATGACATCGCTAAAACTTGTTGTTGCCCGGTGAATCATACGTCTCGAGCTTCTCAATGATTGCCCCGCGTACAGATTTCCAGAACAATTAATTCCATCTCTCAAAGAAAAATAATCTCACCTCAGCTCAGCATACTTGTTGAATATAAGAATCTGTCGATTGAAGGAAAGCATTATCACGAAATATAAAAGAAACACATTTACCTAAAGATGTCGGTAAGTTACCAAACAAACACTCTTCTCAATCATTCAAGATGCCTCATTTCACAAGAAACCACTCTGACTCATTGAAGGCCTTCTACATAGAAAATCAGAGCGTTGGAAACAAGGACAGTACTGAAGATTGGCGCAGTAAGTACTGGATATTCCCGTTGCTCCGGCTCGTATCAAAGAGTGCGACTGACAAAGCTTCCCTACAGTTCGAGGATACAACCCATTGACACCTCCCGATTTGCTTCAACATGAAATTCCTCAAACCCCAGAATCGAAAGCAACAGTCTTAAAGGGTCGCAATGAGTCCGTCGATGTTGTGATTGGTGCAGATAAGAATGGCAGACTACTAGTAGTCATCGGCCCATGTTCAATTCACGATCCTGCCGCTGCGCTCGAATACTGCGACAAGCTCGTAGCTCTCAAGAACAAATACGAAGATGATCTATTGATCGTCATGCGCTCTTACCTTGAGAAACCAAGAACAATTATTGGCTGGAAAGGACTCATCAATGACCCTGATATCGATAATAGCTTCAAAATCAATAAGGGATTGAGGATCAGCAGACAATTGTTCGTGGATTTGACGGCGAAGGGAATGCCAATTGCTAGTGAAATGTTGGATACTATTTCACCACAATTCCTGGCAGATTTGTTGAGCGTTGGAGCTGTTGGGGCTAGAACTACTGAGAGTCAATTGCACAGAGAATTGGCCAGTGGATTGAGTTTCCCAGTCGGATTCAAGAATGGTACCGATGGTAGTCTTGGTGTGGCTATCGATGCAATGGGTGCCGTGCGACATCCTCATCATTTCTTGTCAGTTACCAAGCCTGGTGTCGCTGCCATTGTTGGCACAGTTGGAAATGAGGATTGCTTCGTCATTCTCAGAGGTGGTACTAAGGGTACTAATTATGATGCAAAGAGTATTGGAGAGGCAAAGGCTGCGCTTGAGAAGAATGGTGTCAGACAGAGATTGATGGTTGATTGCAGTCATGGAAACTCATTGAAGAATCACAAGAATCAACCAAAGGTTGTAGCTGTTTTGGCTGAACAAATTGCCGCAGGAGAAGATGCCATTATGGGTGTCATGATTGAGAGCAACATTAATGAAGGTAAGATCACTCAACCAATTTTTATGACGAATTATCACTTACTCTGTCATTAGGTGCCCAAAAGGTTCCAAAGGAAGGAAAGTCTGGTCTCAAACATGGTGTCAGTATTACCGATGCTTGCATTGGATGGGATGACACCGAGTCGGTTCTTGAAGAGCTAGCAAACGCTGTTAAGCAAAGAAGAGAGCTCAAGAACAGTTCAAATGGCGCAAAGGGTATCAGGTTGGAATTGGGGTGCATATAACGAGCATAGTCATGTATCTTTCGTCAGTAAGGAGTTATTGGTTTGTGAAAAAAGGTCTTCTGAATAGTTACATTTTGCAACGCAATGGATATAGATAATTTTGCAGTCATTTTGTGGTTTTGTTCGTGTGTGAAAAGACCAATCATGTTGTGCTTAATACAATTTGTCAGCATTGAAAGGGCAAGAATCATATCTGACAAAATGACAAAATACATGACAGCTAAGAAAAAAGTCAAAAAATTCAACATCTAGTGTATCTTCATTACAACGTAAAAATAGCATTGTAAACTTCCATATTGCCGGGGATGATTTTAATAATTGAGATTTTGTAGCCATGATTGTCCGAGAAATAATCGTGGAATGAATTTCAGCCAATCAAAATCCATTCAGTGGTAAGCCTATGCCTAAGGCATAATTTAGCTTCTTTTTCGGATCATTTTCGAACTATCTGTCGCCGCACCCTCACAACTTCAATCTCGAATCCTATTATTCAATTGATCAGTCAAACTCACCTTGAACTGATTCCCAGATCAAGGCATATTTTGCACAATATGTTGGCCAGATCATGCCTGCGCTCGACGCGCTCGTTCGGGGGAGTACGGAATAATGCAATTAACGCTACAAAGGTATAATGATTCCCCATCCCCGAGGTCATGATACACAACAATTCGATGTGGGCGGCAGTGATAGCATGGGGGCAGTCCAATGTGTTGAGCTGAAGACTAATGTTATATCTTGCAGCGGGCCGCATCTACTTCCACTTCCGTCGAAGCCGCTTCTCCCTTCGGTATCAACATGGCTGCAGGTGCTGCTACCGCAGTGGCGGCAGGATCCCTCGCCTGGTACTATCATCTTTATGGCCAGCCATTAAACGCTATGACACCAGTTGAAGAAGGGTGAGTAGTCACATATCTTTCCAAGTCAGGTCGAACATTTGTGGGTTGATAGGAACTTCGGCAATACCAAATGAAGACTGCAAGACAAGCAGCATATAAGTTAGAATACAATACTGATCCGACACCAGTCTTCATCCAACACAGTACCCATGGGTCCACCAACAATACGCAAAGACATTCGATCACCAAGCGTAAGAATCCTATTTTCTATTAAGAAAATTGGCCTGTTTTAACAATAAAGAATAGATTACGAAGAGGTTTCCAAGTTTACCAAGAAGTTTGCGCATCATGCCATTCTTTAAGCCGTATTCCATACAGAGCTTTGGTCGGTGTTACACACACAGTCGATGAGGCCAAGGCTATGGCCGAAGAGAACGAATACGACAGCGAGCCAAACGATGAGGGTGAAATCGAAAAGCGACCTGGAAAACTCTCCGATTACCTCCCATCCCCATACAAGAACGATGAGGCCGCTCGTGCTGCCAACAACGGAGCTTTGCCACCTGATCTCAGTTTGATGGTCAAGGCCAGACACGGCGGTGCCAACTATATTTTCAGTTTGTTGACTGGTTACCCAGATGAGCCCCCAGCAGGAGCCAAGGTTCCAGAAGGACTCAACTTCAACCCATATTTCCCCGGTACCGGTATTGCTATGGCTCGTGTTCTCTACAATGAACTTGTCGAGTATGAAGATGGTACCCCAGCATCAGCATCACAAATGGCCAAGGATGTTGTCGAGTTCCTCAACTGGTCAGCCGAGCCTGAGATGGATCAACGTAAGAAGATGGGCATGAAGGTTTTGGTTATTGGATCTATGCTTTTCGCATTGAGCATTTGGGTTAAGCGTTACAAGTGGTCTCCTATCAAGACAAGAAAGATCGTGTATAACCCACCTAAGACTGGCAACGGTCCTGCACATCACTAGATTCTCAATTTCATTTGTTTAATCGGGGAGCGAAGGGCAAGAAATAAATGTGCTACTAGTTTTATCTTACTGCGCGAATTGTATAAAGGAGAAGTTTTAAATGAGGGTGGTAGATAAAAGCTTCACTTTGGGAGCTAATGCTCAAGAGTGGTAGCAAAATAGATGTGTCCCAATATCCATTCGACTTTTAAAGATTCTCACGAAAACCCTACATGATAAATTTCAAGATCACCACTCCTGTAAACTACAAAGCTTCCCGATATCAATTAATCATTCGTTCAAATATAAATCCAAATTGTACTAGTAACTTCAGTGGACCCTTGGGGTGAATATTGCTGCAGTAACTGAAAAAAGTCACTCGGTAAATGTAAAAAAAAGTTGATACCCCAGATTTTCGAGTCCCGTCGGCAAACTTTTTTTTTTCTATTAGTAAACTTTATTAAATCAATACAAAATTGTTCGCAAATTTATTTTTCTTGGTCTTAGCCTTGAAATTTGAATTCTTTGGGTTTTAGCTGTTAGTCTTTGTATCAATTGATCTGCCAAGAGCAATTTACATCAATCCTTCTAAGACATGGCAAAGCGAAACAGTACTCAGGCGGCGGGGTCGCCAGCCGCAACGGAAAAGAAAGGTGATGATGTTACAATGACCAATGAAAATGCGGGTGAAGCCAAGGGAGAGGTTTCTTCATCTGCAAAACCATCTCAAGATAAGGTATACTTCACAACTCTTTGCATTTACCATGATGAGCATTTGGAAAGTAGCTAACCTTTTCAATCAGAATGAAAGCGCTGCGCCAATCGACGGTGAACAAGCTACCAGTAGCAATAAACGCAAACGCGATTTCAAAGCCGAGCGCGAGGCCAAGAGACAGAGGAAGGAAGAGAAAAGTGCACCTAAGAAAGCTGCAGCTGTAGTGCGAGAGGCTGAGGAGGCGATTGCGAGAGAAAAGAGGTGGGCGGAAAAAGCAGAGGCGAAGAAGATTAGAGAGGAAGAAGTGGCTAGGTTGAGGGAGCAGAAGAAAGAAGAGAAGGCGAAGAAGCATGCGGAGAATTTGAGACAGCAGGAAGAGGATAGACAGAAGAGGGTAGAGGAGAAGAAGAAGGAGGCGGAGGCGAAGAAGAGGGATGCGGAGGAGAAGAGGAAGGATAGAGAGAGGATTCAAGCGTTGGAGAAACAGGTTAGGGATTTGAAGAGGGGACATGGGAATGGTAAGGGGAAGGGGAAGGGAGCGAAGAGGAGTTGGGATAAGAAAGCAAAAGGACCGAAAACTTCGGAATTCTTTGGAGCGGGGTTGAAGGCACAGGTTATTGGTGATGATGATGATGAGGAGGAGGTCGAGGAGGAGGCAAATAAGGAGGTTGCTGAAGAGGCAAAAGAAGAAATTAAGAAGATCAAATCGAAGCGCAGTTGGAAGGACCTCAAGAAGGGAAATGTCGCACCTACTGGTCTGGAAGCAAAGATTGCTGCTGCGAGAGCTTCAGTAGCCCAGGCTGAGGATGCGTTGGATGACGATGTTACTATGGAGGATGCTCCCGCAGTCAACGATGAGCAGGAGAATGAGGCCGAAGAGGGAACCTCTGAACCAGCTGTCGGTAACTCCGATGTCGTCGCATATCCTTCTCTTGACCATTTGATCGAAGATAACGCCGAAGATAGTCCCGAGTCTGCTGCCGAGTCAGATGCTCCAGCGCAAACAGAAGTTGATGCGGAGAATCCAGAGGAAAATTCCGATGTTAAGGCAGATGAGGAGCAAGCAGATGAGGATATCTCCGAAAAAGATAGCGGAGAAACCTCGCCATCCGTTCAAGAAGACAAAGCCGAAGATGATTCTTCTGAGGAGAATGCCGCACCTGTAGCCGACTCAGATCTGGAAGTTGAAGAGCCAAAGGAGGATGTCGAGGTCAACGCAAGTGCAAAGAAGCGTTCGAGGAAGAGAGTCAGAAACAATAATCGCTTGGAGGCTGAAGATACACCAACAAAACCTATAACACCTGCTTCATCTAAGAACCAAAAAGTTAAGACACCCACAGCCACACCTCTTTCATCGAAGAACCAAAATGTCAAAACACCTACAAAATCACCTGCACAAACAAAGGTGACAGTTGCAAAGAAGGGCAGACCTCCAGTGAAGGCGGCGAACAAGGCTCAGACTGCCCCCAAATCTTCTAACGTATCAGGAGATTCCAAATCGCCAAAAGCCAAGCGCGGAAGAGTACCAAAAGCTAGAGCTGCCATTCTTGCCTCAGCACCAGGACTTGATTCTCCAGCTAGGAATACCAGGAGATCGGCAAAAGCCAACCACTCGTAGAAGACCCAGAGTCTACGAGTGGTGGTCAACTTCTGGATATTAGTTTGAGTCACCATAGCTGCGAAATTGATGAAGGCACTGTTTATGAGTTGGGAGGAACAGATATGAATACGGGAACCAATAATGATAATGGTGATGATGATGTTTACGAATCAATCACCTGCGAGTCCCCGGAACATTTCAATCACGAATCTCAAACACTGTCAAAAACGCTACAATCATTTAACGATATGGAACTACCTATCCTGAGGAAGACGGAATCACTCAATCTTAATGCTTATGAGAGTGACTCCTCTGAGCTATCTGATCTAAGCATAACCAAGCACCCCTTTCTAGCATCAGGTAGTAGCGGTTTTGATACGATTAAAGTTGATGTTCCTAGTCTTCTGAGATCAGGAAAGAAACAAGGACCGCCTATGCATTCACCTTACTTTGCTCTACCACCATCTGCCACTCCATCTAAACTTGGGAAATCCATAGCTTTAACAGGAGAATCTACAAACAAAAATCCTTCTCCAAAAAAGGAATCTCCTAAAAAACGGCCTCCTGGCATAATATCATGTATCCCTTTTCCACCTTTGTCTGCACCTCATTTTGGACTCATCCAAGAAAAACTTGCTCATGATCCGTTTCGACTTCTCATAGCCGTTACATTTCTCAATCGTACTCATGGTAAACAAGCCATCCCAGTTTTCTACACCCTAATGGACCAATATTCTACCCCACAATCAATAGTCGATGCTCCCAAAGAAGACATTGTTTCGGTAATCCGACATCTAGGCCTACAAAACCAACGCGCAGCTACTTATCAAGCTTACGCCAAAACCTTTTGCGAAAATCCACCAGTGAAAAATAAACGGTACGCGGTCCATGATTACCCCACTAAAGGACTCGGTCGCGACGTCAAGAAAAGCGAGGTCCTTCCCGAAGAATTCGTAGACCCGCGTACGGGCTGGGAAATTGGACACATGACCCAGGGACCCTATGCGATTGATAGTTGGCGAATTTTTTGTAGGGATATGTTGTTGGAGAAAGCGAAAGGATGGAATGGCGAGGAGAGTGAGGAAGAAGGTTTTCAACCTGAGTGGATGAGAGTGCTTCCTGAGGATAAGGAGTTGAGAGCGTTTTTGAGGTGGATGTGGTTGAAGGAGGGGTTTGAGTGGGATCCGATAACAGGGGAGAAGGAGGTTGCGGGGAAGGGGGTCATGAGAGCGGCGTTGGAGGGGAGGATTGCTTGGGACGAGGGGGGTGGGATGAGGATTTTAGATAGGGTGGGGGAGGTAGAGGTGGAGGTGGAAGGGGTAGATGTTGACACTGTTGGTCAGGTGGATGGATGAAAGTCGGAATGTTAGATGGATGAGCTTGTTTTCTGGCATAATACTTGTTTGATATAGAGCTTAGATGATGTTGTATACTCTCTCTGTGTATTTTAGAAATATCGCGTGTGGAGTTCGGAAATAACAGATCAAAACAGAAAATCGAAATCAAAAGTAAATGGAATCACGGATCTGAATTCTGTCTCTTCTTTTCTTCCGCGTGTGTATATCTGAGAACTTCAGAATCGTGATTTCTCCAATTTCTCCTGTTTTCTTAGGGTTGGATAGCTAATTCAAGTAGGAGGATTGTGTATATTCCGAATGCTCTAGCGAGTGTTCAAGCACTCTAATTAGTCATTCATGTGTGTTCTAAGTCGTAAGTCACGAACCCACAGACTGATGCAGAGTTATCATACTCATAGAGGACTGACAGCCAGAAATCAGATCAGAAAGTGGAAGTGGGAAAAAAGATACACTCGGAAGTATCTATCTAGTATGATGACACAGCCTTCCTTTCCTTTCCTTTCTTTTCTCCATATTTCACATTTCATAATTTATCTTGTACTGTTAGCTGTATTGAAGAAAGAAACTGGTTGGACTGTATAGATAGACTGTATTGTATGTAGGTGGGACAACTAGTCAGTCAGTTAGTTAGATGTGTTGGGATGAAGAGAAGAGGGCATTTCTTTGATTTGTGGATGGGAATGGGAATGGGAAATGGTGGGTGTTGGTTTGTAGGGGTTTGGGGTCGTAGAGTTGGAGATAGATATCTAGGTATGTGGTTTTGATGCTCTTCTTGAAACTTCTGTTTTATGAACGGAATGGAATGGGGAACTGTATGAGAGTTTTGTGTCCGAGTGAGTGCACTCAATGATTGACTGCTCAGTTGTTAGAAAGATATATTAGTTAAGTTAGCTTCCTGTTGTCTACTTGTATGAAATTCGGAATATCTATGATTATCTAGATGAAGAATTTTCTGACATTATCGAAGATCTTATAGGTGTTGGTGCATGGAAGGGGGAAGGAAATCCGGGGTCCTTTTCTAGCAATTGGAAAACTTGTCGGAGGTTTGGTTGTTTACTTTTTGGAAAGTTTGAGTCTTTGAGCTTTAAAACGCGCTTTTCTATGGAAAGTTTCCTAATCGGATGATTCGTGATCCTGGAAGTGACTGTTGTGTTTGAGGTTGTGCGTTTTGGGACAAGGAAGATTTGAGATAGATACCTCTACTGTCTATGTCTGGATATCTTGGTATTAGTAGTGATGAAGTTTCTCACAGTTTCTTATCTGATATGATTGCCTGTTCATATTCAGAAATGTTTCAATCCGACACTTTTCAACTCCTGAATTTGAAATCCTGCGTCATCGAAAGACTTAAGAAAGCTATTGTGTCTTATAGCTGAGATTGAGGATCTTTTTGGGAACTCCAATACAACCCCGTGGTCTCTTTGTTCCAACTGGATAAGCATTGGTGTTCTTGCCATGTGTGAGTCTCAGAATGTGCAGTTTTGGGGAGTGATTTTGAGGTGACTAGAATCCGATTAAAAACTTACCTCATGGAGTGATGCTCATGTGGAGAAATCAATTTAATAACAATCCGCTGGACTGTTCCACAGACCCATTGTTTTTATATATACTTTCTTTCTAGGAGAATTTTCAGGTTCGTTGATTGGGATACCAGACCCATGATGTTAGAAGTATAGCGAAGATAGGAGAGGGTTCGTGTAAGTTAGTCATTCACAACAAGAATAGATCATTCCTCCGGATGTTATTCCTTTCTTGATTCCACCATATCAGTCTATTTCGTTCTCGACAATTTCGTTCTCGGCAATATCTCCCTCGGGTATATATTACAATACCATTCATCCATTCCAACTCTCATTCTTCACAAACTTCAATCACATCAACCTCTCATACCCTCGAACCATCACCACATCCAATCTCAGCAGACTATGAGAGGATTTCGAGCCACATGGCGCGCAAGCCAAGCCTCTCCTTCGGTAGAAGCGACGATTACCGAGCCTGAACACCATTGTACATGCACGAAAGTGACCGTTCAACAGCAACCTTCCGGAATATATATCGGTGTATTCCCAGCACTGGCTGTATCTTTTGTGTTATGCATAGGCTTGATATTCTCATGGCCATCGGTAGAAAACAAAGCAGCTTGTACTGGATGGTTTTGCATCTTTCGGAGGGGATGAGGTTGCATTAGGTAAACTTGGAAATTAAAATTTAATGTTTCTGCAATTTTTGGAGTACATGATGATGTTATAGTTCAAATTTCCTGTGTTATAATCTCATTTTCTTTCAATAAATTGGCTGCAGATTGTAACAAATCTCCACGAAGACATATTTCAGAACATTTGACTTATCAACTCCTGCGTTTTCCCAAACTCTTCCCCTTCACATTATACCTTTGACAACACTTCGAGATTGTTCCTCGCGTTTCGTCTCAAACGTCATATATACATACAAATAGTCTGAGTCTCCATATCTTGTCTTCACTTCAATGATTTTCTCCTCATAAGAATCAAATCAAGAGGCAGAATTTACACGCGACTTTACAACTCAAATCGCGAGTATGCGGCCTCGCAATGAAATCCCTGAAATCATGGCTTCTGGTTCTGAGATAAAATCTACAAACATGCAATCTTCTCTTACAAACGAAGTACGATCACACCGCCGAAGTCCCGCGTTCAATGGTGCGCGCCTAGGAATAACATATTGTGGTCATTACTCACCCGGCCAAAGATGTCGCCTACCTCTACCATCCACCTCACAGCAAGAGCTCATTAGTACCGAAAGTGTACTTCCCGAATCTTTGAACCTTACAACCCCCTCACCCATCAACGAAGTTCGATCCACAAAACCTACATCTCATTATCTCACCCCTCCAACTCCACCGCGTAACCAAGACAACAACATTCTCTCTCTTATCCGCCGTATCTTCGAAGTAAACAACCACGATACCAATTTCCTGACTCTCTGGAAACCGCATCTCGATGATCTGACCTCGACTACCTGCATGAGAAATCGGGTTGCGTTGGAAATGGTCGCAGGGTTGCAAAATTTGCGGAACCGAGAAGTCAAGTCAGGCATTTATAAATTTGTCTTGGGCATGTTCTGGGGACATCTTTCTTCGTATGTGTTTGGAGTCTCTCCTGGGATTGGTTTGGCTGTTCTGGTGGTTTATGCATTTATTTCTTGGAAAGCTTGGCGTGAGATTTGGGATGAAGAGAGTTTTCTCAATGTGTACGTTTAGTGATGCGGTTGGGTCTGACCGTACGGGGAACCCAATGTCATTTTTCGACTGTAGGTTTGGGTTCGTTCTGGCAGAAATGAGTGCGAAATTTGCCCGTTGCAAGCACCGGACGAGGTTGATCATGCGACTTGATACGAACTTGAACGGCAGGGTTATTGCTGGGTCAGTTTGGCATGATACATTTATGGCTACGGTAGCATTGGGATTTGAGTTATGATTAACTACATAAATCAACAGAGCTAGCTTGATAGATGTACGAGTGCTCTGTTACTTTTGTTCTCGTTCTTGAAATTGCTAGCAAGTTCTACAAGCATGTGTGCTTCCATATGTAAAGCACCATAGTCTACAATTCATGAAGCTCTATTAATTTCCAGAATATGTTGATGTTATCCATATACACATATCACATACAGTTTCTTGCATGAAAATAATTCTCAATCACGTTCATACCTAGGACTTCGATCTCAATATCAAGAGCACAAACTTTATTTTCAACCAAGAAATCGACATCTCAATTATACCACGTCTATCTAGTCACCTAAACCATGGATTCCGTCTTCTCATTCATATTCGGGTCGAGCTATTTTCAATCCGAGGTTACTCATACCACGAGTGGAAACTCTTCTCACAACTCAAGTTCAGCCCAATCTTCTTTTTCTTCAATATGGTCTTCAGAATCGCAATTTGATAGAGCTGAAGCTGCTAGTTTCCCCTTGGGGTTTTATGATTGGTAGAAGTTAATGTTAGCACTAGGCCGAAATATCAATTCCTCATTGAAACACTTTGAATCAATTGGAAACAGAAAAGGGTGGAAATGGAGACAAGAAATAGTACTTGGGTTGAGTTGCGGAGAGTAGGTAGTTCAGAATCAATCTGGCAATAAGAGTTCGCTGGGATGAATGTAATTCATGAAAACAGAACCGATAATACGACTTCGCTTGGAGTCATTACGAAGAATAGGTTTTGCAAGACATCTATTAGTATTGAATTACAACTTGTATTTCATTTACGTATGCTTTCATCGACATCTTTCCCTTGTGAATATTGATATATCACCTTGATTCTTATGAGATGAATTCAGATTGATCATTTTGTCAGGGGAAACGACGAGACGCGAGAAGATTATCGAAGTGAAGTTTTCATAGATCATTCTAGCAATCAAATTTCTGGAAGCGTTCCGATCAAATCAAGAAACTCACTAGAACTTTCTTGACTTTTAGTCTATGCATCTTTGAAGTATAAAAGCATAAAAGGAATATACTTCGTTCTGACATCCTCTCTCTGACAATTTCCTCAAATTCCACATCGCAAAACTACACTTCCTCAAACTTCTCATCCCAAAGCCACGATCACCAATCCGTAATGGGATCCTACTTCTCAACTCCCCGCACCGAAGATAACAATATCCCCATATCTCAAACAGCTAACTATTCCAACTATCAATCATCATATTTCACCCACCCCTCCACAGGTGACTCGTGGACCGCAGGATTCATAAGCCCGAATAACACTACCGGTCGTCCTCGAAGTAATCCTTACTCCAGTAATTATCTCGATCCAGGTTGGGTTACTCCAATTGTTCGGAATGGTAATTCTCGCAGATTCACATAGATTTTAGGTGCAGATGAGGTGTGTGTTGTTGAAGCTTGCTATGTGGAGACTGGGATAGCTTGATATCGGGTTCTGGTATCAGAAATTTTCGATCTTGTTTACTGTAGATACTATCCCTTAGATGGGATCTTGTAATCTGGGTTAAACATGCAGGATAATAGCCGCTACAGTCAGAGAGGAGAGCTTATAGTGATTATGATAAAGGGCATTGCAAATCAGCATTCAGACCAAGAGAAAAAGATGCAGAATAAGATCAAAACACTAGTGGCATCGTAGCTAAAAATCAAATCCAATGAATCCTGCCATCAAAATAACCCAGTGAATGCTTTCATCCGCAACTGACTGGTACCTCGCGAAAATAGGCATACAAACGTGAAACAATTCAATCTCATGCCACTCATTTTAATAGAAGCTCGTTATTCCATTCCCCAAGATGTATATGAGAAACTTCCTTTTGCAGATCAACCATACATATTTCACGTTTACCAGAATATCAGGTCACATTCATAGATATCATTCCGATGTCGTTGAAATCCTCACCATATAAAGCGTAAGCAATATCAATCAGTAAGTTTACAATCCCCGAGATCGATCATCAGAACAAGCGTATAAGCTAGCATACTGCCACATCAATTTTCCCATAATTACCATACCAATCAATTGCTAGTAAAAATTACAGTCAAATAACCCCCAGAACATACTTCCCTTATACACATAATTCCCCGCCATTATTCAATACTGAGAACTCGCGATATCTTTTCCTAGGTACCTATTTATCTATACCAGTAGTAAACCAACCAAATCTCCAAAAAGTGGACACTCGCCCCTCCTCGCTTAAATCTCTTACAGAAAACTTTTCTCGCTAAAGAACATTACTTTATATTTTTATCCTCAACCACATTCCTCAACAAAAACAACCAATAATCCGGCATGGTGTAGTGGCTAGCATTTCCGCCTCTCATTTGAAGCTTTATAGATTCAATCAGGTCGCGGGAGACCGGGGTTCAATTCCCCGTACCGGAAATAACTTTTGCTCTTTTGGGGTAGCGTGGTGGTGGTGTACCTATGTATGTATGGCTTTTTTGGGAAAGGTGATGAGGGAATGAATGCTTTTAACTTAGCTTTTGAGATCTAGAGGGTTCTCAAGGTTAGTTTACTGTATGGATTTGAGTGCAGTGGTTTTGATAGGGGTTGTATGTGAAATGAGTAGGTACTTTGTAGAGTGCATGGGGATGATTTCTCCACTAGTCTGGCGAAAGAACAGACGATCATTGATTGATATTTACATTTCTATTATCTTTCAAATGCTTGTATCCATAGAAATTTCATATATGTGAAATATCTCATTATATTATGTCTACAGCACTTCATATGGATTTTTCAACCTAAAACAATTTTTGAATTTTATATTTACTATCTATTTCTTTTAATCATTCTGATTAATCATTTTAATCATCTTCTCATATAATCTCTCATATAATCTCTCATATAATCTCTCATATAATCTCTCATATAATCTCTCATATAATCTCTCATATAATCTCTCATATAATCTCTCATATAATCTCTCATATAATCTCTCTTATATATTTTATTATCTCCTTTACATAAACCATCAATTTCCTTTCCAATCATTCCCCATCAACAATGACTTTCAATATAAATATTCCTATATCCCTTTCTTTCTTTTCTTTCCAATCACATTCCTTTTATAATCAATTATCTCACTTGAAAAAATTAATACATAAATTTAAGATTCAAAAATATTCTGGGTTGGAGGATTGAATAAAGTTCTATATATATCATATCATATCATATCGAATCTACTTCTCCTCATCCACGATTTCGAGATTCATTAGCAAATATGTTTTTGAAAAGTATCTATCTATCTATCTATCTATCTATCTATAAATCGCTTTCTCACACGATATGCTTGGATTGATAAAGAATGAAATGTTTCTCTCTTTCTCGCTCTGTCTTTTTCTCTCTGTGTCTTTCAAATCCCGAGTGTACTTATAGCTCTTCTCCTCAAATATGTCGAGGAATTTGTAGATACTATCTTTCCCACCTTATAAAAAGGAGTTAAGCATGAAGCATCACAAATATCGTCGATCGATCTCATGAGTTTTAAATTTCTCAATACACCGATTCACTCGTTCATCCATTCATCCATTCATCTATCCAACCAAAGGCCAAGTAAAATAATGGAATAAAGCACAAAACAATCTTTTACATTATTCTCCTCCTCTTCTTTTCATGAAGACTTACTTAGCATTATTATATCAAGTCAAATACACACATACGATCAAGCTCATGAAAACTCTAAATCTCACACACACACACACACAAACATACAAGCCCATCCAGAACCACACTAATCCACAGCCCAATCCCCTACCCAAAAATATCCGTCGCACATCTATCCACCAACCCATTTCTAAACCTCTCCTCCAACTCCTCTTCCCCCCCCTCAATCCTCACTCCCTTCTCTTTTAATCTCTCCCTCACAATTTCCCTCGCTGCCTTCCCTACCTCCTTAACAAAAGCTCCTCCACCACAAACATACACTCTCGCGCCCTCATCCCACAACCTCAAGATATCATTCTTATCCTTATCCGCCAACATCCTCTGTTGCACATACTTATACCCCTGACCCATTCTCACCGTCTCCCTTTCGTTCGGCGGAGAATCTGAATCGCGTGAAAAAGAATATCGGATATCGACTACACCGAGGTCTTCCCATATGTCGAATTCCCGCGCATATAGACGATCGGATGTCGAAGATCTACATCCGACGAATAGAATCGCGGGAGCGAGTTTGCGGTCCGGTGATGCAGCGGCTTGCATGGCGCGCTGTTGAATGAAGCCTCTGAAGGGGGCGATTCCGGTACCGGCACAAAACATGAGGAGAGGAGTTCGTTTGATGTCTAAGGGGAGATGAAAGAGTTTTTTGCTACTGGGTCGGACGGAGACTTTGATAGGATCTCCGGGGAAGAGGGAGGAGAGATAGGTTCCACAGATACCTGCGTAGTGGCCCGGGCCGGAGAAAGAAGGGATGGAGAGAACGTTGTAGGTTATTGTGCATGTGTTTGGGGAATGGAGAGGAGAGGAGGAGATGGAGTAGTAACGGACTCGTAGGGGGGAGAGAGAAGAAAGAAAATCGCGGAAATTGAGTTCCACTGACGGGTGTGCTTCTAGGAGGTCAATAATACTGAGACGTTTGGCGAGAACTTGCTGTTCGTAGATGTCTGAATCTGTGGACATGGTTGAGAGGTATTGTTTCGAATTTTGGTCAGTGGTGGAATTGGCCATTGTTTGAAGCATCTAAATTTATTTTAGATAATGTGTGAAAAGATGGAGATGATTATATAGAGCACATACCTTTCTACTAACAGGTTCGAATAGCTCTACATACCCCGCCAAGATATCTCTAATCGAGAGCGGAGTATCAAGTGGCAAAGTACCTAAACTCTGACCTTTGATAATAATGGTCGAATTCCAAGCTAGTCCAAAGACTTTCATAACCCTTCTAACATTCTGATTTGAATTGACCGGAAGAACAGCAAGATAGTCTCCACTTTCATACGTCATATCGGAAGGAAGTTCAATTTCCAGATGTCGTTTCTCAGGTGTTCCTGGTGCTGTTAATACTTGAGCTTCAACTACAACACCATCTTGGACATCTTGTCGAAGACTTGTAACACCTGGCTGAGTAGAAATTTCAAGGTGCATTCCTGTTTCCAAAACTGCGTCTTGAGATTTCGAACCACGGCTGATTTTTGGCCAAAAAGTTTTATATAACCAGTCATCGAAATCACCAGATAAATCTCCTTTGGCCGCATCTGAAAGACCTCTCGGCACAAGTCTTAAACTTCCGAACTCGGCCATGCGATTATCAACTATTGTTGGTATTTTCTGAAATGTAGCTCTCCAATCACCTAATACCCATTAGATTCAGCCACACAACGTTGAAGTAATTTGACTTACTGTGACCACATCCAAAGACAGCAAATTGTGTTCCTGAAAGTGTAGTTGGCTCTAGTTTCTCTAACCAACTGACGAATCTAGCTGCATTGTCTGGTGGATGGCCCTCATATGAAGCTGTAATGATAACAATAGGTTGCGATTGAGGTAATGCTCCAACTACACTATCCATTTCCAAAATTTTGGCTTCAAAGCCATTTCCAGCAGCTGTCGAAGCCATTCTTTGTGCAAAAGCAAGACAAGTTCCTGTGTTTGATCCATAAAGTATCGTCATGGGTTTAGAATGTAACTTTAGGCGCGAGATGTCTGGTAGTTCTGAAGAAGGCACCGTGGACTTTTCTGGTGACTTAATCCCTGACGACGTTGAACCCCTTAGGAGATGCTCAAGATCCATTGCTGTCATACCATGACGCAGTGTAGCTCGCATTATAAGATCTTGTGGTTTGATAGTGAGCGTTTGCTTGATGCGTAATTTATATTCCGGATCATGGAGACGAAAATCAAAGTTTTGTAGAAGCATAGCTGCAACCATCAGTGCTTCTTGCCATGCAAATGCACGTCCGATACATGCTCTGACTCCACTTCCAAATGGCTATTGATTATATTAGCTTGGTTGGATGAGATTAATCTATACACTTACTTTCCAAGCCGCACTTGGTAAGTTTTTGAAATTATCTCCCATCATACGTTCTGGTTTAAATTCGTTTGCGTCAGATCCATAAACGTTAGAATCCTGTTGTACAGCCCCGAGTAGCACAATAACCTTGTCAGTTGGTTCGATTTTATATTTTCCACGGGAAAGAGTCGCGTTTTCTCCGCTCACACCCTTGACAAGCCGTTTTGACACAACTGGAGCAGTTGGCGTGAGTCGTAACGATTCTCTGAGTACACCATTTAAGTATTCAAACTTATTGAGATGCTCCACACGAACAGGTCCTCTACCGACCACTTGGTCCACTTCGCGCTGAGCTGCATTATATGCATCTGGATTTTTCATTAAATTAAGGAAAGCAAATGAGAGCAGCCCAGACGTGGTTTCATGACCTTGTTATTAAGTCAGCCATGAGTAAAGAAGGGTTTTGACTTGTAACATACCAGCGATCAAAAACGTGATCATGTTAGCTATGATTAAATCATCTCTCATTTCATCCTTATTCTTAGGATCTTTTCCACTAAGCATCGCATTCAAAAGATCCTTTTTGTCTGTAGGGTTTTGTTTTCGATGCTGCACCAAGCCTTGAGAAATCTCAAACATATAATCTAGATCTTTTTGGAATTTGGCGTTCTTCTTCCGCATCAAACTGGTAACAAACCCTGGTCGTCTAACTCTATCCCCGGATTCAGAGAGAAATCCCACCATTGCATCAACAAATGGATGCATCTTATCTGTATAGAAAGAATTGAACCTGAAATCCATTGCACAAAGCGCAATTGTATCTAGAGTTAGTCTGGTAAAATCATCCGTCATTGTTATAGGCTCTGATGGACCTAATCTAGCCCATTTCAAGAGTAATTGATTTCCGATGTCTTGCATTTCTTTTCTATTGTCAGAAATCACGTACCTTTGAATGATAGAATCTTGAGAAACTTACGGTCGTACATCTGTTCGATAGCTAATGGTCCAAAAGCAGGTACAAGAATTCTATGTGCTTGACCCCAATCCGGATCATCATTCGTCGCTGTAAACATACCAGATGGTCGATCATCCTTTTTTGAAAGTGCCATTGGTGGTGCCTTTTCGAATCGACTTTCATCACAAAGTTCTTCCATCATCTCCACGGAACTAACGACGATTACTCTAGTACTTCCTCTGGTCAATTTGTATATAGGGCCATATTCGACGGCGATATGCTCGAGTGCTCTAAGTGGAGCTTCTTCATCCTTAAGATCCAACAAATTTCCCACGAGGGGTTTGGCTTTTGGCCCAGGAATTGATGTTGTCATTTCGCACTGTCTACAAGAAACGATTGTGAAAAAAGTACCAAGAAACGAACACTTACCATTTCTCGGGATTCATACTTGTAGTTTTATATCAAAGAGAAATCAGCATTCTTCAGCTTTAAGTAAGCCCACTAGGCATTCTGCTCGCAACTCTTCCCAAAACGGCGAATTATTGAAGTCCCACGTAAAAAATCATCACAAACAACTGATCGCGGATAGGTCGTCGCCATGAATATCAATTGATGTGGGAATTGCCTCTTTGAGTATCCAATGCGAGTGGAACAGGAATCCTCTGAAATATTTGAACAGTGATTGGCCTTTTCTGATCCCCAATTGTGGGTGTGGCTGAGCTCATGTACTTGATGTGCATTCTTCGCAGTGTAAGTCCGCGACATATCATTGCCGTTAGGTATCAAAGCATTGTTGAATCGATATCCTGAAGTTGTATAGATCATTTGAGCAAAGCCAACTCACTTGGGTTCGATTTGTTCCAAGAAGAATATGCTGGTGCATCATTATATGAGAGAATATTGGCTGTGCAGCACACCCGACCCTTCAAGAGTCCTAGGTACCAAGCGATAGACAGATGGACATGTGGCACCAGGGAATCCAAATTCTGAGCCAGCCTCATAAGTGTATCTGCAAATATCATGATCATCAACGATATGATGACCAAAAGTAGGTATACTGGCTGATCTGATGTTGATGTTGGACTCGAGAGTCGAGACGAAGATAGGCAACTGCATTCAGCCACATGCTAGTTACATGATTAAAAGCTACCCGACCCTGGTGCTTATCCTTGTACTAAGCTAACCTAGGTTACAGTTGAACGTCAAGATTGCCAATACTGGAATAGCATCAAGTAGGCACTCCGTACAAACCTAGTAGATCTTAGAGCTTTCTAAATATATAAATCTCCCTCACCGCTGAGAAGGAGAAGTGAGGAGGGTATAGTCACGTGATTTGTATTTACCTTCTCGCACCGAGTACGATGCGCCAACTAATCTCAATATTCAGAATCTCTTTGTCGATAAAACATATTTCATTAATTTCTAAATAATATCTTGATCTTTTTAATAATATTGTGATTTATTAATAATCGAATTTTTTTGGGATTCATTAAGAATTGAGGGAATATTTATCTCTTTAAAAGTTTGAGAGTATTTGAATGTGTTTTTGATAAGAAATTGATTATATTTGATAATAGTATTTCAATAATATATATTATTCTTTCAATTATTATTTATATTGGTTCGAGAAGGATATAGAAGACGTAGTACTCATACGTAATATAGGTCCTATATATCTAATTGTATTCTATCTGAAGAGCTAGCTAAATGAGAAAGTAGTAGGCCTTATATAGACACTACTGAAAGAGCTAGTCTCTTTCGCATTCCCTTAATCCTTTTAATACAATTGCCTTTATATTGAAGTCATTCCTTTAAAGTAAATCCTCTTATAGTGAATTCCCTTATTCACATATAATATTTTTCAATTTTCAAAGTTATATTTGTATATAATTTAATAGAATTATAATAATAAAAATTATATCAAAATAATGAGAAAATTCAATTTTATATAATAAATCTATAACGAAATAATACGATAATTATATAATTTGATAATAATATTGAAAAAATCAGAGAAAGTTGAAATATTATTATTCATATCAAAGCTAAAATCAAATTGTTTCAAACTTTACAATAAAAAACCTTCGGGAAACCTTTGCTTTGAAATCAAAGCTAAAAAGCTTATTTAATTATATAATCACCGTGTGGTCTGAGGATGAGATAAGCGCTAACCACTACGATACAAAGTCCGCAGAAAAACGTCACTCGCAAGGCTGAGCTTTGTGTTTCCGCAGTGCCAACATATCTTGGCGGGGATTCGATTAACAACGAAGAAAACAATCAAAAAGTTTTCACTCTCCAGAAGAATTTATACAATAAAGCAATGTAAATACTATTTCTACGAGGGTCTAGGTATCCAAAAGACCTCAGAATCAATAATATAATTCACCCGTCAGAATGTCATCTCCAACACGTCGATCACCAGCATTATCACAATCTCCTTCACCAAGTCACCACTCTCCAATACTTCCTGAAGCTCCCAAGGAGAGCGCGGTAGTGAGGGTAAGCTATCTTCACCTGATCCCAATATCTGCCATGATTCCATGAAAGATTCTAATCAAATACACAGCTTATCATCGCCCCCATTACCTTTATTTCATTCCTCATCTCTCTCTTGATCATCGATAGCCGTAATAGTTATCTTCGCATTCACCAACACTCGGAACCCCGGACGTATCCCAATACTTTCATCGGGCGCATTCAAGAATTTCTTCACAAATTGATATTCAAACCACAACCATATGCATATATCAAATCACCATCTCGAGGACAAAATGCCGAGGGGATCAAGAGAAAGGAAGAGGAGCCATGGCATTGGAATACTAAACAAAAGAAAATGATGAAGGTGGAGGTTTCGGATGCTTTTAGGTTTAGACAATGGGTATTAATTGGAATGGCGGTTGTCGCAGCAGGAATTGGGTTGCTGGTTCTGTGTCTTGCGAATTGGATATGGCAGATTTGGTATTGAGATGTTCTGGATAGCTATCCGATATTTTGAAGAAGGAGGACAGATTGGATCTAGGACTGAGGAGATATGTTGCGACGGGACGAGTTTGAATACCAAAACGGAATTAATATCTAGGCACTAGGTAGGTATATATGGATACTATGTGTCCAAGAAGAGCACGACATGATGATATCGAGGGGCTGCTGGTAACCTGGCATATGAAGCATCTCGTCATGGTCGTCATCAAGAGAATTCGATAGCTCAGATGTTAGATATACTCAATCAATCATCTACGAGTACTCGGGTCAATGTCTAATCTTGTATGCAATCGTTCAATCATGCATGACATGTCACAATAACACTTGGGCCGTACACTCTCGAGACACTTTAGTGAAGTTTGGAAATACCTAGTACCAGTATACAAAAAGCAAATAGAGAGAAGACTAAAAAGTAAAGAAGTATATGATAATTATAAGTACGATATATAAGGAAGGTTAGGTGAGTGGAAGAACAAACAGGTAGTTGGTGAATCTTTGAAGCTGGGTTCCAATTTACAAACACAAACTTCTTAACTTCTCCCTTTCTTCAAGAAGACGACAATCAATATCAAGTTTCTTTTTCTCTTGCTAAGAATTTTGTAAGTTCTTCAATCAAGTTCTTCAATCAAGTTCTTCATCTCTCCAGGGCGCGCTTCCTTCTCGACCTCTTCTTCTCTTATCGGCAAAGCTCCACCACAAAAACACAATTTACTACTGTAACCTTATCCACGATAACCTTATCGCCCACCGCCCACGAGATTTTTTGAATTTTTCTTCCCCAGAGCTTCCTTCAACCTTCAACCTTCCAACTTTCAACGCGTTTTGGCGCGATTTCTTTTCTAGACTTTCTAGACTTCAAAGTGCTCCACTATTGAAAAAGCAAAGGCAATTAATTACCTAGCCTAGGTAGCTTTCATAGTGAGTGCACCGAACCAATTGCACTTCTTCAATCTTCTCAATGCCGTTGATTTGTGGCCTTGTCTCTCTTGTTTGCACATCAGCACACTTCTGCTGCTTCGCATAAGCTCAACAACTTCTTGAAGGGATCACAAATATTCATGATGAATTCCTTCATTGACCCCCCCGCCTCTCCGGGCTTTTCACTTCGAGTGAAAGTCTTTACACCAGATGCTGCAGAGGAAAACGATCGTCCAATCCGTTGCTTTCGTGTCATCACATCACCAAATATTACCATTAGAGAGTTTTGCACAGAAGCTTCAAGAGTTCACGAAATCAATTATGGCCAGTAAGTAGTGTTTGCGCTTTTGCGAATATGATGTTGGGTGGGTTGCAAAGTTGAAATTAATCCTTACTGATTGCTTCTTCACCTAGACCCCTTGCGATCAAGAAGTGTATGGACGATGAATTATTTGACGTCACTCAGAACGATCTGATAGGTCCTCTATTTACCAATATGTCTACTATTCGAATCATAAAAGCTCCCAATAAACCAAATGTTCGAGACTCACTTCCTCCAACGTCAGCCCTTCGAT
Source organism: Botryotinia globosa (assembly GCA_014898425.1). NCBI lineage: Eukaryota > Fungi > Ascomycota > Leotiomycetes > Helotiales > Sclerotiniaceae > Botryotinia > Botryotinia globosa. The sequence goes on from RCSZ01000001.1 coordinate 3,647,655, forward strand.
TCAACCCAATTAGCGTCCTTGGTCAGAAAAGAGATAGGTCGCCGAAAAATGGAACTGCGGAATCATTCTGGAATCCACAAAAACGTCAGAGAACGGCCATCGATCCAGACAAACCAATTCCCTCTCGAGAAGTCGAGTCATATACCGGTGGAAGATTGGAAGGTATCCCAGAGAACCCAGAAGCCACAATCCCCGATTCGCAACAGAGTGCTATATTAGGTCATGAGGATGAGGACAACGATGTTGTGCCAAATGTAAGAGAGGATTCTCCCATGATCTCCGACACCCCACCCCCATCATCTCTGTCGCCAGTGAAGAGACGTTTTGTCCGCCAAAGTCATGCCATAACTAATTATATCACAAAGTTGTCTACCAAGAATACCAATGCGCAACCCAACAGCGATCCAAAAGAACTTGTAAGCCCGTTTAAAGAGCCCCCGCCACGGAAGCAGGGCACACCAAAGGACATCACAGGAGCAAAAAGTGCAAGCTATCACATTCAGAGAGCTACCGATAGAGGTCGATCCGTTTCAACGACTGCGACAAGTCCAATGGCAAATGAACCACAACTTCCTTCCCATCCTCACTCAAGTTCTTCTAAGAAGCAAAAGACCTCGGAAACAAGTCTGCCAGCTGTGAAATCAAGCAATTCGAAGAATCGATCATCTAGGAATGAGGGGAGTATTTACGACGATTTCGGTTCGGATTCTGAGGAAATAAAGGTTCCCCAATCAAAACTTAAAGTCAAAAAGTCTTTATCAGCAGGATTACCTGGCCTTGAGAGGCTAGCTAACTCACCCTCAAACCACAATCGTCATCTTTTCAAGACCGCTGAATCTGCTTCAACTCCTCATGAGCTACCCTTGACGCCGAAGAGTAGAATACGCGAGGAAGAATTGCGCAAGAAGAAAGAAAGTGAGGAGGCAGCAAAGGAGGCGCGGACTGCGGCTGCAAAAGCTGCCGAGGAACGTAGACGTGAATCCGAAAGAGAAGCCGTGGCTGCAAAAGCCGAGCGAATGCGTAAAGAGAAATCAGAGGAACGCAAGGCAGAAGAGAAGCAGAAGCAAGCTACAAGAAAACAAAAAGAAGACGCTTCTCTTCTAGCTCAAAAACTGAAGGGTGAGAAAGAGAAATTGCGCAAACAGATCGAAGAGGATGACAGAATAGAGAAGCAGAAGGCCGAAGAGGAGGCCGCGAAAAAAGCCGAAGAAGAGTCTAGAAAGTCAGAAGCTCTTGAAGGCTCCAGAAGAGCATCCGGAACTCCACAAGGAGGCCGGAAAGGTACCCCGGTCAATAAACGCAGTACTCCCAGCGCGATCCTTCCTCGCCAGTCTTCTACGCCTCATTACCCAAGAGGAAAGAAGTCATCTTTGAAGACTTCACGTTCTTCTGAAAGCGTATTGAGCTCTTCACCTGGAGCCCCAGCTCCTAAGGATACCAGTCTAGAAGCTCAGATGCCATTACCATCCAAGGGTCCTAGAAGAGTCTCCTTTGATCTTGACAAGACGAATACTCCTATAAAGCCACAACTCCAGAAGACAACTTCCGTTGACACACCAAAAGAGAAAACAACACCCACACTTACTTCTAGTCAGATCGCAGCCCCAAATCAAACGCCTATTCCCCTACCCAAAACATTCAAGCGCCCTGATCGTAGTGCAACTCCAGTCAGACAGCCGTCACTGAAACCATCTGCTATGAGTCAACCACCATTGATAGCGGGTCGAGCAAGTTCTGTGGGACGATCTGCAACACCTAACCCTAACCCTCAACCGGCATCTAAGAGTATTCCTACTGAGAAAAAAACCTTGGAGAAGAAGACTATTACCCCGGAACCAAAAAAAGCAGCGACATCTACACCCGGCCGTCCAATCCCGATCAAAGGTATGTTAATATCACGCCGAAGGTCATTCAAATAGCCTCGTGACGTTTATTACTCTGTCAAACAAGGACAAAAATGAATCGTTGATGAATGAGCACAAGCTAATATCATCCTAGAGAAACCAAAGTCGCCACCTAAGCCCGCTGAAATAGCACTCCCTCCAAGTTCAGACAGTTCCAGTTCTGAAGATTCCGATCTTGAAGAAGAGGTTACAATAAAGCAAGAACCAAAAAGATCCGTTAGTCCTCCAAATCGACAAATTGAAGAATCGAACAATCCCAACGACCAATCTGATGAGGATGTCGAAATGGGTGAAAATCAGTCATCGCCACGTGATAGTCGATCTCCGGTTGTCTTTCATTCTAATGCACCATCTGGTGATGAGCGTAAATCCTTCAACAAGCACACTCGAAATTCGGCTTCTTCTTCTTCATCATCAGAAGACGAATCGTCTGACGAAGAAGAATCGGGAGACGATACCTCCGACAAGGAAAATGACATTAAGGTTAAAACAGAAATCAAAGAGACCCAAGACAGCTCAGAAGACGAAGGCGATGGCGGGAGTGATGATGAGGATGCGAAGATGCCAGATGCTCCAGCTCAACGGTTAAGCCCGGAATTGCCAAGCCATGCCCGGAGAACTATGGTCTCTCCTATTAAGACCACAAATCAACGTAAGAACTCCAGCAGCGATGAGGATGATACCCAAGACGAAGTTGATCAACAACTAACATCTGATATCTTCGAAGCTCAAGGTCCATCATTTTCTTCGCCCCTCAAGCGACCTATTATTAGACCAACGATTGGTTTCGGCGCAAGTTTATCATCTTTGAATAGTCAGAAAGGTGCCATGTTCAAACCCAAACCCCTGTCAAATGGACAACCCGCCAAATCAAAATTACAACTTTCATCTCAATTATTGAACAAGGAATTCTCGGAGTCGGAAGAAGATGAGAGTGGCAGTGATGATAGTTCTGACGATGATGATATTCCAGTTCCAGCAAGCTCAAAAATCCCCTCTTTAACTCAAAGTAATGGTTTGGTTGCCTCGGCAGCCATTGCCGCCGCCGCAGCGAAGAGAATTAAAGATGCTGGTAGTGATTCAGATTCAGATTCTGACAACAGTTCAGATGATGCAATGGAACAAGCGAGAATATCTTTGATGGCGCAGGTTAACCAATATGGAATGAGTGCTAGTCAAAATACTTTGCCGCAGGGATCACAAATCTCGGTTAATGGTGGGGCACAAAAGGACAATGGAAAAGGGGGTGCAGTGCTTGGCAAAACGAATGGAAATGCAAAGAATTCGAGAAGTGCGGGGAAAGAGTTCGCTAAAAAAGGGAAGGACAGGATTACGAATGGGTATGATTTCAAGAGTTATGGATCTTTCAATTGAAAAGCTAGTGGCGGAAGTCGATTAAATATGGGAGGATAAGGGTGTGAGCGCTTCAAGGGGACATACGACATTAAGCGCTATTTGTGTATAATTGTGGGGTGAGCTGAGTGGAAGGAGGAGCGCACACTTTTGTTCATGATCATAAAAATTACGTTTGCAGAGATGATATCCGGTTGATTTGTTTCTTCTTTCAGGAGGTATTTGCATAATGGTATGGCGTGTAGGAGTTTGGATCCATTTCAAGGAAGGAAAAAAGGGGAATTGTTCTTCATTGGTTTGATTTTTCGCATATGTGTGTTTATCGCGTTGATGAGGATGCATGGATATATGGGCGGTGTGTTTGGGTATGTGTTTTGTTTATAGAGGGATTGCGGAAGGGGAAGAGGGCGGCAGAAAGAAAGGCAAAGGGAGGAGGGGTGTGTATATGGGAGATTGAACAAATAGTGAAGAAGGATGTTAATATGATGATTTTTAATGATCTGGAGAGAAAGGTGATGAATGATTGGCAGTAGTGGTGCTGGAGGTGGATTACATAGAAATGGGTAGATAGGTAGATAGAATCGACAAAATATGAAATACCTACGTATTTCGAATAGATATCATGATCCGATGACTGACTGCGTCTGGAGTTTTACGTTTATGTGATACAATATGATTGTTTTATTTGTGTTATATACCTTCTGAGGAAGAGTCTTGTGATAGGGTTTCTGAAATTTATAGATATCTGGGATGGAGATGGTTGTGATAGAGAAGAGGAGGGATGAATTGAATTGGATTGGAGCTAAAAGTTAGAGGTTATGAGATTGCAATGACGGATTGGGTAAAATTCGCTGAGATAAAACGTCTAGCATAATCAGGAGGTATCTTCTCGCAATATCTCTACATCTCCTTTCTCCATATCAACCATCGATCGCAAATCAAAGGGGCTCCGGATTTGTAGTATAGTGGAAAGAAATAGGTGGATCTGGAATCTGGAATCTGGAATCTGGAATCTGAAAATCTGGGCTCGAGTTGAGAGTACTGGGGGGGGAATTTACGTCGGCTGGCTTCACGGAATATATTCTCGATTTTGGTTTGAGATTCGGGAGGGTTTTTTGTGGGAATTGATGTGTGTTTTTTTCAATCTATTATAATAGTTGGGGCTAATTATCGCTTACCGCACCCCTGTGACAAATGTGACAAAATCCCTACAAAAATAAGGTTTTTTTTTTATAAACAAGTTTTTATAAAAATTTAGAATTTTCAACTTTAATATCATCAAATTCTATTTACAAAAATAGAAAAAAAATTCTATTCATTTCTTTTCGAAGATTTGATTAATTAAATAACATTTTCTAAGAGAATTTATAACTTTATCTTTTATTATAGTAAATGAACTAGAATATTAAAAGTTGAATAATCCTATATTTTAATCAGAAAAGTATTATATATAATGAGTGATGGCCTCAACTCTTACTTGTCTTATTGTATCGCATTGTATTGAGATAACAGGGGGATTGGTTGGAAAATCTTCGGAGTTGGAGCTGGGATGGGATAGGATGTTATGGTATGATGAAGTGTTTGTTATTGGTTATTTGTGATAGTATTGTGAAGTTGAAGTTGAAGTTGAAGTTGAAGTCGAAGTCGAAGTTGTGGCTGTATGTATTTCTTTGATTTTGAGGTTTTGAGGTTTTGAGATTTTGGGTGGAGGAGTGGAGGGTTTATTTCGAGCGAGAGTTTATTTGTGTTGATTTTTGGGGCTTGGTGGATGGAGTTGATAGGAGTTTATAAAGAGTTGATAAAGAATTAAATGAAGTAAAGTAAAAATAGTTGGGAATGTTGGAGGGGATATTTGCATATAGGTATATACCCAATCTTAATGACAAGTATCTTCCTAATCTGTCAGAACCTCTTACATACTATCTGAGGATTTCTAATAACAATATGAATTAACATTTTTAATAATTGGGATTTGATTAAGTAGAAATCTTACACAAAATGCTAAACACAATCTCGGTCATTTCTCGTTATGTATAAAAGAAAAGATAAAATAATAGAGAGTTTCTCAAAGATCCTCGATACCTAGATTGGGTACCTACCTACCTACCTATCTATCTAGTTTAAGTAAGTTGTCTTTCACATGTCCGTTCAAATAACTATCCGTTTTGTAGTTTTAAAATATCACTTTGATTTGCTGTGTCCCTCAGCCATATTATGCAATATCCTATTGTTTTCATGAGTATTGTAAGTAGGGGTTTTAAAATATAGATGGCTTCATAGCCATATGTTAACAACTAATCACATTTGTTCATTAAGCGCGAAGTAGACAGCGATTGCGTCTTAGGCCCGGAACTAGACCCCGCCAATCCGAACTTTGTGTCTTGACTTGGGTATCTATTTATTTACGATTTACCCGTGGGCGATCTTTTGATTGGCTTTGATTTTCCTAGATGTGTGTAGTGGCCAATAGTCTAAGATCTCGAATGGCGTTATCAAATCTAGCGCTAACAAGTTCGGCTCGGGGTAGGGTTACATCGCATGAATGTGCTAAACCCCTCACATCTATGGATTTTATGCAGAAGACAAGGATGTTATGCACGATGTGTCCGAAGTTGTCCTAATAGGCCGCCATACCACCATAGCATGTCGACAAAACAAGTCGACAGAACGTGACAACAAAGTGGACATTCGTTAGTACGAATGCCTGTATCTGCATATGTCTGTGTTTGTGCGCATTTGGGATTTCTCGGCGAGGTGAACGTAATCTTCTTTCAAATTATCAGGAACAGTCAATAAGCATGGATCATTAATTAGCAACAAGCGTGGTTAACGGCAGTTGGAAGGTACTTTCTAGCTATAGGTCCACGAGTACCTAGCTTCTTCATCAATGGATGACGGAATGGGTTGTATGAACGAATTTCTCGACGGCAATTGGTTGATTCACGCCTAATTTGCACAGGAATGTTATGTACTCGTATAAGATTGATTTGACCTACGCAACAAAATCTATATTGAAGAGTTGTGCACTTTCCGTGTAGAAGACAGCGATGAATTACGGAGAAGACCAACTCATTTTCTCATCTAGACCCCCACCAATCAAACAGATCTACAACCATATCTGCTTCTATTCGTCTACGAGAAACTTTCTCAAATGCTTCATGAACTTTTCTCGTTGATCAACGTGGCAAAAATGTGCCGCGTTATCCAAGACAATCCATTTAGCCTTCTCGATGTGATCAAAAAATGGTTGCATTGCGACGTCTTGTGCCTCGTCTTCTGCTCCATTGATGAGAAGTGTCGGTGCCTTGATCTTGCTCAAATTTGGAATTGATGTCCAGTTACGAAGATTTCCTGCGGGAACTAGCTCGCAAGGACCGTACCTTATATTGTGTCAGCAGATTGTCCAGAGAGGAAGATTGGCAGCCTTACATAGTGCTATACGTCGTCGGATCTTTTGCAAACCAATTGAAGGCAGCCTGGACTTCAGGAGCTGGCCACGGTCTCGTGAGGCTCAGATGTCGCTTGTAGAAGACTTCCAAAGCAGCTTCATACTCTGGGCTCTCATAGTCCTTACTGTCACCACCACGGTCCAAGACCTTCTGGACGTCCAATGGAAGTCGCTTTCTGAGTGAATCAAGACCAATCTTCCATACTTCCATGCTAGCCAGACTGCTTACGATGACTAAGCGACGGAGGTTCTTCGATCTCGCTGGATCAGATGCCCATACAGCCGCGAGCATTCCACCCCATGAATGCCCACAGACATCAATGAATCGATCCTTTAATCCTAAATGACTGATAAGATTATCGAGTTCGTCCTGAAATAGCTTGACACTCCAAAATGCTTCATCGCCAGCTTTTTCTGGCAAATGAGTTGACAGTCCATTGCCAATTTGGTCGTAGAAAACAAGAGGAATAGATGGCGCAAGATCTTCTAATGGAAGCAGATAATCGTGACAAGCTCCTGGTCCTCCATGTAATACGATCAGAGGTGTTTGAGAAGTCGTGAAGTCGCCGACTACTTTGTACCAAGTCTGGCAAGGCTTTGAAATGCCTGGGACGATGAACTCTGCAAGACCCTCCGTCATGATTGTTTAGACAGGAAATAGTGGTAGTCTGTGGTGCTGAACTGGATTATTTTTTGGAAAGAACTTTTGGAGAATGGGGGTCTCTAAAGTATCCAGTGTTGAGAATATTCAACTTCCAATACCTCGGCACAAAAAGAAGAAGATTGTGATTAGAATGAAAGGTAGTAATAAAGCTTGCATACAATTACAAAATCGCATGACTGTACAACCGCTTAAGACTAGTCAATTGATTAATTCACTTATTAGTTATAAAATTTCTGATTTTTTAGATTATTAAGATAATTTTGAAATTCCTCGAATGAGTAATAATCAAAATACTTATAAATAACCTTAATAACTTAGTAGACTACTATAGTCTACTAAGCGAGAGGGCTAGCCTTGATGTTCAAGAATTGCTTCTTTCTATATATAGCTAGCTCTTTAGACAGAATATAATATTAATTATTAGATCCTAATAATATAGATACTATATCATCTATACTCTTCTCAAATCAATAATTATTAATCTATAATAATCTATAGTAGAGTATGATAATACATCTTTAAATGCTCGATTTATTACGAAAATCTACGATCTATTCTGAAACGAACGTTAGATTTAATTACTGTTTGCCCTAGGACGCCAGCTATTGCTTCATCGCCGGAAGATTGATAGGCAAAATCTAACCGTTGCTCAGGTAGTAAGAAACACTAGAATTTGACCGACAATCAATGTCTGGTTTATGTCCTCGTCCGTAGTTTTGTGGGTATGGAGATAAGAATGCAGGTGCCATTGCAACCAATAAGTTGAAATATATGCGGGTGTAATCTGAATGGGAAGTTTTTCTTGGGAAAAAAATCAATATTTGAACAATCTTGGAAGTTGCGAAGCACCACAATTACACAGCATGAGGAGTAAGAAAACTGGCCACTGTGCTTAAGCCATCAATTTAAGTGCTCTGAACGCGTAGAAAGCCGTGCCAATGATCGATTAGCGGAACAGTTTATTAATCCATACAACATGCAGCCTAATATATTCCTATCACGCTGCATCAAATAATCCTAATGCAACCCAGTCGCACTGCCGGTGAGCTTGTGTTCATCAGATTTCTTGGAAGCTGGGGAAATTTTCCGAGCGATCATAGCATGGTACACTGCAGAGTGAATAGCGTGGTAGGAACCCACTTGTAAAGCCAAGTAGGTCGTGGCATTATCCCCTAGAGTGCGAACAAATGACGCCCTCGCTTAATAAGGAGTTATTAACCAATTAGATTATTAGGATTCCTTGAATTTAATCTAATATTCACAAACATTCTCTAATATGAAATTCAATTAATATAATTTCTATATCAAAATTCTGAATATAATAATATATACTAATTTTCAATCTTTGATCTTTTTTTAAATTTAAAAAACTCGAAATTTGAAATCAATATTCTAATTTATAGATAATGTGATTGAAAACCCACTAAAATAGCTATTCTATCCAATAAGGCTTTATCATTCAAGGTTTATCGCACGGGCCACATTGGGCGTCATTTTCCCGCACTCTAGGGGATACTATACATACTCCAACATTTACTTACAAGGGCTATAACCTTATAGGAGTTGGAACAAACGGCTCGGTTCTGAGTAATCATCAAAGCAAATGGTACGATACATTTGTTTTGGATGAAAAAAAGACAATTTCTTTTCATTGTGCATGCCCCCACAGGTCGATTTTCTCCTATTGGTTACCATTCTCTCGAGACTTGCAGGCTCGCACGATCCTTTTTTAATGTGACTTGCTTGCAAACACTGCGCTCCTAAGGGATCCGTCTCGAACGGTCCCGGTCTAGTTTTGTATTTGTTTCTCGGAAGCGATCTCTCTCTTGACCATGCATTAATTGCTTCCCAGTTCACACACACTGTCTCTGATTCTGACCGAAGTTCTTTATTGGGCAAAGCATTATGATCTCCAATCCAGTATGCCGTGTAAAGGCTCACATCAGCTTTGCACATCAGGCTACGACGGATGGTATCGACACAATGAGCTGTTTTTTACTATTAGCCGGTGCTCCAGAAATTTGAACATTCGAGAGAAAAGAACTCACTCATGTGTGAGATATTATAATCTTCCTCCTCGACTGTAGCGTTTGGGAAGTAATAGTCATGGAATATGTTCATGCGTAGCGCGTTCTACGAGCAAGTCAGTGCCTCGAATTCTTGCAACAGTAAAAAAAACATATAAGCTTTGATTATAGCTAAACTCACTAGACAATGCAGTTCGTGGTGTACCGATAGAACTGAAACGTATTCCCCGTTTGTTAATCGTACAATATCTTGGCCGAAAGTTGTGTGAGCCATCTGTAATTCCTCCCTCGAAGTATGAATGTTGATAGCTACCAAGCTATTAGTAGTGTTCAAAGCCTGTTTGCACGAGAAATTTCTTTTACTTACGCTCTAGAAGATAGTCCCATGCTTCATCCACATCTTCGGGGGCTCCTATGAATTTGGGGTCTTCACCAAAGTACAAAGGGTGTCGTTCATATGAAAGGACTTCGTTGACCGGCGCTGTAATGATGTCAATTTGAGAACACATACTCGGGAACGATGCCAAACTAACAGTATGGTAGTAGCGGAATACTTCTCCGACTCATAATTATGAGTAGAGGGGCAGACACGACTATATACGTGGCACAGATGAAAGCCAAAATCAAGCGCCATGATTTTAAGAGGCTGAAAGGCTCTATAGCCTTTGTAGAAGCTACATCGAAGTTTCCATATGATGACTCATCAATTCCAAGTAGTCTTTCATGATCATCCAGATCTGTGAACCCTGGAGAGTGCTTTGATTCAAAAAAACTCATCTTAATTAGCATGAGGGTTCTTAGAAACTTTGAGTGGTAAAATTGATGAGGAGAAATCTAGCTCCCTTTGCGGTTTCTATATCTTGTAAGATCACTCCCACACAACGGTTTATACTACCTACTATTGTACTAGAAGAAATATCTGCACCGAATGTTGCCATGCGTCAGAAAATCCAAGATCTGTGCTGTCCGAGAAATATGCAGCTGATAAGGATGGCCATGATTTGATAGTACAACTCTTAGCACGAAAGCAGTAAGTGCTGATCATGAAGCAATTGCTGCATTCTGCGCCTCCGTTCTGCAGGTAAAAATAAGCATACCGGTTCTAAATGGTTCCGCAGCAGATTCTAGACCCGGCAGTTATAATGACTTGGAAAGAAAAATCTCAATAAATTTGATAGTAAACCTCAACCTTATAGAAGCTTTAGCAGGTAGCAGCGGGGTTGCACAAAAAAACAGACGCATAGGGCGAAATGGGGGGAAGGAAAACAAAGCAAAGGGGGCTATGTAACACTATGGAGGGTGTTCGCAGTACACACACTACTAATTCGTAAATTGGAAACGAAGCATTTTACTAATCGTCTTCGACAGATATCACAGGCTATATATGTAGACAACACAACAGGACCTTATCATAGCAGACTCGGACAGACTCGGGGGGGGGATAGGTTTGATTTGATTTTCCCTATCTACTCTGTATAATTAGACACATATAGGCCACCAGGAGATGCACAGACTCACCGGACAATGTGACAGAAAGCACAATTTCATATTCAAATTTATCAATTTCAAAATTCAATTAAAATTTGAAATTAAATTTGATATTGTTGATATCACCATGGGAATGATGAAGACAATATAGTACTATGGTTCACACTGTTGTAATATTGCTTGAGGTTCTAAAAGCTAGGGATACGATACGTCTATAGCACCTTAAGTCGACCACTCTACTTTCGGGCCACCCCTCTTTTGGGCCACCCTTTTACACCAAAAATCACTTTTTTAATCTATTAATATCTTTATCAATATTGGATATAATTTAATAAAAATTCAAATCTATATAATTGGAATCGTTTTAAATCTATTCTGAAGTTTTTAGATTTTTAGGATTTTTCTGGATCGATTTCTAAAACTTCGAAATATCGATTTTTAATTACATATAAGTCAACCACCCTACTTTCGGGCCACCCCTCTTTTGGGCCACCCTTTTACACCAAAAATCACTTTTTTAAATCTATTAATATCTCTATCAATATTGAATATAATTCAATAAAACTTTAAATCTATATAATTCAAATTATTCCAAATCTGTTTTGAAATTTTTAGATTTTTAGGATTTTTCTGGATCGATTTCTAAAGCTTCGAAATACCGATTTTTAATTATATACAAATTACATACAAATCTAAAAATTTATAAAATCTATAATAACTTTTAAGGAAAAATAGTTAAAAATAAATGATAAATTTTTGTTATAAATTTATAAAAGATTTAATTTAAAAAATCTTAAAAAAATGAAAAATTTCTTATAAATAAATATTTAAAAGGGTACCCTCAAAATTACAGGGATTATTTATACTACTCTTAACTCACTATATATTATATCTTTATATTTATTCAATTTTTTGAATTTTTTTTGAATTTCTATATAGATTTAGATTTGAATTTTCCAAAAAGATATATAATTTTCTTTTAATAATTATTGTTAAAAAGTTATTGTAGATTTTATAGAAATTTAAATTTGTATGTGATTTATATATAAATTGAAAATCGATATTTTAAAACCTCAGAAATCGATCCACAAAAATCCTAAAATTATAAAAATTATAATATAAGCTTAAAATAGCTTAAATTATATAATTTTGAATTTTTATCAAATTATATTCAATATTGATAGAGATATTGATAAACCAAAAAGTGATTTTTGGTGTAAAAGAGTGGCCCAAAAGAGGGGTGGCCTGAAAGTAGGGTGGTCGACTTAATATTTAGAATTGTAAAGAAGGTGGACAAAAGGGATTAAACTTAAGAATTAGGAAGAGGGGAAGAGTGAGTATAAAAGTTAGGAGAGGGAGGGGAGCGAGTGGGGACCAAAGGGTGAGTGAAAGGTATTAGCCGAAAATCTAAAGGGGGGTTTGTTTGCTTCGCTTTTGATTTATTCTTCAACAAGAAGTTTTGTTATTGTATTATATAATATAGAATATATAGAATAAATAAGAGAATCACTTTATTTGAATATAAATAAATTATTTTCATTTAAAAATAATTGTTTCCAGCTAAAATTCAAAATTAACTTTCCGAATTCAAAATTCAAGAGATTTATTAAGATTCCATTAATTAAAATGAATTTTTTATCAAATATAGATTTTTGAACTAATTATTTTAATTTATTAAAAACAATCCTTTCAATACATAATTGATTACTTAAGATTGTATTGTGGTTAATGAAGTGTTGGTTTGGTTGACCGCGGATTCTGCCACGATAGGGGCTTGATTGCAGTGTTCGCAATGGTTGGGTTCGTACTTTCTTTCTCAAGACTCAACCAAACCCGCGGATTACCCAATCCATCCATTGCGTGTACTACTTGCGTATGCCATGGCAGAGATTTGACTTTACAATCTTATGTCCCCTGACCTGAAGGATAGTACGCTGCCGACTCTTTTTGCCCATCAAGAATGAGATTTCATCATCTTGAGATGCCCTACCTCTATTGGAGCAGTTTCAACCCTCTAGATTTTGTAAAGTTCATATCCGACGACCTGTCTAGGAAAAAGCCTTTTCACCCCAGCCAGCATACGAAACTCGATAACCTTCTTGGACACCGGATCATGTCTGCCCTCATAGTTGGCAAATCTCTTGCTTAAACTTACGTGCAAGGTTCTTTGTTCTCTGTTCTCATAAGCCTTTCGTAGAGAAGTTGCTTTTCTGCAGTAATCGTTTTTTCATGAATCGAATATGCTAAACTAGCCCGTTGATAAATATAATTGCTTAAAGGAGTATACTCCCAATCATTCCTGGCATTACTGGTCTATCACCTTGTCTTAGCATTATTTCAAACTCTTCGTATAGGTTTTCGATTATTGAATAGTTTTCACAACTGTTTTTGTGGCACCTCTTTTAACACTTATCATAAGTTTTGCAAATGACATGCACCCTTAGTATTAAATGAATGGTTTTCTGATACATCGCAAGGGTTTATTATTGAATATCAAAAGTGAAAGCAGATGGATTGGTGGAGTAACGTCTAGTCCGCGTTGAATGTCATGATAACAATCAGTATTTATGGTTTGAATTAAAGATTAGATGGCATGCTTCACGACTTAGAAATATATGAATGTCAAAATTTGGTCCTCAGTAGAGTAAACAGGGTATGATCATATTCAAAGTAAAATAAGGTGCGTTTGGGAAAGGCCATACCTTCCCTTTTAATCTAATCGAACTTGAATTGAAATAACGGAAATTATAGATATATACAGGAACAAGTCTAGAACTATCAGGTTTCAGTTATAGGGAATATACTAAGAAGGTACCAGGGAATAAAGAAAAGGTTATATAATTGGAGGTTTACCTCCTTAATATTCTTGCTGTTTGTAAGGGCCGAAAGTATATATATACACAAAAAATTCGATTTGGAAACTATCAGTTTAAAATAAGTTGTGATTCTGGTTATCTGATTGATTATAAATCTTTTGTAAAGTTTTTGGTGTTGTGATATTGTAATTGAATTAATAGTAGAATCTTTTGAATCAGTTTATTTAAATTAATATAAATTGAATGAAAAAGAAAAAAATAGTAACTATATATAAGAGATTAAAGACTTTCAAATAATATATTTTTTATATTGTTAGTTTCAAAATTGAGGTTTTTATAAAAGATTGAAGTTGAAATAATATAAATATAATTAAAGCTTATATAATCAATTAAAAAAGGTTTATATTAAATGTAGTTAATTTAATATTAATAAAAATTATTTTAATATTATAGCTTTTGTAGTTCAGTGATATAATTGATGATCTGATATAAAATGACTCACTAAAATCTAAATAAAAGTAAAAAATCTAAATAAAAAAGGTAAACCGACTTCGCCTGCAAGCTTTCAATAAAATTTCTTTTTTAGATTTTTAAAATTATAAATATAATTATATAATACTTTCTCAAAAAGCAAGGGGTCCGGGGGCTCGCAGGCCCCTGGTAATATATTAGGATTTTAGTTAAACATAATTTTATATTCTAATTAGTTTAGAGTATATTCAACTCCTTATATTCTTTTTTCTATAATCTTGATATTATAAATCTATTACCTTTCTTTTTATTATAAATCACAGACTATAAATTTATTATAAACTAGACTTATAGTTCTGAAATCTAAAATTTATTCTTTTCTATTTTCAGGATTAGAGAATTGAAATTTTTGAAAATTTACAATTTACAATATCTTTTTATAAAAAATAAAAGCCCGTTTTAAAATTGATTTAAAAAAATTAATAATTCATAAACAACATTAAAAGATTAATTTAATGTATATTTCATTTCAATAATTTTAAATTAAGTATTATTTTATTTTATCATTTTAGGTAAAAATTGAAAAAAAAAAAGAAATTTAAAGAATTGTCTATCTTAACAAGGAAAACAAAATCTTTCAGAATCAATATAAAATATCAATCAATCTAAATATAAATAAACATAAGATTTTTCATTAATCCATTCAAACCCTCTTTCTAAAGCTATATATATATATATCCTTCAGTACACCAGGTATTGGAAAAATGATCGGCGCAATGCCGGTTCCACATCGATGCCCGTAACGAAAATCTGTACAGTAAGTAGATTCCAGAACTCTTATATCACTTAATTATAAATTATTTTCTTCCTTCAAATTCCCAAACATACCTCCCAAAATCACTAAAAACGTATTAATCTCTCGACTTAAAAAACCACAGATATTTATTTCCATCAGATAAAATTCCTAATTATATATCTTTCACCCTGTCAAATATCTAATATCTAATTCAAGGAAGCACTGCACGATCAATCCAATTCGATAGATAATCTTACAAAAGATAAATCATAATCACTACCTACTTATACAGCAATTTCAATAAACTAGGGGTTTTCACGAAATATAAAAATCAAGGACATGGATTTCTCACCTGTAATGTAGATTAACATCGTGATTGGAAAATTGCAATATGTAATAATAGTCGGCTCTTATAAGCGGCCTCCTAGTTCCTAGTCGGGGAAAGCGGTTGTCCCCGGAAAGCGGTTGTCCCCAAAAAATCTTAGTATATATTTTATTCAATTCTGAAAGAAAAAAAAATAGATTTGATATTATTGAATTGTTATAATCTTATTAAATTCAACAATATTATCTATCACATTTAACTTTAACTTTATTTATTATAATAAATAGAATAAATAAATAATAAGAATCAATATTTTATCAATAATTATATAATTTATAAAGGTTGTAGTTGATATAATTCAATTATTATAGTATTTTCGAAGTTTTTTGGGGACAACCGCTTTCCGGGGACAACCGCTTTCCCCGACTAGGAACTAGGAGGCCGCTTATAAGAGCCGACTATTAGTGGTACAAATGAGAATGTAGAAAGGATCTCGAGGCTCGATACTAAATGAATAGAACATTATGCACGAGAATCTTATTTCCTTAACGCCACCAATCCGATCGTCTCAAAACATGGTATCATAGCCAAAAGAAACAACGCCTTTACCCTATGTTGAGCAAACAATAGTAACCAACTCCGCCTTTCCCCTCCCCTCTGAGAAACTCCCCCTGTGAATATCCTATCCCTCCCCACATACACAAACTCTCCCAAAATAGAAAAATAAATCATTAAATCCACCCCTCCGTATCAGAATCATCTTCGAAACTCGCCGAACATTGCGAATAGTTACTCTCACTATATGCGTCTTCTCGATCCGCATATGTATCCCTGCCATTAACCCACCTCCCTCTTCCTTGCGCTACATACCCATAATCCATTATAACATCATCCACGCTATTCATTAGACTTTCCAACCCCTGGTCGAGTTCCTCATGTTCATCTCCCGTGTATGCTGTCTGAGAGCTGATTCCGGAAAATTCAATTGGGAGATTCCTCCTTGCGCTTGACCTGGATGGTAGAGGTATATGAGATTTGTTTTCATTGTCGTTCGTATCTCTGTGAGCGTGACTCCGCATCATGCTGTTGCACTCTTCTGATTTCCATCTGAACCTCAGTTTCTCTCTTACATCTTCCCATCCACTCACTCTGCCCCACAACCATTTCTTTTCGCATTCTCTTTCAAATATAACTTTCAAGTTTCTTTCCTCATTTCTTGTCGGTTCTGCAAACCTGAGAGTATCTTTAGCTTGACGTGTGATTCCCCAATTCATTATTGATTCTTCGAGTTGTCTGGATAATGTTGATGATTCGTTATTGGATGAAAGATTAGAACAGAAAGAAACCGATCCTGGTTGTCTCTCAAAAACAATCTCAATACTCACCAATCCCTCCATTTCCAAAAGTGCATTAACAAAATGATTATCACCAAGTAGCTCACACCATACCTCAAACTCTAGGGCCAAATATCGAATCATGTGTAGATTCCTAGAATACAGGAGATGGTTTCCAAGATCGGGGTAGAGAGTATGAGAAGAGATGAATATGGTATCTTGAACATAATTTATGTAAGCATATGGATTTGAAGGAAGGTAGTAAGGTTGAGCGAAAGAAAGTGGAGTTAGAATGGAGAGAGCGAGACGACGAGAGAGGCGGTTTATGTGTAGGGCGATTGGAAAGGAACTCTGAGTTGTCAAGGATGGAAGGGGTTCTTCATCTTGTTGCGTTGAAGTTGAAAGGGAAGAGGATGATCGTGGTGTAGATTTAGTGTATTGATGTATTTCGATGACTTGCGGTTTGGGTAACGTATGCCTCCAAATGGTTCTCTGAATATCCAGTGGCAATGATGCAAAGTGAGGAAAGGAAGTAGGGGGTGCCCACTTGATATTCGACGGCCGATTGCAATGAATATTCGATGCAGACGAGGAAAAAGAAAACTTGGACGAAGTACTAGAAGAACGGGAGAAATAAAGAGAGGGAAGTGCATTTGAAGAACAATTTCGAGATCGTAAAGGTAATGAGATATGACTGGGTCTTTCCTCCACAGGTGTGAGCGGATAGGTAAATGTGCCGTAGTCATGAGCTGGTTTGACGGCAACTTTAGGAGTGCTGTCTTCGAACGGACTATAAACAGATATTGAGCCGGGAGATGGAAGAAAAGGATCACTAAGATCGACTCCCGGGAAATTAAAGTCTGCCATTTTGATAACTTTCGGCATGTATCAATCCTGAATTTGATATTGTGAATGAATTCGAGAGAACGTGAGGCAAAAATGGTTGCAATGAGAGTATTGCGGAACCGAAAAATAGAAGGAAGGATCGAACGATAGAAATCGAAACTACTACTAGTAAAGGTACTGACTGACAAGTTCGAAATAGAACTTAGATAAGATGAACCAAAAAATCGTTTCTTCTCAAGCTGAGGATGAGTAAACTTAGAAGAAGGCTTCTTATTGCAGCCAAGAACTCTCGCAGTGGATACTAAATTTAGGTAAAGAAATTCAGCCCAGCTAGCTCATTGCACTGCAAAGACCAACTGTCATGTAAGCACGGCGATATCGATGTTATACGAAAACAGATCGAGAATTAAAGACAAAAGACTAGAAGAAATACCAACAGATCAAATATAACAAAACAAGTAAGACATAGCCATCCACGCCAGCTGTTAATGAATCGAACAACGCGAAAGATAGGTAAGTGAGTGTTCGTGTTCAACAGAAAGATTCCAAGATTGTTGGCGATATGGTGGCTGAGATCGACTGCGACTCTGTGAGATCCAATATAAATAACCTTATTATTAAGTGAATCCATGGATGTTGCACCTCCACTCTTGAGCCACCCAACAACCATCGATAACGTCCACGGGTACCCAACCAATGAATGAATGTCAGCACACGTGAGAAACATGTCCATTGAGCGCTTCCGATGTGGTTACGGACAGGTGATTGATGTCAGTAAGTGACGGTTTTGTTGCATGTCGTAAGAAGAGGGCACTATTTAGATACTTGGCTGTGTTTCCGATTGATTTCGTGTCATCCTAAGGCTGCGTCGTATTATCATCCTCTTTACATCCATCTCTTTTCGTGATAATCGTACGGCGTGACCTCGTACTTGAGGATGTTTATCTCGTATACCAAGCCTTGTCAATAGAATCATAATTATGATAAGATTGGTCAGGTTGTATTGAAACGAGAAATGGTTGCATGTCTCGAAATATGCATGCCCTATTGCCCAGTTCCAAAAGCGTTAGAAAGACATTGTTAAAAGGGCGTTGATATCAAGCTTTGGAGGATATCCCTGGTCTCGGAGTGATATCGATAATCTTGTTTTGGAGATGTGCAACAGACACGGTGACTCGCCAATTTGGGATCGATGTCCGTTAGACTCCAGTCAGTGTAAGATTTTCCCCATCACATGTCCAAGACTAGAACTTCAGCATTTGTCTATTCAATCTAGTTTTACAACAACAAATCAGAATATATCGAAGAGCGATTAATAATAAACCAAAGTAAGAGTGTGAGGAGAAGCAGAATCATGAGGAACGCGTGCTCTCTTAGCTACCCGATAAATGTACCGAATAGTCACGTGTTACGTAGATCTCTGATATACATCACACCCCAAGCTCAATCCGATTCTCCACACACCTAGGTATTGAATATTGCATCAAAGACTCAACAGACATACTGTCTCGTATCATAGCATCCAATTCATGCATCCCAAATCCATCAATGTCCCACCCTGCACTTTCCAAACATCCACCACCTTTGATTCTCGGTCACGCTAATCCGCACACGAAGCTGCTTTCCCCTTACTCAATAAAGTATGTAACATAGTCCCTCATCCCTCATCAAATCACCACTCTATGTTACACAAGACTTCTCCACTATCTCAATTCTATAAATCACATCACTCACTTCTTCGTCGGGGAAAGACACAGGAGAGACCGGAATGGAATGGAATGGACCATTATCGAAACCCTTCAACAATCTAATTATTCGATATCAATTCAATTCAAACAGGTAAAAGCTTGAATAATTTAATAAACGAAAACTTAAAGAAGATCTATTCAACATCATTCAATCTCATGACCTTATTTATTATTGGTTCATCATAAAATCTCTTAGAATGATCAATTTTGGTCTCTTTTTTCTTTTACGTATAAGCTATGCAACCCCCGAATATCCCGCTCGCTTGGAAAATTCGCCTCGCTAATGATTATGGGTGTACCTAGGTATGTAAATACGCATTTTTTGATTAGGTTCCTATCTAGAGAGAGTTGAGAATATGTACTTTTCTTTCATTTTGATTGGCCATGTTCTCTCCACTACTTATCTACTGCTTGGAGATTCAAGATGAAGATGAATGGATGAATGATTCATATGCAAACTATCTACTTGTCTATTTGAGAAAGATAAATAGATAGGTCGATAGATGAATTAGTAAATTCGCGTATACGAAATTTCCCCAACAAATCGAAATGCAGAAAAATAGATGAAAGAAATGAGCAAAAATTCAGAATTCAAAAGATCATCCCGCTTTCATGCAGAATCGTCTGAACCTCGCATATACACCCTGACCATTCATCTCAGCAAATATTTGTGGTAAAAAGATATCTCATCGCGGGAAAAAAAATCCTCCATCACGCTATGCAATCCTTTAATAATATGAACACTAGCATTGAAATTCCCGACCATAACTCCATTCCCGATATCATTTTTCGATCCAGAAACGGAAGCGAAAAAAGCAGAAGTAGAAGTAGAGTCCATAACTTCTCTATCGATGTTAGTTCGTTGAGTAGAGATATCTGCATGTGCATTCATCCTCGTCTCAATGTTCCGACGTTAAGCCTGAGCTCTATCGTCAAGAACTAGTTCCTTTTGAAAAAGTCCTTCATTCTCATCTTCCTCTCCGTCAGATTCGCCATCAAGATCAATTTCATCCGGATTAATCTTCACTAAACTCTCCTTGCCTTTTCCCTGTCCTTTGTCCACACTCGAAACCTCTCTTTTATCGGCACTTCCATGTACTTCATGATCACTCTCGACTTCACTCTCCAAAATTGCCTTCTCGGTATCAGCTTCCGGGTCGAGGTCGAAATAAACCTTCGTATCGGCACTTTCGATTGTAGATATAAAGGTTTCGAGGGCTTGGATATTTGCGTTTGGCGGGGCTAATCTTGATGCAGTTGAATCGATCGGAACACTGGGGAGAGATTCTCCGGGATGGGCAGGTTGGAAGGCGGAGATGAGTGGGCCGAGGAAGTGGACTGATGATTTAGCCTTTTGTTTAGAAGGAGCTTGGGGTTGTTTTCTGGGGTGGAAAAATGGGAGGGATGTAGTGTCATTGTCGGCGGCGGAAATGGCGGAGGAAGCGAATGAGTGCATACTGTATTCTGCGGAGTTTGGGGAAGAGGATTCGGTGGCTATTGTTTGAGGAAGAGCCGTGGTTGAGACGATGAGACGGGGTCTAGGTGTTGCATTGTTGGAGGTAGGTGTGTCTGGCATGGGAGCTGGCACATCAGGATTTGCTGTAGCTGATGATGTAGATGGATTCTGAGAAGAAGATTCAGCGGCAGAAACTTCAAGAAGCCATTGCTTTCCGGTGATAATGCGAGGTGCACGTTTTGGTGTAACGAAAGAGGGATCTTCATCTTTTTGCGGGGCATCAGAAGATGCTCCGATGAGGGTTGATATGGATTCGGTACTGGACTGTGCTCGATGTGGTCGATGTCTGATAGTACCGGTATCTCCATCTTGGCAACCAAAATCTTGAATTGATGTAGTCTCTTCCAATTCCTCCTCGACCTCATCGGCCCATGAGCCTGTCTTCAGAGCTGAGCCCCTCAAACTGGGAATAACGTCATGTTGTCTCTGCAACGCCGCTAATCTCTTTCTTTGCACCACTAAAACCGAGTCAACAACTGCATCCACTTTCGAACCGTCGACCATTCCCTCAGCTCGACTTCCACGTCTCTTGGTTTCACCTCCCAGTACTGTTGGAGGAAACATGGGTCTTCTCTTTTCGGGTTCTTTCTCCAATTCCTGCAAGTTTCCTTCACAATTATCCCTCTCAAATTGCAAGATCAATCCAAAATCTCTGTAGCCACCCGACCTAGTTAAAAGACCAAAAGCACTCCCAGCTTCATCCATACTAGAAAACTCCATTCTGAGTGTTCCTTCTTCATCGATGTACCATTCGAGCAAGCTGTTAGCCCTAAACTCATTTCTGTTTTTCAAATCATACACGAGAGTTCGAAGGGAAATAGTTGGAGGAAAATTAGGGACCGTAAGGATGCGAGTACGATCTAGCTCAAAGATCGTCCTAAATTTTCCTGGAGAGAAAGGGTATGTGGGGGTATGAATATGTGTGACAATCGCCTGGGCTACATTCTCCCCACCCAAATCTGTTGCCCCCAGCGTAATGGGATGAGAATTCGCATACTCAACATAAGCCTTGGCATCCTCCTGATTGATGAACGTAACCAACGCCGACTTACTACCCGTCAACTTCATTGTATCCAATAGAACTGCCGAGTAGATCCTACCACCTCGAACCCTCGTAAGAACATCTCTCAGGCCCATATCCTCTGGAATACCACCAATATGGACACCTCTCAGAAAATCACATTCTCCTGGTCCAGGAACATAAAGAATTCCGTATCTAAAATAGTCCGGAATGTTACGATTTTTTGGATCGCAATCGCCCATGTGAGTCGTGATTTCACCATCTCTCTGTTGAGATGTTGTCCAGATAGTGGTTCCTGGCCTCAAATCGGCAAGTTCTCCGGATCGGAAACGAGTTGATGCATTCGAATTGCGTGTATTGAACCTATCATAGTAGACATTGCGATTAGCTTGACTTTGATTGGCATAATCGTAACCCCTCACAGCCTTTTCTGGAGATAAGTCAAAACCGGCTTTGAGGACAGCAGGAGCAGGAACGTTGATAAAATTTGCATGTGCCTGTTGTTGAAAGAGAAGTTGATCTTCGATTTTGATTACCGGTTCCTCATCCTCCTCATCAGAGGCAAGAACGTCATCGAGTGTGGAGGTGTTGTAGTCGTGAATGGTTCTTCTCTTCTGGGTGGTGGGCAGAATGGGAAAGCTGGGTGGAACCGATAAACTACCATCTACACCTCGCTGAAGATTGACCGTGTTGGGAAGATGGCTTGCTTCGCTGGAGTTGACAGGATGATGAGAGAACCTGGATTCTTCCTGAGTGCTGATTCTCTTTATGGCCGCATCAATGATGGGATGTGTTGTGCGTGGCCTGAATGGGATATGGTGGTTGGTTTCATCCACGGAAAACTGATCGGCGTTCTTGCCTTTAAAGCCAGCATCTGTGAGGCTACCATTGATTCCCATGTGATCAGCCTGTCGAGACTCGATGCGTTCCCAAAGAATAGCATTTTCCCTTCTCAATCTTGGCACTACAACTCTCAAATTCTCCAACTCTTCGGCATCAGGATTTTGTAACTTTCTCGCAATTGACTCCGAGTTATTGGCAACATTACCCAGTGCCCGAGCAATGATGACGGAACTCTTGATAGCTTCATCTTTATCCTTTGTGGCATGGGCGAGATCGTTCTCGAGAACAGCAATGCGGATTTGCAACTTTGTGACGAGGTCTGCATATTCCGGAGATTCTGCGTATCCTGCATATTCTGCATTTGCTCGTTGATGTTTAGCATGCTTTAAGATGCGTTGTGAGTGTGAGGTGAGACCAAATGATGGAGGGGTGGTATAAGAAGATTGTTGGCCAATATGATCGAGTCTAGAAGACTCGCCCCCGTTCCGGCAAGACGCAGGTATATCCATGATTCCGTAGTGTTGATAGATTTAGTAGATCATGTGTAATGCTATTTCGAGTTGAGTCTGGTCTTTACTGAGTATCAACTCGGAGGCTTGGATCTAGCATAAAGATGTCGAAGTTCTGTTGTGTGAAGACAAACCGTGAAGTGCCGCAATCTGAAAGGCAAAGTGGTAAAACTGGCGGCGCAAAAGATAAAATATGGGAATTGTGTTTGTGATGGCAAATCAAGGTGAAGTAGTGGATTGAGGAAGTCTGCGGGACTCGAAGCAAGTATGTTATCTGATATCGCGAGTAATTTGTAAAAAGCAAGGTGATAGTTTGAATAAATGAGTATCTACAAAACTGTAGAGGTATCTAAAGTTGAGAGTTGTAATATGGAGAGGAAGTATGGGATATGGCTTGAGAGAGCAAGTATTGCAAGATATTAGAGAGGTATCCAATGTTGTTTATTGTAAAAGAAAGAGAAACCAGAATGGAGGGAAGAAGAGGTCGGGGGTCTTTCCTAAAAGGACAACAAGAATGGTGCGGTCGAGGTGCCAGCTCGAGATTCTAGGCAGAAAAAGAGGAGAAGAGGAGATTGTGGATCCAAAGTGAATATTTCACTGTCCATGCTCGGATCAACTTCGAGTCAGAGGATAAGGGGACTTTCCTAAGAGTGAATCGGGCGGGAAATTGAAGAACCTTGGATATCAAGATAGTGTCAAGATAGTGTATCCTTTCAACTAAGTCTATCCTTTCAACTGAGTCTTGATCTCAACCCTCCTAAACCATACTTCTACCTCTCTTGCCAACCCAGTTTAATCTGAAGCTATAGATGTCGTTGACAGCCAAAAGATAGACTCCCAACCCACAGCAGAAGAAAATGGTCTCAAGTCCAATGCAGAACCAGAATGTTTCATAAACTGAATAGTTGAGAATACAACAAGTGAACAGAATGCAACAGATGAGGATGATGACTTCTTTGGGAATTCTTGCCTGGACAGACATCGTGTAGCTATTTCTTGAGATGGTACTTGTAAAAGGATCTTTGGCTTTCACACTCTGGGGAGAAGAAAGGTCCACCATGGATTGATTCACTCACTAGTTTTCTAATCATGTGGAATACAGCCCACAAGCATCGGCTCTCAGATTCCTAAATTTACATGTAATAGTCTGTCAGTCTAGACTATTGAACACTGTGTTCACCTGGGCAAGCAAATCAGATGGGAACTGTTGTCCAATTTTTGATCCAGAAACCAAATGTAACAAATGACTCCCAATTCCTTTGCACTAGACAAAAGATGAATATGGAAACTTCATGGTATTAACTGTATCAACTATTTGATACCTCCTGAATAATGTACTCATTCAGGCTGAACAAGACATTCCATTATATGACGCTATCACCATTCACCTGTGGTATCAACAAAGCTCCATCCATTAATAAATATATTCAACAAAGACCTTATGCCTTTTAACTTTTCCCCAAACACCTTACCCTATCGCCGAGTTGAACGCCCCAGTCATGAATTCCATCATATGTTAAAGATCCAATAAATTAAGTTCTCTGCTTCTTCTGGAGACTCTTACTTTCACGTTTGCCTCTCGTCGCCTCTGCTGGTGTAGATGTCACGGTGGACCTAGTCGCTTCCTTATGATGTCCTCCTTCAGCAGCATTAATGGCGCCCTCTCCATATCTGTATCCATCTGTTGTATTTTGAAGTTGATGTGGTCCTAAAGCAACTGGTGGTCTCATTTCAATTTCCTTTTCCCTCTTTCTAAGATACCGTCTTCGGAAGTAGAATGCGATAAGCCAGGCAAGTGTTATTCCAATAACGAGTACAATAAGCATTGCAACCCATTTCGCGTGACTAGAGAACCTTGAAGAGAATTAGCTATCTGTGTGACCATTTCCATGTAAAAACTACATACCAAGATTGATTTTTTGTGCTACTCGAACTTGACCCCGATGAACTCGACGAAGTAGCAGAACTTCCACTACTTGACGTAGTAGTCGATGCCGATTGCGTATTACAATATTGTTGGTACCAAGTCTTGATACTTTGTAAATCCGTTTCCGACGTACAGCTTGCGGCACCACACACAGAAGATACCCCAGAGGTTCCAGTAAGGAAAGGCGTTAATCTAGCATCTGCGCAAAAACAAGAGCTAGAGACATCGGGCGTCTTTGGAGGAATGCAACCCCCTTGAACATCGGAAAGAGGTCCACATTGCGAGGCACACGATGGAAGGTCGGATGAGAATGGAACAATGGCGCCATCTTGCAATTGTTGGGCTCCGACAATAGCGGGTAGAATTGCCGTCGCAAATAAGAGGATGGATCGATACATTGTGTGGGATGTTGGTAGACGATGGTCTTCGCGATTGCGACAATAATCTACAATTATCTTCCGACTCTTCCACTAATTTCTCGCCGCGCGCAGGTTTCTATAATTGTGTCGTATATATGGCGTGCGGATAGGAGATATTTATCGAGGGGGTTTCATATGAGGTTGGAATGTCGCCTTCCGGTTTTGTTGCTTGATGGATGGATGAACGGATGGCAGAATAGGTGATGGCTTCGACGCTGTAACAATTGATCGATCGTGATGATATGATTGATCATAGTCCAGGATTCTTATATTACAATTTATTTTCTTCTCTCCATCCAAGTAATTTCGGTAGTGGCTAATATTGGAAGAAGATGCCAAGGTTTGGTACAGTTTCGGTTTGGACTGTCAATATACTTGAGGAGTAAAACGATTTACACATAAAATAATGTTAATGAAAGATTGTTGATGAATGAATGTAAGAAGCAGTTGGTATTGAGATTGTAGACTGAAGGATTCCCGTCCCGAGTGGAAGGAGTTTGATTGTTTGTTGCAAAAGAATATTATGGTGGTTTGGTAGAAAAGGTGGAAGGGGAAGGGGAAGGGGAAGGGGAAGGGAAGGGCAAGGTTCATTGAATGTGGAGATCTACTGTAATAATAAGCCAAATGCAGGCTATGAAGTATAAAAATACGAGATGTTTATTGCTTTACTATTTGGTCACTTGGATTAAATATTACAGATATATACAGATATATACATATATATACAGATATATACATATATATACAGATATATACATATATATACATATATATACATATATATACATATATACATATATATACATATATACATAGATATATACAGATATATATACATATATATAGATATATATATATACAGATATATATATATATATATATACAGATATATATATATATATATATACAGATATATATATATACACATATATACACATATATATACATATATATCCAGATATATACGCATATAAACCCTCTACCCTTTCCCACCTATGATCTCCTCATGTTTTCTTCGTTTATGTCATACCTATAAGTAGTAAAAGTAGTCAGACAAGGTATTATAAGCTCTACAGGAACGTTTTAACAAATTATAGAATTATGGAAATTATAGTGGACTTTCAACGATTAAGTTTCACACTAAAACATTTGGTTAACCTTATGTTTTCTTAATTGAAGCTTAATAAGCTTAATAAGCTTACTTCATCAGGGGTCAATCAAATATCGAGATTCTATTATATAAAGACTTTGTTTATACTGCTCGTGTATTAATTATCCTTAACCGAACACTTTCACTAAACACATCTTTATTGCTTTAACACAATAGCTTTGCAGGATATGTATTTCAAGAAGGAGATTGGTCTATATCCAGGTAGTGAGACAGATACATTGCCATCATAAATCTGCTCAATTAAGTGCAAGAGCGGCACCAGTCATCATCATTGCGTTACCCCTCAATATTGATTCTCCTATCCACCAGGTGATCTCCTACCTAGTACTTACTATGCGCACTTGCTTTTTCCACAAACACACGGTCATCCTGATCTCTTCTCAGCTCAGATATTTCCATTCGGCCAACACCTCACAAAGTTTCACAGTTCAAATTATGACAAAGAAAAGTCGAGTTTTGATCATACGCGTTACAGGTTCCACCTACTTTTCCTCCAGCGTTTAATATAGGCGCTCTGAGATGTTGGGACCAACATACTTATAGTGGCGGATCTATTTTGGACAAATCCCTCCAGCCCTCACTAATTGGACAATAATAGATACGAGATTATGGCGTTAGTTTGCAGAGAAGAAAATTCAGAAACTCGGTGACATTGGTGACGGGCACAGATTCATCCCCTCGTTTATAAGTTATCAGATTCTCACCCTCATTATCAGATCCATCAATCCCACCGCCCTGGCAGAAACTTCAAAAGTTTTGTTGCATATCTGCTTCAGGCTATGGTGCCTAAAGAGTCCCTGTAACTTCTATATCATTCCTAGTCTCGGAGCCATGTTCACTTCTATTCCATTGTCACGAACCAGCACTGGAGATTTTAGATGGAGGAGCTGGGGGTTCTGAATCCACGTGACGGGATCTTCCATCAGACCATGGCAATTCTTTCAAATTTCAAAGGTATTCTATCCATTGATCTAGTATAACTTTCGCAGGGACAGATGGCAAGTCGAGATACGTGTTTGTGTAGCCTGGCTAATTATTCGGCCACTGGATAATGTATTTTGTGCCAATATCGTAAATGATGGTTCGTCCAAATATACCCGGGCTGACTTTGCAGGAACCAAGGCGGACAGGACAGTCCACGGTGTAAGATCGTATTCCCCTTTCCAGAGGACTTCGCGTGCGTCGGAAACATCATTCAAATAGTTGTAAGGAAGGGTGCCATATGATATCTCATCATGCATCTCGAGAAACGGGAGATGTTGGCGGAGAGCAATAGCTTCAGGCTCCAATCCAATCGTGACGAGCTCCTCCCTTGGAAGGCTTCGATGAGGAGGCCGCCTGATTTCAGATGCTTCAATATATTGCATACGACGAAGAGTTTCATAAACTCGCGTCATGCCATGTATAAACTCTCCATGTTGTGTCTTGATGAAATCTTCCGTGAAAACTGCATCTTCATCATCGAGATCAAGAGACAAGACCTCGCAAGAATGAGAGGTGGGAGATTTCTGTCATGGCACCTCGATTTCAATTTCTAATTTCCTACAAGCCTCTTTCGACGAGAGGCATGAAGAGCCTACCAACCTATGAGTATATAACTCTGCAATACTAGCATAGCTCAGACCTACAAACAGGGAATCCTCCATCACATAGCTCCATTTGAAGCACATATAAGCGTGTGGAGCGGGGAAGTGAACAGAAGCCATGTTGAAGCTAGCGATAATCGTGAATAGAAAACCTATAGTCGTCGCTATATATGGCTCTGAAAGCCTGCATGAGCATGAGAGAATGAACAAGCGAGATTGTATTGATTCGGTTTACAAGAACGTCCACATATTGACAGTTAGAAGTAGGCGCATGTTAACTGAACACATTGGCCAACTGGATGGTTTAAGAATTGAATCATCTAGTTATTTAATGTTGAATAGGTGAAGATAGAAATATATATAACCTTACATATACGTACACACAAATACCTAATTTACAAACCCGCCGTCACAGAATCCAAAATACAGCCACACTCTCGATTTCAAACCGAACCTTCCCTCAGATCAAACACCTACCCTCAGCAAACGCGGGGTTGGGCTAGATATGGAGAAAGAACATGGTCCATCCAATTTTTCTGTCAGAACCGCTGAATGTGACCCGAATAAATAAGGTTACGCTGGTTGGCGGCGTGTATAATGTCAGATATATAAAATGTGATCTGTAATTGATAGGTTCAGGTATACGATGCGAAGGGAGTGAATGATATATAGCTAGCAGTGAATGAAGGGACACTTTCATTATTACGTACTTTGGAGGATTTATTTATCCCATCACGGATTGTCGATGGATGCAAGGAATTTGAGGATCTTATCTCTCGAGTAATTACTTTTTACGTGGGAGATCCGATATGGAATACATAGTCATAAGCAATCTCAGCGCAATTTGATCACAGTAAAAAACATGGTAATGTATCTTTTTACAATGTGTTCCCAGTTAATGGCAAGGTGCGCAATTCTCCATGCATTTCTTCCCCGAACCCTGGACTAACCCACCAAAGACCATCCTGATCACCGACGGTTCCCACGGCATGGGCCAAGAAGTCGGCCATCAACTCTCCCAAAAATGTGCCAACATCGTCATCGTCGCGCGAGACTCTCAAAAGCTGCAGCAGACAATCTCCTACATCCAGCTGGGGGCCGCCAACCCCACCACATCAGCGCGGACTTATGTTCCGCGACCGAATGCGCACGTGTGATTGACGAGGTGGTGGCGTGGAATGGGGCGCCCCCCGATACAGTATGGTGCTGTGCAGGGAGTGCGTATCCGGCGCTGTTTGTCGATACGCCGGTGGAGCAGATTGAGAAACAGATGGCGAGTAACTATATGACGAGTGCATATATGGCGCATGCGACATTGGGACGCTGACTCAAGCCATGGGAGAATACGCAAGCTGGTGATCCCACATCTAGTACCGCGGAGCGCAAGAGCAATACTCACCCCCCGCCTGCGCGCCATCTCATCTTCACAGCGTCGCTTGTGGCGCTGTATAGTTTTGCGGGATACCTAGGTATGCACCGTATAGTCCTTCCAAAGCGGCGCTGCGCTCTTTTTCCGATTCGCTTTCGCAGGAGATGAATCTATATGCTGCAGCTTTTTCGGAGGCTCCGCGGGTGAGGGTACATACTATTTTTCCAGCGACTATTCTGACGGAATCGTACGAGACGGAGAATCTGACTAAGCATGGTCTTACTTTGCAGCTTGAGGAAGGTGATGAGGGTCGAACACCACATGTTATTGCGGAGAGGAGTATTAAGGGGTTGGAGGGAGGAGAGGAACTTATCACGACGGATATGCTTACGTGGTTAGTTAAGGGGGGTGTGCTTGGAGGTAGTGTGGGGGATGGATTTGGGAGAGTTATTTTGAGTTGGATATTAGCTGGTTTGATGGGCATCGTAATGGTATTTGTTAGGGCGGATATGAATGGGAAGGCTAGAGCCTGGGGGAGAAATTTTGATGTGGCTAGGAGTGCGAAGAAATGATTTTTGGGTGCGGGTGTAATTTTGTCATGTTTTTGAGCGTTGTTATGTGAACATTAAAGTGTTTTCGGATTGTGTAAATCTAAGCTTTTTCATCGACCGTAATGCAGTTTTCTACTCGCTTCTCCCTTTTTGTCCTCACCGGGGGTCCTAGAATCTAGGATATCACTAATCTACAAGAATCCTGTTAGTATTGACTCGGTCAGGGACTCTGCGAAGGGTCGTATGAAAAAAATAGACGGAATTGCTGCTAATGGGCATTTGTACCAACACGACAGACCGGATAACGAAACCTTGGAATGGATCATGATGATAGAGCTCTAGACCAGGAAATTCTGAAAACTACACGTTCGAAACTAAGCTTTGTATAGAAAGAATCATTGATCAACCCAAATTCCCAACTGTTGCGACAAAAGCTGCAGTGGATATGGTGAGAGCACAGAAGAAGCTATTTCTATCTAGGTACCCCGTCCTTCTCCATCCCCCCACCAGCCTGGAGGGATACACTTCCTTTGTGCACATATCGTAATCTACTTTTTGCCATGTGGAGTTGCATTCAAAATCTTCCACATTCTTGAATGATCTAGGGCAGTTTTCATAAAATTGGGTATCGAAACTCCACTTTCTCGTTAACAATACAGAGCGAAGAATTATCGCTCCTCAGGAATCTAAAAAATGATACTTCAACATTTCACTTCATCTCAGACAATCATGCTTCATTAATTGGTGTATACGCCTATTAGAAGATGGTAGGCTGCCTTAAGATGACTCGTGGGTGGAGGGGAGAATAGTAATGGAGAGTAATGAAGAGTAATGAATAGGTATGTGCAAGTATAGATTCAGAGCCCGGATCTGGTTCAACGACAAAGGAAATTGGTACCGAGAGACTTGTTCCCAGAATGTAAAATAAGGAGCTGTGGCCGCATACTGTGGATCATCTCTGGTGTAGATATCTGGTGGGGAGCTTCAATTACAAACTCCAGCTGGAGTTCATCTGGCCAGAACGTTATGGAGTAGAACATGAAGTTCTCCAAAATAATGCGGGTCAAGTACTCGATCGAATGCTGCATACACATAAGCAGCTGGTCTTTATCGTTATCCATCGCCGTGTTCCAGACTCCTCCTCACATTTGCGAAGTTTAGGGTATATGAAGGGTATAATGAGGACAAATGTAATGCTATGCAAATGCAAAAGTTCCTGCCTGCTCACCCACTCAAGGCGAACAGTAAATTTAAGATAAACTTAAGACAAATGCAATGTTTATATGTTGCATTTATGCTAGGACACTCCTAGATGTTCATCAGAGAGCATAATCGAGACTGAGATTGCCAAATACAAGCACACAAATGTAAGATAGCAAAGCGCCCCAAAAAATGTATATCTCAAACATTCGCAAAATGAAAACTCTTTCTATATATCCAATGTTAACACTGAGTCGTGTTCTGTACTAACAGCACGTGGATGCATTGGATGAAATGAATGAAGGTTTTCCAAGGGGGAGACTACCGTTTGATATCAGATGAAAATGCTTGTATGTACTAGTTGCCTAGCTTTCCAGGTTGCCTAGGTAGCTACATAGTAAGATCTTACATACGGAGTACAACGGCGGGAGAACAATCCACGATAAAAATAGAAAAGGGAAGAGTATCACGTGATGATACCAAGTCTTCTCAATCGCCCAGTAATCCATACCTAATCCATACCTACCTACGATCCGTTACCAATCTGATCTGACGTATAACCCATTACGGATTCCCAAGATTAGTGGTACAGAGAAGTACCGCGCGCGTGGGCTATCACCAACTAAATAAGTACTCACCACGACCAAGCCAACGCATGTATGATCGTTATCTGCAGAAAGCGGTTACTCGGTGCTCGGGAACGAAAGTGCCTCTCCGCACCGCAGTCTGTAAGATTACCATGGAATTCTGTACGCAATCCGCAATCCGCAATCCGTACATCGTACACCGTCAACACAATCTATTACTGGTGTACGGAGGACGCGCAGCTCCAGCTATTCTTGCAAATATTTCATCGCAGAAATCATGACGACCCCTTTGATACTGTACATGCATGTTTTATAATTCATTCATTCGGTTGATGGACGAATTACAGCCGGCAAAAGAGAGGTGTTCGTGGTTCCTGGCTAAGGAAATGGAACCTGCTTTTGAATCGGCCGTTTTCTTTTTTTCATGCATGGGGACTGGTGGACGGTCCAATCGAGACAATCTAATCTTGTGACACCTACTACGTCTGAAGAGCGGATAGTCGGAAAAAGATACGGTGTCGGGCAAGGATAAAGAAGATGGGGATGTCCGTCGAATACGATGCATAAAAGCGCTTTGAAAAGCAATATAACGACGAAAGGGATTGATGCCGAGCATTGGAAAGAAAGAGTTTAAAACTTGCTTGACCTTTCTTTTTTTTCTTTCTCTCTTTCTTTCCAAACTTCATGGTGGTTCCTGGCTTGATGAAAGTACCGGCATGGACATGGACATGGACATGGATGGGTTAAACGTTTGTTCATTCATGAACAACCTGGGTTACTTTGGATTGGAAGAGAATGCGGCGGTGAGAGAGAGGATTGGGAATGTATGTCTGTATGTATGTATGTATGTACGATTATCCTGCACTCGTATTAGCTTCAATGGATGAATGGCTCATACGGTGGTGGGTGCTACGCTCATATATGCAGGTATGTAGATTCGATTGATTATTGTTCATTGTGTCCGCACTCTGACTAGACTATGAAAGGAAATGAGTCTACGCACAAATGCTCACAATCATATCGCTATGGCGGCTTTGCTTGGATCTCTGAGGTATCTGAGGTATTTGAACAGAAATCTGTGGAATGGATGACAATGATGGTACTTGCGCCTCGCATCGTGGCCGTGCAGCTACTGTAGTTCCTAGGAAGGTGATTTGATATACGATGTATGACTGACTACTGACTACTGACTACTGACTACTGACTACTGACTACTGACTACTGACTACTGACTACTGAGATGATCGTGAAGGCATTACGACTTCTCGACGGATATCCTTACAAACGCAATCCACTTTCTGCGTAGGTGCACACTGCAGACAGTACAGTATCGCAAGTATAAAAGATGATGAAAAAGGTCTTTCACTCATATCGTTTAATAACCTTATTGCAGGTAATATCTTGCTCCCATCCCCATCCCTACCCCCCGTGTTCATTATCAGGTAAATCCATAACCGCATTGAGCTATCTAATCGTAAAACTAGTTACAATCCATGGACAAGTGGGTGTTTGTCTGATCCCGCGTCTAAAATCATCCAACCGTTTGAGTCGTAGAAGCTTTCGAAGAAGACGGAATAGTTTAGCCTCAGAGGAAAAGCCAAAGTGTGTAGATAGTCAGTCTTATAGTCTTATAGTCGCATAGTCCCTACATTCCATAGACCAAACCTTGAAATCCTCGTACGCGACAACTTTCATGGCTGTTTCATCACTCCGCGCTTCTTCCCAGAACTTCCAATGATCTCGTCTTCTCCATCTCCTTCACAGGATACTTTCTTTACCTGCCGCTTTTCGAACATCAATGTCTCTTGACAGTGGATCAGAACAAGGATTATAGATCAAGCAAGCAAACAAGCAAGCAAGCAAGCATTTATCTTCATTGTCCTGCGACCGAAATCCGAAATACAAGGGGGTTTCAAACCTTCACTCACACGAATTCGCTGCGACAAGAGTGCGGAAAGACGGACAATCCTGGGATCTATCTTCACCTCTTTAATCTACATGCTTCCCGAAAGAGTTATTACGAAGCACTGAGCAGACCCAGGAGAGCATTTGGTGCCAATTTCATCCGCACGAACCACCCGCGCGATAGAACGAACGGAGAGTGTTCAAAGTACGAAGTATATTTATATATTTATTTAGGATTTGTGATAAAGATATTGACGGGTACCTACCTGAAGGCTGTGCAGCGTAGTGTGTAGGGTGCACACGAGATAATCTATCAGAACCCTGGGTTTACTGGGCCCTGAAAAGAGGTCATCGGCGGATAACAGGGGGAAAATGGCAAGAAAAAATGGCCTGCAGCCGCTGACGCTGGAACCTGGGACAGGAGGAAGAGTTAATGTTAATGGTCCGGAGTTTATTAACATTCAGCAATGTCCAAGATCTCCTTTGAGTACCAAGTCCCCAAGATCACCAAGGTCGCCCTTCAAATTTAATACAAAGAAATCCCAATCACAACAACAGGCCCGAAGTCAAGCTCAAGAACAAGAACGAGAACGAGAACAAGAACAAGAACAACAACTTCAACTCCACCTGCACCTCCAAGAACACGAGCAATATCAAAGAGACGAAGCGTCTTCTACGCAAGAAGTCGATCCGCAGACATTCGTAAAAGATCCATCAGTTACAATTGGCAGTGGAAGTGGAATTCCAACTTCACAAACTCTTCCTTCTCTTTCTTCATTTCAATCTTCTGTCTCTCCACGGACTCCAGATAACGTCGTCGTCGGTATCAAGGAAAAACCTTCGCGAACCGGATTCTTTTCAAGTTATAAAGCGTCAAAAAGTGCAAGTAAACTTCAATCATCTTCTTCATCAAATCTATCACGCCAAGTGAATGTTGTCGAGGACAATAATATGTCCAGAGACACAGACCGCCCTGCGATGAGCGGAAAGGTTTCATCACAGGACACTAAAAGAAGTGGTACGACCCATTTTGTTTCGTCCCTTCCTCTTCAGACAATAATGTTGTTGGGTAATTAATCCATGCTAAGTGATTCACATAAACTAATCCTTTTCAAAATAGAATCAGGTCCTACTGGATCTTCATTAGTTAGAAAACCGGTCGGGGTTCAGTCAAGATCTGACGCCTCGCTGGCATCATCAACGAACGACTCCCCACAACACAATTCCGATTCCAATTCAATCAATAATCGAAAGAATAAACCGAAGCAATTCAGTCTCCTCGGTAGAACTAGATCATTACGAGATGATAATAGCCCCGCTGAGCCCTCTCCGCCAAAAAATAATTATTTGGATCCTGATTTGTCTACCCATCAATACACACACACAAGTCCTTCAAGCTCTGTGAAGACTACAACGCCGGCTCGAAGCGACGACGATAGAAATTTTAGGGAGATGTCGACTCCAAATAATCATCGACAACGATCGGAAGACCGTCAACATAGCCGCTCGAGAGAAAATCGTGGAAAGGATTCCATGAGAGAAAATACAAAGGAGCACACGAAGGATAATAGCAGGAATCAATCGTCCTTCTCTACAACATTCAAAGAGGCCGGCGGACATGCATTCTTCAACAACATCAAGTCACAAGCCACAAAGGGAGCTGGAGCAATACACAAGAATTTGTTCGGAAAGGGAGGACGGAGTGGTAGCTCTACACACAAGGAACCCTCAGTCGATGATGAGCATTATGTTTTAAAAGTCATCAATAAGCCACTTGTCGAGCAAACTCGACTCACCAGAATATCAAAGAGGTTGGAGGATTCGAGGGATAAAACGGAGTTTTGGATGCCATCTTTCCCTTGGAGAGCGATTGACTATTTGAACTACAAGGGAAGTGATGTGGAGGGACTCTACAGAATACCTGGAAGTGGACCGCAGGTTAAAAAGTGGCAGAGGAGATTCGACGAAGGTTTGCAGATTCTTGCGTGGATGATTCCTGAGAATATACTAACATGCCGCTAGAGCTTGATATAGATCTCTTCGAATGCGATGACCTCTACGATATAAATATCATCGGCTCGATGCTCAAAGCATGGCTTCGCGAACTCCCCGATGAACTGCTTCCCAGAGCTGCACAAGATCGAATTGCTAGAGAATGTGCGGGCTCTGACGAGGTTCCACAACAACTTGTCGACGAATTATCTAACCTTTCTCCCTTCAATTACTACCTCCTCTTCGCCATCACTTGCCATCTATCTCTACTCCTCGCCCACTCCGAAAAAAATAAGATGGACTTTAGGAATTTATGTATATGCTTTCAACCGTGTATGAAGATGGATGCATTCTGTTTCAAATTCCTTGTTTGCGATTGGAGAGATTGTTGGAAGGGTTGTAAGACTGAAGCAGTATACATTGAACAGGAGTATATGCTTTTTGATCAGATGCCACCCGGAAGTGCTGGTGGACGAAGTAGCACTGCTGTTGAGAGTCATGATGAAAGGAATGTTAGCAGTTCTGACAGCAGCAAACCGTCGAGTGTCAGCCTCGAGAATCAGGGTCGAAAACATAGCCATGAGAAGGGTCGAAAAGCCAGCGGCGAAAAAAATCAACGCAGAAGCCCGGATAGCGAGAGAAGTCAAAGACAGATTCAAGTGGAGAATCACAGGGAGGGGGCCATGAGTCAAAGCAATAGCATGAACAGTATCGATTCTGTCAGTACAACTTTGACTGTTATACAGGCGGCGCCGCCTCGAAATGGGAATTTGAGGCCATTGAGTCCTATCAAACCACTCTCTCCCATTGGCTTCTGAGTTTCTTTTGCTCAAAATTATAAAACTAAAGAATTTAACAAACGGGCTTTTGAAAAGTCTCACCAAAAGGTCGCATATCATCATAACTCTACCTCTACACATTAGGGCGATGCAAGTTTCTCACGAACTGGTACGAACTAAACATACAGCGACAAAATTACATTTTCCTCGGTCGATTTTTTCATTGCTCATGAACTTTGGTAAATGAAATGGACTGAACGCATTCAACGAATTTCCTTCAGTATCACGCACAAAATACCGATGAGATCTATTCTACACACATTTCTTGGCGTTTGTTTTGTTCGTTCATGCAACACAAGTATTTCCTTTTTTCCCATTTCAATTGAATGGAATGGTTTTTTTTTTACAAAATCTTCATGCGTGCTTGTTTTGTTGAATACCCCCAGCGCAGCATGTTTGAATCTTGACGGCACAAAGCATATTAGCACAGAAGGCGGGTTTAATAATGGATGGATGGATGGGGTATGGGATTTGGAAATGGATTGGTGGTATATGGAGTGGATTGTTACTTTGATTTTTTGAGGGATTATAAGCGTGGGGCGTGATGGAGATGGATGGATGGATGGAGGCTGGAAACGAATCGTTAACAAGTTTCGAGATGAATCAGGAGGCGCGAATTACTTCAGGACCTCGAGACTGGCTTGCTATCAGGCACATGGGAGACGAGGATGAGAGAGAGGAAAGCAGGACTTGTTTGTACGATAGGGGAATATGTTATGTTTGGAGCAAAGGAGTCCAGAGACCATAGATTACCTAGCTAGGGCCAACGAGTGCATTGGGGGACAGTGTGAAGAGCATCAGAGATCACGGGCATGGACTTGAAAGTAATGTCATGTACCATTTTGACTTTCAGTCTTCTTACTTTGCTATCATCGATGTGATGTAAACTGACATAATTAATGTTTAACACTCAAGAAGGCTTTGAGACCGGCAGTGAACCGAGGGTAGATGTGGGAGAGAAACCAATTCTCTGTTCGATTTTTCTTTTGCTATTCATTGCGGCTCATGCCATTTATGTCTTCTCGCATGATTTTGAATCGTTCAATGCCATTGCTATATACTATTATAATATAACTCTTGAATGTCTCAATTGGGTGCTCTTGTGATCTAATGTCTTCCGACATAAGGTGTAACACTTTTTCCTTTCCACAAGCAATGACTGCCCTAATAACGCCAATGATAATCCATTCCAACGCCATACAATGAAGTCCACCCACCATGAAATCATGCAACTTTTCTCGCACTTCTCCTCATCGCATGTGAGCTGACACTCAAATCCCAGCCATTCAATCTCTCTTTCCTCCGTGATTCTTTCTATCGTTCCTCTCGTTCTTCCTTTGCATTCTCTCATTCCTCCTAACCTTTTCTTTTCTTTCCCGTCTTCCATCATTTTGTCTTTCGGTTCCCTCCTTTCTCTCGCGCTCCTTATTCTCATTAACCTCCACAATCCAATCATCTTCTCCCTTCTTGTTGATTCCCTTGTATCCCCATTTGGGAACCCATTCGCCGGTAGATTCATCATATACAAGCTTCTTCTTGGCCTCAGCAGTCTTGGGTTTGATACCCTTTTTAGCTGCGAATTTTTGCCAGGTGGTTTGGGCGACTGGGGGAGGAAGAGGCTGGAAATGTGTTAGTATATATTAACTATTGATTGAGTCTCCAAATTGGAATCTCCGAATCGCGAGAATGCAAAGAGGAAGAAAAGATTGAAATCGCATTATTACCTTTTCACGAGGCAACTTTGTAGCAATCCCGGGTAAACTCAATAATACACCATTGGGCGTCGATGCAATGGGACAGGTGCTCAACAATTGGTTCAATAATGCTTGCGCGCCATCTCTGGCAGTTGCAGCTAGATCATCTTCGAGGTTTGCGGAGGTGGTGAGGAGAAGCGGATTGGGGTCTTCGGCGAGGAGGAGACCGAGATCGAATGTGTAGGGAGTGGGTTTGTTCACTGTGATGGGGAGTTTGGATGGTTTCTGGGGGGCGTCTTCGGACATGGTGGATGTGAGGTTGATAAATTAATTGAATGGGTGAAGATTGAATTTATTTTTCGTACAAGAGGAGAAATTGAGATTGAGATATCGTAGAGGAAATAAAATAAATTTTGGACTGCTGCTTTTGCGGGAGGATCCTTGTGCGGCCGCAATTTAGCGCGGGATGTGTTTGATCCTAGTCGAGAAAGATTTCTGGAGCGAGAGAGGGACGACACGTCGAGAGGAATTGGACCCTTTCAAACTCACTGCAGCAATCGCAGATATGGCATCCTCGGGATGTTGGAAATGCCTCTCGAGGCCGAATACTTCGCAAATAATCCAGGGCAATCATGCGGCATTGCGACTTCCCACAATTGCAGCCACGGCGGGATTTTCAACAAGTGCGGCTATGTCCAAGAATCCGCTGGCTGCTAAGCCGAAGGGAGCATTTGGACAAAACATGGCGAGGGGTGGAAAGACTTTGAAGATTAAGAAGAAGCCCCCGCCTGTACGGTCTGGAAAACCTCCTGCGGAAGGAGAGAGAAAGGCGTTGAGGAAGAGAATCGTACTCAGTAATACGAATGCGTTGGAAGTAGAACTGGAAGACCTGGGAATGAGCAATGTTACAAGTGAGGGATTGGCGGGAAAGGTAGTCGGATTGAGTGGGAGCACGGTGGATAGCTTAAGAGCGAGTGAAGCGTTCAAGATTACGCAAGGATGGAATTTATTTAGGAGGCCAGCGGTCTTGGTTCGGGAGGAAGGCGTTATTTGTGCGAAGATTTTAGAAGAGGCGGGAGCAGAGAAAAAGACGGAGCGATTGGTGGTTGATGGTGGAAGGGTATCAGGGAAGAGTTTGATGCTTTTACATGCTATGGCTTCGGCTTTTGTTAGGGGCTGGATTGTCTTGAGTATTGCGGATAGTATGTTATTTGTTCTTCATGGATTGCATTATGCTAATAAGAGTTATAGCCCAAGAACTTGTCAATGCCTGCACTGAATATTCTCCTGTGCCCGATACCACTCCCACTCTCTTTTCCCAAAACACATATACCGCGGCATGGCTAGGACGTATTGGCAAAGCCAACGAAGCAGTTCTTGATAAGCTTCAATTGTCACAAGAACATAGCCTTCCAATTCCTCTTCAAGAAAACTTATCCCTCCTCAGACTTTGCGAACTTGGAGCTCAGGAACCAGATCACTCTTGGCCAATATTCCAAGCATTCTGGAAAGAAATTACAGCTGCGGACCGACCTCCAGTTCTCATGACACTAGACGGCCTTCAATGGATCATGCAAAACAGTCTTTACCGAAACGCTGCATTCGAATTGATCCACGCCCATGATTTGGCTGTTGTAAACCATTTTGTACAATATCTCTCTGGAGAGAAGTCCCTACCAAATGGAGGTGCAGTAATTGCAGCTACATCACGTAGTCACGCGCCTGTGTCGAGATCCACAGATCTAGCTATCGTGCAGCAAATAAATCGACAATCGGAAGAAGAAATCACAGAACGTGATCCATATGAAAAGAAGTACGATGAAAGAGCCGATAAAGCATTGCAGAAGGTACAGGTCATGTGGTTAAATGGATTGAGTAAGCGAGAAGCGAGAAGTTTGATGGAATATTGGGCGCAGAGTGGAGTTTTGAGACAGAGGGTTGATGAGAAGACTGTGACGGAGCAATGGGCGCTGGCTGGAAATGGAATAGCGGGTGAGTTGGAGAGGGGCGCGCTGAGGATGAGAATTTAGATGTTTATTGGGCATGAATGAATAAAGTTTTAAATATGTAGTATGTGTACAATTATGAGGCTTGGTTGTATGGCTTCTGTGAATAGATATGAGATGAATCAATTTTGTACTTGTACAGTGGAATAGTATAGTTGTTGCTGTAGACGCAGCGTTTAAGTTGTGACTCGTTTAGCAGTTTCTTGATGTCGATTCTTTGTGTGTAGGCATGGCTAGCTCCGGCGTAGTTGTGCAAGTAGAACTGATTCAAGGGAAAACCCATGGGACCTTTACGTATGCAAATATCGAAGATGAATATATCTAACCTAATGTAAATCCTCACACTCTTATTACAAACATCTTCACATCATACCACTTCATCTTTCAGCAATCACGTGGTGTTGATACACTTTCTTCTTTGCTAGCCGATATACATGGTAAGATTGATTTTGCCAAAGTCTCTGGTGGGCGCTTGATAGTGAATCATTTTTCGGTTGTTGGTTGGTGAGTTGTGGGTTGTGGGTTGTGGATGGGAGTACTCCTTGTACTAATCAGTTGTCTGTTGCTGAAGATGGCGGAATAGATTTTTCGGGTTGCATAGCCTTGGAGGGATTGTTTGCGGGGCTGAGAATAAATCTTTGGGTCTTGTAGTTAATATTGTAAATGTACAAATGTCTGTGGTACTTACGAAAAGTAAGAGCGAGTATAAGGATAAATACTTTCGTCTGCATAATATTTCCCACAGACTGTAGGCCCACGGTAGCTTTTTATTATTGTTCCTTATTTGG
Organism: Botryotinia globosa; assembly: GCA_014898425.1. Taxonomy (NCBI): domain Eukaryota; kingdom Fungi; phylum Ascomycota; class Leotiomycetes; order Helotiales; family Sclerotiniaceae; genus Botryotinia; species Botryotinia globosa. The sequence goes on from RCSZ01000001.1 coordinate 3,688,798, forward strand.
TTTCTCCTGCGCACCACTATGTCGATCGTAGGAGACCAAAATTCAATGAAGTGTTTATTTTATACCAGTATACTGGTCTCGTAAGAGGACTTAACTTGCGTCATGCCATCTCACTCCCCCCGATCTTAAAGCCACATATATTTCACCCAGACAACCCACCCACATTTGCCAGACTAGCCTCCGTGATTTCCATTCTCCATCCTAGCAGTGCGCAAGTTCTTCATCGTGTCCATCTCGATTTTCAGAATTCGATTCATATGCATATACACGGGCTTGATGTATGTGTATTTCGCCACCGCCGCAGCACTATACGAGGGTGGTGAGCCTAATTAATGAAATCCGCATTCCCGGTCACTAACAAAGTACGCGAAGATGAAGTATCGTGTAGCCAATGATTAATAATCAGAAGAATAGAAATCTGCGAGTCTATGGATTCAGTGGGGTGCCAAACCCAACATTTTAATTAGGGATTGCAGAGTCAGCTTCGGTGCGCACTACACCTACATTACGTGGAATTTGTCAACTGCTGTCTCTCCAGAACTCGCTTGTTGGATTGGGTATCATGAACGCAATACGTGTGAGCACTATGGATCAAGGCCTTTTCCCCGCTAGGTGAACAGCCTAGCAAAAATGTCCTCGCGAAATCGATCTATATGTTAAGGATTTACACATGTGCAAGCGCATTGAGGATGGAGTTAGTGTTCTAGGCCTAGACAATCATTACACCTGCTACATGGGTTGAGCTGTGGGCAATATAGAGAGTCCTTCCCCGCGATTTGACTTATTTCTTGGCTGGTCGATTTGAATATCTTTTCAATTCGTCATTCCGATACTTGAAAGGAGGCGGTACCCCCTATTCTGTACTGTGGTTTCTGGGTGATGAGCTGTTCCTGGGAATGGGTATGCGTTGTTAAGCTTGATGGAATTGATATTCCGGATTCGAAACGGGTGACTGAGAGGGTAGTTCTGCAAAGCAAAAAGTGATGGAAGAAGGCTCGGATGGAAAGTTTCCTCATTCCAAGGATTAAAATAGGAGATTGAGTCCTCTTTAACAACAGCTTGATTGGTTGAAAGTGGTAACTTGTTGAGCGACAGGTGTGATGAAGGGGTTTGGGAATAAAGATATCGACGCTGCGTGGAAAGCAGCGTGTCTGGGGAGCTAAGTTCGCATTAAAATCTGGATGAGAGTTCTGAAGGGGTGGAAATGAGCTTCATGAAGAATATCCAAAGCATCTTACATATTGCACAAGACATCTTCGCTTGAAGTTGTATAGAACGTAAGTGATTGTGGTAACAGGCAGGCCTTGCGGACAACATAATCTTTTAACATCATATTCTGAGGCTAGGATATTTAGCGAAGGTTTTTCTTGTCCAATTTTATTGGTTTTAATTTAGATTTAATGCTTTGTGTCTATTTGCACTTAATGAGAAAAAAGAGAAATATGTAAGACTTCATCTCTAGCCATGTCGATTTAGACTTCATAGATCTCATAACTACAACCTCTTATCACAGGCTACAGAATTATTTCGTAAAGCAACTTCCGATCATACCAAGACTCAACGAAGCGAGGCTGGTCAGTGTAGTTTCGTATACTACTCGAATGCAAGCGGATATGGTGTTTATTCACAAATACCATCTTGTCATCAAAGTAATCTTTCAACAATTCAAGTAAGCCATTGAGTGTTGGCTTAAATCTCCAAAACTTCTCATTTGATAGATATGCCGACTTCATCCAAATACGTAATGCCGAATTTATATTTTAACCACAGTACGAACGTGAGATGGATATAAGACTGGATAGAAACAAAGCCTTCTATCCGCCGATCCGTGGCGGGCTCCTATCTCAGCTTCTTCTTGGGAGGATGATGAAGGCTCACATGCACAGATGTGGCTCGTTTGCGCAGCTGCCAAGGAAATTAGAGAGACGAGTATGGCTCTTCAACTCGCGTGTGCAGAATCCAACGTGTTTGAAATGTATTTAGTGTGGCATTTTCAATGAGGAGATATAAAATGAGAAATGAGGAAGTTATTTCCTTGCTCTCCATACAAGAAGCTCGAGAGCTACTAGGCTCGGCGATTCTTGGCATAGTCAGCGAGACACGGAAAGCCTCGTGAGGAACATCTTGGTAGAAACCAGAACTCCCAGAGAAGGGACTCGATGTGTGGCCAAATATCCAATGTGGAATTCAGCCATCAAGTGACTGACAACTTTTGCGTTATGGCTGGGCAAACATACGTGCTACACACCCCAAGCATTAGCATCACGCACACCACTCATTCAATCCCAGAATATAACCGCTTTAACTCTCCAGCCCTTACAATTTGCCCAACTTTGGTTCAACTCAAACTCCAAGAGTGAGATAATTACATAATGCCATTGCGTGCAACCCAAGCTATGCCATGCGTCTTGGCATTACCCAGCATATTAATACAGGCTGAAAAATGTGCGTGCCGGATTATCCGTCTTACGCGCGACTGTTTGGGTCACAGGGAGGGGCTAAGAAGATGTTATGCGAACCCCCGTTTGGAAAGCGATGGAGATTTGATGTATTTTGGTTGCGTCAATCGGCTATTCTCGGAGAAGGTGAAGGGTAGGTGGGAAAGTACTGGTGAGAGGGAAATGTAATAAGTGTCGTGAATTTAGTTCGAGCGGGGTTAAGTCCGTGCCAAGCTAATGTCAACGATAGTGAAAACACATGATTTGGAATTGCATAGAAGCCATAACGTTTATTAATATCGCTTCATAATTGGTGTTTGGTCGAAACGGTTTGATATTGTGAAGCACTTGCAATGTGTGGAAAACAGAAGGATGTGTTGCCAACGTATCACCCGGTCTGCGGGAACAATGCCTAGCAATGAAAGCAGATAAAACTTGGTGACATGAGATGTAAGATTGGATAATCAAGGCGCGTAGAATCACATAAAACGAGCCAAGATTAATTGGTACACGGAGACATAAGGAAGATTTCCAATCATGCAGTCAATGTTGTGTAATGCACTAAAACAGATATTTGTAACGCTTGAAAGGATATTCTCATTCTTTAGACTGCACTAGCTAAAGCATATAACATTTAAACTAATCAAATATTAGCAAAAGTTTCTCAAGGGCTCCAATGACTAGAGGATACATACCATAAACAAATTGTCCGTTGTGGTTCTCAATACGCTCAGCAAGGTTGACATCACGGCTGAACTCTTCGCCATCTCTGCTGCGGAGGAAAGTGCGGAGGACTGGGACTTGTCCACCACCCTCAATGGAGAATGTGACGTTCTCAGCGCTGTGAGAGAAGTCTATACGAAGCGTTAGACAATGACAGTTGAGGGACAAAGATGATTTCTTTTCAAAGATTGTACGTAGTTGACGCCATCCCAGTGAATCATGCCATCTTCGTTTCCGATGTATTGGTTGAGATCCATCTCAGCATCTTGCCAGTCACCATTCTCGTTTCTGAGACGGGCTCTGAGGATGTGGTTGTCATCGATGCGGATATCTTCGGCGGAAAGGTGGAAAGACATTTTGAGTTATATAGAAGGTGTTTTGTGTAGAGTATATTTGGAAAGTGATTGAGAGTTGAGAGATATAGAATGAGAAAGGAACGGGAGGAGAGGAGCAGATATATGTGTCTTTTGTAGTCCGATCTTCGACTACGGTAACGCCTCAGGGTCTACCCCTCCGTGCATGTCTGCGGCAATGCAAAACCATCATCAGCCACTCATCGACGCATTTATGGAACCCCCGGCCCCCGCTGATATGCTAACCTAGTGAATTTCACACATAAGGTGGCATTTCAAAGGCTTGGCACCTCCTTGGCTCACACGTTTTCTACAAACATTGGATCAGAAGCTTCACCGTCTGTGGCGTGACCCACTATGACCCACTTGATGTGGAGTAGGGTTTCGAAATGTCACCACTGCGGCGGATTTGGTGGCCATGAGCCTATGAGTGATGACTGATGAGTGCCCAGGTGATATGCATTACTGTACAGAATTCCAAGTCAGAATGATGGAATACGATGGATAGATCCACACCAGCTTGTAGCTACCCTGGTCACAACGCGGTTGTAACTTGTTTCGAAGAAGATTAAGAAGGACTTAGTGAGATCATGGAAGCTCTCAGAAACTGTTAACCTTAGCGTAAACGACTGACTGAACAAAGATATATCCTCAAGAATCAAGTAGTTTTACATCACTCAGGGGTAATTCTAAGGTTGCACCTGTAGCAGAAAGAGCGCAAAGATGGCTTATGCTATCGATCCTTCAGGGAAGTGGCACAGTCAAGCCACGTATTGCTTGATGGATGGCCTAGGTAGTGCACTGTGCAATGTGCTTCACACTCCGTAAACAATGCTCACTTGAGCTGTCACTCTGGGTCAGTAGCAATCTCAAGCCATCTCAGTAATGCTTGCTCCAGAGTACCTAGTAACTACTAACAACCCGCACTTTAAACTTCACAGATACAGCGCATCATTACTGAGTTACCTCCTCATCTGTTTCAACAAAACTTGTACCTTAACATAGATATGTGCTAATCGCTGATAGGATACCACAACTGTGTTCAACACCCCACTTCACCCCGCCAGTGTATATTAATCATGTCGGAGAGGGGCACATGAGGTATTCGATGTACGGATATGTACTTTGGCGATGCTGAATGATTCGATGAGGTCGGTGAGGTCGGTGAGAAAAGGGGGTCGAATCTATAGCTGTCGACTCATTTCGATGCATTCTAGGATCGTTGGAGCATCGAATCGAGCGTCGGATCAAGCAGACAGGTATTAGTACCGTGGTTGAGCGCAGCATGGTTTTTGAATATCCAGTGGCCGAATCATCGTTGATCGAAAGAATGTAATCTTACAAAAACAGCGTGCACAGAACGGCAGATGTTAAGTCCAGGTCTTTGGTGTTTTCTTCGAGTAGGGCTGTGGATGAAGGTTTCACTAAGTTAACCCGCTGACTAAGCGAGCAACACTTTCATTTCCCTCAAATGTCACTTATTATATCGCTCACAGCGCATTGATAGGACCGGCGGTCAATCAGGAAACCAGTGTATCACCCTGAATTTGCAGCATCTTGCGAGAGGATGCATTTCATCCTGATGTGAGGGTGGAAACGATGGTGTTCATGATGAGCCTCAAAACTATTTACGAACAGCTTCTCAATTCCGATGGAGGACGAGAACGGCAACGGAAATTTCAAAGTCTCTGCTTGAACGTAAGTTAAACAGATCGCTCTGTTATTGAACTGTCATAATCAGGAGGCATATGCCCCCGGCTGTGGCACCGATGTATCCAACAACCAGGCTGCAGTCCACAGCGAGAGAATTGTGAATAATGAAGCCCTTTTGGATGTTGAATTTCTCTGGTCACTGATTCTTCTTAGAACCTTCAAATATTAAGCTTAAGACATCAGATTCGAACATCAGTCTAAGCTACTGGGCATGTTGAGTAGCGTATGCCACGTCAAAACTCGAGATCGAGAGCATTCGCCCGGAGAGAAGTCCTTTGCACCTGCGCTGTGTTGGAAGACTTTCGAATGTTCGAACTGTTACCCAGTTGTTATTTTCCCTGAAAAGGTGTGCTGGCTGTACGGAAATACACAAAGCAGCAACAACGAAGCTAATAAATAACACGATTCTCCCAGTGGACGGTAAGACTTTAATTGCAATATCCTCTGAAATCATTTGGAAAGATAAATTTGGAGATCAAGATAGAAATGCTAGTTTGAACTACAGGTCAACTGCAGATCTTCAGAGGATCAAGTGAAGCCACTGGAAAGATCCGAGAACACATCGTCAAGTTACGAATTTGTGATTTGCTTTAACAAATTACACGCCGTTATCCCACGGATCTAATAGAGATAGTGATTATGAATCTACAGGTCTTTACCAATAATCATCTGGCTCAATGATGAGGAACTAGAAGCAATGCCTACGCATGTCCTGAGCCCTATCAAATACTGTCGTCTTCTTTCATGTTTTACGTAGGGAGTATGGTGTTGGTAAAGATCACAAGCTTCGATGTATCACCTGGCATTAGATTGACATGATAGTAATCTTGATCGTCAATGTTTAGAATCGCATTACTCACTATGCTATCGTGTCTGGATCCGAAGAGAGTTCCACTGTGCAACAGGTAAAACTGGGTCGAGTAAGGCTAGATACCATCCGACGTAATATTATCTCAGTTCAGAATGGCCTGAAATTCTCGTTATATAACAAAAGTGATTGGACGGTATCATGTCTGCACTGGAATAACGCAAATTCACACTCATGATTCCGCACACCTAAAATTGAATTAAGTAATCCGGTACCAAAATCCGGATTATATGCACGTGATGAGACGACGTACTAATAAGGCCTTGAGTTCCTTCCTCATTTTGAGATTCGGATGGGAAGCTTAGCGGCGCTGGATTCCCCATCTTTGATTCCCTCCAATGACTTTCCTTGTCTAAATTATCCAATTTCTGCAATCATTCACAGAAAGGGCATCGGGGAAATTTAATTCACACTTTGTGCCCTCTGTTTACCTATCTCTTCCACTTGTTTCTTCTATCAATACTACAAACTGCAATTACATCGATATCCTGTTCAGTTCCTTTCAGCTCTCGAGGTAAGTTCTTCAGATACCCTCCTCATAACGTTTCTTTGGGAAGGAAGCCCTTAATTCCTTCAAATTCACTTCACTGTTCGAAGCGAAAGTCCCCTCGATGCCGCCTTAATTAAATCTCTTCGAAAGCTGCTTTGGTTCTTTCAACAATCGGATCGCAAAATTGTGTATATAAACTCCCTAGTTCAGTATACTGACTCTTCATTAAAAGTGAACCTCTGGAGTGCCTTCAAGATATTCCATGGCCTCTTGAGAATCTGCCGCGGCTTCTTTGTTGACAACCATCTTTACATGCCTGCCAATTTGGCATAATCAGGACACTAAAACCAGATATCTATCCACAAAGGTTTGTGTTTCTTCGACTTTCCATGTTACTACTCTTATCAGGTTGCGACTGCCGGCCATTTTTCCACAATACGCGAATGAATCCCGTAGTTTATCAACGGAGCGTGGGCATCCAGATAGCCTTTTCTCAACGCTTTTACTCACAGTTGTGGAGGGACTCGAGCGCGAATAAATGTGCCTGCCATTTGAAGTTAATGCTAATCGTTTCCAAGATGCCCCCAAGTCGCGGACTGAAAGAAGCCTCGCAAGGCTCGGCACTTGAGAAGGGCGTTGAAAAGCTGTGTCAGGAACTCGACAGAAGTGTCGAGGCAGAGGGCAGGGAAGGGTGAGATAGGTTTGTAGTATCGATACATCTATAGCATGCTAACAACTAAAAGAATCGCCGAAGGCACTCTGGAATCAATCTACGATGCTCTGCACACGGCGAAAGCAACGGAAGCCATAGCCGAGACAGCCGTGAGAAGTCTTCTTTCAATATTGGAGAATGATCGCGGCGAGTTGTGTTGTCCTTTCGATGTAAAAGTTTTCTCTGTTATTCTTGAAATTGCACTTAGAAGCGAGGAGTGTCGAGGAAGTGAGCGTGTTCTCGTTTTGCTTGCCGTGAGTACCTGCCACAAAGGCTGCGATTTTCTGGACACTGACTGAGTTTTACAGAAGGAACTTCACACGCAATCAATACCTCAGGAAACTGAGAGCCCCCACGGGATTTTGGTCGAGATCGCAAAGCAAGTGAACGTTGCTCGCCTTATTGAATACTTTGTCGATCGTTCGAAGCCAGACGGAATGAGAAGATGGGTAAACTACCATATTCTGAAATATTTTGAGGATATACTAACACACAAATAAGGTTGGTATCATCATGCAACAGCTTTTAAGAGGCCCGGAGGCAGTTTCTGAGCAATTTCAGCATACACCCGAGGACGTTAGGTGAGAAACCCCCCATATTACCATACCCAATTAGCTAATACGTTGCTGGAAAGACGCAGCATTGGTCCCATGATTATCAGTGAAGATAATGAAATCCTGAGATTGATTTGTGGACGGGTTTTTGCGCTACTACTAAACGCTGATATCCTGCCTGAAGAACTCTGCCCCGCGAAAACGAACAAAAGGGAATACGAGGATTTTCCAGTTGATTTGCAGAATTTAAATGAGTGGAAATCGCACTTCCAGCAGTGGGTAGACCGGAAGTGGCCCGATAATGAAAGTCAAACGTAAGTACATTGAAGATTGCCAATTTTCTGCGAGCTAATGACTTTCCAGACCACCGCATATGCTTTATTATAGTCTCAGTGTTGTGACTATACCACCATTTCGATTGGGAACATTGGGTGAGAGTATAGAACTGGTTTTAGAAGACGGCTATATTCTTCTGCTGAAAAGCTCTACGGAACAAGAATTGGATCAAATACTGCAAGTGCCATGCAACTCTATCTCCCGGGTTTCTGTCATAGACAACTCTATCATAATCAACGAAAGAGAAGTTTATGATATCGTTTTTGACATCAAGAATGACCAAGAGCGTTCTTCTTATCTAAATTCACGACCTACCCTTCTTCAACAACTACGTTTGACTACGGATTCAAATAGGAACGAATTAATGATCGATCTTCACGATGAATGTCCCGAAGCAGAGTTCCAACCGGAGAGGGTGCAAGTATCTCAAGCTGAAGATGATATACTAGTGCAAGGAAAGGGAAGTTCACCAGATGCCGGGAGTTACGAGCGGCCCTCTGAAGACGAGCATCAACCAGCCACAAGTGATCCAATAACGTCCGAGTCCGAGGACGAAGCACTAGATACCTTGGATAGCCCCGACCGCCAGATTCAAGTCGAAAATTCTACAGATCAAGCAGATGATAATCCATTTTCGAACGTGATCGACAAATGGAAACACTCTCAACAAAAGTCAAGCAGAAATTATGCAGCGAATAAAGTCAATTTACCTAAGCATGGTGATGTTGCGAGTTTCAGCGATTCACCTACAATGCCTACACGTCAAAAAAATATTACATCATTCGACGAAGTTTTAGAAATAGACGACAGAAGTTCTGAAATGAGTGGTCGGGCACTTCTTGTGAGGCAGGAAGGCACATCTCGCTCCCAAATTTCTCAACTTCTACCGCTCACCGAAAGTCAACCCCAAAATATTGCAGCCAATGTCACCCTTACTGTCAAGACTAAAGGTAAAGTTTCAGCAAGTCTGAAAATCGGAAGAGAAGTACTCATACCAGAAGCGCAACCAAGTACTTCTCAAGCACTACTAAGCCAAAACACCAATTCGAAAGCTAATAAAGTGCCAAAGAAGTATGCTGTTAAACCCAAGACACCAATCGCGGGCGTGAAGAGCGTTAAAGTGAATACTCCTTTGCAAAACCTACCAGAGACAGCAATTTCGGCTTCTGCAAACAAAAAGAGATTCGAGGAAGGATCTGCTCGAGTCCAAACAAATATTTATGATCTGCCTGAGATCAACGAAGATGACGGAAAAGAATCCAAGACAGAAAGCCAAACTAACCATGGGACAAGAAAAAGGCCCGGCAGTTCAAAACAAAAGGGTAAATCAAGTAGCAAATGCAGGGGAAAGAACACAAAGACCTACCAAAAAGCCAAGACTGTCCCAACGGCAGTCGAGGAACCTGTAGTCGCGAAGCGTAGCAGCCAAAGAGCGGCTGCGAGTCAAGCCAAACTTAGCATGAGCAAAATCAATGACGACTTGGAGGAAATTGAAGATGATTTTTCCGATGAGAGAGAGAGTCAACTAGCGCAGCCCAATGTCCCGCAAAAGCGTAAAACGGCGGAGCAGCCAGCAGAGCCAGCTTTATCGGAGATCAAGTTTGCTTCAGTAATAGAGTCGGCTGCCGAGGAAGATAAAGAAGCATTGGGTTTTCAGCAGCAAGATGCTCAGGTACTGAGTCTACTTGATAATAGTCTTCCTCATGGAGACCTATTCGAAGTTGATGATTTGTACTCTGCTAGTCCGGCGAGACAAAAAGATCAGCAAGGTTACAGTCAAGAAACCCCCACGAAACCTTCCCGAAAGACGGCAGCCGTGAATTTCGCCAGCCAACTGGATGATCTCCTGAGCGATGATACTAAGGGTGATAACCAGACCTCTCACATCAAAAGTTCGAACAAGAGTCTCTTCAAGAAAACTTTGTCTCCAATTACACCACCGGAAAAGTCGGGAAACCTTCAGCATAGTGTATCAGAAAGTAGATCGGGTATCATAAACAAAGACTTGCCAGAAACTGTGGTCGAGGATGGCAAATATCATAATAATCGCGAAGGCCGAGATGGGAATTCAGAGGAGCTACAATTAAAGGATGGAAATTTAAGCCAGCCAGCTCAAAGAGATGAAGAATTGGTACACGCAATTCCACGCGAGACCGAAGTCAAGAAAAGTCAAATGATTGAAAGGACAGAAGATCCCGAAGAAATTACAGACACTAAGCTTCCTACCAGAGTAGGCGAAAAGGTTATCACGAAGATGGACGAATGTGTACTCACCGCAGATACAATAAATCCAGTACCTGCCATTTCAAGTCACCCTTTAAACATATCTTCGATTAACTCCAAGCAGGAGGTGATTCACGAACCAGTTGCTACAAAGGCTTCAGCTTCCACTGACCATCAATCAGAAGGTCGGCTAACTCTACAATTACCAGGCGTAGATTTGGTCGAGGAAAAAAAGCGAAAGATTGCAACGGAGATTGCTGTACCAACCAAGCGCCGTAGACAAATTGCGACAAACAACTCAGGAAGCCCTTCCATCTCATCATCTGGTCTTCGCGCACAAGGAAATGCATCTCCCGAAAGCTTAGGTATCAAAAATAGAGTTCTACTTGATGACCGAAGTATTCGCAAGCCAAACTTCATACACTTTAATGCTGAAGGGGCACAAAATCAGGGTTCTTCTCGTACATTCATACCTGTTCCAAAACGAGACCCTAAGCTACACATCAAAACATCGAATACTGAGAAAGTCAAGTCGCAAGACATGATAAAGAGTAAACGAAGACATGATGATCATCATAACTCAGACGAAGAAAGTTTGTTTGTTTCTCAAAGTCCACCTAGAAAGCGTCAGAGTGTTAGTCCGCCGAACGTAGCTTTGACAAAAGATACGCCGATCTTAATAGATGATAAAAATAGTCCCATGATTCCCGCAGCTCTTAAATCAAGCTCACAAGGATCTCGAGTGGATGCATTCGGTAGCCCGCAAGCACAGCACATTGTATCTTCCATTGGTCATGCTCTCCGAGTCGAGCTAAGAGAGTCAGCACCAGAGTTCGGTAATGCAGGGCCACGAACTATGGACTCTCACCAAGATCTACCTGAAATCCAAGTTCTATCTCCTGAATTGGACGTCCAGGATACTTCAGAGCTTTTTGGTCCGCGCATCAAGGTAGTAAGCATCCCGAAAGCACGTCCTGCTCCACCAGGAGAGTCTTCTGTTCGGTACGTCCCGCATACAAAAACTCAGAACGGCTCTTATAAAGACATTTCAACCATGGAGAATATACAAGAGGTAAAAGTTCTGCCGGATCCGTTCGTTGATATCACCCATCACAAATCAAGTGGGTTTACAGAACGACTACGGGCACGTGAGGCTGAAGACGGCTTAAACGTTCGTTTCAACGATCCTGACAAAACTCTCGTGGAGATTACACAGCAAAGCTATAGTAGAGAGTCATCGTCACCCAGTGAATTGTCGAGTAATTCATCTTTCCGATCGGCTGGTTCCTCTAACATTCCAAGACGAGGATTATCTCCCCACAGTCAATGGTCAAAGGCTGTCAGACCACATTACAAGGGATATGCAGATACTGTTCATAAAATTGCCGACGTAAGTCTGACTGACTGTACGGCTCAAGATTGATGACTGGAGTAACTGACACTGAGATTTAGGAGATGGTGATTAGATTGACTAATGAAGAAGATGCATCAGAGCTTGTCGTTCGTCAATACAAGGAGAATGCCACGAGTATGCTCGAGGATTTGAGTAGCAAGCGAGATGTGGAGAAGCTCAATATACGCCAACAAATCGAGAACAAGAAGACAGAATTGATTAGAATGTATTCTGAAGCTGGGAAAGCCGTGAAGCAAATCGAAAAGGATATAAAAACTTCTCCCATAGATGATCTTGATGGAAAGTGGCAGGAGAGACAAGAGCTCATACAAAGAGAATTGAAGGGAGGGAGACGCACATCAGATTCATAACCCAGCGAATCATGGCTTGATTTGCTTTCTCATTTCATATTTGAGAACGATGGGGAGTGGTGCGTAGATTTCAAATCAGGATTTCGAGAGCTTTTCATCTTGTTTGTCTACCTAATGGGACTGAGCTGTGGGGACCGAAAAGGTTGAAGGATACCACATAATTGTTAAGAGACCTCAGTACTAGCATTGAATGATTTATATAATTGCTATAACAATGATGAATATGATTGAGACGTCGATAATCTGATGTGATCTATCGGTAGTACTCATGTGCTAGGGCATGTATACGTATTTGCAAACAATTATCCAACCAAGTACTAGATAGTGTTCCGGCAGGAACACTAACAAGGGATGACGATTACTCACCCCCCCCCCCCCACACAACCGCAGCAGCCCAGATTCCAGACCATTTTACTCAATCAATACTTACAATAATTACGACGACAATCCAATAAATTTCCAAGTCGCGAGGTTCATTAGAAATTGTCGATTTCAGCTCTCACCTCTGTTAATTTTTCCCATTGTTTTTTTCGATACTTGGCTAGCGGTATATCTATCTATCCTCGAATAGTCCGATTTCCCCGCGTTCCGAAGCCCAAAAAGTCTCTTCGTCCTACAACAAAGGGCAACCATACGGCCACCTGCATTTGAAGTAAGAAATAAGAAAAGAAATCTTTCATACTAGAAAAGAAGAGAAGAGCTATGCCACAAGGAAGTGGTTTCCACCCATTTGGTGGCAGATTATCCAAGCATATGGGCAATTCGGTATGTATCAAGCACATGCGGACTTTGCTTGTCAATTGGTGACTCCGGCGGAAGGGCAGTCGCAGCAATAAAGCAATGCGCAACTTGGAACTGACAAACACAATCATTGTAGCTTTCTCCTGAAGCTGCATATCTGAGTTGTGAGTTTGCCTTTTCATGGTCGCTTTCACGTCGCTGCGGAGTTGCTCTGGCACATTGCTAACACTCACTTTCTAGACTATGATGTACGATGTAGGTTTTTTCCACAATTTTGAAGAAGACACACACGAACTGGCAGACTGATCTATGGCGATAACAGTGACAAGAGAAGACGTTAATACGTTGAAGGATGACTGGCTCACGGATAATGTATACTTCACATCATTTCCTTTCCCCAAATCATTACTGACGCAATCTTTGATAGACAATCGCCTTCTGGCAGGAGTATGTGAATTCTGTTCCCCCTTTCTCAAATAGTTGCCTTGACAAAAGCCACTACTAAAGATTCCTGCAAACAGATACCTCGAGAACGAATACCTCAAGCGATACCCCTCCTCCCACATCGTCTTACTCCGCCCCTCCATGGCATATATGCTACGAATGCACGAAAACCCAGTCCTACTCAGATCCGCTCTTCCAGACTTCCGTCTCACCACCCACATCTTCCTCCCTGTAAACGATAATCGCAATGTTTCTCAAGCAGAAGGTGGATCTCACTGGACACTTCTCCTCGTATCCGTTATCGACGGTGTAGCATTCCATTATGACTCTCTCTCGCCCTCGAATTATGAGGAAGCAAACACGACGACTTACAAACTAGGTCAGTTATTGGGCCGTCAGTTGAAGTTTCTAAATCTTCAGGATACTCCCCAACAGCTGAATGGAAGTGATTGTGGGGTTTACGTGTGTATTATCATGCGCCATTTGTTATTGAAGAGATTGTTGTGCGCAAACGCGAAGGAAAAAGTTTCTATGAGTATGGGAGGAAAATTGATTGATGCAAGTGGGGCGAGAAAGGAGATGCTCAAGATTATTGAGGGGTACAGGAAGGAGGGAGAGAGAAGGAGATCGTAAATATCCACCATCTTCAACATTTCCACTACGTGGGTTGAGCGACCGAAATGAATCCCTTCTAACAGAATTACAGACAAGACGAAAGTCGCAGCTCGTCCCCTTACCAAAAGGGTAATCGAAGTCCTCCCCGAATCGATTCATGAGCTACGCAGACATGAAAACGACTATAAGAAATCATCAGGCGTTACGGATTTATGGCAGGGCTGCATTAGGCAATGAGCGAGACGAGCGATACGATACGAGGCACAAGAGATATGATTGCATGCTATTTCCTTTCTATACGATCACACTGGGCGAGTTTTGCGTTCTGGCAAATGGGGATGAAATATGCTTTGGGACTTGAGTTGCGAGCTTCACTAGCGATGACTTCTGACTTGCATTGTGATTTGGTGGCATGAGGGGCATATAATGGTACAGATTGTACGAAGTGGCGAGACTTTGCTAGGGTTAATGGTTGCTTGGGAGTGGCTTCTTTATGTTGAAGAAGAGAGATAGAGCCCAGTCTCGTTACTGGAATCAATGAAATTTGAGCATGATATTAATTTTAACTTTATGCGGTAAATGTCAGTTTTGGTATTCGTGCTGTTTTCCTGCTACCAAAAAAACATTGAAACGCTCAGTATATGTTTGAGTGTAAGCCCATGCTTGCCGTTGCCTAAAACGACACCATGAGCAACCGAGATTTCGTTTTTACGATTTTAATCTTTCCAACATCTTCGTCAACTTTGGATCCTCTCTAACCCAGAAGCTTCTTCACCGTACTAGGAGGATTCCCACACTCCTCCAACAACTTTTTATGACTCTCCATAGCCCCCTTACAAAACGCTTCCAAGTCCATCTTCTCAACTCCCTCCCATTTTCCGCCCGCACCCCCGTCAAAGACCTCCATACTAAACCATCCTCTGAATCCCGTTCCGAGTACCGCTCTCGCTACTTCTACTATAGGTAGATAGCCCCCGTTAAATGGATATGGCCTAAAATCATGACTCCATTTACCCCTCGCTCTCAGCTCTTCCTTTTCCTTTTCAGCAGGGGTGGTGGGTATAGGTACAGGCGGTTTATATGCGTCGGAGATCTGGAGGAGGTAAATTTTCTCAGGGGGGACGGTGGTGGTGAGGGATTGCAGGGATTGGGTGAAATTCATGTGTAGTTTTGCTTGGGTTCCTAGATGCGAGATGAGTCCTGAAGAGGTGGTTGGGTCGCCGTATTCACCACCGGCGGTTTGGAAGGTGTCGAGACAGAGGCCGATGTTGGGGCGGTCGACTAGTTTGACGATTTCCCAGACGGAGGTCCAGGTGGGGGCATGAGTTGCCCAGCACCTACAGCGAGGAGTGTCAGCTTGCGTCGATAAAGAATGGAATGGGGTGGAAAAGTAGAAGAGAGGAAAAGGGGTTTCTTACCAATTCTCATAAGCAAGACGAAACTTATGTTCCGCGAGTAAATCACACAACTCCCTCAAATCATCCGCCAAAACATGAAAATCCGACGAAATATCTGGCGAATCCGAACTTCCCACTTGCAACATATCGGTACCCACAGCCTCCATGATACGAATCCAACCCTTCGCCCGATCAAAAGCACCTTTCCTTTCATTCGATCCCTTTGGCCATCCTTCAAAGTTCGAAAATGGCTGTAACATCATTATTCCCAAATTGTTCTTTTCGCATAGTTTTTTGACTTCGGTTCCGGCTGAACATAATGAATCGTAGTCATTTTCTTTTATATCTTTTTTATGAAAGGTCGAAGCGAAGGAAAGGAGATCAGGAAAGCCAAGTTCAATGGCTGTGAAGCCTGCCGAAGAAATTGCAGAAAGTTTAGAAGAAAGAGGGGTCGAAGATGTGCCAACAGAGACACTGGCGAATGACGCTGGGATTTGAGTGAGAGATTCCGGAGAGATGGTCATGGTGAAAAATTGAATTGTTTAGGGAAGTTGTGAGTCCCAATTGAGCTTTAAATTATGGACGGGAGTCAAAACACTGAAGGTGCTGATTGCTTTTTATATATGAAGTGACGTCAGGAAGGTGGTGGGGCAGATGTTTCACGTGATTGTTCATCATAGAAAGAGTTTCGGAATCATTCGGGAAAGCACTGTCGTTCTCCTGTGTCAGACGTTTTGGAGGATCTAGAGTTTGATGGTAGTGGAGAAGATTGTATGTTTGCCAATGTTTGGGTGACATCGGCAGTATCATCGGCCGGCTGCAAATACGCGACTCATGATGTACCGAATCCTCTCATCCACTCGAATGATACATATTACTCCGCCAAGTTGCATGAAATGTATCTGTGGGTATTCTTCCATGTGAAAAAACAGGCTTTTAGGTCCATCGATTGTAAATTGATAGATAGTAAAATAATAACACGTACCATACTTGTGGTAATTGGGTATCTCAAAACAGAAAATATGTCCATGTCCGGTGGAAGAAGCAAAAGAATCAAGGCTTTTTGAACTCCTCCTTCTGCTCCATGGTTTGAGAGATGAATCCTCTCAATGCGGCCCATCTACTCGCAGTCCCTGAAGCAGCTGGTACTTCTTGACCTTCCGCAGCAGTGACGTCTTTCGGTTTCTCCTCCATAACTCCAGCCAATTGTGCCATATTCTTTCCAAATCTCTCTCTCTCCATAGCCTCCAACTTCTCCCTCTTCTTCGTTGCTCCAGGTCGACTCTTCATACTCTTTTGTTTGATCTTTCCACTCTCTCCTCTGCTGATCTTCTCCAAGCCTTCTCCCTCAAAATCTGGTAGTGCATCTGCGAGACTTTCTAATGTGGTGACCAATTTCTTGTTTGGACGTCTGCGCTTGAGGGGTTTTGAGTTGCCTTTCTCGATGCGGTTGACAAAGGCGGAATGCTTAATCGTTCGTTTGTCTTTTTTGGACTCGATGAATGAATCGGATATAATGGCACCTTCACGATGCACAGGTGGGACGTGGATACCTGAGCCTGCTTGAGAAGCCTTCGCGCGCATAGAATTTCGCTTTTTGGGTGCGGTGGGCGCCTGTGAGTTTGGTTAGTTTTGCGACTCTAATCAGGAGAGAGAAATATTCTTCCGGGCGTACCATGATCGCGATTTAATTATCTCTTGAAATTTAGAGTGTTACAAGAAAAATTGCTTGAAAATTGGTGAAAGTTGTCAGTGAGAGATTTGGAGGTAAAAATGTTCACTGGTGCATTCAAAGCTCAAAGGTCTAGGTTAACTTAGCGAATAAAAAAAGTTGTCCGAACTATTTTTTATGAAGCGACTTTCATAATTTACCTACTCAACTACGCTATAAAAATCACACCCACAGGAAATCAATATGAATTCCGCTGAGGAAAAGGCAAGTGCTTTACGGCGTCAAATAGCTGATGCCGAGACTCAACTTGCCTCCCTAAAACTACAGTTATTGAGCATCGAAGGGAAAAATGACAACTCAAAAGATGCTGAAGTCACAGAAGAAGAAAGTCTCGTGACTCATGACGAAAGCAAATGGCCCATGAGTTTGGAAGAATACAAACGATATGGAAGACAGATGATTGTGCCTGATATTGGCATTCGGGGTTAGTTGTTAGATCTCTGGATAATTTTTTGATTTTTTTAATACCCTACTAATCACGATTTAGGACAACTACGACTTAGATCAGCCTCTGTGCTCCTAGTCGGAGCTGGAGGTTTGGGATGTCCGGCTGCTGCATATATCGCCGGTGCTGGAGTCGGTACTATTGGAATCGTCGATGGAGATACCGTAGAAGAGTCGAATTTACACCGACAAATATTGCATAGTACAGACCGAGTAGGTCTTAATAAAGCTGTCAGTATTGCTGAATATATATCTGGGTATGGATCCTCCCCAAAATCCTGACGAGCATAGATATTAACAGCTTTCTAGCTTAAATCCAAATACAAAGACAAATATCTATGAAACACATCTTACGCCTCAAAATGCACAGGATATAGTCAAAGATTATGATTTGGTTCTCGACTGTACTGATCATCCCACATCCCGCTACCTTATCTCAGATATATGCGTTCTTCTTCAAAAGCCACTCGTCTCCGCCTCCGCTCTTCGAACAGATGGCCAGTTAATAGTATTAAACAATCCCGCCTTGCCTCCCGGTGATCTATCAGGTGGGCCATGTTATCGCTGTGTCTTCCCTAAACCGCCTCCCCCCGAAGCTGTGACAAGTTGTGGCGATGGAGGAATCATCGGACCTGTTGTAGGTGTAATGGGAGTTCTACAGGCTTTGGAAGCTATAAAACTTATTGCATCTGGAAAATTGGCCGCCGTTGGGGAAAATAACGACACAAGCCCTACCCCCAAGACGAATCCTACAACAATGTTGTTATTTTCCACAAATGGAACGTCGCCATTCAGAAATGTCCGTTTGAAGGGTAGACGATCAAATTGTTTCGCTTGCGGAGAGGAACCTCAGCTGTCTCTTGAGCAGCTTGAATCTGGTTCAATGGATTACGTCTTATTTTGTGGCATGACGCACCCTATCAAGTTATTGAGTGACGAAGAGAGGGTTGAGGCAAAAGATTACGAAGAATCAACAAGGAGGAAGGAAAAAGACCATTTGTTAATTGATGTGCGAGAGAAGGTGCAATTTGATATCTGTAATATTGATGGATCACACAATATACCTTTCTCGTTATTTCAAGGCAACGGAATCAACAAAGATCGCCCACTATCAACGCTCACCGATGGTCTGGACCCGAAAACCCCTATATATGTTGTTTGTAGGCTTGGTAACGATTCTCAAGTAGTCACAAAAAAGATGAAAGAAATGGGATTGGATCTCGAAGGTGACAGATATATTGGTGATATCAAGGGAGGTTTACGATCTTGGAAAGAACAGGTAGATAGCTCTTGGCCCGAATACTAGACTCTAGTGGCAAGATCAAGACGTTTGAATATTTGAAGGAGCGAGATTGATATTTGAGTTGGTATTGTGTGCGAAAAGTGCATAATGTGAAGCACCATAAGGAGCGGTTCCATGAACGCCAAAATGGTACAACTGCTTGCTAAGTTGATGTCCTTGCTTGGCATAAAAAACAATAATCATTACAGCCCTCCATTCATCCCACCATTTTCCTATGCGTTCCTAATTGAATTGAGTTTTACACGTATGTTTGTCGTTTCTTGTTGAAAGCTCTTTGATCCTTCAACCATTGCCTATAACCAGCTACACTTGAGATTTTCTCGCCGTAATAATCTAAACAGATCAATTAGCAGTATTCTTCAATCGTTCATTCTCCTCTTCACATGAACCTCAAATCAAACGTACCAGGTACCGGATTCGCCATTGAACTTGCACTAGGGTCCACCCTATACTTCTTAACCCTCGCATAAAACTCCTTCTCCTTAATATCCATCTGCTGTCTAAACTTTCTGTTCTTCACATTGAACGCCGCAGTCCCCAAGATAGGTCCGGTCAACCATCCAGCTCCTCCACATGCGAATGTTACTAATCCCAATGTGATGAATGGATCCAATGGAATTTGTCCCACCAGTGCATCCATATCCGTATGGGTAAGAATCTGCGCACCAATTGCGAAACCACCAAATCCCGTGCCGAGGGAAGAACCGAGCTGGAACCAGCGACGGGTTCGACGGAGCTTGAAAAATGTGTTCCAATCTAGAACTTCGGTTTGCGCAGCGCTGGACCTTGAGGTTTTGGTTGGTGAGGAAGATGCAGTTGTGGATGCAGAACGAGTAGAAGAGGTAATCGATTGGAATGCGACATTGCGTTTATATTTAGGGACCAGAGCTCGACGTCGCGAGCTTGGGGTTTGAGTATCCGGAGTGCGAAGAGGGGTAGTTGATGCAGTTTGATAGGTGCATGGTGTGAGGAACGATGGTTGTATGCGGCAGCTAGCTGCTGCTGTTCTTAGTGTTGGCGCTGAATACAGCATTGTGATAGAGAGAGAGGTGATTGCAACTTCTGGTGAGTTTTTGTGGTGATGACGAAAATTGAAAGCTTTCTTGAGAGCTTGTTTGTTGATCCTGGTATTTTGATATTGATGGATAGGTAGGTTCAAACCGGTTATTATTTTTCTTAGGGCGGCGGTACTATTTACGAGTTTTGAGCTAGCGCAGTAAGAGCAGCTCGATTTCGTAAAGAAGAAACATTAATAAACAAACAGACTAGTTAATTAAAGTCATTAAAAGTCGATATTAAGAAAAATAAATCATTCTCATTACTTTTTTAAATATAAAGAACGACTCTTTTAATCGACTACCTACTCGAATGATTTAGATTAATAAGTATTACTCTTTTGATTTAAAATTCTTTCAAATGATTAAATATTTATCTATTTCTAATTATTAAATGAAAATAATAAAAAGTTAATAATAAAAGCTATAACTAAATGATTGCTTCTAAAGTAAGTATTTTAAAAGAAAGAATCTTTTATAAATAGATATTATACATTAGAGACTAATTAAATGAATTTATAACTAATGAAAATTTCTCTTGTTTAGATTAACTCAAGATTCTATTCTTTATATTCTAATATTTAGAGAATAAAACCCCTTTATTCATTAAATCTTTCTCTTTAAATCGGTCTCAAATTAAATATTAACTCTTTCTTAAATTATTCTTTATTAAAATTCGAAGATTCTTATAAAGATTCTCTTTTTGATTTTATTATTTCTTAATAAAAGTTAAGAAGTAATCTAAATTGAGAAAGATTCGCGTTTTTAATAATCTTAGATGAAGTGAATCTGATCTCTAAAACAATCTCAACTTTAATTTTCATCAACACAATTTCGATTTATTTAACGGAATCAATTTCCCTACGGGGAGAGAAGAGTCTCCTTTAAAATTAACTTTTTCGATCTGTCTACTAGACTTCTCAATGTCTTCCGAAAATAATTCAGACTTCACCGGGGAAGATACGTGTTTACCAAGATCAAGATTGGCCTTCGATTTCAGAGTAGTCGAAAGACCGATTTATAAACCAAATAGCGGTCCACCGCTTCAACCAATTTCACTCATTCCTCCTCACGAATTAAGAGGAATTATCCTCGACTGTTTTCCATACCCGAAACCAAACGACCCTAGCCACTTCCTAGTAGGCTATGAACAAGAGCCACATAATCGCATTATTATACACCCAAATAATATACGCAATTATGTATCAGAATATACTTTGGAAAATTGGGAGCATGAACGGAGCACTGCAGAAGAGAATCGTCTTATTAAAGAACTTCAACCTCGTTTGATAGCATCAGAAAAAGCAAGAGTATTGCGAGAATTGAAAAAGGCTGGGAAGTCACGTGATGATCTCAGGGAGGAGGATGCCGAGCAGTATCAGGCTTTGGGAATGCCGAAGAAGAGGGGCAGACCTAAGTCTATGGCGAGTGTTTTCAAGCCAGCACCGAAGCCAGTATCTGATCAACCAAGTGGGAAGCGTGGACCTGGAAGACCTCGGAAAGTGGTGTCAATTCAAGTTGTTTCGCCTACTACCTCTCATCCTCATCGGCCTTCTTTGTCTCAGCCATCTTTATCTCAACCATCTCTATCTCAATCTTTTGCTAAAGCACCAAGAGCAATGTTGGAGCATACAATTGCCGACTCAGCAAGCGAAGAGGAAGATGAAGATACCGATTTAGCGCCTGATGATCAATTCAACCAAGAGGAAACCCATTTATCTAACACCGCTATGAATTCTTCTATTATCCTGAGAGTTACGAGTCCGACAACGCAGCTTTCCATTCAAGGTCGAGTAAACAAGACCCCCATTCAATCACCACAGAAGTACAAATCCTTCAAGATGTCACCCCACGATCGTCCCAAGAAAGCTCCAATTCTTCCTGGCATGAGTGTAAACGCATACCCATACGACAATTTAAAAGCCAATACTAGCAACAACAAAAAGAGCAAAAAGGTCGGCAAAGGTTCAAGCACCCAGAACCAACCTCTAGAGAACCTTCAGTTACCCATTCTATCAAGTGGCGAACAGTCCACTGGTCGTACATCTCAAGGGACAGGTCAAAAGCCTCAATCTAAAATTGTCGATTACTTCAAGGATTCTGGTACTAAAACCTCTGCTTCGAAGACACTTGATGCGAATCGAAGTTACGAGCCCTCGTCTAGTTTGAAGCGCAAATCTTCTCCATTTATAGGACGAGAAGGTGAGTCAAGTGGAAAGTCCCGAAGTAAAACTCGAAAACTAGGAAAGGGCTCCAATAAGTATTATGATGCCGAATACAAGGAAGCTTCGAAAAAGATGTCTGGATCAGCCACCATTGAGAAGGATGAAACAAGCTTCGAGCCAAGATCAAGTGCACGACGTGGAAGCGATGCTTTCAAATTTCGTAGCTCTAGAAGTAGAAGTCGACGACTTGGATCTTCTCCTGGTAATAGGAGAGATCTTGAGGATGAGAATGAGGATGTGACTGAAGATGTGGATGCGATTGAAGATATGGATGAAGGTGAACAGAAAGACTTGCGAGAAGCTTTAGGCGGCGAACCGGCAACATGGGATGTAAAATCAATCTTGGATCACAAGTACGAATGGAATGACGGTGACAACAAGCAAGAACTATGGTATCTTGTTGATTGGGAAGGAGGTTGGAACCCGACATGGGAACCTGCTAATGGCATCTCAGAAGGGGCCGCTGATGAGTACATCGCTTCGAGGCAAGCTCAAGGACTTGGCAATCTCTCTGTTTCAATTGACGCGATAGATATAGGGGGAAATGGTGATTCATTATCACGAGGCGATGATCTAGAATACAGTATTGAGGACGACGGGTACTCGTAATCCTTGTTCCAGGGAAGAAGTCAGAACTCTACGTTTTGAAGGAAAGGAAATGGCAAATAAATATAGAGCAACGAAATAAATGTTGGGAGATAAAGTCGGGGTTGCGGATAACATTTTATCTGGCATCGGTGGATCATTAAGAGAATCATAATGGGAGGCGTCTGAGGCTATGTTTGGTAGATTTGAGGCACATTTGGCCACTATTCGCAAAACAACTCGAAGTCTTAGGTAGACAACGAGAATGGCGGTTTTCATAATTATTCCAGATACCCAATAGCATACCACATTAGCGGTTTTCCCGAGGGTTTTGCTGTCGTATTCGTGCAGGGTGTTTTTGAGGTCTCGTGTATGCGTAGAATACCAGGAAGAGCAAGTGCTACCGGGATTTACGACAATTAGGCAATTGATCGCTAATATGGGGGTGAACTCCGCCTCTGACCCCCACGCGTAGCTCAAATCATAGACGTGAGTATTGGGGACTCGGGCTCAAAATATATAAATGATCACAGCTGCACTGTCTGCATTTGCTTGAAATAAGATGCTCCCCTTCCTTGCTTCTGGAATTATCTTTCAATCCTGTTATTTGAACGCCATTTATACATTCATCTGCTTTACATAGGCATGCTGAGCAGGTTGTCAAATTCATTCATTTGGATAAGCAAACTAATATAGAAACGTTGCCAATCCACTCCTGCCTAGGTCAGACAATGGCATCTACAAAAGTAGATCTCACCTCTCCCGAACCCTACATCGCTCCCGCCGAGATCTACAGCGGTACCTCATTCAACACCGACGGCAATCCCAGCCCAGGTTCTTCATCATCCACCCCATCAACAACTCTCCGCGTAGCGACCGGCGGAGCTGGTCAATCCGGGCTTATCCGTGCTCTTGCCAATAAGTTTGTCGAGTTCGAGATAGACAAAACAGGTTGTCCACGATTCAGCATTGCTTGGTTATTATCAGATACGTCTGCAAGTTTCAACTATTTGGGAAGTAGAGCGGCGGACTGTAGCATCACTTATCATAAGGCTGCAGAGGAGATAGCTTTAAAGCAGGGAATTGCGGAGAGGAGGGAGTATGCTTGGAGAGATCATTGGTTGCTTGTTGGTAGGTGTTTTGCTGATTATGTGTGGCTATCATATTTGCCGTCTCGTCTTGATGACAATATCGAAGCTCCATTTGAAATGGCCCATTCTGTTCTGATTATTTCTAGGACCGAAACAAAATCCTGCCGGTCTTCCACTTGATAATACAGATGACTCTACAATATTTGATCTGTTCGGTCAGTTATTTATGGCTTGTGTAGAAAATCCAAATATTAGATTCTTATCCCGATACGATAAATCGGCCGCCAATATCAAGGAATCCTCTATCTGGACAGCTATTGGTCAAACTCCGTGGGCACATCCATATTCAAGTTGGTACCATCGTTACATAGAGTTTCCATTTGCTGCTTTGAGAGCTGCATGTGCCTTGGGCGAGTATACACTTACCGATAAGGGTACATGGTTAAGTATTGAAGAAGAAATTAGAGATAAGATGAGTGTTTTTGTATGCTATGATTTCGTCTCTAAGATGTGTGTTGAGCTGATATATCATGTAGAAAGCGAGCACGGATGCCCCAGATGATCCATTGTTGAATCCTGCACATATTTTAGTGGGCACGAGAGGGAAAAACATAGCCATGGCTCACAAATTTGCAGATTGGATGATAGCAGAGGATGGTGGACAGAAGGTTATTGAGGAGTTTGAAGTGGATGGTGCTATCTTGTACACTGGTGCACCAAACTCTTCCAAGGTCACGAAAGCAAATACAGTGAATCGAAATTCTTCATAAGTTCCTTCGTTCCAACCATCTGATCAATTTGCTTTGAAGTATTCAAACAATTTGAAGGAATAATAGCCCAAGTCTTGTTCATTATGGTACGCCAAAAGAACATATCCAGTCACACGATGAGCTATTAGTTTTACAATTATGTTCGATGCAAATCTGAGTTATACTTGATGGTTGGCCATGCTGAATTATCATTACTGAAGTCTAGTTCAGGATAAATAGCTACAAGTTGATGCCATATATTGAGTGCTTATGAATAAGTTGAAAAAGCGAATGTTAACAAGCAACCCCTAGCTCTCCCTAACCATACTCGACTAAACCATGATCCTACACATCGGCTGTTTACCGATCTCATCAACCTCTTTTCTCTTCTTCAATCAGTCAATCATGCACAACTCGTTCTTCAATGTCCTTCTTTTGCGCCGAGCCACTTTGGATAGTAATTACCTCCAGCAGTCGCATCTCTCATACCCATTCCTTCCCCCTTCGCGGAACCAAACACCTGAAAGTAACACCGAAAAGGTCTTCTCGGCTGAAAGACAGCCTCATCTTCTAGCATTCTATATTCGACCAATTGATCCCAAGCAACAGGTTCCTGAGACGAATACCAACGACATAATCTGCGTCTCGCCAGCCAAATCAACACAGTCGCGTTTGCACTACGACAATTGTCGCCATCTCTGTGATCAAAATTTCTCAATGCCAATCTCAAAAAATCTCCATAAGTACCTGCACGAAACGTGATATTATCCTCCAGTCCAAACTGCTTACGTCGATTGACAAAACAGTGATGTCTGCGTTTGTCAATTCCGCTGCGTCGCGGAGGACAAATCTGCCGAAATTCGCATTTGGATCCGAATTCTGCTCTCTGTTCATGGCCCCGAATTGCCATCCCACTGTCTGCGGCAAGTCCATGGATAGTATTTGGAATCTGATCGTTGCGGGGTGACATACTATAACTCGAGAGTCGAGGTTCCCTTCCCTGAGCCCTCATCTTACACACAGAAAACTCAAAATTCACAGCTCTTTTACTTGCGTAGAACGCCATCAACGCCATGTCCTGACTATAGGTATTTTCAAAATCCAAATCAGGACGTGTAGCTCCGTATTTACCTTGATAAAACGCACATGCGATAGCATGACGATGAGCCAGATTATTCGGATCGATCACCATCCACACTACCTCGCCCTGATAATTCTGCTTGATTAGTGCGCGGACTTGAGCTTGTCTTGTCTTGTCAAATGGGTCGATGATTTGTATTGCTCTCTCGGTTAGCTCGCCTCAGGCACCGGCGAGATACCATAGAGTCACAGCTAGGCTTGTTTTTGCTGAGGCTTTGACTATCACTCCAAGGTGATGAGAATTAGGGGGCGTCATTGTTATGGATTGGCACAACGCTGATGATTTTCGGTCAGGATGGTAATTTAGCTTGGTGATTGGGTTGAGAAAAGTAGATCTTGTCTTCATAAAGTGCCTGTTTATATCGCTGGAGTGATGATCGTATGTGAGAGAGCCGAGATGTCAGCTCGTACGGCAATGCTCCTACGGCACCCTCAATCATGTGGTTCTCAGAGATTAGGTTATCGTTTCTTAATAATGACAAGAAAGGGAATGGATTGAATGTCAAATTGAAACATGTATAAGAGGAGCTTACCATTCACTCCACTGCAGAGGCCTGAAGGCGCCCAAATTGTCACCGATAATATGCTGACAACAAATATGTGAATTATTTGGAGATCATAAACATATGAAAGCTACTACTTTTCATATTTGCAGTTCGGCTTCTCATAGTGACTGCTCAAAATGAAGACAACATAGATACAATGCTACACTCTTTCAAAGTTTATTATTAAGAAGCCGCGAACAGACGAGAGAGAAATCATTCATGCTAGCTGCCCACACCAGGTAGGTGCAATTTGAAATATAATAGTCTGCTATACTATACCAAGTTCACCAGACCAAAGAAAAAACGACCTCACTCACAATAGCTCCTATTTTCTCGCGAGCACACTTAAGGTGCCCAATAGTCTAGGCTAGAAAACTAGATATAAGTTTTGAATTTCTGAAAGTAGTCCAATATTAGAAATAGATTTATTAGATTCGGAAAGCATATGCTTTAAATTATCAGACTGCATTCCGGATTACTGAGATTCCTGGCCATACCATATTCTACCCTACATTAAACTCGACCTCCCACCAACCTCCGTTCCTCCTTGTCCATTTGGCATATCCCCACTTCTTCCCACAACAAACTCCCTATATATTCCCTGTAACCTCCTTCGCTCGTCAGCACTGATACTTGGTCTTGTACCCTCCAAACTCTTCACTAGATGTTTCCAGAGAATAGTGACTTCTTGCTGACTTTTAACTTCCTTCTGCTCTCCTCTGTCTTCACTCGAAACATCAATACCCTTTGCTCTCAGCTTTTCCTTCTTCTTTGCCTTTTTGATCTCTTCCAATTTGGCCGTAATGGCAGCTTTCTCAGCAAGTTGTTTGGAGCGATTGTTACCAGCTTTTGCGCGTGTCTCGGCTTCCGTCCGATCTTCATCTTCGCCATATCGGAACTGTACAAAACTTCGAGGCCCGCCAGATGCCCCATTTGTCTTAGCACCATTACGTTTTCCTCCAACCTCAACTTGCTCATGATCACCAAGTACATCGTGAATGGCTTCAAGTTGGGCATTGGATATTAAAGCCTGAAGATCTGCACCAGAGTAGCCGTCGGTCCTACGAGCGATCTCATACAGCCCTCCTTCAGGACTATCTCGGACTTCTTCAGATAATTTCAGCTTTTTGCCTAGTGCCTTGAGGATATCAAAGCGATCTTCCACATTTGGAAGATCACATATAAGGGACTTGTCCAAGCGACCCGGACGGAGTAATGCCGGATCGATTAAATCTGGTCTCGAAGTAGCTGCGAGTACATAAACTCCGGATAAACCTTCAGCACCATCCATTTGTGTCAACAATTGATTGACTACCCGATCAGTTACACCAGTAGAATCATGACCACGCTTAGGAGCTATAGAATCAAACTCGTCGAAGAATAGTACACACGGTCTAGCAGCTTCAGCTCGCTCGAAGAGATCGCGAACAGACTTTTCAGAAGCACCGATATATTTGTTGAGAATTTCGGGTCCTTTGACACTGATGAAATTCAACCCACATTCTCCTGCGACTGCACTTGCAAGGAGAGTTTTACCACAACCTGGAAATCCATACAAGAGTAAACCCGATCGCAATCGGAGTGGACATTGTGCAAAAATTGGCGCATAAGTAGTAGGGTACTGCAATGTCTCAAGTAGGATTTTCCGGGTCTCCTGCAATCCTCCGATCGAGTCAAAAGTGGTAGTGGAAGTCTGAAGGGTAACGTTTCGAAGTGACGCCGGCGTAAATCCTTTCAAAGCACTGTCAAAATCTTCTCTTGTGAGTCGAATAGAACCACTATCGGCGTTCTGCAAGGAGCTTGAGACTGTCCGAATCATTGCTTCGCTCCTAGCTCGCGCTACGAGAAGGACGAGGTCTCCAGGCATGTATCCATCAGTTTGACCAGCCAGGTCTAAGAAATCGAGATCTTGATCAATAACATAACCGTCGTCTTCCGATTTCTTGGCACCTTCTATACTCGAGCCACCCATCCAATCTATCTCATTGTATTTCTCGCTATTTCCTGCTGTGCTTGGGCGGCTACCAGATGTCACTGGTTTTGCCGTAATTTCCGAGATGCCATTTTCCATAGCAACCTTTTCCATAACTCTTCTTCGCCCTTCTTTGTTTGGAGCTTTCAAAGCAACAATCTCTCGCACGCAATGACAACCGATAATATTTTTGTGAAGTGACTCTTTCGCTTGAGCGGTGGCAAGCAGAACAACGTTACTGCGATGCCCAATTAAGTATTCTCTAGCAATTGAAATTATCTTCTCGCTAATTAAATCACTTCGGAGATTGTCATTGCCTACTTCAAGCTCTGTTTCTGCGGGACACAACTTGTCAAGATCATCCAATATCACAATGGACTTTCCACCGATTCTTGCACCCCATGAGGCAGCCAAAAAAATCCGATCGAATGTTTCACGAATGGTTGAGACACGTGCCTCATCGGTAACAAATTTTCGACATGAAAGATATGTGGTATGATATCTGCCATCTTGCCGTAAACGATGTGCTAAGTTTTGGACTACTGCTGTCTTGCCAGACCCCAAAGCACCAGTGAGCAATACGGAAGACAGGTGCGAAAGGTGTGAGTGTAGTTGTTCTATGAGACTATCAATTCCCACAAGAACAGGAGCTTTTGCACCAATACCATCGATCGCATTTGCTGCAAGGGTTAAGGGTCTTGGAATAGCGGCTTGAACCTCAAGATTGAATTTCTTTTCCGAACCAAGAAACCAATTACAAGGCTGCTTTCCGGAATCTTGTGGTCCTTGCTCCAGACGAATCATTCCGCCTTGCCAGCTTGATGGAAAGTCAGAACCTGATGGCTTGCCGAGTACTAAGCCATCAGTCAATGGTCCCTCAAGAATGCCACTATTAGAACCATTCTGGCTGTACATTTTCATGATTGATTTTGCAGCTTCTTCCCGCTCAGCTTTCGATTCCCCCCCAAATTTGAGACCTTCACTCGCTTTTCCCGTGCTAGATGTATAGGGGAATATCTTGATATGTGGAGTACCAGATTTAGAAGTGGGTTGGAAAGTTGGCTTTGAAGCTTGGGATGGGGCAGGCGCAACCCTTATCACACCTCCAACCATATTTTTACATCCCATGGAGGCGCAAAGTGAACTGGATAAGGCCACATGGTATTGGTCTGGCGGTTCATCCCATGTCATCAATCTAGCTACTACCTTCGATGCAGGCTTCCCGGCAATACCGGTATTTTCATCTTCTTGTTGTTGTCGTTGTGGGTCGATTGGCTCTTGTAAAGTAGCAGGCTTGACAACGGTGACGGTGACCCAAGTGAGCCCTTTCAAGGAGTCACCGAGAATGAAGTCTCCATCAACCCAAATCTTCAATCCTCCATCATCTGCATCTTTCTCTTCTTCAAACCACTCCCCACAAAGTGCTCTGTCAATTCCTCTATAATACATAGCCGGCTTCGTTTCTTCACTTCGTCCACTTTTCCGACGTACTGCACTAGAAACACTTCGTCCGCCAACACTCTTCCGTGAAGATACACTCATATTTTCGCCCGTATTTCGTGATGGCTTCGACCTTGTTTTAGGGGCCACAATGACTTCTGCATCCGGTGCTAGCTTCGTGAACGCGATATTTGAAGGCGGAGCAGGAAGGAGAGACGTGACTATAATATTGGCAGTCGAGGTTGGTGAAAGGTGTAAAGTAAGAGGATGCGGCAGTTGCGATGAACCACTCGGTGAAGTAAAGCTTGGATTTGGTAATGCGCGAATTTGATTGATGAAATTGAGCTCGAGGAAATTAGCATGCAATTCTATAATCTCCCAATCTTCTGGCGTCAAAGGTTCAATATTAATGGTATGGGCGACAGGAGGGTCGACGTGTATAGTCGCTGTAATTTTCTGTCCATCTGATATTCCTAAAGTTCGCGCAAAAGTTGCATCTATCTCTACAACCTGGACTTCTTGCTCTCTACCAGATCCCCTCGTGCCACTTATCCCATCCCTCCCAACAATTGGTGCAAGCTTGCGCTTGCTTTGCATACCCGTCCATCCCACGAAGATGGATCGTTGAGTCGGGGCGCCATTCGTTTGATTTGGGCTCTGCGGAGGTGGAAGTCGGTAGTTCAATTCTACAATCACATTTTGTGCAAGCTACGGAATGTGAGTGTGTGATTATGAGGTAGATTCTTTGCGACTTACAGCATTGATATTAACTAGTAATGAAGATAATGATGAAGGCAAGTTGACCAAGCAATTCTTTAGATGAATTAATGATATCTCTGCAGGTGTAGCTTGACTACCACGTCCTTTCAAGTTTGAGGCCATAATTAAAGGTATTATAATACAAATCAATATACCATAATGAGGGAGAAAAGATAGAAAGGAGAGAGGTTCCCAAAAGATGAAATGCCTTGAGCATTTCAACTGACCGTCACAAGTTCACCTCGGTATATCATTTCTGGAGCGCATACCCACCCGTACCTGAGAGCTGCAAATGCGGTTCCGCTTATTCATGGCATACCAATACCAAAATTGTATGAGTCTTGACATTTATTAACCCCTTCCGAAATGAACTCAAAATCAAGACAAGAATATATCATTTTGCGATTGAAACGACTGTCAATTTTTGATTTCGCACTCTAGAATTTACCATTCCAATTTGATGGATTGTCAATCATTTATAGTGATTTAAATGTCGATTTTGGTATACTGTATTTCGAACAATGTAACCATGATTAAACGGAGCGGCGTGCCACAAATAGCTTGATTAGACACGAAAATTCACGAACCGTTGACAGGGGGATTGATCTTTACTATCAGCGCGTGAATTTCAATTTGGAGATTTGACTGAGAGATTCCTCAATCCAACCTCATAACCCTTTGCGCCGGCGGCCCCTCCATAATAATTTCTCTATTACAGTCTTCTATTACTTGCGCAAAGTCTTGAATCTTTGATTAAATTCTCAGAGTATCAAGGGGCTCTCAGGAAAATGGCGCTGCTTCAATACAAAGCTCCCGTCAACTATGAAGCTCATCAAGGTATGGAGTTTTCAATTACTGAATCTTTCTGTGATACTGATCCAATGACTAGAGGCTTTCGAAGACTTCCTTTCCACCTTCAAAACTTCTCCGACTGCGAACATTACCCATGCTTTGGGCGGCATGAACATTGATGAGGATGATTTCAGCGATGACAACGATATGATGGATGATGATGATGATGACCAGACCTCAAGGAGGCAGACCAGAGCTCAAGCAAAGGTTCCCAAGCTGAAGTATTTGGAGTTATTACAAAAAGTTGCGGACAGATACGAGGATGAAATCACAATTGAACTGGACGATTTGGCCAAAGTATAGCGACCGCCCCTCCATCTGTTTGATAAACTGACAGTTGTAGTATGACGACTTACTGGATGAAGCCGGAACTCCTCTCAATCTAGTCAACTCGATTGAAACTAACGCAAAGCATTATCTGGACATTTTATCCAAGGCGGTCGATGCAGTGATGCCGCAACCTACAAGAGAAATCAAGTGAGCTGAGCTGTAAATTTGCTGTGGTTTGTTTACTAATTCGGTCACAGCTATAAGGATGATGTACTTGATGTTCTCATGTCGCAAAGAACAGCTCGAAATAACGCCTTACGCCGTGCTGCCGCAGAACAGAGCGATATAACGGTTGAGCCCGAACTCTTCCCTGCCGAACTTACAAGAAGATATACCCTGAACTTCAAACCATTAAGCGCTTCCGGAGATAACTCCAAAAAAGCTTTGGCAGTGCGACAGGTTCGTGGTGAACATCTTGGTCATCTTATTACCGTTAGGGGTATTACTACAAGAGTTTCAGATGTTAAGCCGACTGTGGAAGTAAACGCATATACTTGTGATAGATGTGGTTGCGAAATTTTCCAGCCCGTTGGATCCAAGACATTCGGGCCATTAGTTGAATGTCCTTCTCCCGATTGTACTACGAATCAAACCAAAGGACAACTCCATCATTCCACTCGAGCCTCAAAATTCCAGCCATTCCAAGAAATCAAAATCCAGGAAATGGCCGAACAAGTCCCGGTTGGTCACATTCCTCGAATGTTGACTGTCCTATGCCACGGGGCTCTAGTTCGACGTATCAATCCTGGAGATGTTGTCGATATTGCAGGAATTTTCTTACCTACGCCATATACTGGCTTCAAAGCCATTAGAGCTGGTCTCCTCACTGATACATATCTTGAGGCACAGCACGTCACTCAACACAAGAAGGCTTACGAAGACTTAACTATTGATAGCCGAGTTTTCAAACGAATTGAGCAATACAGAGCATCTGGCCATGTTTACGAATACCTTGCAAAATCCATCGCGCCTGAAATTTACGGTCATTTAGATGTGAAGAAAGCATTACTTTTATTGTTGGTCGGTGGTGTTACTAAAAGTATGGGTGATGGAATGAGAATCAGAGGTGATATAAATATCTGTCTGATGGGTGACCCGGGAGTGGCAAAATCTCAATTACTCAAATACATCACCAAAGTGGCACCCAGAGGAGTTTACACTACCGGTCGTGGAAGTAGTGGTGTTGGTCTTACTGCAGCGGTTATGAAGGATCCAGTAACCGATGAAATGATTCTCGAAGGTGGTGCGCTGGTACTTGCTGATAATGGTATCTGCTGTATCGATGAATTTGACAAGATGGATGATACCGATCGGACTGCAATTCACGAAGTTATGGAACAACAGACAATTTCCATTTCCAAGGCCGGGATTTCTACGACTTTGAACGCTAGGACTTCCATTTTGGCAGCTGCCAATCCTCTTTATGGCCGTTACAATCCCAGGATATCTCCAGTGGAGAACATCAACCTTCCAGCAGCGTTACTCTCCCGTTTCGATGTACTATTCCTTATTCTTGACACTCCTACTAGAGATAACGATGCTCTCCTCGCTCGCCACGTCACCTATGTTCACATGAATAATAAACATCCTGATACTGAAGGTGTTGTTTTCACACCACAAGAAGTTCGTCAATATGTTGCTCAAGCTAGATCCTATCGTCCAACGGTTCCAACGAGCGTCTCTGAGTATATGGTAAAAGCCTATGTCAGAATGCGTGATCAACAATCTCGTGATGAGAAAAACAAGAAACAATTTGCTCATACCTCTCCTCGTACCCTTCTTGGTGTTCTTCGTCTATCACAAGCTCTTGCTCGATTACGTTTCAGCGAAGAGGTGGTTCAAGATGATGTTGATGAAGCTCTTAGACTTGTTGAAGCATCGAAAGAGAGTTTGTATGCTGATCAAGATGGATATAGAAAGGATTCTAGTCCAAGCAGTAGAATTTACAATATGGTTAGAGCTTTGGCCGAAGCTGGTCAATGCAGACCTGAAGAGGCGGATGATGAAGATGATGAGACTTTGGGTATGGAATTGAGTATGAAGAAGGTCAAGGAGAGAGTTATTGCCAAGGGATTTACTGAGGATCAATGGCGAGCTGCTGTTATGGAATACACCGATCTAGATGTAAGTTCTCACATGTTTTACCCCTTCAATAGGATTTTTGTTAACAATATCATTAGATCTGGCAAACGGCTGGTAATGGAACGAGATTGCTCTTCGTCATGTCAGAGGCATCGCATATGGCAAGGGATGAAGAGTATGAAATGGAATAAATATATCCGAATATATGAGATCAAGATCATATGTGTGCATGTAATCCAGGCGTTTGTGGATTAAAGATATCCACGTGGCGTTTTATTGTATCAGCTGTGGTGAGATACCGATAGAAAAGCATTAGTTGAATACCTATTGTCAATTCAGTTCATGGTATCTTCCTCCTAAGCCGTGTTGATACCGGTGATACTAGTGATACCTATCCTCAATCACTGGCATTCATAAGCCTTTCCAAACCTGCTCTCATCGTCTTTAATCTACCTACCTAGCTGAAGGCAGTGAGCAGTACTCGGCGATAAGCCCCTACGAACAATAATATTTATCCTGAATGAGGACTTGGGTATAAATATACTAAATTATAGTTCCTATCTACCTATATGAGAGAAACAAAATGCAATGTGATAAAATATAATCCTACTTGTCCTTCACTTCACCTATAACATTTCTTTATTCACTTTCCTCACTCTCTCAACTTTCTCTTGTATTTCATAGATCACTATCTCTAGATATCTAGGTAGCTAGGTAGGTATTCCTGTTCTTGAGTGGGGATATGACGATAGAATGGTACAATTGTGGTTTGTATGCTTACAGAAAGATGTTCTGCACTGTCAAATAATAATAATAATAATAATAATAATAAGATCGAATTCCAGGAGTGAAAAGACTGTGAAGTTCAGTAGTACAGTATGTATGTATGTATGTATGTATGTACTGTACGTCTGTCTAGGAGATATCAGAAGCGAGCCGAATGGCACCCCACTCCACTTCCAAAAAATTGAAACAAAGAATTTAGATAATTTAAATTAGAATTAGAACTGTTCACTTGACCACTACAGCCCGGTCTAAAAGACGCTTTACCGTTTCAGGCCATGTTTGTCCTATTTGCACCAACTGGCCTCTTTCGATTCTGCACGCTCCACCTTCAATTTCCCATATAAATACCTCCAATTCCCCTCTGCCTCTTCTTCTTTTTCTTTTCTCTTCATACTTACCTTCTCGGAGCGTTTTCAGATCAAGAATTGAGAGCGCTATGATACGAGTCCTCCATTGCACATCGGGGCGACGAGAATCGTTGGGTATCCTTCGGGGTCCCCATCGGGGGAATTTTTGATTGCTTCCTTCGGGATAACTTATTTTTCATTATGATTGCGGTTTTGCACTGTAACATGAAGAAGAATTGAATGATTTGAATGAGTTCTTTGCATGTGCTGTCAAGGAGAGAATGTCAAGAATATGAGATGAATATTGAGCGACCTCCACACGAATGAATTCTATGGAATTTATTATTTAGTATTGATGCATACCTAGCTAGGTAGCTAGCTATTGAAGCAACATGCTGCACTCGGAAAACTATTTGATATTGCTTTGCGACGTTCGTTGTTGATACTCGGTCCAAGTGAGTAATTAAGTATCATTGACGGCAATGTCAGGAACGAAGCTAAGATTGAATCAATCCTCCTCCAATATCATTACTCTACACACATATACATCCTAGACACTTTTAATGATTTGTTCTGTGCATCCATCCACAGAACATCATGTTAGATGTCTGGGATGATTGTGTTGTGGTGGCCCAATCCAGGATATGTCGACACCAACGTGATATGCCACATCAACGCGACAACTATATAGACATAAAGTATCTATCGTAAACAACCCATATTACATCCTCTTAACACTCAAGATATTCAAAAAGATATAAAGTCATTACAAACTTCACTAAACTCCTGTTTTCCCCATCCAATAACGAAAGCTTACCGCAGATCTCCAATTTAACCTCTCCCTATTGTTCCACGCCGAGGTAAACTTTCACATGTTGATCAAGGAGATTACTCAACTTCACAGCATCATCTATCCTCCATAATCAACAAGACAACATCACTCATGCGACACCCATAACCACTTCAAAACTATGGAATCTGCACCCAACGGTGCTCCAGAAGCTCCCAAACTACCTCGCGATCGAATCTCCGCCAAATCTACTGCTGATCCTATTCTCCGCAATGCGATTCGTTATACCATTTCCGCGAAAGAATATGAAACACTACATAAGTACATAATCTCACGATCGAAAGTCTTGAAGAGAAACGCACCCACCGTTACAAAAGTAGAGAAATTGGTAGAGAGACCAGGCCGCGATGATTATAATGCTGCGGCTGTGAGGGGTAGCTTGAGGTTATTCCTTGCTGCCAATGCAGGATTGAAGATATATAGTTTGATCACGGAGAAATTCATGGGCGCTGGTAAAGCTGGGTATGTTTTTTTATTATTCGTCTTCTTGCAGATGAATGTGGAAATAAAGTTGAACGAAAGCTAATTGATGTTATAGGGGGAAGAAGGCCTCATTATGGAAGTCACCAAACTTCCGCCTCTCTCTTTCCCTCTCTACGATACTCCTTCTTCATCGGATTCTTTTCCGTTTCTTCACCCGACTTCGCGCACATCTCCTCACATCCGAAGCCGAACCTTTCAGACAACGAAACCCGAAAACAAGTAAGACGCTTACATCGAGTTTGGCACCAGCGGTTGGAGCAAGTTTGGCTGGGTTTATGCTAGGGGTCTATCCGAGCGACCAGCTAAGAGTTACCATTGCAATTTATGCATTGAGTCGAGCTGCAGAAATATCGTATAATTTGGCAGAAGAAGAGGGCTGGATTTGGGGTAAAGAGGGGAGTAGATGGGAGAGACCTTGGTGGTGGGGAAGTTGGTTACTTTTCCCATTGACTTGTGGTCAATTGCTTCATGCTTTTGTTTTTGATAGAGATTGCTTTCCAAAGGTATGGTTTCAAATTGTTTTGATATGCGTGGGTGCTAATAATGTACAGCAATATGGAGATTTCATTCTGAAGAACTCTCCACAGTATATCCAAACTCGACCTGAAGATTATCCAGCCAATTTACCATGGCCAAATACTTACGACATCGTCGATAACCTCGCCGAAATGGCACGTCTCAATTACCCGTATGTTATCATCCCACTCACAATTTCATATCAAGTAAACTAACATCCACACCAGGCCCTTCGTATCACCAATTCTTTTCCCCAACAACCCTACTTTACCACAGTCTCTCGGCGGCATTTCTCCCATTACCTCTCCCGCCCACCCATTGATAACATCCCTCACATGCGCTACTCTCCACCCCTCGGACCCTTCTTGTCTCCGCACTTACCTCACCTACTGGATTCAAGTCTTCCCCCGCCTCGCCCGAGTCTTCACTCTAATTCTCTCTCTATTCTCTCTCCCCGCCTACCGCAAATTCTACAATTCACCCATCTCTTCTCTAAACACACTCGCTATCCGCATCCTCAAAACTACCCTCTATATTTCTGGCGCCATCGGCACTAGCTGGGCTAGTATCTGCGCTTTTCAATCGATTCTGCCCAGGCATGTCCTACCTACCCAGAGATTCTTCCTAGGAGGTGCATTGGGTGGTCTTTGGGGATTTATAGTTAGAAAAGATGCAAGAGGAGAATTCTTATACAGTGCGCGTGCATCGATGGATTCGTTATGGAAGGTTGGTAAGAAGAGAGGATGGTGGAAGGGAATCAAGGGTGGTGATGTGTGTATTTTTGTCATTAGTTTAATGGCTATCGAGATGGCTTACGAGAGAGATGGGAGATCGTTAAGGAGTGGTATGTTGAGAAAGATGCTTAGTGGGATGAGGGGTGAGGGTTGGAGAGATTATGTCGCCGAGGAGGAAAAAAGACTAAAAGAGGAGAAGAAGTTGTAGAAGTTATTTGGGCTAAAATTTGGAGTATTGCAACAAGCATGCGTTGGGTTTGAAGTACTGGCTAGATCGCAAATCACGGATTGAGAAGATCGAGATTTAGAAAATGGGATTGATGAGGGGTCGGCTATCAGGGTCGGGTAGAGAATATGGAACTCTGCAATGGAAGCGGGGTTGTGAGTATGGGGAGCTTGCTCATCAGCGCCGTAGGGAAATCTAGGGAAGAGCTGTGTTTTGCAACTTCATTTTTAGGGGGCGATTCGGGAGTTTACGAGTGCTATTCACTTCACATTGTTCATGTTTCGAGGCGGAGATGAAGATGTTTATATATCCAGGCCAAGACCATTTGCTCAAAGAGCTGTTTTGTGTTAATGGTTAATTTTACTTTATCTATTGTGACATTCTCAGTATTCGAGATACTGTGCATTTGTTGAAAAACTTGAGCAATAGGCTTGATAAGATGTGATTAATATTAAAACTTATTGATTACTGACTTTATCTCAATCTAACATTCTAGCTCTATATCTGAGAGCTTATATCCAGGTAACCGGCTATTCAAGTCCTTGTATAAATCTGAATCCCAGGCTCATTCTCAATCTCAATCTCAATCTCAATCTCAATCTCGCTCCAACCACCCCTCTCCTAAATCCAATCCACAAGCCCAGCAACATCGAGGACAGCAACTTCCTCACTCCTTGTCAAGTATCAATACGAACCCCTAAACCCTAATCAATCTTTTATTCCTCTCTCTCCTTCCCCCTCTACTTTTCCCTCCAACTCCTCCCTACACACTCCATCATTCCCCTCCCCCTCCTCCCTCACCGCCTCAGATTCTCCCTCCCCCATCGACATCTTCAACGACTCCATCCGCTGCTCTATATCCCTCCTACAACCCGAACGAAGCCTGGCCAATAACCCCCCGGCATTCCCCTCCCCAACATTCCCCTCCGTCTTCAACAACTTCAACGACTCCATCCGCTGCTCTATATCCCTCCTAAAATCCGAACGAAGCCTGGCCAGTAACCCCCCGTCAACCAGTCGCTTCATATCCAATTCCGTACCTGCAGTCTGCTTATCCCGTTTCGGGAGTGTTTTTGCAATCTGAGCTAAGCGACCCCGAGCTGTCTGTAGCTTTTGTTTTTCCTCGCTACTCTGATTCTTCTCGCGCTTGATTTTTTGTTCCTCGATCTCTTCTGCGACGGCGAGTTCTGCTGCAATTAGAGTATACATAGCTGTGTTTCCGGTTTGTTTTGACACTTTTGCGATCTGTTATAGTTGATTTCAGATTAGTTAGTTAGTCTATGAAGCATTGCAAAGTTTGACTGTTTTCAATTAAGCATGAGCAAACAAGTAACAAGTAGGTATGGTATGTACAGTTATAAATCCACAAGGCAGAGGACCAATCGATATGCAAGCAGGCGAGAGTATTTACGGCAAAAAGTCCACAGGGAGAGGATCAATCCAATAAACTATGCTAGGGTGCTCCAACCGTTTCAAAACGTTCGTCTCCACCTCCGTTCCTACGATCGCCTTCTTTAGCTTTCATGGGCCCATCTACTACTTCATCTCCCTCGACTGTAACCTCCTTATCGCGAAATTGTCGCATGAGTTGTAGAAATTGACTGTTCTGAAACTTCTCGCTTTGGTTATTACTAACACTAGATAAAAGTTCACCGGCTGTACGTGATAGCGCATCTGGTGCATGTATATTTTGTTCTGATGTAGCGGTCGCGGGATCTTGAATGGTATCTGCGCCGAGTAAGGTTTGGCCGAGTAGTTGCCTCTCCGCTCTGTCGAGTTCTAATTCGGCCTCCTTTGTAACGTGTAGGTGATCTAAAGCGTAAGTTTCTTCATGCTGGACACTAGCAGCTTGTGACTCTAGCTCCTGTTGTTGCGCCCTTTGGCTTTCCGCATTAGCGGCTTGTTCGAAAGCTCTAGCGAATGCCGCTTCATCAAAAACTTCATTGTTTTCTACCAATGACTGGCTCGTAGATGCAAGCTGATTTTGTTGCATAAGAACTCTAGGCATTGGATTAAATCCGGAATTCATCATAGAAGGACGATTCATTGCCATAATAGGTTGACTCCCTTTCGCAATCATTCCCGGGGCTCCATGGCTTTGCGCAAACTCCTGATGCCATCCTGCTCCCATTTGTGGTTGAATCGTTTGATGTACCCCTTGTTGTAGAAATTGCGCTTGAGGACCAGATATACTCATATTTTGGAAGTCGTTAGCCCATCCTTGACCTGAAGAATGTTGTGGTGCGACGTTTTGAAAAGATTGAGGAGGTGGAGTTTGGAAATGATGAGGAGAGAAGCTTTGCGCCGATGGAGAGGGACCAAGTGATTGGTGACCGGCTTGGAAAGCTGCAAACTCAGCATCTAGCTGACCGGCATTTGGACCTGGCGAAGCTCGAAACCCCTGTTGTATTGTTAGCAAAATTATGGCTGATAATAAAATGCCATTGAGGGTGGGTAAAGAGTAATGTATGATACATACCTGCGCCGACGGCCCTCTACCAATTAATCGATCTTGTTGTAGAGTGCGATCAACATTCGAATGCTTTTGGAAATTCTGCAGAGCATTAGATGGACCACAAAGATTGTCTGCCATTTTTGATTTGTTATTGCGAAAAATCAATCTGGGTTGATTGTAGTTGAGAGATTCCCAAGATTGCGATTATGTGATGATCCGGGAATGTGAGCTTCAATTATCGAACCGAGGCTTATGAAATGGAATCAGTGAAATTATAGAAGACGTAAGAAGAATAGAGATGTTTATTAGAAGATTACAAAAACGGTATGATTGTACTGAATGAATTGATAGGAATCTATCTTCTCAATTAATGACCCTTAAAAGCCAATTAGACAAGTAAGGAAAAAGAAGAAAGGTAAGAGAAGAGAAGAGAAGAGAAGAGGAGAAGATTGAAAGATGTCATCGCGTACCTACACTAGATTAAGACTCGGGATTTTGCCCCCATAATGAGTAAGCGGTCAGGATAACAGCATCCTTATCACACAAATCACATGCAGGTTGAGTTGTGCCGGGGAAATGTTTCCCCGATGTGTACCAAAAGCGGTAAGTGCCGCTTAGATACGATCTGGCAGCATCAATCAGTTGCGAGCTTCAGGAACTCAGAAGGTGTTTCGAGATACATATACAATCAATTAATTCTCTTCTATCAGTATGGCGCAAACAATAACCAATTCGGGTCATGATGATATGATTGTAAGTATTTCTTGGTCTCATTTTTCTGGTTTCACCAGAAATTGTTCATCATTAGCTTTCAGCGAGTTATCGAAAGTCAATAAACTAATTACTTGTTGTCTAGCACGATGCAGCTTTAGATTATTATGGTCGCAGACTGGCAACATGTTCGTCGGATCGTACAGTAAAGATCTTTGAAATCGAAGGGGAAACACATCGTCTTACAGAAACACTGAAGGGGTATGTTGCTTTCCTGAAATGCCTCTACACTTCAAACACACGGGCTTCGTGCGCTCACCACACTGGTTATTGCACATCTTCTACAGGTTCACGATGACCTATCTTCTTAATCACCCACTGCTATACCCTCTACCTAGCTAACATATCCACTCCAGCCACGAAGGAGCCATCTGGTCCATTTCCTGGGCTCACCCCAAATACGGTAACATCCTCGCCTCGGCAGGCTACGACGGCAAAGTTCTCATCTACCGCGAAACCTCATCAGTATGGACAAAAATCTACGATTTCGCTCTGCATACTGCATCCGTCAATTCTCTGTCCTGGTGTCCCCATGAATCCGGATGTCTCCTCGCTTGCGCATCCTCGGATGGAAATGTTTCGGTTCTAGAATTCAAGGATAACTCCATGGATCACAAGATTTTCCATGCGCATGGTATTGGTGTGAATAGTGTCTCTTGGGCGCCATCTTCGCAGCCGGGTAGTTTGGTCAGTGCAAATGCGGGAGGAAAGGAAGGTGGTGTGAGGAGATTTGTTACAGGTGGAAGTGATAATCTTTTAAGGGTTTGGGGTTGGGATCAAGCTAGTTTGAG
Source organism: Botryotinia globosa (assembly GCA_014898425.1). Lineage (NCBI taxonomy): Eukaryota > Fungi > Ascomycota > Leotiomycetes > Helotiales > Sclerotiniaceae > Botryotinia > Botryotinia globosa. The sequence continues at coordinate 3,730,432 of RCSZ01000001.1, forward strand.
CTACAAGGTTGAAGGGGCTCCATTACAGGGACATGGCGATTGGGTTAGGGATGTTGCGTGGAGTCCTACGGTTTTACAAAAGAGTATGTTTTCCTCTTTTTCCTCTTTTGTTATGTCCATCATTTTCCCTTCCCTTACAACTAACACATCAATAGGTTACATAGCATCCGCTTCCCAAGACAAAACCGTACGCATCTGGACCTCATCCGCAGCTTCTAGCCCAGGTCAATGGGAATCTAAAGTTCTCCAATTCGAACGCGAAGTCTGGCGCGTATCGTGGAGTTTGAGCGGAAACGTATTGGCAGTTAGTGGAGGTGATAATAAGGTTTCTTTATGGAAGGAAAATTTGAGGGGCGAGTGGGAATGTGTCAAGGAGATTGAGGAATAGATTTTAGTCAAGGGGCGCGCGCACAGGCAGGAGGTGGGGGGCAGAATGAAGAGAAAGGAGTTGAGAAGTTGATCAAGTGTTCGTGCGAGTAGATGAGGCGTTTTGGGACAGATACCGTAGGCAGGTAAACATAAAGACAAAAGATAAACTTCAAATAAAATGATATACAAAGTACAGAGAAGAGAGGCAAGTTTGTAAGTTTGATAAAAAGGAAAGAATTCAGGGTCATAAAAACACACATGCAGAACGCAAAGCACTCTAATTCCATGCCTCCCTTTCCCCTTTTTGACTTCCCCCCCCCTCCGGAAACTTCAGAATCAATAAATAATTAAACAAATTAATAGATGTATATAAAAATCCTGATCTTCCTCCTGAAAACTTAGCGACAACCCCCTTTTCATCCATCACACTTTTATAAACCACCCCAAGAGCTCGAGAGCCTGATGGGGTTATAAGTAGGTACCTCTTGAGTTTGTATGTATGTATGTGTATATTGTATATTGTATATTCACATTGCACTTCTCCGTAAATCATTACCGCATTCCGCGCATCGATATATATCTACACTCAACACATCACAAGAATTTCCATTTCCAATCCCTCTCTGATAAAATTTTCAATTTTCAATTTCTCATTCTTCAATTCTCATCAATATCTTCAATTTATGAACCAGCTCACTTCTCTCATATCCATCCTCCATGAAGTACGTGTTACGTGCGCTCTTTCCTTTCTACAATCTATAAAGATCTTCTAGAAACGAAACGGCACGAATCCATACGAAAATGGCCATTCATCCCCATTGAACTAAAGAAAAGTACATCGCGCGCTGACCAATGCTCGTCCGCGTGCATACATGCATACTTTCAATTAGATGGATCTAGATCTAGATCTCCATCTCACTCGCATTTAACCTTCACCCAGATCTTGCTTCCCTCCACCACCACCACCACAACCTCCTTCACGAAAGTAAAAAGTGTAGACGCCGATGTAACGCGGATCACAAACGCAGAAACCCATATATTTCAAGATACCGCCCCATTTCCAACGCCAGATTGTGAAAAAAGGGGGTATATCCACGATGCAGATCCATTTATATCCATCCAACACCCAATCCTTCAAATCAAACTCCCTCCCTACCAAAGAAAAACATTAATATGGAAATTGAAACAAGGAAAGAGAATTGCGCAAAATATTTTTGAAAAGAGAATACCGAAAGTATGTTGAAGAATATTTAAATAGTCTGAAAAGAATGTCGAGAGTTGGTAAAATATGTGCAAATCGAGGCGAAGAGACTTGAGAGTAAGCGATGCCCGAGGTTCGTTGTTAACTATGAAAAAATTCACAATGTTGGTCCAAAATAATGCTGTTTGTTAAAATGAAAAGAAGTAATTTAGTCGCGTTACGATTCTATGTTTCGATGTTTGTCATCAGATGTGTCGGGTATGTTAGAACGGTATGCTTGCTGTTGCTGCGCGCTGGTGCTTTGAAAATATGCCCATGATCTTGGATAGATTCATCACAAGAATCGTTAATTGATAGCCTTGTATCGAGGAATTCAGTCCCCATTTTAATGTTAGATGTGACCGGCACTGAAAAGTCGCGGCAAACCATTAAATGAAATATGGTAAGCCCGCAAGAGCACAAAGCTAACAATGGTTGTAGAGCTTCAAGAGTTCAAGAAATTTCAAAGCTTCCTCGCCATCAATGGGCTCTGCTGCATCACTCTCATCAGTATTCCAGAAAACGAATGGTCCTGACATCACATTCCTAGAAGAATGAGATTGCGCATCGAACCATCGACCAACAATGATGCGACCACCAGGTAAAACACAACCTTCATAGCCCCAAGACTGCCCTGGATCATGGAATCCATTCTGATCTGGGAAAAACTTCATGATGGTAATTCTTTGAAAGCCAGGAATCCCATGCTGTGGAGGAATCCCATGTACAGCTCCATAGAAATGAGCAGCCGAGGAAGAGTCATGTGAAGAACCGTAAAAGTACTTCACACCTGGGTTGGGGTTTTCTCTTGGTTTCTTGATGTCTTTTTTCGATCGAGTAGCGCGTCTCGAGGCACGACGTTGAGGGGTGGGCTCAGGGGTAGCATTAGAGAATGGATCGCTATGAAGGATTGTTTCCCATGACTTGGGCCATTGTTTCTTTCCGAAAATCTGGTCGTCGAAAAATAGAGATATATCCTGTTGCAACACTAAGTTAGTCATCCTGCACCACTGACACGTTCCCATGATTGGCTTACCTGAAATGTCTCCCCACCATCTAGTTCATCCGAGTAAGGTCCATCGTCAGTTTCTTCTCCAGCTTGTCTCATTCTTGCCAATTCATCAGGATTGACATAAACTAAGGTCGCATCAGTTTCCGGGAATTTAATGCAGTATTTATCGTCGACACTTACAATAGGCCCCTTTCCAATGGCTTCCTAGCGTTTGTGTTCCTGACTTCAATCGACCCAACCATGGTTGTGGTAATTGACTTTGTTCAAGTTCGGCATAGGCATGAGCGAGAAGTCCTTCACCCTTTCCAGCTTTGAGGTGAAACTTGAAGAAATTCGCCACATGTAAACACCAACGGACGTTGAGATCATCCTTCCATTTCCCGAGAAACAATGGTTGTCTCGCTGGTGGTGCGTAAACCTCCAACTGGGACAAGTCGAACTGAGAGATTGTATTTGTGCAATATCTTGGATCCCAAGAAATGGATGTCAAGCATAGCTGAATCAACAACACTCGGGTGTTGGCATTACTATCAACTGAACAAATGGCTTTCAGATTCCACTCATTACGAGTTTTCGCAATGGAATCAATGATATCAATGATATCTCCAGCATGAGTTGTGCCCGAGACGAAGGATCCTTCAACATATTGCCTAATGTAATCAATGTTGCGACTTACAATCATCTCATCGCCGTTGTCGTCATAACTTTTGTAGGCATCGGATTCTGTACCATTTCATTAGTATGTACGCTTGACGAAGACAGTTTCAAAAGAGACATGCCAATTATAAGATTCTGGAGCATATCAAGGACCTTTTCTTGTGCCTTTTCAATTCGTGCGATATCTGCTCTAGGAAGATACCTGTACTTGTTGAATTCGAATTTAGTGTAGAGCTTGGTGGTTGTGTGTCTGACCTGATACTTCTCCCTCAAAAGCTCTACGGGCGCATCGGGTGCTGCATCAAATTTCTCCAGAAATTGATAACGCCAGACACTATCCGATATAGCATTGCGAGTGTTTCGACAGATCTGAGAGTATCGTATGATGTCTCGATCGTGGGACAAGAACTTGACGATATTTTGGTGTACCTGTATTTTGCGTGGTTAGCGAATAGAGTCTAGGGGGAAGCATACGCAAATCTCGGTCGACTATCCGCAATGACTTCAACGGTGTTGATCATAGCCTGAGGAATAAGGGATGTCGTCAAGTGATCTTCAGGTTATCGCAATCAGACGAATGAATCTGATGTATCTGTCGGTGCGACGAAATATACGACTGTCGAACATGAGTAGAAATACTTAAAAGACAGAACGTACCTCTGTTGGGATAACTTCCTTAAACAACTTGTCAAGGTTAGTATTTGGAGCAGCAACTGTTGCAGCAGCCATTGCAATAGGTCCCGAGTCAACGACAATAACCGAACCAGTATCGGAGTCGTCACCATCCTCGTCACTCCAAGCGGTAACACTACTGTCGAGTGCGCCGACCTGGGAAGACTTGTTGTCATCGTCATCGTCGTTTTCTACCGAGGAGGAATCGTCGCTATCTGAAACTACTAAATAGGCCTTGGCTCGCTTGGATCGAGAGACTTCGAACGATTCGTCCTTCTTTCTCTTGGATACGGCATAGGGAAGTCTTGATTGAGTAGATCGTCGAGAAACGATCTTCTTCTTCTTGGTCGGCATCTTGGGGTACGTAGGCGGTGATGACTGGAGGCCGAAGATGAATTGAAATGAGATTGCAAGTTTGCAAGTGCGAAGATTTCCAAAGGTTTCCAATTGAGATGTGTTGATAGAAGTTTAAGACACTGCGATGGCACGAATGGAATTGGGAGAAGGTATTTGATGTTGAAATGATGGATGTGATAGTTGGGTGAGAGTTGAGGGTGATAAATTCTTGAAGACCGAATGAGGTAGAGGTAGGCTAGAAAACTAGTAGTGAATTTGGATCCAAGCTAGCTAGCTGATCTTCGAGGTCAAAAGATGGTTAGTTGGAAAGCAAAAATCAATATGTATTGGAAAAGATCAAATCGATAATGTCGAAACGATCTCTGGCTATGTAACGTCGTATATGTTTTTGTACTGAAATTTAATTAGATTGAGAGATCCTTTTCGAGGTCGGTATGATATATCGGGGAAGGGGCATCTGAGAAAAAAAGAGAAAGGCAGTCTGTCAGCCTTACCCCTCATACCCTTAGCCTGAGCTATAATTGGAAAGATCGACTTACCTGCATAAGCCACACATATTCGAGACTTTTGATTGGTCTAGATCCAGTACACAAGCACGTGATAGACGAGGCTCACAATTGGCCGATGAGTAGCTAGGTAGCTAGTTCAAGGGCTTTAGGTGAAGTATGATATTGATAGTAGGAACCACGGGAAGAGAAGAAGCATAAGATTTGGAGGTAACAATTTTAGTCGAACTTTGGACGATCCATGGATCCATACCTTTGATACCAGAGAAATTTCCACAATCGAATGGGACTTTTTTGGGTTGTCGATGAACCTTTTTGCAGTGGTGAATTATTTATTTATTGTATGGTGTACCTAGGTAGGTAGATGCGGGCGAGGCCTTCCCTTCCCAATTCTGTACAACAGTAATGATTCCAATTTGCAAACGACCATAATGATCTTGACTTGGACATTGAAATTCGTAGTCTAGGAAGTAGGAAACGCCAGGAGGTTGCTAGAATACCTGGTCACCGCTTGCCTTTTGGATTGAGCCTTGGATATCAATGATACCCGACCTAGGGATTCTTCTATCAAGATGCGACTCTTTTGGTGGTTTGGTGGGCAGTATTCACCCTTTCAGATCATTTCACCGAGACAAAAAGAATGAAAATGGTGAAGAAAGAGCAAGAACAAGAGCAAGAGCAAGAGCAAGATCAAAGGGAAGGCTTATTTGGATTGAGGTTTGTTTGTAATTCGTTTGTAGTGATGACTTGACCTGACGTTATGAGAGAAGTAAGATAATATAATGATAGCCAAGGTGGTTTCTACTCATCCCCAGACTTTGGACGACACGGCCACTTGAGTAGAAAGAAACATCAATTTCAGTCGAGTCAATTTAATTTAATCCAATGGAATCCAATTCAATTCTCTAACAATGTCAATGTCACTTGACCGAGGTCACTCTCATTTCCATTCCCCATTTTTGATAATGAATGACATCTCTTTTGACCTTTTGAACCTTTATCTCTCTTTATCTTTGTATCTAACCACTCAACTACCCGACTCCCTATCATCCAACTCACTGTCCCAAAGTTTCAAGAGATCGGATATCGCCTTTTCCCTTGGTGTGGCTGATGGCTGCAGGCTGATGGCTGATGGCTGATGGCTGCAGGTGATGACTGATGGCTTCCTAGGTTCCTAGGTTCCATCTCTCCATCATCTGCTCTCCGTCTGGGCAAATCAACCGACAGCCATGTAAGCCATGTTCAACATCTCTGGGCGTAAGCTTCATGCACCTTTCCACCATCTTATTCACACTCCCGTCTGGGCAACAGGGCTCTCTCCATACTCTCCATACTCTCCATACAGACCCAAGACGGGAGGCTTCAACAAAAGTCTGGGCAATCTGCATCTGCACCTCATCTTGGTTCTAGATACATAGAACAACAACGTCAACATTCATCATCATCATCATCATCATCATCATCATCCTCCATACATAACCAAAATCGATTCCGCAACTTGATACATTTTCGCATTTGCCACATGGTTTCTTTCTCTTACTACCTCGGGCTATCTACCTACTGACAAACGAACAGCTTCGAAAATTACCCATCTCTCCATCGATTGTTTCTCCATCCATTGTTTCTCCATTTCTCCCATGTACATCCTACATACAAACTTGACATGAGACGAGAAGATCCACCTCTTATGCAGCCGGGCACGCCATTGCTTATCTGTCGGGTGGTCTGTGGCTTATGACTTTGTTCGTTTGCTTGACCAACCTTCATTGTTAAGAGACCCTCCACCTCCACCTCCACCTCCCTTTGCTCCGTAGAGAGAAACTTGGAATTATGTAGAAACTTCAAGGGAGAAAATGGATCCTGTACCTCGTCTCGACAATCCCCGAAGTTCCAGATTAGGTCAAGATAAGCACGAGTTGAGGAATCATAAACCAATCATGAACCTTTATTACCTCTTCATTGCTTTTGCTTACTATTCCCAACTATTTCGAATTTTCGCACCTTTACCAAACCCAGGCAGGCCAGGTATTCGGATGAAAATCTTCTCCATTCAATCAACATGGGTGAACCTTTCCAAACCATTACAATGCTACCGATAATAGGGCTACGCGGCACGCCCGATTTTGCAAATTTCTTATCGAAATATTCCTTCGTTCCGTTTTCTTCCCCATGAACTTTTAACTTCACAAGTATCATCATCCTTTGGAATATATATTCCTATCTCTTGCATACGTCGCCAATGAATTGATCATCCGACTCTCTTATCTTCAAACCGTCAGCCAAGGACGTTAAAATAGTGCCCCAATCTTCCTCTGCTACATTATCCATCTCCATCGTTCTCGCTCTATATAGGTATACCCACGCCTTTGTATATTCACAGATTTTTACTTTCTTGGCCAAGCTTCTCTTTCAAGTTCACCGTTTCTTGTGCGTTCGTTCGTTCGTTCGTTCGCTCGCTCGTTCGCCATGCCTTCTACCGACAATGCCGAGAAGAAGATCGACGAACATAACCGTGCTTCAGATTCATCCACTGTCGAAAAAGGTGATATCATTCCGCGAAATGAAAACGCTGCTACGAGACACGAAGATCAAACAATTGCCATTCTCGAACTCGTAAAGGCTCAAGATGAACATCATCCTATGCACTGGCCTGCCTTCAAACGATGGGGTATCGTGGTGGTTTATTGCATGCTGCAGACATTTGTTACTCTTACCAGTACAACTTATGTATCTGCTGAATTCTTGATTCAAGAGAAGTTTGGAGGAACTACTCAAGTCGTTACTCTTGGTCAGAGTATGTTCATTTTGGGAACAGCTGTCGGTCCTATCTTCTTGGGTCCATTATCGTAGGTTGAACACGACATAGGACGCACAACGCGATCATCGTGGTTGTGAACAAGAATTATAGCTGAACATTCACAGTGATCTTGGTGGCCGCAAATGGATTTATGTTATCAGCATTGCATTCTATGCCGTTTTGAACTTTGTGAGTCATTTTCAGAGCAATTTTCAATAAATTCGTTCTAACGAGTCTTAGGGAACCGCATATGCTCTTAACCTCCCTATGCTTGTTATCTTTATGTTCCTTGCTGGCACGGCAGGTTCTACTGCTCTTTCCAATGTAGCTGGTACAATCGCGGATCTCTTTGGTGACATTGATGGCGCCGGACAAGCAATGGCACTCTTCGTCATGTGTAAGTACTGAATCACACTCCAACCCTTGATGTCATGGATGAAAAATACTAATGACGTGCACACAGCTGCAAACATTGGCCCATCTCTTGGATCTCCAGTTGGAGAGTGGATTGCCGAAAATGCAAACATGGGTCTCAAATGGATCTTCTTGATTAACGTAATTATCGGATTCGCATTCTCTATCATATTGTGTTTCATCCCAGAAACACTACCAAGATTAGTTATCGCCAAAGCAGCCGCAAAGAGTGCAACTGTTGATGAGCAAGAAGCTGCCATCTTGACGAGTAGACTCAATGTTCTTCACGAAATAAAGTTCATCACAACCATGACGTTCAAAATCATGTTCACAGAGCCAGTCGTTATGTTTCTAGGGTTGTACAACGGTTTCGCCTACGGTATCCTCTTCTTATACCTCGACGGCGTATTTGATGTTTTCGTCGTCAACAATGGTCTTACTTATATCGGTGCCGATCTTACCTACCTTAATTTCGTCGTCGGTGTGGTTGTCATGTTTCTCTTCGTTCCGGTTCAAACTTGGTTCTACGCGAGAGACCGTAAGAAGCATGGTATCAACCGCCCAGAAGCTAGATTCATCACTTCTTTGGTTACTGTCTGGCTTTTCCCCATTACACTTCTTTGGTTCGCATTCACATCTGATGGAAGCGTATCTTATTGGTCACCAGTGGTAGCAGGTGGCGTTCTTGGTTTTGCAGATCCATTATTGTGGCTTAGTATGCTTAATTACATTACTGGTATGTTACCCCTTCATGATACCGCTTACATCTCGCTAATTTTCACCTCTTCAGACTCTTATCCCAACGTCGCCGGTGCAGCAATCGCAGCTTTCCTCATTCCATCTTTTGCCCTCGCAGCCGGTCTTGCGCATCTCGGTGTCCTCATGTTCGATAACATGTCTACAAAATGGGCTATGGGTACTATTGGATTCATCAGTATTGGTCTTTGTGCTTTGATTTACTTTATCTATTTCTTTGGTGCAAAGATTAGATCGAGATCAAAGCTTGCGAGAAAATATTAAATGGGGTGGATGAAAATGATGGATGAAATGTAAAAGTATGACTGAGATTGGAAATTGTGTATGAAATTTGTATTACATTGCATTGGGTTGCGTTGGATCGGGGCGGGATAAAAGCTCTTGAGCGGCGGATGGATATTTTGGTATCTGGAATTTTGGATTGCTTGCGAATGTTATCATTCTCGATATGTTGACGCGTACATGGAAGACGAATTCGCACACGTTATGTTATGTTATGAACTGGGTGGAAAACTTTGATTCCTCTTGTTGTTCATACATTTAATACTCTGTTGTATAGTATAGATGGCGCGAATTTTGTCACTTTATCAAATTCATGAGTAGAGATTATCATTCCTATTTTTTCTTCTGCATTCAGAATTCGTGAGCTTGAAGGCCAAAATACTTTTCGTGTGGGTTTGATTTTGAAACGGCGTCATTTGAGAAGTCCTCCTCGCTCTCTTCTATGTTGTGCTTGTGGGAATGTGGGAATGTGGGAATGTGGGAATGTGGGAATGTGGGAATGTGGGAATGTTAGGAGGAGAGTGGAAGAGTAGTAGTTTTTAAGAATTTGTGAGATTATTAGAGTTTGGATCAATGATTGATTGATTGATTGATATGAGATGATATGAGGAGCAGTAGAAGGGGGGGGGTCTTGTTCTTTGTAGTTGTATAGCTAGGTATCTATTTATTTATTCTGTTGATGTGTTTTATCTTGTCTGTATGATGTGATGGTAAGAGTTGAGAGTTGAGAATTTTAATATGGGTATGGAGATGTGTATGTATGTAGTTTGTTTTTGGTTCTGGTGTGGTGTGGACTGGATTGGATTAGAGGGGGGAAGGCTAAAGGGGATTGTATGGGGAGGGGACGGAGGATGTGGATGGGAATGGGTTTGTTGGATGTGTAGGTAGTATAAAGATAGATGTTCGATTTGAGTTGTTTGGTATGTATTAGAGGGCGTTGGGGGGAGAAGGAGGGGTGTGGAGGGGTTTTGGGGATGTGAGGTTCTTGGTTATGATGTGTGATGTTGAGATGGTATTTTTGGTATATGTTTGAGTTTGTTTTTTATGTTAGATGAGCTAGGGTTAGGGTTAGGGGGAATGTTTGTGAAGGGGTCTAGGGATGTGAGTTTATTGTATGTATAGTATCGGGATGTTTGATTTGTGATGTTTGAGGCGGGTTGAAGGGCTTGAGGGAATGTGTGAATGGGTTTGTTAGATATATAATATAAAGATATTTAATTTCTACTATCTGATATGCATTAGATGCGTGAGAGTTCTTGTATGAAAGGGTTCCCATGTTACAAACTCATTGAATATGTTGTATTGTAATGGCCAGATATTCCATTTATATCGTTTGGTAAATGTGAGATAATTTAGAGGGAATATATGTGAAAAGGGATTGAAGGATGCAAGTCTATCGTATGTATAGCATCGAGATGTTCAAGTTATATTATCTGATGTATCTATTGAAATGAGTTAGAGTTACTGTCTGAAAAGCTCACAGGATATATATTCATTAGGTAGATACCTATATCAAAAAGACATTTGAATACATACAATCCATACTTTGATCATGACGCCAATTAACACAACAAAGAAACAACATCATCCACACAATAAACTTATCCCGCATTTCTTTGTCATCTTCTTTCTTCTTTATCAAGCAACCTCCAAGAACAACAGGATTGTCTTGCGAACAGTTCCTCAAGACGACGATATAGATATATGATGATGAAAAGACGAAGAACAGGAAGTGAACAAATTCGCACGGGGAAGTATAAATGGCTTGATGATATCTGAAAGATGGTGTTTCTTTAGAACTCACACTTCATTCATTACAACTCTACTCTACTATTCATACTTCTGTAACTTTTTGGCCGTTGTCTTTTTAAGTAGATTTAGAGAATTTCACGGGTATTTGCAATTATGGCGAATACTATCATGCAAGATACTGTTATGCGGGATGCTGATATGCAGGAGATCGATGTGCAAGATACTACCACGCAAGACACTACCACGCAAGACACTACCACGCAAGACACTACCACACAAGACACTACCACGCAAGACACTACCACACAAGACACTACCACGCAAGACGCCGTCGTGCTGGGACTCGTGCGAAAAATAGCGAGGATGAAGAGACTCAAGAAAAATCCAGCGAAAGTTGCGAGCGAGGTACCTCGAGTCCGCGAATACTTTTGGAAACCTACCGAGATATCCTACCTTCTTCATCTCTACACCATTAACAACGACAATATCTCCAGGACTGTAAAGGGCAAAATCCACTACGGTCAAGGCGTCGTAGCTACCTTGATCCGCGACATGACTACCGAGTCCCTCAAACATAGGCCAGGAGGCTCGTTACACGCATCTGATCCATGGTACCCCAGAAATTACACCCATCAGGTAATTGGTCACAAGATACGGCACTTGATTCACGAAGAAGATGACTTGGCGATTGAGTTGGAGGCCGAGTTGAATGCTCACTATGGTATTGTCCCAGATCCCGTAGCAAAACAACCTTCTCGGGTTACAGTCGAGAGACGGAGACGAGAATTGGCGAAAGAGTTGAAGCAGAAGCAGAAGCAGAAGCGGAAGCGGAAGCCGGAAGTCATTAATGTAGAAGAAGAACTTCGAGAGGCAGAGCGCGTACTTGGTGAAGAGCTAGTTCAAAATGCAAACCAGGCACTTAGATTAGAATTCAAGAAAGTCAAAAAGCCCGTTATCACTGATAAGACCGATGCTTGATCAACTCTGACCTTCATTTCTTACCTCGTGCTCTCGTTCAAATCTAGGCCGGTCCTAGTTTTCACGCAATCTTCTCATTTGCACTACTAAACCCATCGTAAATCTGCAAACCACAATAAAAACTTAACTTTCCTTACAAAAATATAATCGTGCACCAGTGAAAATGATAAATGCCCACCTCCAAAACTCAAAAGCCTTGGAACTGAAGGGTCACCAGTGGGTGTGTGGATTGACGGAACACTCCTCAACTTTCGAAATTTCTAATAAATTCGTTCTCCAATTGTTTGATATCAAAACTTATAATTTGATTGTTTCAAATCTAATGGATGAATGTAACAACCCCCGAGATATCTAATTCGATACATCGAGAGATATTCACAAGTCCATTTTTGTAGTGTCCCGTCAATCCATACACCTACTGGTGGATTGAGTTATTAAACTAACGAACGATACATTTTGTCAGTCTGCACATAGCACAGAATACATATTTTATCTTCCAATGTTATTCTTATAAAGCACACTTATGCAAGACCCTTGATAACAATGTTTGTTCTCATGACATGTGAAAATATTTCTTGTTTTCTTAAAATCATCATTATCATCATAATCTAATACCATCTGTCCCAATTGATTCATTTCAATTCATAATGCATCTTACACACTCAGAGATTCTCCACTCCCATACAGTACAGCCGTACCATTGTACCTCGAATCCTGAGATGCACAATTCAATCGCACGCCCACAAGCAGGAACTTGTACAGAAACAGAAATCAAAACAGACCAAATAATGATCATCAAATCCCTTTCGAACGCCAATTGCATGTGTTTGTGTCCAGCGTCCATCCTATCCCAAGTTGCTGTGATTACTCAACTGTGATTTCAGCAGTTGGGTCTTTTCTAATATCCAATTCCATTAAACCTTCTTTCTTGTCGATAACAAGACCCTTCTCGTTGGCCAAATGCAGAAGACAGATGAAACAATAACTAGTCGAGATATCATTCATGACTTGCTTTGGATATACAGTCTGAAGGTTTTGCATGACGGTTGTAAACTGAAGGGTTTCATTTTCATCCGTAGGAATTTTGACAGGTGGGGTTGGGAGTCGTGATGAAGAAAGTGACATGTCCTGTTTCAGTTTGTTAGTGATAACATTCGGGTATTATGAGGAGCAGATAAACTTACTGGTTGTTCAGGCTCATTGAATCCAATGCCCTTCCATAACTCCTCTTTCAACCTCCTAACGTCAACCTTCTTGGCAACCCTAGCATATTGCACATATTCAGGCCTTAATCTTCTACTTTGTGTAACCAGCTGTGTACCAAACGCGCCCTCTTCTCCGTCTATACCTTGAGCTCCGGCATTCAATATGGCAGCGATACCACCAATGCCTGCACCTTGTCCTTCAGCCCCAGGCGAAAATTGTTCACGTGCGTCGGCGAATTCCATATCATCATCATCATCTATACCTGGCATGGCCAAACCGTCATCTTGGAAGAAGTTGGCATCATAATCTCCATGAGGTGGAGCTTCATCCTCTAATGTGTGAGCAGGTTCTTCTTTTCGTGCCCAATAATCTTCACCAATCTCGCCTTCAGGGATATCATCCTCCTTCTTTTGACCAAAAGTTCCGGGTTTGGCACCGAACCCAGATTTTCGACTACCCATTCTAGCTTTAGGTTTAAGGAAAAGACGTAACAGTTGTTTGGAGTTGAAATGCTTGTCATCGGGAAGAAGATTTCTTGTCTTGGACTTCCAATCTTTCTTTGGTAACGATATCGTAGCATTGGTTGGTGCATGAGTGTAAATGGTTTCAGCCAAAGTGGCATTTAAAGGAGAGATGAAGTCGATTTCGAATGGTTCTTTCTCTTTGCGCGGCTTTGTAACTGCGGGCTTGTTGACATCTTTGATCTTTCGTATTCTCCAGTGTTCAGGGCCGGCCCAATTCTTTTGCAACGCCTCGTCGAAATAACTCAAAATGTCATCATGGCCGCCTTCCTTCTTTGATCCACGATCAAGAGATATGATGTACTCGCCGGTTTCGGGGTCAAATGAACCAGCGCCTCCTTCTCCATCCTCACCATCGCCACCATCATTATCGTATCCCACATCGTGGACTCGCATGCGTGGTTCGATTGCGGCATCACGAGCCCAAGCTTCACCACCTTCACCAAATCCAGCATCATCTGGAATATCGAAATTTCCAAGAAGTCCATCGTCGTCATCATCGAATCCAATAGGGTTATCATCGTCGAGGAAAATTCCTGACCTATCACCAACACCATTGTCATCCGACTTGTCTTTCTCTTGTCGCCAATCTTCTGGTGCCTTTAAAAATGGAATATCCATAGAACCAGAGGGATCTCCAAGGTCGAAATTCTTCAATGATGGACAAATGTCTTGTTCTTCAAGGAAATCCAAGTTCGGGAAAAACTTGACTCCTAAAGCTTCCACATCTATCTCCACGTCATCTCCATCATCTCCGTCATCCTCATCATCTTTCAGAGTAACATTTGCCGATTCTAAAACATCTTCCTCATCCTCTTCAATGGCATCAGCCTTTCGTCTTCTACCCCGTCCTTCTGCCGAAGCGTCACCTGCGTCGTCGCTGCTGTCAAAAACAATACGCCCTTTAGAGTCGATAGAGAGATGATTTAAAAGTAGACCTTTAGCACCACCCTCATCGAAGTCTGCAGATGCTTTTTTGAATAAAGGATCAACGGAGAATTCAAGTTCAAACTTCTTCAATTGTAATGCTGAGAACGAAGTTGCAAGAGTTGCTTCCGATGAGCGTTGAGTCTGAACTTATGATTAGCTATTGTTTTTCTGATCAATTACACCAAGTCCACGGTTTGACCAAGACAAAAAGGTATCACAATCAGACTTAATCTAAGATTGGGTGAACCTCGGGGTTTAAATCGTTTTGAATACTTCTTAGAAAAGCACTAGAACCAAAAATCTTTACACCCCAAGAAGAAACTCCCTTTCGCAGTGCCCAAACCAAAAAGGATGAAACGAAAAAGATAAAGTTGAATGAATTGAGGATGGAGGTAGTAGATCATGGACTGCCGCTTAATCCTAATTCAACTTTGGGCCCAAAAACCTCATGAAGTATAGATCGCGGATTGATATGGGTTGGCTGTGTTTATCATCGTCCTCACCGCTGTACAGGACCAATTCCACCAGCAGAAAATGAAATAAAGCAAAATGGGAGACAAAAAAAAGGTCAGACATACAACAGTGGGGATTCGCTGGTGGTCACCCACCCAACTACTAATCCACCGATCTGAAGCTTGTGTATGGCAGAGCGGACGGGATGCCCAATTCTCTTCAGTCTATGGTCGTATGTGACAAAAGTCCTCTCATCTGATCTTATATTCAGATGAAAGTCCCAATCTTCTTCCAAAAGCATGTATGTCACTGGACAAAAATCCAAATACGACTATCACACCCTACCACTTGCGGGTAGATATATGTTGTGCGACCACAATTCTGCTTCACATCAAATGCGATCTTCTATATCTCAACTATGAGATTTGACTTGTTTTGAAAAACTTGTACGTCGGCTGGAGAAGAACAAAGTAATAATGAATGTAAGTGGCACATACCCTTTTCTTTGCCTTCTTCCTAACAACTCCATCTTCATCTTCTACCTCTTCCTCACTCTCATCTCCTTCGCCTTCCTCATTTTCGCCCCTTTTCTTCTTGTTGTTGCCGCTATCTGCCAATCCACTCAAAAGCTTGCCGGTCTCTGTAGCTACACTGTCGACTCGACTCGTATAAATCTTGACACACCCATCAAGAGTGTAACTGGCCTTTTGAAAATTGACTCCATCACCCTCCTTCAAAAGTGACATGTCATGAAAATAATCAATAAGCGCAAAGTTCCAAGAGTTTGCAGCATTGATTTTATTGTCTGTGGCCATCTTCATCCATTCCTCGAAGTTTGCGAGAATTGGTACACGCTTCATGGGAGTGACTGCGTTTCCTCCAACCATCATAACCCCGCCATCCAAATCATTATCTTTTCCCACTCGTCCCGGTGTTCTGTGGTTCACTGACGGCGAGGAGCTTCCTGCTCGTTCGAAGTTCACTAATTTCCGTGGAGTTGCAGCCTTTTTAATTTCGTTCATCTGAGTTTCATGGTGGGCATTTCTCGATTTTAATCGTTTTGCTTTTTCTCGCGCATCGTCATTGAGAGCCAATTTCACTGGCGATGCATCATTCAAAGGTACCCTGCCATCAATCAGTATTGAAGAAATCTCATTCTGCAGAGCGCACGCAAACGAAAAGCATCATATCTGCCACAGACATGGACATTAAACACCATAGCAACCAGGGCAATCATACTTCACGGGAGATTTTGCAGGAGTTGGTAAAGAGCCAGAAGCAACTCTACCCCCCTTCGCACTTGGATTTTGTGCGACTCTAGGCATATCAAGAAATATAAAAATTGTCGTGATAGGCAAATATGTTGCAATGATGTTAAGTTTGAACTTTGTTTATTTTCTATTATTTACATTTTGGTAGGACAGCGGGGATCGATTACCCAACCCCGACGCGAGTATTACAGCCTTAGGTATCAAGAAAATAGCTTACGTAAGCTGATTCGGAATCGAGATAGGACCTTTGACATGGTGATTGATTGCCACAACACTTTCATCAAGAAACGGCGAAAGGATGAATTCTTGAATAAGATAATATATCCCATTTCAATTTCAATTTGTTACCAGATAATATCTCTCCTCAAGTGTTAAGAAAGTGTTATTGAATCCTTCCTATCAATACCTACGATACCTACGATACCTCTCGTCAGGAACACGAGAAACACCAGTGGATGTAACCTCCATACACGATTGCCGTTGATCGCCCTTGTCTCAGGTTTATCGATAACCTATCTAGTATCTAGTACTTCTAGAGGTGGACCAGACCCAGTCATTAGCCACACATACGTGCGATCCATGGATTACGATGTTCTTTGCCATTCACTCTTATGACGAAGATTCCTTTTCCTTGCCGAAATCTCCAATCTCTATCTTGGAACTTGGCTAGCACAGCCCAGATTACGACTTGGAATTTGAATTTTTACTTTTATCAGAAGCTTTTCCTTCCCATGTAGGTACTAATAACTTCTAATACAATTATCATCGCAACCGCAACCGCAATCGCATTGCTCCGACAAAAGCTTCAGGTCCACATCAGATCATGCATCAAGGATGCATCAAACTCCTTTGACTAAGGTGTTATCCCGCCCACCAAGACGTTCCAAATATAATTTTCGAGCTTTCTATCTTACCATATTGATTATTTCATTATTAGCTGTGATAAGTCTTGTCGCAGATCAAAGCGCGAAATATCGTTACGGTTCTCAATATGGTGTGGCACAAAAACGAGCATTGGATGAGCTGGACAGTAGAAGACTTGTGAAACGGGATGAAGAGGTTTGTAGATGCATATAAGCTACGCCAGACTTTGTACTCACAACAATACCATAGTGCCGTCTTGTCCATCATGCCGAAGATAAATGCCAATTCATATTGGCGAATTGTCCCGATGAAACTGCAGGACTCCTCAATTACCTTTCGCTTTACTATTGCAAGCTACCAACGGCCCAACCCTTAGCTTTCACCATTCTTATATTATGGCTTGGACTATTATTCTCGACAATCGGAATCGCTGCGAGCGATTTCTTCTGTATCAATTTATCAACAATCGCGAGCATATTGGGTATGAGTGAGAGTATGGCAGGCGTAACATTCCTGGCTTTTGGTAATGGTAGCCCGGATGTATTCTCGACTTTTGCCGCAATGGGTTCGCACAGTGGCAGTCTTGCGGTGGGCGAGCTCATCGGAGCAGCTGGGTTTATTACTGCAGTTGTCGCAGGATCCATGGCTTTAGTCAGAGAGTTCAAGGTTGGCAAGAAGACGTTCGTGAGGGATATTGGCTTCTTCATAGTTGCAGCAAGCTTCAGTATGGTATTTCTTGCAGATGGTGCTCTTCACTTGTGGGAATGTTTTGTGATGATCGGGTTTTACCTTTTCTACGTGGTGATAGTAGTGATGTGGCATTGGTACCTGGGAGGACGACGACGCCGTCGTGAAAGAGAGGCCGCAGCTCGTGGTCAGTACTTGGCAATGACGAATGAAGAGATAGAGGTTACCGAGGAAGATGGAGATGATGAGGATGCGCCAGCGGGAGAAAGAGACTTTCGCGGCAATGAAGATTTTGCGGCTTTGGAACGTGGCTCTAGTCCTCATCCACGAGTGCCTGAAGATGAAGATAGTGACGAGGATGGAGATGAAGGCAGATATATTGCTGCCGAGGTGGCTAGCAATATGCGAGTGATACGACCGACCGGTAGCCGGAGGAACACTTTAACTCCCATCCGTCCTAGTTTGGTCGGTGCTCTAGAGTTTAGGTCGGTTCTATCATCTTTACAGAAGTCTCAAGGCTCCCATGGTCCGCCAATAAATTTGCGACGATATTCAGATGACCCATCGACATCATTTGATCAGATCAGGACATCTGCCACGACATCAGCTCCGGCGTCTGAATATGCTTTGAGCATAAATCCTATTGAAGGTGGTGAAAATGACACACAGCGCCCTAAGCTAGATACAGTACGCAGTAGAGCCGTTTCTATGAACGCAGCGTCATCTCTCAAGCCTCCGGACCCCGCAGCATTCACGGTCGCAAATGTGCCAGACATTGGTATAATGGCAGCCACACCAACTTTTCCTCAGCTTCTAAGAGTTCCATCACCAGGCCCCAAATCGCCCACATTCTCTATCTCGCCTCCTCCGTCCTTCGATGGATCACAAAATGACAGACTATTCACAAACAGCACATCGCGTTGGAATGAAGATTTGTTGGCACCACCCGGGAATGAATCTCCTGCAGCATCACCCCGGCATCCACGTCCACCAAACCTAGACCCTGTACGTTCACAGGCAAACTCTACTAGATCACGAACATTACAACGACCTCAGCTTCAAATCCCAACTTCATCAAGAGATAGCTCGCGAAACAGGACACAGTCACCAATATTACCATTTCCTATTTATACCGACTCTCCACTCTTATTGTCAGGGAACAGTTCTAAGGCTCCCAGTATCTTGCTGCCAGATTCTGAAATCACACCAGAGTCGGTTAATTTGGAGCACGAGTTGTACCGTCCGGAAAGGCCAATAAGATGGTGGCCATATCGCATATTACCCAGCCCACACATCGTATTTACAGCTCTATTTCCTACACTATGTACGTGGAGAGATAAGAGCCGATGGGACAAATTTATCAGCGTCATTTCGGCCCCTAGTATCTTCCTTTTAGCAATCACATTGCCAGTGGTTGAGTCAGAATCTAAAGACCAGGAAGAGATAAGCTCCGTTGACCAAAGGAGGGAATCAGGCACATCGAGGAGAAACACCGGCCCATCACTGATCCCGGATAGTCCATCATTTATTTCAGAAGCAGGATCGGAATGGGTAGAATACCAAAGGAGTCGACGGAACACACAGACTGATGATTGTCCTCGGTCCCCTATTTCGGATTTTGGTCAACACAACACCGCGGCGGTCGCCATCTCGGCTGAGCGCCATCATCCTCATTCGCATCAAATTTCCATGACACCCACCAAAAATATCGCTCCGTCTCACGAGGATGCGGTTCATAGCGGCCCCGGGGTAGAGCATTCTAGAGGCTGGAACCGCTGGCTTGTCGTGCTTCAACTATTCACAGCTCCTCTTTTTGTCGTATTCATATTTTGGGCCAACACTGACGATGGTGAATTGGGGTCGCTCATACGGCTAGTTTTATATTCCATTCTCGGGTCTCTGGTAGCGTTTGCCATTCTCGTATTAACGACAACACATTCGAGGCCCCCTAAACATCGGTTCGTGCTTTGTTTCCTCGGTTTTGTCGTCGCCATCGCTTGGATTTCTACAATTGCCAACGAGGTCGTCGGAGTTCTCAAAGCATTTGGTGTCATTTTAGGCATTTCAGATGCAATCCTTGGCCTTACTATCTTCGCTGTTGGCAATTCCTTAGGAGACCTCGTCGCCGATATCACAGTTGCCAGATTGGGATATCCTGTTATGGCATTGAGTGCTTGCTTTGGGGGACCGATGCTAAATATTCTCATTGGCATTGGTGTTAGCGGCGCATACATGACAATTAAAGAGGCCAACCACAAACATCACAAGCATCCGAACAAAGATATTAAATACAAGCCATACGAGATTGAAGTCAGCGGTACTCTAATGGTCAGCGCCATCACTTTGTTGATCACATTAGTCGGACTTCTTATTGCAGTACCGATGAACAAATGGGTAATGAGTAGGAAAATTGGATGGGGTTTGATTATTCTCTGGTCCATCAGTACAATGATTAATCTTGCCGTGGAGGTCAGTGGAGTTTGGGGTGATAATCTGGACCTGTCTACCTTCTTTTCTTCAGATTGATGATATTTTTGATATAGATGATGAATTATGTTTAATAGTAGAAAGATAAGGGGTTAGAGTTGTATTATACCCAGAATATACAGGTTGCTTTTTTGGTATGATTCTAATGGCTATGTTTTTTCTCATATCAATACTCTGTTCAAGATTTGAAGCCAAATATTCTCAATCCTAATATTCGAGAATGGTGATTTGTATCAGTCTCGCCTTTGCATGACTAGATAGGTACCTAGTACATACTCATTGCATTGCACGGTATTCTTCAAGGAAAACTTACCGGTATCCTTATTTTGATTGATCGAGCTTTCTCTATTGGACCAACTGAATGTTTTCCCCAAGAGCCTACTCTCTTTGAGCAATAGAGTTTCCCCTTAAGTGTCACTTATGTAGTATGAAAAGCAATCGGCATCTCGATCAAAGTATCAGATAGTCTTTGTACCATATAAAACCCTTGAAGGTTTTGATGTTTGATTGATTTCTTCTTAGAAGATGAGTAATATACACACATGGACGACTGTTACCCATGTATGTATTTAGATAAATGATTTGAGACCATACCAAATACCTGGGTACTCTATCAACATCAAAACTCAATTGCAGCAGTTTTACCTTTACCTATCACTCGAGTATCTTGACCACATGTTGGCCTTGTCTTTAAGGCCCAACTGCCAACTTTCCGAAACTTAACCGGCTCGAAGCACTAATAAACTCCCGCCCCGCTACAGCACATCAGACAAGACAAGACAACAAAAGCTCCCTCCAACCCTGAAATAGGATAACCAGCAGGATACCTACGTAACCTTAACAATTATTCTACCCCTCATCTCACCTTTTTTTCGAATTCATCCAAGATCACTCTTGTGAGACGCCATTGCCTGCGAGGAATCTATCAAAGCCCAACACTTTCTTATTAACACTACAGCATCTTCTAGCCCTCGAGTTAACTTCGCTGGCTATCGCGATAATGAGCACCATGCTCCCGGGGACACACGTCTTCTCTCATCAACATCAATACAATCCGCAGGTCGACCAACCATGGATGCACCAGCAGACCCACCTTCAACAGGCGCAGCAGCAGCAGCATGCAGCGGCGGTTCAGGCAGCTCATTATAATCGCATGGCGGGTCAAAATCAAAACCACAACGCCGCTGTACCTTCCATTTCTTCAAATCACGGACAAGACGCAGCAGCCATGATCGACTCCAATGTTTCAGAAGAAAATAGAAGAACTTTGAACTTCATTGCAGACTTACTCAATGAAGACACCAGGGAAGCTGCTCTCCTGGAACTCAGCAAGAAGCGCGAACAAGTGCCAGAGCTTGCATTGATACTGTGGCATTCTTTTGGTAAATTTACGTCGTTGGAAGGGGTAGCATTATGACATGCTGACAGATCTAGGTGTGATGACATCACTTCTCCAAGAGATAATCTCAGTCTATACTCTTCTCAATCCCTCCCAGCTCACCGCCGCCGCATCAAATCGAGTCTGCAACGCCCTGGCCCTTCTACAATGCGTTGCTTCTCACAATGAGACTCGCGCCCTTTTCTTGAATGGTTGGTTATCCGGACATCATTGATATGACGCAGAACTGACATTAGTAGCTCACATCCCTCTTTTCCTCTACCCTTTCCTCAACACGACTTCTAAATCCCGACCTTTCGAGTATCTACGTCTTACCTCCCTTGGAGTCATCGGTGCCCTTGTCAAGAATGATTCATCCGATGTCATTAACTTCCTCCTCACTACTGAAATAATCCCATTATGTCTTCGAATCATGGAGACCGGATCAGAACTTAGTAAGACAGTTGCAATATTCATTGTGCAGAAGATCCTTCTCGACGATCATGGTCTTAATTACATTTGTGCTACCTATGAGCGATTTTACGCTGTTGGCACAGTACTCAGCAACATGGTTTCACAACTTGTTGAACAACAAACTGCGCGATTGTTGAAGCATGTCGTCCGCTGCTTCCTTCGGTGAGAAATATAACCAAGACTCTGAGTTCGTTCCCGCTAATATGAATGTCAGATTGAGTGATAATGCGCGAGCTCGCGAAGCCCTCCGCCAATGTCTTCCTGAACCTCTCCGCGATGCCACTTTCTCCTCGGTCCTTCGCGATGACGCTGCTACCAAACGATGCCTTGCACAACTCCTCATCAACTTATCCGATAACGTTGTTGAATCTTCATCGGGTCACCAAGGTCTCTAATATCCACTTTCTAATTCCACTTTCAATGTACAATTATAAAAGCACCGATACGACGCAAACGAGCATGGGGGATTTCATCTTCGGTTTTGCATAGACATCACGATACCCGGTCTTTCTTTTCGGAAATGTCGTAGGTCTCTGCAGCTGGTCATCACAGGTTTCATAAAAGCATTGCGGGTCAAATGGGGTTGGTCTGAAGGGTGTTTTGCGCGGCTTGATTCAATGAAGGTAGGAGTTGACAGTTATTGCTCCTCAAGCGCACCAATCTGGCGGGGGCTTCAAACTTACACCTCCACTCCAGGTGGATGGTCATTTCTTTCATTATTTACATTGATTGGTGTTTATTACTGTATTTGGCTGTTTTGAGGGCGTTGGGGACATCTTATATGCGGCACTATAATATAATGCTGCTAGGGAAATGGGTTGTAAAGTAGGCAAAAACTTCAGCGTTCAGGAATAGAGATATACATTCTTGATATTGGGATTGAGTAGTACGAAAGCTTATCGACATTGTGAATATGAATAATGAAAGTAAAGCGGGGACTGCACAATATTACAATCTAGAAGTTCCTATTCGAGGGTCTGGGAGTCTGAGAGTCGGGGGTCATTCGGTCTGACAGATGATAGATTTGGCAGACGCTTCAACTGATGTTAAGATTGGGCATACCGGTAGTAACTCTATTGTTACTCTACTACACAGTCTACACTGTATCTGGGATTCTGGGTACAGTATTGCACAAACCGTGATCGATATCCGGATTCGCGGGATTGATATAAATATGCCGGTACCGGGTTATGGGTTATGTTTATTAGGAATCTAGGATTCGTTGCGGATGTGGAGCGGCGGATATGCATAATGGGACTTGGTAATAGTTATCAATACATACTTTGTACATATCCTAGCAGTGCCAGCCTACCTTGTCATGAACATTCTAGATGCGGGAGGAGATGTACCTGGGTGCTCAGTGCTCACTGCCCACTGCCCACTGCTCACTGCCCACTGCCCACTGCTCACTGCCCACTGCCCACTGCCCACTGCCCACTGCCCACTGCCCAGTCTCTTGTGCCCAGTCTCGACTCTCGAGCCACCTGCGGTGTGCGAGTGTACACGTGAACCTAGTAGGTATGGTGATCTATTACGCAATATCAATATGTCTCATTCCAAAGATTCCTCAGAATGCATAGGATGAATAGGATGAATATTAGTAATCAAAACACCTCGGATATTCTTGAAATCTCCTTCTCCTTCTCCTTGACCCACCACAACCCAACAATTCTTGGGACAGATGGATGGATCATGGTCCATGGATGGGATGGTACTTGAATGAAAACGTCACATATCGGTACTTCGTACATCTCTCTGCAACAAAAGACCCCCAACCACCGACCAGCAGTTGGTGTATCATGTATCATGTATCGTGTATCGTGTATCGATTATTAATCCACAACCTTAAATCTGCTGTTATAATTCTTACTCTACTTACGAAAGCGACCCAATTACCAAGCATCAAATTCCGAGTACCTAGGATTTCGTACGGATTTACCTGGAATCTACCGGCTAGACTCAACTCTACTTGGCATAACCTTCTAATTACTCCGTACTGTATTCCATCTCAAAAGGTTGAGCGATCAGAGGGAGAAAAGAGACGGTATAGTCAATCGGCTGAAGAAAAGCTGATAAATCTTGTCTTCCGTTTTCCGTTTTCCGTTTTCCTGCATACCCACCACCGTACCTAGTATATACATAGAAAAGAGAAGAAAAAAAGACAAAGAAAATCAATCTGATGACTGGAGTAGAAAGATTATGCTACTGTCGGCGTTAATGTGAATTGTCATTCAGCCAATACTTGGTCCAGAAATTATTCCATGGCTGACAAGGCTGACAAGGACGACAAGGACGACAAGGACGACAAGGACGACAAGGACGACAAGGACGACAAGGACGACAAGAGAAGACAAGACAAACTACTCACCGGTCGATACAAGGCGTCGTCTCCAATAAGTGTGTGCTTGACTTACCTATCTATAAAGCAGATTTGGTCCCACCCCCGCATTCAAATTGGTCGAAGATGAATTCTCCTTATAACGGTGTTCCTATGCAGCAGGACGATCGATATGCTTTGACAATTCTCACTGAAGCCGCTATGCAAACCAATACTCAAGCTAACAACAATCCTTCATCCATTCATTTCAATACAATGGCCAACGCCACCGACACTGCCTTTCTGAGTAGTCATCTAGCTAAAAACAATAGTGTCTCGACAGTCCAAGACACCAGTTATCATTCACGTGCACCGCCTATCTCGACACCCATTTCTTCATCCGCGATCAGTAATCGTCCCACCAATACATCGCAATATCGGTTTCCACCTTCAATATCCAACCTCCTCGGGGACCACACAAGACCTCACCAAGATATGCAGGGGCTTGCTTTCAATTCCACAGAACGAACCTCACAAGGTACCTTCATGAACCATTCATTTCAATCAACATACTCCGATAGTCTAGGAATTTTGAACGCGGAGAAGTATGATGATGGGAGATCTCATAATCCTAGTATGATGGGTATGAGAAGTCTGATGCAAAAT
Organism: Botryotinia globosa; assembly: GCA_014898425.1. Classification (NCBI taxonomy): domain Eukaryota; kingdom Fungi; phylum Ascomycota; class Leotiomycetes; order Helotiales; family Sclerotiniaceae; genus Botryotinia; species Botryotinia globosa. The sequence goes on from RCSZ01000001.1 coordinate 3,755,478, forward strand.
CAAATACCGTTTGGAGTGGTGGAGAAGCATGGAGATAGTAGTGATACCAAACCACAAAGTGAAGAGAATGAGCATGGACAAGGGAAGAAGCGAAGGAAAAGAGCCAGAAATGAGTCTCCAAATCTTGATGACGACGATGATGATGAAGCTCAAAAAAAGGCGAGAGGGAGACCAAGAGTTGATACTAGGGATGAAACAGCTGCCGATGTAAGTTTCCTCCGCCTGGCTGCAAATGCCTGTTCTGGAAGCAAAACACTTTTAGCCTATCAAATCAGATGATCTGATCTGGGATATCAACTCTCTAACCTTATGTTCTCCAATGCATGTTGACAATTATCACATTGCTAATCATTTCCCAGAGGCGAAGGACTCAGATTCGAATGGCCCAGAGGGCCTATCGACATCGCAAAGAGACAACAATTTCTTCTTTAGAGAGGCAAGTCCAAGAACTTAGAGGTACAAATGAAGAAATGAATAATATAATCATCAACCTCTATGACTTTGCCATCAGTAGAGGTCTTCTACAACGCGAGCCGGAGTTTGGTCAGCAACTTCAATCAACGACACAAAGATTCCTTGCGCTCGCAAAACAGAATCCAGGCGATGAAAATCCAAGGCATACAGGTGACTCGCCAGATAATACCACACATGAATCTTATGGTGGGGCCAAACATTCTTTGACAAGTCAGAACGCTCAGCACCCACCTCTCCATACTCTGCTTTCAGATGAGCCAACTACTACCGAGACCATAAACACGTGGGGTGGATACACTGTATCGAACGATACTATTTCTGAAGAAGAAGAAAGGCAGATCGAATATAATCACAACGGCACAGAAGAACCTAAACAGTATGAGATTATCAGCAAGGCAACTGAAGATAACGCGAGTTTTCCTTTCGACTGGACGAGTATTCAACAATATCGAGTCGAGATTCCTTCTCCTACCAGCAATGATTTCTTCCAAAGCTTTTACCCTCATGCCGAGGTCCCGCTTCCAACTACACATTCCTACTTTGAACTTTCATTTGCACGTAGAGTGCACCGCGCGACGGTGGAACAAGGCTACAAGTTACTTACAATGCCAAATCCTCCACAACAACGATTTGAAAAAGTCTTTGGCTATTGCTTGAAATATCAAACCAAGGAAGAATGCATTGCGCGATTTCAAAGGATTATGAATACTTCATCAAAGGAATCTCTTCAGGAATGGCGTTATCCATTAGTTCACCTTGGAGGATCGGGTACATACTATCCCAATCAAGACTGTGGTACTGATACTGAGTTGATGCCCAAATTCCGTACTGGATTCTCTATGGGCCCATTTCCCACAGGCATCACACCATTAATGGAAAACATCAGTTCTGATATGAAATGTACCCTTCCTGGATTTGAAGGCGAGTTCTTTGATCCTAACGACGTTGAAGGCTATCTTAGAGGTCATGGATTCGACCTTCATCCAGGTGCCGACTATATCACAGGTCAAATAGAACTCGAGGTTTCTTCCGGTGCCCACAGTCCAGGCACTGCTAGTACTGACTCGATATTCCCACCTACACCTCGGAGTCCAGTTGGGAAAGTCCTTGATGGAACCAATCAAAATGTGTATAATCTCGATTATATCAATGGTAACCTTAATAAGGAAGCTCAATCTAGTGGTATTTCCCAGTTTATGGCATTTCCATCTTGGAATGCCAGTATTCCCAGGGGGGCTAATCCTTTTGATTTATCCGGTCCAATATTTGATGGTACAGCCGGTCCCGATTCTGAAACTTCGAGTCCCAAAGTTAGTACCAATAGTAAGCGCTATACGGAGAAACGTACTGTGACTATCAAAGTCGAAACCCTGATCAGAGGTATGTTTTTTACAAGTTGATATTAGGATCATTGCTGATTATCATTTTTTTTCCATAGAATTGATCGGTATTTCATGCTGCTTGGGTCGTTCCCCTGGATACAGACGAGCCGATATAGATGCTGCGATCATTACTGCAGCAAGAGAAACTGGGTTTGAATGAACTCTAGGGTAGGCTTACTGATGTTTCTCCAGAATTTCTGGGCCGCTATCTTCGCACCTGCTCAAATGTTAGCAATCAACGTAATGCTGGCCAATTTCAAAAAGCACTTCAGGGCACCTGCCAGTTTCGTCTGCATTTTAACTGTCCATATGATCTGGAAGGTTGGATAGACCGATTTTTACCTGTAATCTTGAGACAACATCTCAATTTTATGAAAATTGCTGTATACATATTGGTAACCATTTATCGCTATCCACCACCTTGTTCGCACGATTGTCAACATTCTTTATTCATTTACGAAGAATATTCCGATTCGCAATGGCCTATCAAAGTCAGTAGATTCTCATTCCTTATGAATTAAGGGCTCAATCGTACGTATACTGATTTCTTGTAGAACCTTTTAAAGGGGCTGTCGATAAAGCAATTCCGGATGCGCATCGAAAGGTAGACGAGCCTACTAACACCGGAAAATTCGAAAAGGCCGAGAATACGGGCATCAGAGTCGAGATCTATACTATTACTCCAGGTTATTTTAGTCCTCATGCCTCTGCGTCAATTTCCCCAGTGCTTCCTCCTCGATCTACCATGTTTGAATGGCACAAAGAACGTCAAAGAGTACGTACAGCCGTTGATAAGGTGTTAATCGAAGAATACCAGAAGATGCACAGTAAGATGACAGTAAGATGAATCGTTCACAAAAAATCTATTCGAACAATTGAAGCATCTCAAAGATTCAGAATTCCTTGATTGGCAGAGAATAGTCTAGACTTTTAAATGCGCGATCGCTTTCAACAAACACGACTGACTCCTTATACAGTCGCCAAAATTCTCAAGGCCCCCAAGATATCTGCATTTACTCCTCAATCATCAATTTTAAATGGGCGATTACAACAAAAGTTTCTAGCACAGAAACACGACACAACATCTGAGAGGGATAGAAATTAATTCGAATTCAGATGGGCTGGCTGCAGTTGAGCGGTCAGTGCGGAGGAGGAGGAAGAAGCGATCTGTGATGGCATTTCAGGGTGGGAATTGAAAGTACTTTCATTGGCGAGTCTTGAACTAAGACCCAAAAAACGTGAGATCGGGGTTAAATAGTTTTCGGAGGATCTTCTGTCGACAATCTCGAAATATTCGGTGGTGCGTGAAGATGGTACTCTGGTTTGGATCTGTAGGTTCAGAGGAAGGTGCTGATGGTTGTTGAATTATGCTTGGATGTGCATAGGGGAAAGAGGGAAGGAATAAAGGGTGGGTCATGACTTTTCTCTTTTGAAAGGGGAAGCTGCAAGAGACGGGAGTTGAATGGAAGAGTGAGATAAAATATCTCAGCATAGCGAATATGAAATTAGCGAAGTCTATTAAAGGGGTTCGGGCTTGTGAATGTTCGTTTCAAGTTTTTTTTTAGCGTGCGTGATTTATGCATTATAATACTTTTCATGATTTCATCTAAGCTGCGTGTTTTCATCGTATCACATACTCAATCACTCGTATCGCTTTGTAGCTTGGGAGGAATTGCGGGTAGTGCAGAAAAATGTTTATAATGTTTCTAGGGATGATGATGTGATGAATGGATTGATGGGTTTGAGTTTGAGTTTGAGATTTTTGGGTGTAAATGAGTGAGTGGTGGTGGTTGGGCTGGGACATGGTTTCAGAGATTTATGAAGAGTGGTTTGGGAAGGAAAGTGGGTTTTGATGTTTGTAGGTGGGTGGTTTGTGGGCTGGGGTTTGATTAGGGTATGGGAGGGAGCGATAGATGACATTAACCGTGAACGAGATGAACGAGATGAACCAGATGACGTTGTTTGTTTGTGTTGGTGTAGATGATGAATGCCAGTGAAATGAGTTGCTGGTTGGCGGCTTCTGGCATTCTAGTCGAGGAGTTCTCTAAAACCAGAGAACTAACCTCGAGATGTCCTATTGAGGGAGAATCTTGATAATCACTTTAAAGAATCCTTTAGTAGGATTGGACGTAGAAAATCACGTTTTGATAATGTTGACGTCGAATACTTAGATTGCATCGACCGCACTGTTGCTTAATGATACACAGGAAGAAGCCATAAGGTTTTGAAGGTTTATCATCGATTCTATCTTAGAACATTGAAGAGAGTTGTTGCAAATTTTTGATCCGGCTTTCGAGAGCTCCTTCTGCATCTTAACATCGTGCTTTCCTCTTCCGTTTGTATATGGCAACAACAAAATGAAGACCAGTAAACACTCTCCTTCATCAAAACATCTCGTCTCAGCAGTATGCTCAAGTCGATTAATCATTCTTCTTAATTTGGTTCAGTCATAAATATGTCGTTCAGGGATAGATTGGAAGAATGTGCTTCAAAGTTGGGCGTGGGGCAAGATAAATCAACGGCGTTCAAGACAGCAATTCTCTTTCTCGATCTTATGGCTGCGCACGAGAATGAGAATTTGACTTATCGAACTCTTGAAGAAGAAGGAAAGATCTTCAATAGAACACCATCTTCGACAGAGCCAGAGATAAAGAAACTCGAGAATTATTTGTGCACTCTCAATTCCAGTTTTCCAAGATACTGGGCAGTCAAGTTGCAACTTACGCACCTTAGACACAAAGAGAAGTGTCAGATGGTTCACAAACAACGCGCTCATTTGGGAGGAAATGCTAAATCATTAGACTTAAAGATGGATCACATACAACGCGCTCTTCTGGGAGGAAATGCTAAATCATTAGACTTAAAGATGGATCACATACAACGCGCTCTTCTGGGAGGAAATGCTAAATCATCAGACTTAAAGATGGTTTATCATAACATCTTGGATAAGTGGCTCAGGAATTGGAAAGCAATTGTATTGGAACTTGATTTGATTACGGGAGATGGCAGTGAAAAAGATTCTTGTAGACTGGCTTTCCGAATGATGGCCAACAGCAGAAGACCAGAAGATGTGATGTTCACGGAGAGATTGAAGGATTTTCATCAAATTCGCAGAGTATCGACAAATCAGGCCAATATAGATGGCTCAAAGTTCGCATTTGGCGATATTGATATCGAAGAAGTTGAGTGTATTGCCACAAGAATATGGGGATCAGAAATTAGTCGGCAAGCCGTTCATATTGTTCCGTCACGAATAAGCACGGCCGAAATGAATTTGATGTTTGTCGCGAGACGGGCAATAAATCCTATGCATGGAACATACGATTCCAAGAATGGTTTAATATTGGAAAAACAAATTGCAGACGCTTGGGAGGCATGTCAAATTTGTATTGTGCCATCCTTTAACACGGAATCGATGTTCAGCACATGGGAATTTCGGGTGATGGACTCGAAACTGTTAAAGTGCAGCCATCTGGAGCTGAATTGTTTATTCCAGAACATTCATGGATGTCAGGTGGAAATTGGATCTATTCCAAGAGAAGACTGCATCCAATTCCACTGGTTTCTTTGTCTGGCTATATCGAAAAATAAGAATTTTGACCAGCAGAGAATTGAAGAGGAATTGACTTATGGCAAGCAAGCTTGGTCACTAATAGATCCAACAGTTCGAGTGAGACGAGTTTTGATCTCACTTCTAAGTGACGCTGTTGGTCGTAACCTTCCTCTTGAGATAACGAATTGGGATGGGTATAACAGGCTTGCACATTATCCAAAAATTCAAGAATTGATGTCGAGAATCTGCAATGTACCAGATGCGACACCGGGATTAGGAGGAGGGGAGAGCGAGCATTAGTGGCTATTAGTATATTTAATATCAGAAGTGAAGTGGAACTTTCATGACAACGAAGTAAGTAGTGTAATTCCAACATTGAATAATCGAGCACGGCGTTTTTACAGTCTTCGTGATCAGTGGACCAAGTGTTCAAAACCTGGTTCAATGATACTCCGCATTATCAAACACATTATCCAGGTTCTACTTGTAGACGTTTCACTCAACTAAACAATTAGATATTCACTGGCAAGCCTATTTCAATCGCGCTTGTTACGAAAATTACCGTTGGAGTGGTAGTCTCTGGAATTCTCTCTAGCCTGGACTCCCCGGAAGGAACATTCTGGTTGTGGTGGAGAATATTTCTGAACCCCCTGAGTTCTCGCTAATCATATAGTCTAGACTGGACTCCACATTTTCAAGAGGAGGGAATTTTTTACGTGCAATTGGTGAGAATGAAATCTAATGAATAGTTAGGTTGATTGAATTATGATCAATGCGACTTGAGAAATTGAGTGATAGAAGATTTAGTGGTTTTAATTGTCTGAACTGCATTCTATTGTGAGATGTTAGTTTTAAGACACCGGAGATGTTGTTATCGATTTCATAAATCAGTTGTTCCGAATCAATTTGATGACTAAAACTTGTTCAATATTTAAGATAGATTCATTAATAAAAAGGGATTTAAAATTCCAAAGTTCTTGACTGCTGGACTGCAGTCTGCACTTTCGGATACCCTAGGAAAATGGAATGAATGAAAATTATAAACTTAGATACTACAGAAGGAAAAGAGTGCTCGGATGCAACGCTTTACCAAACACTTCCCGGCTCAGAATTAAAAGACTTTTACCAAGCTGAGCCCCGCTGCTCAACAGTCTACTCTTGAAGAAATGGTAGACTAAAACATCCTCCATGCTTTGCTGACATGTGGTCGTAGCACAGCTTTGAGTATTCAAATGGCTCCAAACACACCCAGCAAAGATGTGCCCCACATTTACATTCAATGTGGTTACACCCTTCCGTCTTCTCAATAGAAGTCTTGCATTTGGGACAACTCTTGATTCCGATCTTTTCCATCAGTTTGAGTGTAGCTTCATATTTTCCGGAAATCTCATATTCATACTCCGCGCACGTTTTGTTGTCGTGCTGATGGTGACAACATGTACATATTACCGTGCAACACTCCGTGCAGGTATTGAAATGCATGGTGTCTGTGACTCGATAGATAGTATCGCAATTTGGTTTTGGACAATAACGGAATGTCTGCGGATTTCGCTGGATATGAGATGAGAAAGATGACTCGAGGATATCTTCAAATGCTTTAGAGGAGAGGATTTCTTGTAGTTCTTCAAGGCCGAAGCTGATTTGACATCTTCCCATGTCTCCGTGGCAGTTTATTGAGAAAGTCTTTCCGTTGGAACTTGCGGCGCTGCAGGAAAGTTCGAAACACTCGATGCAATATACATGATTGCATCTGGTGAGGATTGGATTATCTGCTGTTCCCCAGCACACAACGCAATCCTCTTTGGCGGTGACCGATTCAGGCAGTGGCTTGGATTCTTTCTTGCCGATCAGTTTCAATGCTGTTTCGTATTCCTTTTCGGTGCCTGCGATTAAGATCCTCCTCGGCTTCGAGACAATGTCGAATGTGGCAATGTTATCTCCAAGTGCAGTAGCAATCATTTTGAAGCCACCATTACATGCCCATCGAAAGTCTTCGGGTTTCAATTCAATTATATGAGCAGTGTATGATTCGTTACCGATAATTGCCGTGATGATTGATTCCACTTCCTTGCAATTTTCTTCGGGGCCATACAGCTTTATTTCTTGTTTTCTCTTGTTACGAAGGATGATAAGTCCGTGGTCTTGCTGAATCTTTTTTAATTTTTGAAAAACGGTTCCATTGCCCATCAAAGAAGATGTCCACAAAGGTTTGTCACCGTTCATCACTGTGATCCCGTCCAATATCCCATTTAACGCTTCTTTCGCGGCAGCGACATCTTTCGACGCCTCGCCTTCAATCTTTAAAACTCTGTATTGCTGTTTAAGACCAGCGCTGGGATAGATCTTAAATTTCAGATGCTGCTCGTTCCAAATTTGGCTGACAGTACGAATTCGACTTTGAATGGCGTTGAAGATCGAGCTTGCAACTTTGAATTTCGCGGTACTGATGAGCTGGACGGTCAAGGTCATGGTTTTACAAAATGGTAGAGGCATGTCTTGCAACGAAGTAACTGCCGCTCTTGCATCGGACTCCTCGTAATATCTAGCAACAGCTTTTGCTGTTTTTGCCCGGGGGGTCAGTAATAATTTGTACAAGAGATAGATAGTTTAAGGAATTTAGAAGCAGGGTGTTCAATAGTCCGGACTGCAGTCCAACAATAAAAATTATCAAATCTTCAAAGCAATTGAAATATTCGAATCATTTGAGGTATTGAACCATTTTTAAGGTTCTAACTGCTTTTGGATATTCAAACCCTTGTATTGTTGGACCGCAGTCTGGACTATTAGATACCCTGATAAGAGGCTTGATGGATTCCTGAATATTTGAAACCTATGACAGATAGCTAGGAATTGAAACTAACCTCTTTTTCCTTCCAGTTCTGTGCTGATTTGGCTCCATTCAATAGGACCAACCCCAAGTAATAGAGACATTACAATTGCACTAGCTTCTTCTCCTTCCACTTCATAGTTAACCTCTCCAATTTCTATTCTTTGTGGTATGTGATGTGGCAAGGTGATATAAGGGGGGATGTCTTTCTGCGTGGTCATGGCAGGCAGATTTGGGAGCATTACCGTCCAAGTCGGTGGACCGAGTAGCGACGTCATTCGTCCAGTCGGTGGTTGACATTTGACTGTTTGACCCAGCACATTAAAAGATTTAGAATTGATTCTCTCGAAAACTTTTTCGGCAACATTCTCACTTCGAAAATGCAGCCACACCGTCCTAGAGGGTTTGAACCAAGAGCATTGAATCTTTTTGCATTCGATTTGGTGAGAATTTGTGCCGGATTGAAGACCTGCAGATACATGGGAGGCTTTCATGTTTGGATATTTGGTTTTTAAAAAGGTCTTCTCGTTGAGTTTTGAGCAAAATCCCTTTGCAAAAGTAGGATCATCCACCTTGATATCTGCCGATGCCGTGTCATCGTACCTTCGTATCCTCACACACTCGGGCATAAGATGTACTCCTTTCTTTTTCAGAAGTGAAACGAAGGATTCTGCAGTAACATCTAATGGCAATCCGTCGATTCGAGCGGCAGAAAAGTCCGTTGGTAGCGAGATCTTAGATATTTGTGCGCCAACGTCAAATTTGGCCAATGCGCCTCCGAAATCTCTTGTGAAGTTGTCATAATTCTGCTTTCCCTAGGTATCATACGTCAACTCAGAACGTAGACTGATTTTCGCAGTAAAAAAACAAACCTCAGGGTCTAAGTCCGGTTCTGCTGCCTTTTCTTTTTGTTTCTCTGCAGTGTGCGAATAGGGACATGCACTCCCATTTCGACAATTACCCCGAGAGTGATGGTAGCATGGGATCTGAGAGCGAGGATCTTGTATTGAATGTGAAGTTGCAACTTCAGATGACTTTTTCGCAGAAACAGAAACTTGAGGTGTAATAGTAGTCTTTTCATGAGAGTAACGACAATCTTCTCCTCTCATACAATATCCACTGGCAAAGAACTTGCAAGGCGCGAGGGAAGCCATCTTTCAATGAGTATGTTGACAATTTTTTGTGATCTAAAGTTGTGTAGTTATCATAGAAACAATTACCCCTCATTCTTGTTGTAATCACCCCATGTATACATGCTAGCGCCCAATGGATATAATTTGGTAACGTCTGCTGTGGCTGAAATTTCCAAATTGGGCGTCGCAATTGAATGTAACATATATTCTGACCACTTAGAAGAAGCCTGTTGATGTTCTATGAAGTGTCAACTGATTCAGTCTTCCGATTGGTTAGGAAGTATGTGTAAGTGAGGCATAGCATGTCGTCATACGACCAACTGTTTTGATACTGCAGCGGGATAGTACCCAAGCCATCAAAATAAAATAACAATAAAAAAAATGAAAAAAATAGTATGATTAAACGATTAATAATTTTAAACAACAAATGTTTAGTTTTAAGCCATGATAAATACAACCAGCAATTTATGATTATCTTGATTTGAAGTTGCTACTGTTTTTAGTTGCCCTACTAGCTGTTCTACAGCCGAGTGCGAACCTAAAAATGTCAAAGGGGATGTCGATAAATTGGGAATCCATTACCATGTAGTCGACGTAACATTGCATGAGTGACAAAATGGCAGTAAAGTAAATAGAAAAGTAAACACAACTGACACTTTTGCTAATAAAATGAAATGGGGTTTGGTAACTTGCGATATTCTTAGGATTTTTGAGAACGTTTTGCCAGACAGTCAAATCCTTGATGGTGTTTTGTTAGTCGAGTAAACACTCCAATACAAATCGAATACCCTCTATGCATGGGCGTAGACTATTATCGTTTGCAACGTCCGAGGCAGTTGGTAATAAATGACTAGGGTTGTGTTTGATTAGTTTCGTAAACAGCGAACGTTTATATCCCATTCAAAGTTTGTTTCTATTCTTTGCTCCTTTCTGTAGCTACCTTTCTATCGCAAAACTTGGCCAATACACATCGGAGTAAGAGCCTTGTTACTTAAAAGCTAAGTCAACACAATGGAGAACTTAGTTGATGTGATTTATGGTCATGGGCTACTGGCCTTCTCACTTACTCCAGTCATATACGTATGTTCTTCTGCACATAGGCGACAATTCAAGACATTGACTCGATCATGTAGTTACTTGCGGAAGCCATCTACAATATTTACTTTCATCCATTGGCCGATGTGCCAGGTCCATTCTGGTGCAACGTCTCGGGCTGGCGTTCTTGCTATCAAGCATCGACCGGGTATCGTCACATTTGGATTTAGCAAAATCACGAGATTTACGGTCAGTTGAGACATGGTCCTTTATTCATCGCCATCTACTGACCAGTACAAGGTGACAGATTTCGTTACCGACCAGATCGAGTCCTGATAGCCACCCCCAAGGGATACCGTGAAATTTACAGTTCCAAGGCGAATGTGAAAAAGGCCAAGTGGTACGAGGTCTGGCGGAGGAACAATGAAGATTACAATGCGTTGAATACGACCGACTCTCACAAACATATGGTGCTGCGAAAGCCCTTAAACAGCGCCTTCTCAGAAAAAGCACTGCGTTCGTCAGAACCCTTCATTATCAAAAATGTTGACCGCTGGATTGAGCTCATGCTAGATGGTGAAAAAACCAAAGGCAAAATTGAATGGGCGACACCGAAGAATCTAGGCGGTGAATGGGTTGATTACCTTGTTTTTGATATACTAGGTGACTTATGTTTTGGGAAGTCTTTTGAGACGATGGAAATCAAGGAAAACCCACTTCGTCAGATTCCACATATCATTGGCGAATATTATATTTGCAATTCATGTATCCGGTAAGAGAATCCCACAATCGGAAAAAGGCGACACTAATTTATACGTTCCGCAGATTTCGAACTCGCCCTTTCTTAACGCATGGGTTTGGCTCAAGCCTCGCGGCATTGATAAATTACTCGCTATGATTACTCCGAAGCCTGTGATTGATTTCTATAAGTTTCTAAAAACTTGCGAAGAAGAGCGTGAGAAGCAAGAGCAAAGCATGGAGAAGAACAGCACAAAGAATGAACGGAAAGATATGTTCCAATATCTGTTCCAGGCCAAAGACTCTGGGACTGGCGCTCCCGCCTTCAATCACACTGAGCTCGTAGCGACAGCCAATCTTCTGGTAACAGCTGGCTCAGATACTACTACTGCCACTGCTATTTGCAGCGCTTTTTTCTACTTAACATGAAACCTGCATATTTACAAAAAGCTCGTGAAAGAGATACGAGACACTTTTTCTTCTGCGGAAGACATCCGCTCCAGTGTGAATCTTTCCAATTGCAAGTATCTGCAAGCCTGTTGTCTTGAGGCTATGCGAATGTCACCAAGTGGACCATCGGAGCTTCTACGCCAAGTCCTTCCCGGTGTTATTGAAATCGACGGTTGCTGGTATCCAGAAAACACTCTTATCGGTGTCCCTAGCTACTCGTTATACTACCATCAGGAGACATTCAAAGATCCATTCGTCTTTCGACCTGAGCGCTGGATACCAAATGACGAAGTGGGCATTCCTGCAGAGCATGTTGCTGCTCTCCAAGAATCATTGAAACCTTTTTCAATCGGTGCTGGTCAATGTCCCGGCAAGAGCATTGCTTTGCTTGAGATGTACATGACTTTGGCTCGGAATATTCATAGTTGCGATATTCGTCGACCACTTGATGATACATCAAATCATGGAGCCGGTAAACCTGAAAATATTTGGGGTCGGAGAAACAAAAATCAGTATCAAGTCGTAGACGCCTTTCTTGCTCTGAGAAATGGGCCGGTAATTCAGCTTCGTCGACGAGTGCACAAATAAGCCGTTCCGGCTTGAAGCTGAAAATGCTCTGTGGAAAAAATCCACGAAGAGGGAAGATTAAATCAGGAGTGAGATCTGGCACCGGCGCGGCACTTGATGGTTGCATACATTTCGCCAGAAATAATATTACAACAGTAAAGCCCCACACTTTTTGAACAGGGACAACCCTTTTGCGAGAAAGTTTGCGAGTGGTAGAATATAAGAGATTATGCTGACGGTGACCACGCGTGCTTACTATTGAATTAAGCTAAACAAGATTCCAACAGTTATTTGTTTCAATACTAGGTACTTGTCGCAACATTTCTTTATGAGCTAACTGTATTTGGTTCTAGACTCACTCGCTTCGTGTCGTTAAAGCGGGAATGACAGGGGTAGCGGCAATGACAAGAATAACGATCGATAGCATTCTAATACTGGTATCAATTAATTGGCTCGACGCCTTACCGCACCAATGAGCATAGGCTCAAGCTCATCTGGATGAGCTCATTCGGTACCCAATCTTACTTTAAATTCTGCCGTTTCATTTAGGTATAGCGCGAATATACCATTACATACAACAAGTTGGTGCAGCAAAATCCAAGAATGCCCAACCTAAATTATCGTCCATACGGTCATTACTGTGTCTCATTCATCTATTATCCGGAATCAACTTCTATACCTCAACATGGCACCAGATGAAGATAAAGAAGCCGTGAAAAAGCTCACGAGCTGGACACAGAAGTTCAGAAAGGACAAGGGCCATCTATTTTATACTCCAATAACCGATATCCCTACATCTTGCACAACCCCACATCTTGCACAATCTCAATTTCATTATTATTATAACTTCAATATTTAATAATAATTAGAATTTATAAGATATTAGATTGAAACTTTTAAATGTTTATAATATAATATAATATTTTTGTATAGAATTATAAAATAATTAAGATTTAAATCTTATAAATACTATAATCGCTTTTCTTCTTCTAATCCTAATTTCTATTCCCTTTCTTTTATTTATTAAAATATCAATTTCCCTATTATCTGAAAGCTCTGTAATTTCTTGAAACATTAGATCTAATATAAAAAAAGATTTTGAAATACTTTTATTCTTTTTAATAAATGAATTTCGTACTTTAAAAACTTTCTTATTATACTTTTTGAACTCCTATAGAATTTGATAATCAATCTTTCTTTGTTTAGCTCTTTTTTATAATTCTAAATATTTCTTTTACTTTTTAGCTTTCTTTTTAGCTTTCTTTAGCTTTTTGACTTTCTTCTTCTATTAAATAGTAAACTCTTTAATAAATTGATATATTCTAACTTTTAAAATAATATTAGAGGAATACAAATATATTTCATTTGTTTCTTTTTTTATTAGATTTAATCTTTTAAATCGAATCCTTTTCTTCTTTTTCATTTTCATAGTTTTTTCTAGCTCTTTTATTCTATATAATTAAATATTAGTTTCAATCATATTAATAAAAGCAGTTTTAAAAAGCTTTAAAGTGATTTTAGGGTTATTTTGATATTGAAATTCTAATTTGAATTTATAAAGAGCTTTTGTATTATATAGAGTTTTAAATTTATTTCTATATAATTATATTGATATAAATAATATAGAAATAAATTCAAATATAATATTAATAATAATAGTTTTTTTATATATAGAATAAATACTTATTTTTTCAAAGAAAAAGAATATATTATATATTATATAAATTTGAATTCAAACTTTTTTGAATATAATCTAGAAGTTTTGCTTTGTAATTCTAGATAATCCTTTGTTTTTATATAATAAATCATTCAATATTATATTATAATTCATCAAAAATAAAAGGAAAAAACTATAATCAAAAGATTGAAATTAATATATAAAATATAATAGCAAAATCAATAATATAATCTTCAATTTATTATATTTCGATATAAACTTTATATTTATATAATTAGAATAATTATTTATAATAAATAAACAATATCCTTTATTTACTTTTAGATATATATAATATTGAAATACTTTTTGAAGTTATATAAAACTAAAAGTATTAAATGATTATTTATTATTTGAAGCTTTGAAATAAATTTTATTCCTTTTCTTTATTTTATCAATCTATATATTTTGAAGATTTTCTAATTCCCCTTTATATAATAAAATAGATAATATAATTGTATTATTGATATAGATATATATTAAAAGATTAATAAACTTTCGAGATTCATTTTATATAACTTTTATTACTTTTTTTCTTTTATAAATATTAATATTCAATATCCTTTTTATAAAATATATCAATCTAATTATAAAGTCTTTTTTATCCCAATTCTATATATTCTTTAATAATATATTATATTTTGTAATCGCTTTTATTAATTAAATGAATAAAAAAAAGAGATTAACAAAAGCTTTTATATAAGAAAAATCAATCATATATCGAAAATAATATTAACTAATTTATAAAAGTATTCAAAATAATGAATATTATTAGCTTTAATATATAGATTATCAATATATTAGAGATACCGATTTTTAAAACGATTTCCATACTTTTTAATAAAATAAACTATCCAATTCTTCCTTATAAACCAGCCTATAATCTTTTCTACTAGGTTTTTAATTATACAGTTTATAGAAAGTATAAATCTTTATATTAACTTATTAATCTAATCAATTAAATCCTTTTCTTACTTTTTATTAAAATATTAATAAATATCTTTATAGATAAAAATATAAAAAACTATTTATCCTTTATATTATTGATATAATATAAAATAATCAATATTATAAATTTTTATAATAATAATTATATTGGATTTCTCTTCAACTTTAATTTGAGCTATCGCTTATTATATATAATCTTCTATAATTAATATAATATTCAATATAAGTTTTGTAATTGATATTTTTTGAGATTCTAAAAGTTGTGTAAGATGTGGGGTTGTGCAAGATATAGGGATATCGGTTATCACAGCAACAGGCCATCACAACGGCTGACCAGCCAGCCAATGGGCCAGTTTGGGCCAGCATGACAATTCTACCAGCTCCAAAGGATGATTCCATTGTCACTGTTATCACTGAGGCAATTTGTGATCTTGATGGTGGTTCTTGCGCGGACTTAGTTGCTTCATTAGCTGATGTCCAAGTACAGTGGAGCGGGTTTCGATCTGGAGTTGATTGACGCGAGAAAGAGCCGAACATTAGTGAAAAATATAAGTACAAAGGTCTCATGAAAGATACACGATCTAAAACAACCATTATATACGCTCATGGGGGGCTCAACGAGTAAGCTCAGTCATACCCAAAGAATATGTGTAGAAGCTAACCTTTGATTATTCAGCTCTGGGGGACCAGCTTCTTTACGTGCAGTTAAATCAACTCTAGCAAAACTTACCAAAGGCCGCTGTCTTGTTCTCGAACAACGACTGGCTCCTCAGAACCCTTTCCCCGCACCTTTAATCGACCTTTTGGTAGCGTACCTATCACTTATCTATCCATCTAAGGATTCTTTTCATGAAGCAACCATCTCTGAGCATATTGTCATCGCTGGAGAAAGTAGCAGAGGTAACCTATGTCTTGCTTTTCTCCTTTTGAACAGAGAAAGACCCGCATCAACTTCCATGGTCGATGTGTTTCGATCCCATATCCTGCAGATGTCGCGACCTTCGGTGCTCAAGGCAATGCCACGATGTCTCTGTATGCATATTTCTTTTCAATTTCTCATGAGATGCTAATCTAGTGAATTGAACCAGCCCATCATATGCGCGAAACAAAGAATACGATATTATAGACGACATTTATCCAATGCTTAGCGATATTATAACGCCAGATTCTATCTGGCCTAGTACCCCTCCGGGATCACATATTTACTCCCCTACGACGACTCTTATAACACATCCTTTGGTAAGCCCGGTTTTCTCCAAGTCATGGCCTTTCATCAAGCCACCGCCGATGTTTTTTGCCTATGGCCAAGAGCGTATGCTCGACGAAGGAAGGTTCATGGCTAAGCAAGCCTTCAAGGCTGGTGCTTCAGTACAACTTCACCAGTACAACGCACTTCCTCATATCTTTGCCTTTATCGCACAAATACCTCAGACAGCTCACCCCTTTACTCAATGGGCGCAGTTATGTCGAATGTGTGTTGAGGAGCCCCAAAATATAGATTCCAGTCGATATTATGTTCATGAATCTGTGGCGGGTCCACCTGGTTTCAAGACTGTCCTCCGTGATATTGGTGACGGGAGGGAATTCACGGATTTGGAATATGAAGAGGTGCTCAAATTCATGGATGAAAATAAAAAGAAGATGAAGGTTTGGAATGGACCGAGAACGAAGTCATCATTGTGAATCGGATGGAATTTTTGAATTTTGTTCTCATTCGTTGCTAGCCTATTGATCATTATATTCAACGAATGGTAGGACTAGAATCGGCATGCTAGAAGGATATGTGATACCGTTCCGATGTTATTTGCCGTTCGATTAACGATGACAACGAAGTCTCGGATATGTGAAATGATAGTGATACCAATCTACAAAACTCTGGCGATCATAGTGACCATAAACCCCTACCCTAATATCCTCACTGTTACTTTCTTCATCTACCAATAAAAAAAGCATTGACATACACCACATTCAAGATTATTCATAAATTCGAACTCTCATTCTATGAAACAAAAGCAACCCCGCTTCCTGGCTGTAGGCACTCTCTTTCTCATCACTCCTGAAGTAGTGATCAGATGTAATAAATATCTTTATGGCTTGATTGGAATGGGTTGAGAAGGGTTATATATACTTGAATATAGATGAAGAGAAAAATAGCTGGTGAATATTCAATCTCAAATCTACTCACATAGATTTTAGATACAGTGGAAAGGGGATTTGTTTCACGATAATCATACTGTTAAGAAGATTCCAAAAGCGTTTCTATCGTTTCCCCTAGAAATCATTACTACTCAAGGGGTGGATAAATGATTAAGATAATGTGTAGATGATGATTTGGTAGAATCGTAGTATTATCATTTTCCAGACTGATAATCAATGTATTCAAGATGCCCAATCTGGGATCCCGTTACCCCTGCCGTTTCTGCCTTTACTTTTGACTCGTTTTGGTGGCCTTATCTATTTTTCTGTTCGAATTCTTATGATCTCTTGAAGATTCTGATGTCCCGGGACATTTCCATGCTCGAATACATCTTTTTACAACGGCAGACACGCAATGATGATATGGGTAGGTATAGTTTTCATCCCACACTTCATCGTCGTGTCTCCCCTTCGTAGAGTGGCCGAAAGAAAACCCCTCAGGTCATGCTCTGCTATCGATCTCGGTAGGGTTGGTATCGCGTTTGGTAACCCTCCGATAAATCTGGCGAACTCATCAGAATTCTCCATGCAACAAGCATATGGGTTAGCGCCGTGCTCAAGCATCAGTTCGAAAACTCTAACCCACTTCATGGAGAGTGATGAGATCTCCTGATTGTCCTTGGATACAAGAACGTGCACCAGATAAATGACATATTCCCAGATTGCATGAAAGCTATTGACATGCTCATTTGGGTCAGCGCCATGAATAAGTAGTTCCTCAAGTACAACAATATCGGGAACTAGATCACCGAGTGCCCATCCATCCATAGACAGTGCATAAGCTAAATGAGGCAGCCCTGTTCGGTTTTTGACTGATATATGTGGTAATGGTAATTGAGATTGGCTTGTATAACGCGCGACGGATGTAAGGCTTGTTCGAGCTTTGAGAAGCATTATGAGACCATATTTGACAGCAGCAGAATCAAGATCATCACCCCAGTCAGGTCGGTTTCTTCCTACTCACTTTGGATCTTTTTGTGACCAGTGTCTGAACACTCATCGGTCTGGTTGCATGCTCAAAACTCTGTCAGCTTCTTGTACCAGCTCGAGAGCCTCTTCCATGACCTTACGGTTGTCCCAAGGAAATTCGCGAAGTTGACTCAACAATTCTACCCCAATTGTGTACACAGTCTTTAGGATCGAGTTTGATATCAATCACACGGGCCATCAATAATGCTAGCTCGGGGTCGAAGGTGGTATCAATTGTATGTTTTGTGATCTCGTCCCAGTTCCTGGATCGTTCCAGAAAATCCACTGCCGTGCGATGAAGATAGACTATCCTTCCTTTTGCCCCAAGATCTTGTAATTTTAATACCGAAGAGAGCTCTTCGGTGTGGATAGTATGGTACCAGTCTGAGAGATTTCCTCCCCATTGCACATGCAGCCACAGTGCATAGGGATGTATAACATCCTCTAAGGTTTTCATCTTCGCTCTGAATTCCTGTTGGAAACGCTCCACGTCAAAACCATAAGTCGATCACCCTACTTTCGAGCCACCCTTCTTTTGGCTCACCCTTTTACACCAAAAATTACTTTTTTAGTCTATCAATATCTCTATCAATATTGAGCATAATTAAAAATATATATATATATATGTGATAATTCAAGCTATTTTAAACTTATATTAGAATTTTTTAAATTTTTAGGATTTTTTTGAATTGAGAATTAGAATTTCCAAATATTAATTTTTGAATTTGTATAAAAATCATATATAAATTTCAAACTTTTATATAATCTTCAATAACTTTTTAACAAAAAGTTGTTAAAAGAAAATTATACATCTTTTTGAAAAATACAAATCTGAATTTATATAGGAATTCCCAAAAAAAATGAAAAACAAAAATTAATATAAAGATATAATGTATAATAAATTTAAAATAATATAAATAATCCCTATAATTTTAAAGATACTCTTTTAAATATTCATTTATAAAGAATTTTCTATTTCTTCAAAATCTTTTAAAATGGATATTTTATAAATTTATAATAAATTTTATAATTTATTTTTAGCTATTTTTTCTTAAAATATTATTATAGGTTTCATAAAAATTTAAATTTATATATGATTTCTATACAAATTGAAAATCGATATTTTGAAACCTCAAAAATCGATTCATTAAAATCCTAAAAAATCTCAAAATTTCAAAATCGATTTAAAATTACTTGAATTATATAAAAAAAAATATCAAATTATATTCTATATTGAAAAAGATATTAAAAGTTTAAAAAAGTGATTTTTGATGTAAAAGGGTGGCTCGAAAGTGGGGTATCCGATTTAGTCAAAGCAATATACATAGTGGGTGGTCAATCATTCATCATGTGGAGTGGAGTGAGTTATCAAGAACACTACCTGTCTAAGCAAAATAGATCTAACAACTGAAGTTTTCGATTGAAATGAGAAGATATTAACTTGAAAGCAGAGAAAAGAGAAAGAGGAACGAAGAATATGATTGAATCCACTTGAAGATGTTTATTCTCGTTATTTTCGAGTTGGGATTGTGAGGAATCGTCTTCTAAAATTGCAGCATCATTTTACATGACATCAACATGAAGTCCCAAAATCAACAATCTTTTCAAAAATTAGGACATTGATATTAAAAATGTCTTTGAGATATAGGATTATCCTCTAAGATCTTATCATATATCCTACCATTATGTTATTGGCCTAAATATAAACCCATGTACGCTCATTGGTTATATGAATCTTTCTGTATCTTTTCAAGATTATGCCAGAGATGAGAAACGAGAAATGATAATACTTCGAACTCCTTGTGTTGTATTATATAATATTAATAGAAGTATGAGTATCTAGGCAGGTATAGGTAAATAATTATATATGTTCATCTGTTCCCCTACCTGGAATTCCATGATACTCAGTCTCGATTGATTTCTCTTCCTTCCTATTCTCTTTGCCTTTTCCATTTACACGCCTCCCACTCTTTTCATTGTCCAACCATCCCGTATCCATCCAAACACTCTCCCTCTCTCTCCCTGTCTCACAAAGTCTCTCCCTTTCTTACCCTTCCTTTCTCGCAAAATCTCCTCTCGCCCTTCTCTCAAAGTCACCACTCGCAAAGGTAAAGAAAAAGATCCTAAAAAACAACAGTACATCTTCGCAACCTCAATGAAACCCAAGAATCTCCTCCCCGAGCTCCAGAGCTCCAGAGTAAAGTCCTTCCCAAGATCAATATCCTAGCGACGATGCTCGAAGAATGATGGAGATGAAGAACAGAAGTTGTAGAACGACCATGATCAGGAAACTGAGGGAGTTGGATATTCCCTCCCATCTACTGATGAGAGTTGTCAAAATCGGCACATTCCCTTTATCGCTCAAGCAGAATACTAAGGGCCCGTTCGGATTGTTTTTTTAATTTGTTGATAAAATAATATATTGATTAATAATTTAAACTAAATTTGTTAAATATAAAACTGAAATTTGTAGTTTACAAAATATAAAGTGATAATATATTAATAATAGCTAATCAAAGTTGTATTAGAGATTTGGTGAGGTTATTATATAAATTTTCAAATTTGTTGATTAATATTTTGTAGTTTTTTATAGTTTAATATTAGTATTTGATTTATTGCTTTTTTTATTAATATCAATTATTGAATAACATTTGTGTTCAGTAAATGCTTATTTAGATTTATATTATCAACAAATATAGCCTAATATCGCCTAAAAAATCGATTCGAACGGGCCCTAAGCTTTAATGATACGAATGGCCGAAAAGTAATGAAAATTTACATCTTCGAATGAAAGAGTCTCATTGACCTCTACATACAGCTTTCTCCAAAGTATGATCGCCAGGAAAATGTAAATCCAGCACTTATTATCTACATAGGTATTTAGGGAAGAGAGAAGGAACAACCACTTCCGAGAAACACTTACTTTCCCAATACCAAACCTCACCGGGATACACAAAAATGAATGCCATATCACAGAATGGATACAATCTTATAGTAAATTTCCCCATTCCCGCTAAACTTTATGGATACCTACCTAGTAGTAGCAACCCCTTATCACTGATAATTCTCTTGACATGATCAACTTCCACTGGACCATCTCGAGAAAATCTACACCCTCATAATCGCACTGTATCTGATGTATTATATATAACGTTATGAATTCATATTCTCTTCCTCTTTCTCTCCCAGCACACAATTACAATCACAACCCAACCTATAAAAAGAGCTACGAACAAATCGGAACAAATAGATAAATAAATAACCCCATCTCTCATCTACATATACCCCATCTAGTATATTAACTCACTCCAACCAGTCTATTCGGTTACTGTGCGTAGAATATTCTGTGTGTGATTATAAAATGAAGGTAATGAACGAATAGTGGTGAGAAAGTATGAGTATGTATATGCGTATGAGGGTGAGGAAATACTTATATTTTCATACCTATCTTATTCCTCAGTTCAAATCATATGATTTTTTTCATCTTTCAACGCTACATGAATCTACTTTCGTATTTCCTTTCCATTTCCCCTTTTTCCTTCCCTATTCCGCTCCTCCAACCCTCCTTCTTACTCGCATCCCCCCCCCTTTTTTACAAAACTTCCTCATCTTCCTCCCTTTCCCACAAACCCAGTGAATCCACACACCCCAAAATAGAAAATCCAAAAATAGATCTCGCCAACCCATTCACTCTCTCCTTCCGCGTATCCATTCACACTCACGCACTCGCCTATTCACTCCCGTCCACCAAGCACACACACATTCACACATACCTCTAAATCAACCAATCAACCCTCCCTATCATACCTGAAACACCTATCAGTTCCCTCCAAAAGTGAATCTCTCTCTCTCTCTCAACCACCAGGACATATATGCATTCATGAATCTAAAAATAGATGTACACTTATTCACATATCTACCTGCCTGCCCATCTATCCATACACCTATCTCACCACACAACAGATACTCCATAACCATATAACCATATAACCATATAACCACGGTTAACTCAACTCAAGCCTGAATCCACCTCAATACCTCCAAATCTTCCTACCTCCCCTTCAAAATCTGCTCATCAAATCTCAGCTCCAGCCTCATCTCTAGTTCTATTCTATATTTATTTAAATCCAAATCTAAATTCAAATCCAAATCTAAATTCAAATCCACCTCATAACTCCCTCCCCCCGCCATCTAAACATCTTCCCCCTCATTAGTTCATCAGTTTATCAGTTCAAAACCACATGCCCAATCATATCCCCAACACATTCACATTCACATTCACAATCCCGAATCCAATCTCAATCCTAATCCCAAACATAAATTTTGATCCCAAATCACATGCCCACTGGCACTCGCACTCGCACTCGCACTCCCACTCCTACTCCCAATCAGCTTCACAATAAAAACTCTCCATCCGAACCCCTAATTCCAATCTCGATTACATTCACAAATTCAATTCTGATTTCAAAATCATAGGATTAGATTAGATCAAACGAAATTACATTCACAATCTCTACTCCATACTTCTTCCCTTCCCTTCCCCTTCCCCACATCGCTTATTATTCTATTGTATCATTCTCTCATTTCGGTTTCTATTGCCCACTCCCCTATATGTCTCTTCTCTACACTTCAACTCCCATCCATTCAACTCCCCTCTCCCTCCTCCCTCCTCCTCCCTCCTCCCTCCCCCCATCTCTCATTCCACCTACAAACAAACAAAATAACCCATAACCCATAACCCACAACCCACAACCCATTAACAATCATCCCCAATCCTCCAACCTTCAATCCTCCAACCTCCAATCCTTCAACCTCCAACCTCCAATCCATCCTCAACATTCTTTCTTTTCCTAACAAATAAATAAATGAATCAATGAATAAATGAATAAATGAATAAATGAATAAATGAATAAATGAATAAATGAATAAATGAATCAATCAATAAATGTACATTTAAATAAACTAAATGAGTCAATATAGATAAGCCAATATAAATGAAATCAAATTAATCTATTTATTTATCAATCTATTTATCAATCTATCTATCAATCTATCTATCAATCTAAATCTACCTATCAACCTACCTATCAATCTATCTATCACTATCAATCTACCTAACAAATGAAACGGCGCATTGCCGTCTTCCCTACACCTGTAAAAGTAATATAAGTAAAGGCAAGGAAAGAGAACCAGACAGATGGACAGCGAACAAGGTATCACAAAGTAGGTATCACAAAGTAGGTATCAAGCAAATAGATGAAACAACACATACATCACATACACACATCACTACACCACACACATAATCACATAATCAATCAAGCAAATAAAATTGATGGAGAAACAAATAGATTCTTCATCGATAATAAAACCAACACAACACAACGTTTGGGTCACACACACAATTTGAATCAATGAGGATTCAAACGGGAGACTCACCAAAAAAAAAACTTCCCCAATAACAACCCAATCCAGCCAAGGAAAAAAAGAATGAGCAAAACGATAAAAAAAATGTATCTGTAAACCCACGGCGAAAGAGCCACTCATTCAATGATATCCCCATACATATCCCTAGAATCCTTTATTATAAAAGGACACACGAAAGAATTTAAACCATCCCACATTTCCCTACCAAACCACTCCAAATATCATAGTATGAAAAAGAATAGAGAATATAACAATACGTTTCGAACCAAAGAAATCCACGACCATAGCGTCATGACTATTGCCCCTGTGCGATAGCTGCTACTATAATCTCCTTGAAGTGAGGGTACCCAAAACCCCTCCTCCAATCCATGATTGTGCCGGCGACTGAAAGAAAACAGTCTTTGTTATCCATTCACGTTCTTCGCAAAGCCTTTTCTTTCCAGTGCGCCACTTCGGCAGTGAGCCTTGTGATTTCATCTTCAAGTTCTTCCATGCGTTGCATCTTTCTTTGACGAGATTTTCGAGCGGCAAGAGTGTTGCGAGCACGTTTCATTGCGACGGTGTCGTTAGAATCCTCAACGATGATAGGGGGTAAAGCCTTGGATGGTTTTCGAATACCAGAAGTAGCTGACATGGGAGATGTTGCCGAACCAGATTTGCGACGGGGATCCTTTTTAGCGTTTAGTTGTTCGGCGACTTCGAGTTCTTCTTCGACCAATAAAGGAGAGTTGGTCGCATTTGCTTGCTCAAAGTTCTCTGCGTCTGGGAAGAGAGAGAACCAAGGATCGCCAGATTGAACGGTGGGATTGTCGTCGAGACCATCTTGACCGACGAAAGGCGAATCTTGGTATTCGAAAGCAGGGGACTCGTTGTAGGTTGACGGAGTAGTCAAGTTTGTAAACGCAGCCGAGTTGGGAGCAGAGGCAGTGGCGAAGGTATCGCGAAGAGAAAGATCGCGAGGTGAAACGAAACTCATGTTGGTGGTGGAGCTTGAAGACGACAAGTTGTTGATTGGATCATACATGGTTGGAATGGCAGGGGAAGAAAAGGCCGAAGAGTATGAGTTTTGTGTCGAGGATCCACCCTCGAAAGGAGTGAATTCATCACCGAAAAGATCCATGTCTGAATGTGAATGTGAGTCACTGCGCAAACGTATGTGTGAATGATCATTTATTGAATTACCTTGGAAAGCCATGTTTGGAGTTCGCGGTATGCTCCCAGATGATTGTGAAAACAAGGGTACTTGAGGACGAGATCGCTGAGGTTGTTGCAAAGGTGCTGGAGAAACAGGAGCAGAAGCGTAAAAATGCTGATGCTGAACAGGCTGCGCAGGAGAGGTGAACCGATGGGTGAAGGCCGAGTTGGAAGAATGTCCAGTAGATTGTATGATCGCTGCAACTCTCTGATTCTGAGGCAATGGGGAAGCAGATGCGAGATGAGATGAGTGACGACGATTTTGCGCGGTCAAGACAGATGCAGTGGACAAACTAGGGGTACGATGAACGTTCGGTGTTCTGCTCTCGTAAAGAACAAAGTCCTGTTGCGGTTGATCTGGCTGAACCGGATTGTTCAGATACTGATTGTTGGATGGTTGAAGTGTTGATGCCGGCAGGCTCGATGAATTGGAGTTGGGAAGCCATGGTGATTGAGAATCCGTGGTGAAAGAGTTGAACTCTTGGGGGAGTATTGTTGCGGTGGAAGGACTAAAGCTGCTGAAAGCGTTGCTAGAAGTCAGATTTTCCTGAGAGGGAAAATTTGGAGTTGAAGGGGGGTTGAGTGAGGTGGGAATGTTTTGATTGGTTGAGGAAGGAATATTGACTGATGGAGTCAACTGAGGTGTGATCTGGAGGATCGATGATTTAGAACATGTTGGATAACCTGTTCTCTCATGTAAAGTATTATTGTAGTCGGATATTTTGGCGGTGGTTTGGTTGTAATTGGGGTGATGTGTTGTTGTTGTTGTAGTTGTTGTAGTTGTTGTTGTATTGTGTGGTTGAAAGATAAAATGATGAGAGAAAAAAGATCAGAAAAGAAAAAAAAAAGGTGGTATGGCTGGGGAAAATGATATTCTTATGCGAGTTGTGTGAAGGTTAGTAAGCAAATGGATCCTACCGAGAAAGGTTATTTGTTAACCTTACTTGACTGGGAATGAATTCAATTTACATCGAATTTTAATAAATATGTTAGGGTTAGGAAATGTATTAAATTTACATGCAGAGTATACAGTCGATGGATTTAATTGGATCCTTTTCCGTCTGTTCGATGTTTTGGCGTTTTCTTCGAATCTTTACAAGTATGAGTCACCGTGATAGTGATGGTTACTTTGGTCTGTAATGTTATCCGTATTATCAGCTGTCGGTCTGTAATGTTATCCGTATTATATTAGCTGTCGGTCTGGAAGTGGAAGTGGAAGTGAGAGTGAGAGTGAGAGTGACGGGAGAGTGAGGTGTGAAAGATGTGGTAGTGGTGATGTTTCTCTTCCCTCTCTCTTCTCTTCTCTCTCCACTCATACTACATAGACATACTACATACATCCTACATACATCCTACATACATCCTACATACATCCTACATACATCCTAGGTAGACATGTTTAATCTTCTATTTTCCATCTTCTCTTCATATCGACCTCTTGGTGGCCTATTAATCCTTGTTCGACACCCTCATACGGTCATAGGTTACACCCTGTGAAAAGCCTTACTCACTAGTAACTACTCCATTTTAAGATGACATCTGACATCTCATGCCGCCATTACCTCGTAGAATCGGGTATGATGGAAAGACGTGTGATGTTGAAGTGTGATTAATCCTCCATTTCTATACACATATATACATATTAGGTAGATGTATAAAATGAGAAACTATCATGTCAAGACTACTTACTGCACTTCTTTCTTCCCTCCTCTTTACAAGATCATCATCCACATCATCCAACTCATCCAACTCAAACCACGACACAACTCAGGGTTGCACGCCCACCACATCCATCATCCACACACAGTCTCAGGGTTGCACGCCCACCACATCCATCATCCACACACAGTCTCCCTCCCTAACCCAAACCATCTCGCCGACCGACCAAAGAAAGCCGCCATGGCCCATGGCGTGAAATAAATGGAGCCTTTCTTTCTTTCTCTCGAGTCTCGAGTCTCTCCTGTACGGAGTAGTCTGTACCTAAACTTTAACTTTCGTAGACGGACCGGAAGGCCTTGTGCAAAAATTAAGAAAATTCCTCGGATTGGTTCTTGCCCCCCACTTTCCATTTCCATTGTGAATCGTGATGCGTACTCTTAAGATGTAAGATGTGAGATGTAAGATGTAAGATGTAAGAAGAGGAGGAATGGATTGTGGGTGGATTGTGTATACGCACACTGCGCCCTTTACTTTACTTTCCTCTCTCTGCGAATTTTGATGGTGGATGATGGATGATACATATCCAATATCCAATATCTAATATCCAACCATTCAATATCTCATATCAATTCTTACCCGTTTACTCACGCAGTGCTTACATACATCCATACTTACATACATACATTCATCCATCCATCCATCCATTTATCCCCGCCCCTTCCACCCTTCCACCCTCCCTCATATCCCCTGTTTATGAAAAGTTTACTAGCTGGGTGTACTATCCATCCCATCCGTGTGACTCGCAAATTCACAATCACTTCTGCATGTACTGATAGTCTGGTACGTACCAATGGAGTCTGCATACCTACCATCCACTCACTACTTCTACGGAGTCACTACTTCTACTCACTACTCCCACTCACCACTCCCACTCACCACTCCCACTCACTCAAACTAGGTAGCTATGTAATTCAAACAATCAAACACAAACGATGAAACGATGAAACGATGAAACGAATGCCAACCCCTCTCGATTTCTAAGCTGAAAAGTATGATGAATGCACCATGTACTTACTTACTGTCCAGTCTGTACTCTATCTGAATGGAGAAGAATACGTACACCAAGTATACTCACACTTCTGCTTACGAAACCGTGCAGCTACCGGTTTATATGTATGTCCTAGGTATGCGTCCTTGTTGTTGTCTATTGGATTGGATTGGATTGAGCAGTCTCCATCTGCATCTGTCTATTGAGTATATATTCAATTTATGGGTAGATAGGTAGATAGATAGATAGATAGATAGATAGATAGATAAATAAATAAATAGATAGATAGATAGATAAATAAATAAATAAATAATAAATAAATAAATAAATAAATAAATAAATAAATAAATAAATAAATAAATAAATAAATAAATAATAAATAAATAAATAAATAAATAAATAAATAAATAAATAAATAAATAAATAAATAAATAAATAAATAAATAAATAGATAAATAAATAGATAAATAAATAGATAAATAAATAGATAAATAAATAGATAAATAAATAGATAAATAAATAGATAAATAAATAGATAAATAAATAGATAAATAAATAGATAAATAAATAGATAGATTATCGATCTTGAGACTCAATTATTTTACATTTTTCATTTTTCAACTTTCGTTTTTCGTTAATCGGTTTTTGTTTTTGTTTTAATTTCTGCTTGCGAAGATGGATGGGGTGGAATGAAATGAAATGAAATTGCTTGATGAGGATACGACACGTGATTTTCACGTGAATTACTAGGTTCACTATAAAGTTCGCCACAATTAAATTTTTCTCTCTACGGAGATTTAAGAGGTTTAGACTTTTTTTTTTTTTTTTTTTTTGGTCTAAATTTACTTTATACTTTATTTGACTTTCTGTCTTTCTTTACAGTTTTGTGTTTTCAAGGGTTTCATACCCTATCGTTAGATACTGGGTCTAGTGTTTGATTACTAGTGTGGTGTGGTGTGGTGTAGTGGATGATTGAGAGTTGAGTTGAGTAGAGTATATATAGTGTATATTCTATTCTATTCTATGCTTTGTTGGAATCTTTCTTGGGTGTTGAAGATTATGGTGTGGTAGCACCGCGATTGAGGGATTGAGGGTTTTTGTGGAAGAGGGGGGAGATTTTAGTTGCTGGCTGGTGGTGCTGTTTTCTGCGCTTTGGGTTTGTAGATTCTTTCTTGACTGGTGAGGGATTGTTTTTTTGTGTGGGTTATTGTTCATACTGGACTGGACTGGGCTGGACTTTTGCTATCCGTCATATATTTTCTATGTACTTGCTTTGGGTGAGTTCTTCCTTGAGTGGTGTTTTGGGGTTGGTTGGATTTTTCATGAGTATGTAGGATCACACAGTGAGCTACTCTGTCTTGTCCCTATCCATTCCACATCCTCTTCATATTTGGGAGAGAGTTGTGTATAGCAATTCCTCTTCGAACGTCTCAAGCCTCCATGGCCTACGCAAAATGTTCGTTTGAATGCGCAAAGATCATGGTTGTTTACCCTACTAAGTCCATGGGCTGTGGCTACTCATAGAAGGTGGTCATATTATAGAAGAGTAAGCCTAGTGCAATTCCAAAGCACATGAGCATCTAGGAATGTATTCTTGGCTCGAACTTGAAGGGTGACCGATTTACATGCCACTATGTTGAACTATTTACAGAGCCGACTCGCTCACGTCCGAGTATTACTCTCCTCCGCATGATTGACCCAGGTTCGAGATAATGAAAGAATGTGTGAGAATGGTTCTTGATATGGCAATATTCTTGCTGCTTTGATCTTGCATCGAAGGGAACTTCAAGGCCAGAGAGTTTTGTGTTTGGTCAGGGGTCAATACCAACTATGAAGATTATCTCATTTGCATCGGCTGTGTTGCTTTACTTGGATATACACTATCGATCAGCTGTAGGATTCTCTAGTGATGAACCGCTCGAATCTTCGACTTTTGTATTTGTATTATTGAATAATTTGATAACTTTATTCAGATAACAAAAAAAATATACTCTAATCACTCACACAATAATATATTGATACTAACATCCAAATATCAAAACATGAATTTGACATCAAATCAAATGCATACTAGTAACTGATGCGTTTAAACCTTGTCTCTGTATAGGGTATAAGGGGATTATAGGCTAGAAAATGAGTACATTCAGAAGTTCAAGAGTGATCGGGCTAGCTCTCCTTGCTCTTGCATTACATGCAGTGGGTAATTCCAGAGCTATTGAATACCTTAATATAAAGTTGAAACTCACAATATTAATTCTTCAATTTGATATTGAATATCGAAAAGACTACCTAGGTAATTGTGTATGCTGACATCCTCATTTTCTTGTTCTTGCTAAGTGGAGGTGGTGATGGCTCGGGTGGCTTCATCATAGTCTGTGCGTCGAGCTTCAGCGTTTGTGTGACCTTAGGTTATTTGTTATTATTTACTTTACCTCAGCTCTCAAACTACTACACCACAATCCAAACTTCGGAGATAATTCACGTCATCACCCTTCCTTCAACTCTCTATATAAGAACTTTGAATATAATAGACACAATGGGTACTCTAGATATTCATTTCACTATCCAGCATGTTTACTGGCTGTCGCAATAATGGGTGTTTGTGAGCAGCGCCTACTGGCAAAGGATGATCCCGCGATGCAGTTCCTCGCCTGGTCCTTGTGTGTCTATGCCGGAAAAACGTGCAGTTGAAGGATTTGGGCGCAGCATATACCAGGTACATTGTGTTCGACCAAGACTGGCGAATCTTATTTGCAGTGATGTCTGTCAAATATTCTTGATTCTGATTGTTTTGGCTCACCGCTTTCATCTTGCCACCAATCACAGCACATCTTCACCCCTCCTGTCAGCCTTTTTACAGTTACCTCAGCGTGGCGGAGGGATAGATAGATGTTTATTGACACTGCCTCAAAGCCATGCCGGTTTAATAGACTTGTCGTGTTCATTGTGCTCTCGACCATGCATGGTAAGATTTGCTGGACGATGCATCTGATTCTCATATCGAAAACCTCACCCACCAGCTTCATTCTCAGAATACAGGGCGATCAGGACTTAAAATTTACCTGTTTCGATCGAAAATATCACCATTTGCAACATCAGGAGGGAAATCAGACTTTCATATCTTGAGCTTTCCATGAACATTGAATTGCAAAACAGTTCCTAGATGGATTCATACCAGTACCAACCGATCAATCTTGGTCGACCTTCTATTCGACTTCTCCAACTCTCCAAAGGGGACTGGTCCGAAAAGATTCAAGGTCATTTTATCAGTGCCTGGTTTGACGATCCTGATAGTATCATACCATATCTTGCATTGTCTTATGCCTGGGGTAACATTGACAAAGTGGAAGAGGTTATAATTGACAGCACCAGAATCAAAGTGACTATCAACTTACATATGGCACTTCAGCATTTAAGATCTGGAGAGGAGGATCAATTTTTTCTGGATTGATGCTTTGTGTATCAATCAGGAGAATGTCCACGAGAAAATCCATCAAATCAGACAGATGGGCGACATATACAAGAAGGCTGAAAAGGTCGTGGTTTGGTTAGGTCAAGGGACTGATGAAACTGACCTGGTGATGGATGCCACGAACCGGCTGCGGAAGGCAAGTTTAGGTTGGTGTTCAGCAGAGTGGAAAGATAAGGCCAGTAGTTGGGTCGATGAAAACAATGAATACTTGACGAATTCGCGTGAGCAAATGAGATTGATATTGGAACGACCATGGTTTCGAAGAATCTGGATCTTACAAGAAGTTGCCAATGCTCGGCGAGGAACGACAGTACATTGCGGTAAAGATCTATCAGCGCTACAATCTTCTCCCAGTTTCCGGCTCTGATCGCTTTCAACCCCGCTGTACATTGTCAATCAGTTCTGGATATAATGCCTGGAATCTCCCGGAAAGAGTCTTGGGGGGCGCAAGGTCAGAAGCTTCAGACGTTATTAGTAAAGTTTTGTGAAAGTGAAGCGACTGATGATCGAGATAAGATATATGCGTTACTAGGCATGTCTTCAGACGCACATGGGAGTAAAATCTTAGACCCAAAGTGCGATAAGTCTTCAAAACAGGGCATTCGAGAAGCTGTCTCGTTCATTTTGTCTCAGAAGTATCCTCAATTTATAGATGATGCGTCACTCGATCAGTTTCTTGACTGGAATTTGATAAAGTTTTTAGATAATGTGGAAGATTTAGAAGGTGTTATTTTGATGGATGCGTTTAAAGGGGCAGAAGAAAGATTCCTCAAGCTATTGATTGAAACAGATGTGTGTCAAATTAGCTCGAGAGACCTTCATGATCGAACTCCGGTACATTGGGCCGTTCAAAGAGAGCAGCCGGCCATTTTAAAGATGTTGCTTGACGCATCTCTGTGGAGTCTTGAGAAGAAATATTCAGATAAGCAAACACCATTGTCGTTAGCTATTCAAACAGGAAACGCTAAAATTGTCGAGTTAATCCTCAATCCGGGCGTAGACATTGAAGCAACCTGTTTGAACGGTTTCACACCGCTGTTTCTAGCTATTGAGAGGAACAACATCGATATTGTTGAGCTTCTTCGAAGAGGTGCTAAATGTAAAGCACAGAATATGAGTAGCCCCGTTCTATCATCACAAGAGAGCGATAGATCTGGCCAGTCCATATCTCCAACTTCAACTTCTAAAAGTCAACTTCCATTACCATTTGCAATTGAAAGTGGGAATTACGGTATCTCTAAATTGTTGTTTGACCATGGTGCTTCTCTCAGAGATGGGGGCCCATTGTCAGATATTGAATGTGAAGTCGACAAGATGGTTCAGTTCTTGATTGATGACGGTATTGGCACAGATAATCCGGAGCTCAGAATGCGTCTACAGTTGGCCGCTGAGCTTGGAAACATCAAACTCACCCGGGAATTCATTAAGAGGGGATGTGCGCTGGATAGTAAAGATGGAATGGACCGAACTCTGTTGATTTTTGCTGTCGCGTATGGTCACTATGAAACTAGTAAGCTGTTACTCAAAGCGGTGCTGAGGTGCACAGCAAAGACTTACTCCATCAAAAACCATTAATTATAGCAGTCAAAAATGGAAACAAGAAAACCGAAGAGCTTCTGCTTCAACATGGTGCTTTTATTGATAGTAAAGATTCATTCGGTCAAACACCATTAATGGAAGCAGTCCAAAATTGGAACAGGAAATTTGAAAAGCTTCTGCGTCGAAACGATGCTACTTTCGAAAGAAGATTGGAGGACGATTTACCACCAGTATCAATGGCGACTGACTGGAAACGCTACGGCATTGTTGAAGTGTTAATTCCAAGGGGCGCGCATATTGACGTGAAAGATGTTCTTGGTAGAACAGCATTGACATACGCTGCTTCGCGCGGAAAATTGGAAATCGTTGCGCTCTTGCTTGCAAAGGGTGCTAGGCTCGAAACAAGAGATTGGGAGGGAAGAACACCGTTGCATAATGCAGTAATTTCGGATTGGTCAGCGACAAGTAATTGGCTTCTATACAGGATTGTTACGCTTTTGCTTGAAAAGGGCGCTGCGCTCAAAACAATAGATGGGGAGGGAAAAACACCGTTGCAGAATTTGAAGGCTTTGGAAGGAGGTGAGACCTTTCAACAAAAGCTTGTGGCGCTTTTATCTAAATAGAATAAATCTTATTGAATGAGGATTAAAAAAAAGTTAAGATTATATTTGTTGGGTATCACTGGTAGGCTGCGCAATGGGTCCAGATGGTTTGGCGCAGTTTAGATACTGGATTGAAACACAACCTGCTATCGACTACATGGAGATTTTGAATGATCTAGCATTCTCACTATATCCTCGGAGCTGTGAAACTATTTCAACGCTCTTCTTTCTGCAGTTATACGCAACGGATTCACGATGGTAGTTGATTAATTGCGAAACCATTTCTATTTTTCAAATTTCTGAGAGCGACCGGATATCTCCAACAGAGTACATCATCTTACCCATGGATCATCTCAGTCACTCTCCTGCTATTGATACGAAATGGCCTACCGCGTGTTCAAAATTTACGCGGCAGTGCCAGTCCATCGGGCTTCTTGCGATGAAAATGAACTCTTTGGGGCGGAGCTTTCAGTCTGAGATGTCCCTGTCCCACACAGCAAATACTTAGTAGTGTTGGGATAAGTGGGTGATTGATTAGGGTGGTGTGGGAAAATAGGGACATCTTGATTGGTCATTTATATGTTGAACAGCAATGTACAGTCTGTTTCTTTTCTCTGCGTATATATGTACTTCCATGCCAGGTTGCTCTACATGCTACCTATGCTGCAATGGAGTTCGTCAAGCTGGAGTTTTTGATTCTCTAGTTCTTGGTTCATGCATGATAAATGCCACTGCATGTGTATTTCATTTGGGTCTACAAGTTCCTCGGGGGCTTTTTGTAACTGGTTAGGATTTATATCATCCATCTTTACAAAGTTCGGGGAGGCGGAGTTAACAAATAAGGTTGGTTATCTGAGGCTTGCTTTCAAGCTTTCAGATATAGAATTTTTTTGAAGAAGTGTTTGTGGGGTTTTCTGCACTTGTTTGTTTGGTCTCGGACTTTGGGTAAGGTAGTGTAGAGGTAACTCATCGCATCATCATTGTCTTTGGCGTGGAGAAGAGGATGGTTTAGTCTATGTATATGGTTGCTTGATTGTATGCGTGGATTGGAGATACCCATGCTTTGAACTGAAGAATGAATGTAAGTGAAGCGTTCAAGAATCAAGATATGAAAATCTTGAGTGTTTGTATGAAAACAATGCCATATTTCAGATGAGAAAAAAGCCCTAGCCCGGAGAGAGAGGTCGGTGTTGCTATCAAAGAATCCAGCATACCGCCTAAGGGAATTTTCGTAACTACGAAAGTCCTTGAGGGTCTTTACGACATACCCAAATCGAATTCAGAAGAGTTTAACTAAGCTTTAACTGGACTATGGGTTAAACGCTTCATTGTGTATACAACCACTAACTCTGTAGATATTTGCTCCATTCACCCTATCTCGCAAAAACAAAAAAAACTTTCCGACCTTCAACAGATCTGGCTGTCGATAAAACAGGTAAAAGCCTCTGGAAAGGCTAAATCCATTAGAGTGTCAAATCACCAGCGTCCGCATATCAAAGAAATACTGAAAGTCGCTACCATCATTCATGCTAGAATTGCATCCTTATCTACAGCGCGCACACAATTATCTCCCCTGGATGCGGGCGCATAGGCTCGAGGCGGCTAGTTTCAACGGGTTAACACCAATCACTAAAGCACGGCCCGGACCTTTCGACAACACACTTGCAGAGATTGCAGCCGGATATCAAGTTTCTGAAAACTCTGTGCCATTAGCTGGCAGGTTGCTCAGAATGTTGTGGTGACGACAACGACGATGAAGGTTGCTCGACTGGAGGATTATGCTGCAGCTGTGCAGCTGAAATTATCGAGGGAGGAGCAGGAGAACATCATATGAGTTGGATTGATGCATCTTTTTAGAGCTTGAGCTCCTGACCGTTTCGATCCTGATGATAGATCTTAGCTTTTTGATATTTATCTGGCTGGTGATTTTCAGAAGTAGGCCTTAGCTGTACGGCAGTCTTAAGTATCTTGGAGAGTCCGGAAGGAAGCATTTTGGTATCCTTTCTCTTTTGCATTTGAATTGAAGATTTTTGCTTGTCTTATTAGCTATCAGTTCAAATATCTTGGAAGGCCAACAATGCAAAGTTTTATTTCATATCTGGATAGTTGAGATGATTCTTATCAACAGATACTCATAATTCCTACTACCAGTCGATGGCAGAAGTATCAAAGAACGCCCTGGAGAGAATAGATGGATAGAAGAGACGTAATTACCCCATGAAGCCGTACACACATGGATACTAATGCATTTGAAACATCCATAGACTTTCTTGGGTGAAATCCAAGTTGAGCGAAGCGAAAAATTTCATATTTTTGCAAAGGGAGAAACCCGTGCATGTATGCACTTGCACACAAATTCACATCTTCAATCCCATCATTCCAATCAATACTAACATCAATCCATCCATCACCACACTCTCTCAAAACACCCCTCGATTTAATTCCATCTCCGAATTTTTCGGCCGCGATTCAAATCAGAATCCCAGTACCCACTCTCATCCTCATCTTCAACCATTAAACAAATATTTCCGCAGATCTTTTCATGAAAATACAACTATATTTCTATTCCAACCAATCTCTATCTTCGATTATTCTTCAAGAAATGTCTTGTTGCACGTCTACACCGGCTCCGAAGGTATGGATCTCGGACTTCCGAGCTTTTCCTCTAGCCTTCCTTCACCTATGAGTTTTCTTTTCATATTTATGTAAAGAATTAATGAATCTGGCATGATATTGTATCGAAATCTACCGCGGAGAAAAACTCGGGTCCATGTTCTGATCTAGAATCGAGATGACTGAGAACCCGATAACTTTACAGGTGCCCGAGTAAGCTCATTTCTCCTCGGATGAGTAAGATTCCAATTCATATTCAACAAACAGGATTTATTATTTGAATGGATTGGAGAATGACTGAAAAAGGCAGGAGATATGTTGCAATGGATAGTTGGTGATGGAGAGTGAAGTTTTGTTGCACGTCGCTGTTCGGATCCGGGCGGGAGTTTCGGATATAGGGGTCGGAGATCGTGGGGCTCGGTAGATGTGTACAAGTATACTGGTTACTTGGAATGAATCGAGATGGGTGTTGATTGATTTGGAAGGTGATTATCTGATTGGAGATGAGGGTGTGCTATATGCAAAATGATAAGTAGACCGTTTTGGTAATGGTGTGAGCGATGACGTCGGGTTACAGATTGTTACTTGAAGGGATCATTCAACCAACGTGATACATACGTTAGATACAAACACTATCATTTGAACATCATCATCTACTTTTCAATTTGTGGTTTTTTCGTCAAGATTGTTATTGATTTCAATCTTTGTAATCCTTCTGGACAATGATTCGATAACATAATGCTATATTTTCCCAACAGCTATTAATAACACCAACTGTTTTCCCCTATCTTTTTCCTGAAACTCAACACTATGTTCAAGCCGAACCGGTTCAATATCACAAGACTCGAAATTCATAAATGATAGAGTAACGAAGTCCTCAAATCTACCATTTAAGATTAAAAATTATATCCCCCCCTCTATATATCGAGAAACTCTATCCGTTACCCTTCCCCTCGAATCAAAATCCTCCATCCCAAACCCAACCCCAAATACAAATCCACATATCCATTAATATGTTCCCATTCAAACACTTTGTCTACTCTTCTCTCTACTCTTTAGACTTCAAATGACGCCTACAATCATTAATCGTCGCCACGATCATCCATAGTAAACTCACGCCACCCAATCCCGCAAGCAAAATAATAACCGGAATGACCCATCCGTCGAGCGGTCGAGTCAAAAAAGCTCGGTCCGATTCCTCGGTTTGGGGTGTCGAGTCCCGTTCACAAGAAACCGATACATCGGAACAATTTTTTACTATCGTGGTGGTGATGATGGCGGTGATGGTGGGAGTAATGGTAGGAATAATGGCGGTGGTATCGGGGGTGGTGATGAAGCTGACAACGGTTCGGGTAATGATGATGGCATAGCTAGTAATATTAGAAGGAATCCTCTCGAGAGCTCCGAATGCGTATGTGGTATCTGCCATGTTTTTTTTTCGAGTGTTGGATAAGGTGGGGTTGTTAATGAGGGGGAAGTGTCTGCATGGATAGGTGGATATTTGTAGAATTGGTTTTTTGTGCATGAAATAATGATTGTTGAACTAAGTTGTTGGACTGATACTCGTTGGGAACTGTGAGGTCTAGTAACCTTCAGGAGGAAGAAATAACCGGTGCTAAACTCGCTAGAGTGGAAATTTTTGAAGACACTTTTGTCGAGGAAGTGAGTATTAACATCCGTTGGATATATAGACATTTTGTTATATTAAGATATAAGACTGGTATGGACTGAAGGATTTCTATATCGAGATTGATTTTCATTATATATTATAATAGATCGATCCAATATGTGAAGAAATTTGAGGGGATCTATAGGAGAAAACATCAAGGTTACGATAACCGACATTTCGGACTATAGTTTAATAATATAAGGGTTTGGGTATCTAAAAGTAGTTGGAAATTTGAAAATAATTTAATGTTCTAATTATATTCAATATCGTAAATAATTTGAACATTTTAATTGAATCCAGAATTTAGTAATCTGTATTGTTGGACTACAGTCCGGAGTATTGAAAACTCTGTTCGTAGAACCTCGATACAATGATTCTATCGTTATGCTCTAAAACACTCAGTATTTATCCTTTGATCTCATTGATAGAAATTCCGATTATTATTAATACCTCTTATCATAGTAAAACCCATCTTTAGTTTAACGAGTAATACGCTAGGTCACATGTATTGATTATACCCTAGTTTATTCTATACTTCTCTATTTCATTTTCGCTAATACAAACAAACTCATGATCAAGTTTCCCTCCCCTTATTTTCTTACATCCTCTTCGCTTTTGATCTATGTTGAAAAATTTACTATCCTACGTGTATACTCACTAGCTTAGTCATTAGGATATACACTTATCATGCGCGATCTAGCGCTCATGTTGTTCTGGAGATCTTGTTTCTTGAATTGACACTGAGAGTATAGTTTTAAAGGAGAAATCCTTCATGAAAGCCCTCCTTGAAACCCTATGATTATCACAACTTGCATTATTTGATCACTTTCGTGCTTATATATTACTATACAATCTCACTATATAATTGTAGAGTGATCTAGTATGGAAAATATCCCGTTTACATCATTTTATGGAAGAATGGGAATGTAATTGCAAAGATGAAACCCCCTGCAGCCCCCCTTCCTCCTCTTTCCTCTCTCGAGCCTCTGATTGTTCTAATTAATACCATACAATTGTTCTCACATACTCATATACCCATATATTACCATACAATATACCACATGATCACACAATTGAGAATGGCAGAAGAGACTCTACGTCGTACCCGAACCCTTCCGCAAAGATCTCGGTACATGATTCTATCGGTAGATTCTATAACTTAACAATTTATTCACCCCTAAGTTTCAGTACAAGAAGGCATTCGGTATCTCTATCATTCAATAGTTTCTTCTCCGCATAATTTGATGACTATGAAATGTGTTCGCCGTAGCTTCTCGATATTATTAATCGATTGGTTAGTCGTTCGTTGATCGTTATAACCTTCGATGAAACTTTCCTTCTTCCTTTTTAGTTCGGTTTATTTTTTGTTCATTTGCAATAAATTGAACATTGATCAATATTTCCAATATCATAAAGATACAAAAGTTCAACACCAGCAACCCAACCTCATCATGTCAGAAACAAAAACAGCGCCAGTCAAAGAACCAATCGTCCCCACGCAGATGATGTCCAAGACCGCGGCCCTCTATCAGGAACTCACTGGCGATTTCTCGATTGATGCTGTTAAGCATACGATAAGCCATTTCTTGCCTCCATTTACCGCAGATGCCATTAGTAAGAACAATAATTTCCTTAATATCCCTCTCCTAAAATCCATATTAAAAACCCATTGATTCCCAACCTCGTCCACGACAACGGCTGCGGAACCGGCGAAGTCACAAAAGCGATCATGTAATCCCATCCCCCAGCAGGTATCACAATCAAGGCCAGTGATCGCAATCGATATATGATAGATCGCTGTCGCGAGTTTGCCACAGCAGAAAATTGGCCCGTGGAAGCAAGTGTTATGCATGCCCAATCTCTCACCTTCCCGGATCATTACTTCACGTATTCATTTAGTAAAAATTTTATTTCCCATCTCGATGATACTCACGATCCAGCAGCAAAGCAAGTATATCGGACTTTGAAATCGGAAGGTATAGCAATAGTATCTACATGGGCTGCAATGGCCCATAGAGAACCGATCAAAAGAGCCCATCTTGAAACACGAGGGCCTGATGTTTCGTTCCCTATAGCTTTGCCAACACATTGGTATGGAAAAGATGCATTAAGGAATTTTTATATTGTCGGGGGATTCAAGGGGGAGGATATCAAGATCACGACCTGTAATATTTATATTGAAGCGAAGGATTCACGACATCTTATTTCTCCTACTTGGAGCTTTTTAGGGGTGCGAGCTGATGGATAGTATCCGGAGGATGAAGAAAATTGAGTCAAAGCAGTTGATATTTTGGTGGAGGATATCAGTGTAGGCAATAGTATTTCCCATATTTCGTATACGGATTAGTTTAGTGGTGCATATCGAATTTTTTCGAAATATATATGTATGTGGTATGGAATTCAATACTATTGGAAATATTCAATATCATTTAGTTATTCAATAATATTAGCAATATATTGAAATACTGGAATTCAATATAAAATATACATTTCTATTCAAATTAGGTTAGAAATAAGGGGTTTCTATTCTATTCTTTATTTCAAATTGAATAGAAATCTTTTATTTCTAGTTTAATTTGAATAGAAATGTATATTTTATATTGAATTCCAATATTTCAATATATTATTAGTATTCATTAAATATATAAATATATATAAGAATAATATAATCTCCTTTTTATAAATACTAGCTGCAATATCAATATGCTAATACGCGCCATAGTTTCACTGTAGTATACTATTGCCTACACTGGAGGATATAGAGGCTCGGCCATACTACTCTAGGTTTCGCTCGGGAAATATAGCATCGAGAATGGTTGCAAACGTGGGCCTGGCTACAAAGTAACTCCAGTCCCTTTACCCACTAACTAGTATACATTTATAATAGGGATTCTGTTTCTATTTTACAAAAGCATCGTGCTTCTCAGTTCTCTATCAATCTCCATCTCCATCTTGAGCATCCACTAAACCCTCACATTATAAATTACAACACTAGTGATAAAAAGCTAAAATCAAGAGATTCTTCATTCTAAATCTGTCAAAAGGGCGACAATCAAAGGAGCAGAATATTTTAAATAAATGACACAACAAAAAATTAATTCCCGACCTAGTAGTATCCACCATATAAATAATTACTACAAATATAAAAAGGATGTGCAATCAATGCAAAAACTTGATATCATTCAAATCCAAATCCAAATCCAAATCCAAATCCAAATCCAATGTCTCAAAGAACACTAGCACGGGTATCGTAATAACTTTGTAAAAGATCGTGATGAAATAAGATGGTGATTGAAGTCGACCCAGCCCACCCATCACATACCAGCAGCAGTCTTAGCAAAAGCAGCAGCTGTACCGGCATCCATTCCATAAGTCAAATGAGGTGCCAGAATAAAATCTCCGTGAGCGCAAATGTTATCACCGGTATGGCAGATAACCTTTGTATTTGCAGCTGATGCGCCTGCAACTGCGGTTCCGTTGTCTGATATGTATGTTAGTGAGGGTTAAGAATGGTTTGGTAAAAGCTCTACTTACTTGGATCTCCGAAAATGATAGCGGAGCTAACTTTGGCCATGGTGGCTGCAGGAAGCATTTCTGCAGCATTGTGTACGAGTTGACCGCCTTGAGAGTAACCTGCCATGACGATCTTGGAATCGGGACAGTTTGTTACGGCTGTTGAGATCATTTGAGCCCTATGATAGACATTAGTAACTGAAACTTGATAAAAATTGAAGGTACATACATCATCTTGCTTCCATCTGCATCACCTCCTGCCAAAAATCCAGGGATATCGGCGGGATATGGAACACCTTGAGCAGACATATTGCTAGCACCAACGGCTGTACCAAGAGCGGCAACTAATGGAGGTCCTACTACGGTACCCAAAGTACCTGTTTCTGTAGTTCCACGGGCAAAGATAAGCATCATTGGTGCGCATGCTCCAGCTGCAGCTGTAACGTTTGCAGTGCCCTCGGGAATTGGCGCGGCTAGCGCGGTAAGAGGGAGGAGCAAAAGAGATAGAGACTGTGCAACCTTCATTTTGGAGACTTGCTGTTGTATGAATTGAATTCTCGAAATGATTAATATTTTCTTGAAGTATTTAAGAAAGTGATAAAGTAAGCTGTGTTGGATGGATAAATTAAAAAGAAACGGTCCTCCATTGGGACTTGGATGAATTATATATTCGATAATACCAAGATTCTCAGTGAAAAAAACACATATCAACATCGCAAACAATCCCATGACGGCGGAAAGGAATGAAAAGAAAGGTTGCGATTGGCTGAACTTTCTCATGCAAATATGACGGTAGTGACATTCTGGAAAGATGGATAGGATGAAATTGTGCGAGCGGCGGAGGCACAGACAGATGGAGGATTTCTCCAACATGAAACTCGTCTCAACCACAACCCCGTTATCACTAACACCAAGGTAGTAAGGAAATCGTTCCTCCTAGCCTGATATTTAAAATCTTAGATGTTTAGACTGTAACATTTGAAATCTGGGCGTTAAGGCTGTTTATACCAAAATTCATCAACTTGAGAATCATGATGTTGTATCACCGATCGATGAAGATATTTCAATAACTGTGGAGTACTGATCAAAGGAGGATCAGTTATTCCGTATTCTGAATTTTCACTGAGCTAAAGATAGAAACCTTTTGCAAATCTCTATCATAATCTTCACATCGACTCTGAATATGTAAACTTTTACAAGATCGTGTGGCTTGACAAGTCCACTGTCTGATACTACAGATCCCAACTGAATTAGAAAAATCAAAACCACGTTTTCATTGGCATTTGTCTGTGCGATCAGCCTCATCAATTGAGAAAGCGGAATATAATTTATGACTCGGTGCTCATTCTGCTTAAACGACATGTTTGCGACAAGTTTGTGAGTATAGAATAAAGACACAAATGCTCGTATTATCAGAATCCAAACTGCAAACCGGACGATATACTCTTTAGAGTTGGGATGGTTGGATAGTTTGATTTCTCGACATGCGATTCGTAGAGAGAAGCGTTCCTCAGGGCCAGATCCACTTTGATTTAACCTTAAGCTACTTCAAATGTGTTTTGACTATTGCTCGGCAGTTTTTGCGAGATGTTCAGGATTCGCTCGCATCGATTGCTTGGTGATGTTTGTTGTATCGCCATGCCATTTTGATACCACAAGTAGGTTCGGCATTTGAGCTCGATGGGGCATTTGGACACGAGGGTAATGAAAGATGACACTGACACCTTGCAAGTGCTTGATGACTTGGGGTATGAATATCTTTTCCGCTTTCTTGCTATCGTAGACCGCACAGAATTCTATTTCTCTCTCTTTAACAAACAAGCAATCATTGGGGTGCGAATTTATCGATGCGCAATGACTGTCACGTGACCCAGCTAGCCACCTTGGGCATATTTCTACAAGTTCACACCAAGCTGAAGTGATACCACAACTAGAATCAAACGAGATAGATATTCCATGGAAGACTCACGGCGCTATATCACCTTCTATGTTTGAATCGTCTACCTCATCGATCTCACATTTTTTGGTGTTCGAGTTGAGTCAGTTTAGCATGACACTGAACATCCGCTGTCAATCACGACTTCCCGCTTGTCAAAAAAAGCTAAACTGCTCTGCACCTGTTTCGACCAACTGATCACCATTGATCTTCCGAGATCTCTATCACTTGCATGGCCAGCAGAAGATGTTTTATTTTGACCGCTTGCTTTTTCTCATAAAAGCACATTATTGGTACGGAAAAAGCACTTCTCGTCATGGAAAAAGTGCGTCGATGGCAGAGATTACCACTGGGAGAATTGATGCTGAAGGTCGACCTCGACGAGATTTTCCGATATGAGTCGGAACCTCAAGGGCAGTCATCATAACAGTCAAGAGAAGTATGACGATGATG
Organism: Botryotinia globosa; assembly: GCA_014898425.1. Classification (NCBI taxonomy): domain Eukaryota; kingdom Fungi; phylum Ascomycota; class Leotiomycetes; order Helotiales; family Sclerotiniaceae; genus Botryotinia; species Botryotinia globosa. Next base: position 3,798,592 of record RCSZ01000001.1, read on the forward strand.
AGAGATTAAAATGTCTGGTCGATCAGCGTCAAGGGTCTTAGTTGCCGCGTTTTTCCCTGCGTTTTCATGTCCATCTCTCAACCCTAGTTGCATTGCCACGTCTCGTTGAGATCCTTTTGGCAGTCTATCCACTACTTGTTAAAGCTTTGGGCAGGTATGACGAGGGAAAGTAAATTAAGATCTTACATTACTCGTCGTTCTCTAGTCACTAAGTGATGACTGAAAACTAAGAATATCTCTACGTGGACGAGACAGCGGTTCACCAAGTCTGGCTGAATTATACATCAGAAACACTTACATTTCGATTGAAAGTGATGATTGTTTGATTTGATGTCGAAGATTGGAAAGAGTGTATACTTTTGTTCTCCTGTTACTGTGGTCTGGAATCATCGTTACACGCTATATGTGAGATAGTCTTCCGTAAGCTGTGGTAGCTATAGAAAAGTCATAGGTTGATCGTCGATATGCATATTCGGATGTAAGATACACTGATGTGAATATCTCGAGTTTCTCGAGTCTACATGAGTTTGATGATTTCGAATTCAGCCTTAAAGTGTGTGGGAAAAATTCCATCTCCGAGTCTACCTAGGTATTTACAAATTTGTTCATGTGTATTACTACCACCTTAGGTAGAAAGTCAATATGGAATCAGTAGGATTACAGAAATCTAGTACATTCCAATATTCTTCAAGCACTTTTCACCCGCAAAGAATCAAATATAATGCTGAGTTAATCTAAATTATTTATATAACTTGCTACATAAAGAAAAATCTAAATGTGAACAGGCAAGTACCGCGAAATTATGATGACCGCGATTGATACATCTTTTCCTTCCCATATACACCCAAAATCTATATTAAAGAAATCTCCCTCTTCTCATACCCCACCGGCCTGCCATTAAGAACTCCATCCTCTCCACTAACCATCTCCACATCTGCTCTTTCCCTCAACAAAGCAGATCTATCCACTCCTCGCTCCACCACATCAAAAGGAAACCACTCCGGTCTGACAATCACATACGCAGTGTAATCATACCAAGGCACTTCAATATCCTCACCCTTCTCATTCTTCTGCTTTCTGATATCCACACTCCACAAGATCGTCGCGATAACAGTAAGTAACAACATCTCTACATGATCCTGTCCAATACAAGCTCGTCTTCCCCAACCGAATCCATGATTGGCTTTGATGGATGGAAAATGGGTAAGAGGTTCTTTGTAAGTGGGAAATTCGGGGGATAGCCAGCGCTCGGGTCGAAAGTTTTCGGGATCGGGGTAGAGGACTGGATCACGGCAGAGACCCCATTCGAGAGCGAAACAGGTGGTGCCTTTGGCGAGGAAATAACCGTCGTATACATCGTCTTGTGAGAGTACGTGAGGAACGCCTGGTTAATTTTGTTAGTTTATTGAGTCGTATTTGGGGGTAAATCCGAAACCAGGAAATGTAAATTGCTCGAGGAAAAATTGAGGGAGGGAAAATAGAAATCACACATACCCGCAGGAGCCGGACTTCTCCACCTGAAAATCTCTCTAATGATCGCTCTCACAACAGGCAATTGCCGGATATCATCAAAAGTAGGTGGTCGATCCCCACACACTCTATCGACCTCTTCTTGTCCCTTGGCCTGCCACTCTGGACTAACAATCATAGCGTGGAAGAAACTTTGAATAGGTGACGACGTAAGAATACTTCCGATCAACGCCAACATGCCGATCGAATATGTGTTATCTTCTTCAACTTTAGGTGTAGTAGGCATGCTGAGATGTCTCGCCATCCAGGATGGATCCGGTTTCTCGTTCAAAAGGGACTTTCTGACTTCCTCTTTTTCTCCAAACCAAAAGTTTCTCTCCCGTTGATAACGTACTCGTTCTGCTACCTTCCATGGTTGGAGAAAATCGGGAACCCAGTCTGGAATATTGCGGAGGAAAGGAAGCTTGTTTTGGATATCACCATCGGCTGAGATGCGGCGTAGGAGTTGATTGGCACGCATGATGGTTTCTCTGGCGGTGGAGAGACGGCGATCATTCCAGGCCATTTGCGATGATACTTGAGCGGTGCATTCTTCGCAGAATTGTTTGAAGAGGTGTGGTTGAGCGATGAGACGAGTGACGAATGTTGCGGCGCCCTTTTGAGAAAGGCCCTTGAGACGATCGGGTGGCATGCTGGACATGGTGGCCTTCATCCAAGTTTTGATGCGCCTCATGTCATCTGGATGGATATTAGTATTGTGGAAGGATAGTTCAGATACTGAGAGACATACCGCCATTGGTAACAAGGGGAATGTATCGATTTGTGTATCTGCAATCTTCTCCGATAGCTGCAAGAAATGGTCTGTCTGAGTAGATGGCTCCTCTCTTGACAAACAGGTCATCGCAAATTTTATGAGAGGTAATCCAGACAGTAGTATCGCCGTTCAAATTCACTTGGTACATAGTTCCATATTCCTTACTCCAATCCACCATTTTCATCCATGGGTTCTTTGGGTCAAGATCAGGAACTGATCCAATGATCGGGTATCCTATAACAAAACATTAGCAAAGATTCATCAGTGAGGTATCATACATATTCTCTTACCCTTTGGACCCGGCAGTGTTTTGGCGCCATCAGGTATCTTGACTTTCTTGAACAGACGCTCATAAGATACATAACATATAAAAATCGCAGCAGAAAAACCAAGCAGCAACAATGAGTATGCCATGCTTGCCTATGACGAAACGATCGACTATAGAACTCTGGAATGTAGAGAAAAGAGAGAGATGGGAGACTTGATATTAAATCAAAATTGCAGCCTTCCCATCCAACTCCTGGGAAACGAGAAAAAGGAACCCCAAAAAAAACAAATACGAATCCAGTAGCACTACACGAGCTTCTCCAACACCAACAGACCCATCCACACTAAGACAGAACTAGTCACTTTCCTCCTATATACCTACATTTCATCTGACAAGAAGGACCAAGCCTCTCTCGAGCCTTGCACAACAACACCCAAAACATGCTTTCCAGCTCCATGTCGATCACGTAACAAGGGACGATTGTTTCCGTTGCTGAAACATCTTCGACGCGCTATGTTCCGAAGCACGGATACTAGAGATGATCCGCTAAACCCTAGTGCCCCTTTTGCGTGTCGACCTTCGTATTGCTTGGCCCAATGCTGCATACATAAATACATTGCTTGTTTGAAGTTTGTCCTGTCTCGTCCTTTCAGCTTATGTAGAACGAGGATGATTGTGATGCAGCGTTGTAAATGTTGGCTGTACCCCCACATTCGTGTCAGACTTTTGGGGGCTGGCAGATTTCTTCACGACATCGCGTGCAGGGCTGAATTTAGTCGATTAGTAGTATGCTTGCTTACTTGTCATTCTTATCCATCGATGCTTTCAGAACTTGCGTGCGTTTGTGATTATCTACAGATTGACAACAAACAGATGTCGAGCTATCACAAAGTCAACATGTACAGAGTACAAGCGCAATCAAAATTTTACCCCGCGGACCGTCAAAAGGCTTAATGATGCAAAGCGTGTCGCACGGGGCCCTGCGCTCTTGAACATTTTCGAAATTGCATACATGAATCTCTGATCTCACATCTATATTATTGAGGTACAAGAATAACTTTACCAATTGTTGGATAGGCATCGTGAGACAATCAATAATTCCAACTTTAGCTCGCGTGTGATAGAGAACATGTATGGACTGGATAACGACGGCATATCTAGATACGAGACGGAGGTATGTGTTTTTTCTATTAGACTTTCTCTAACCCATTTTCTGTCAAAAAGCAAAGTATATGCCAGTGGATGAAATGGTTGACTCAGAATCTCTTACCCAAAACGAGATGGGGATATCTTTCATGAGTCTGCTTGGTTCGTTGTCCGGTATTTTGGCATGTTGTTTCATAACTTTAAAGCTCATATCACCGAGTGTCTACGTGGTCCTAACTAATCGCACCTAATGTATGTTTAGTAAGAAATAAATAAAAAAGCTATCAAAAGTTAGCTTGGATATCTCGAGGATGTGTAACGATAGTCGAGCGTCGATAAACGAACGCCTTATCGATCGCTACAGGGAACATATTGAGATTTCGTATTGTCATGTAGAAAATTGAATTATAGCCTATGGTTTTCCGAAAGACCGAAGAGCGAAGATCATATATTTCACACATCTCGGAATCCAGTTTGGCTCTGTAGAGTCTTTATTGGTGTTGGAAGGTTACAGTTCAACAAGACTAATGCTTGTATATCGTAGTTCGATACAACCTCAACCGTACAAAGTATAGACGATGATGCTATAGATGAGCTTGAAGATTATCTATCGGTTCCATGGTTATGGCTTCCATTATATCGAATCGATACAGATAAGCAGATAAGACAGCCGTTCTTATTTCCAATACCTGGGTATTCAAGGACGTGGATGTGTGTTCCGATCACCATGTCGAAGAAACATGAAACAAGACCATTTGTCCAAACATATTGGTCATCATGACCCAAATATACTGGAATCGCTATGAAGAAGTGAGAAAGATCTTACCAAAGCCTCTATTGTAGCAAACGTTAATACAGAATTGCCAATACATACCTAGGCAGTTACACGTTGGAGAAGATCGAGAATTGTTAAGCGATTTCTTCATCAATCAATCATGGCTTTGGTATTTCTATAATTAGCTCATTCCAGCCCCGTTTCAACTGTTCTCCACAACACATTTCCGGATAACCAATCAGAAGTTTATATCAATTCATAACTATTTCTACATTTGCGTTCGTTTGTGAGATCTTGAAACAACATACATACGGAGTACAGACCAGATATCTGATCATAGATATGGTGTGGAAAAGTGGGTAGATAGATTATTAAGAGATCTGGAAGCAAATGTTTGTGAATTCGGCAAGTATAAAGTTGTATACGGCATGGAGAAAATCATGATAAAGAAGGTCTTACTCTATTATCTCTCGCATTTATATTAAAGACACATTGAAAAACATTCTGAAAGTTTTCTGTTGAATAAATGGGAAAGGAATTTCAGAAATCAAGAGCCAATCGATCTGTTGGCCAACTATTGTATAATAAGGGCTTGTTTGATTGCAAAATCTATACTAAATCTACTGAAATAATCTACTCTTTGTATTACTATAAATTCTATAATAATAATAATTTGTTTTAAAAAGAGTGGATTATTAATCTATAGTTTTATAATTTGTATATCAAATTTGTTATAAAATTTATTGAAATGAAAGGAAGTGAAATATATATATATATATAGATTAAATAGAGTAGTTTGAATTTGTAATATATTATTATTATTTGAATAATTAAATAAATGAATGTAAAAGTGAATTTATTTAAATTTATATATACTTATAAATTCTAATTCAAAAATCTGTAGTTTTAATTTTTATCTATTATAACTTTAAACTTTATATATTAAAAGTTTATAAAAGTATGGATTATTTATCAAATTGAAAACAAAACTGATTTTTTCTAATTTTTGTTTTCAATTTATGTTTTTTTTATATAAATTTATTAAAAAATGTGAATTATTTAATATCATTTTAGAATAATTATTCCTTTTTTATTTCAAAATATATTAAAAAATGTGAATTATTTAATATCATTTTAGAATAATTATTCCTTTTTTATTTCAAAATATATTAAATTTATTAAAATACAAATTATTCAATGAAATCTACAATTTGTTATTCAAATATAAATTCAAAATCCGTTTTCAAAAAGCACAGAATATTTAGTGAATTCAATGTGGATTTGTATATCCAAACTAACCCTAACCTCTTGGATATGCCCCTTAACTCTTACGCAATGGTGTCAGTGAGAGGTAGTTGCATATCGTATGCTATGAAACGCCTCTGCTATTTGTGAAAGTTTAACCTTATATCTTGTTTATTGATTTTTGAATAGTATCCAAGATCATCGACTTGAAGGTAAGAGTTCCGTCCGAGGGAGATTGAGGGTCGTATTTTTTTTGGAGAATTGCAGTATCCCGATTCGAAACTCACAACATGAAGCCAACCGCAAAAGGAAGCAGAGATAAACAGTTGCATGAACGGGGAGGATGATCTTCGCCGCACGCAGGATTGGAAGTTTGCATCGTTGCATTCCATGGAAACCATTTTGTTCCTAAGGACATCTATTCTTCCTCGTGTGAGTAATGCCGTTGTGTTTTCTCAATCTAATATTAGCAGAAGATCATGTCGCTGCACTCTGGAAGCAATTAAATCCTTGAAAACGATTCTATCACACGAGGGGGAGGCGGGTGTAGGGCCACCCACCACTCATTTTGCAATAATCCCGAATCAACGACAAAGATCAAATGGTACCGAATGAGAATGAACAGACCTTACCTTGGGCAAACCGTCCTTCAAAGAAAATCTATTCCGCAGACAATATCTTAATCTCACCGACACGAAGAAAACAATCAACAAGAACCGCAAATCAGAACCAGACCCCACAAAATTCCACACCACACCACACCACAGACAGAAAAGCACATCTAAAATCTTCAATCGCCCCCGAAAACAACCCCAAAATCTCAATTCTGTTTATAGACACCAACAGTTAGTTGTTCGTTATCACGATCCAACATATAATCTAATTGCACAAACTTGGAAGTCATCATCTAAAGATCTCTGATTGGTGTTTCAAATACGGGGTACACAACCTATCTCAAGCGAGCTTACATGATTCATCCAAAGAACCGCCCTCTTGATTCTATTTTCATCATGATATAGTATTCGGGTATGTACAGCCGTGGGAACCAACTGTTTGAAACTGCATGTGGTATATCACGAAGAAAAAGGATGCGGAGAGGTGGGTTGGTGAGTAATTGTATTTGTGGTTTGGGTGGAATTGGATAATGTGAGGCTTTTGGTTTTTGGAAGATGATTTGTTGTTTTGAATGTTTGCAATAAGTCGACCACCCTACTTTCGGGCCTCCCCTGTTTTGGGCCACCCTTTTACACCAAAAATTACTTTTTGGCCTATCAATATCTCTATCAATATTGACTATAATTTAATAAAATTATATATATATATAATTCGAATTATTTTAGGCTTATATTAGAATTTTTAGAATTTCAGAATTTTTCTGGATCGATTTCTAGAACTTTAAAATATCGATTTTCAATTTACATACAAATCGCATACAAATTTAAAATTTTATAAAATCTATAATAAATTTTAAGGAAAAAATAGCTAAAAATAAATCATAAAAATTATTATAAATTTATAAGATATTCAATTTGAAAGATCTTGAGAAAAATAAAAAATTCCTTATAAATAAATATTTAAAAGGGTACCCTTAAAATTACAGGGATTATTTATACTACTTTTAACTCACTATATATTATATCCCTATATTTATTTATTTATTTGAATTCTTTTTTGAATTTCTATATAGATTCAGATTTGAATTTTTGAAAAAGATATACAATTTTCTTTTAATAATTATTATTAAAAAATTATTAAAGATTTTATAAAATTTGAAATTTATATGTAATTTATATGTAATTTATATGTAAATTGAAAATCGATATTTTGAAGCTCTAAAAGTCGATCTAAAAAAATCCTAAGAATCTAAAAATCTCAAAATAGATTGGAGATAATTCGAATTATATAAATACAAATTTTTATTAAATTATATTCAATATTAATAAAGATATTAATAAATCAAAAAAGTGATTTTTGGTGTAAAAGGGTGGCCCGAAAGTGGGATATTCGATTTATGGTTTATATAATAAATTATTCAATTATTTGTATATTATTAAGTGGTATAATATCATATAAGGCTTATATAAATTATATTCAATTTAATATTAATAATTAATTCGATATCTTTTATTTATATATACTAAATAGTATTATTTATATATATATTCTGAAAGAGTATAGAGTTGCAAATCAGAAATTTATATTTTGTATGGAAAAGGGTATTTTAATTAATTTCGAAGGTAATTACATTTACAAAATGTTTATATTGATTATATTTTGAATAAGGTTATATAATCTTCAAATATATAATTTAATAAATTAGATCTAATAATAAACTTTAATAATAATAATGATGATATCAACAAATATTAAATCAAAAAAATTAATATTATTAACAAAATAACTAATGATTTAATACCTAAAAATAATTTTATTTATATCTAGTTGGATAAACTAATTATTGATATCAATAATTGATTTAATATTATTAATAATTTTGCTGAAATTATAAACAAAAACGAATTCGATTAAAAAAAATTAAATATTAATATTTGAATTTAAGTATCATTATAATCAGTTTCAAAATTCTAAAAATAAAAATAAAAATAAAAATAGTAAATATTTTACACCATTTATTTTATAATAATATTATATTACAATATTTAATATATATATAATGATTATAAGCGATTCAAATAATAATTTAAAACCTTTTAATAAAGTTATAAGATTTTAAAATAAAAATTATTAGATTCAATTTATTAAAAAAAAAACAATTCTAATATTTATAAACAAAAGATTTTATATAAAAAGATTATCTACAAAAAAATAAAAAAAATAAAAAAATAATTAAATACAAAACTTATTGGATTATTCGAGGTTTTATATTACAAAATACAATGTACAAATATTTTGTTAGGATATATATATAATAGTAAACTGTTAGGATTTCAATTTCTAATACTATGCTTTTCAGGTCAGATTGTATATATAGTATAATTATAAAGCTTATAACTTCTATTATATGTATGTGATATAAATAAAAATAAACAAGGAAGAATTATATAATATTAAGCAAATAAAATAAAAATGAAATGAATTCTTATTTTGTATTAAATTGATTATTTTTTTAATTTAGATTAAATCAATTATATTATTATTTTTTGAAAAAAAATTATTTATTTCTTTATTTTATAAATTATTTAAAGTTTAATAACCTTTTTTTTAGAAAATCTATTTATAAATTTTTAAAAAAAATCTGTTTTTGATTTTTATAAAATATTATATTTAGATTATATTCTGAGTTTGATTTAAAAGAATATTATAAGTTTCCTTTTACAAATAGTTATATTTTTTTATATTAAATTTATTTTTATTTTTATTCAATATTTATTAAAACAAAGTTTTTTATAACATTAATATTTATATTTTGAAATATATAATGATATTATAAGTTTTTAAAGATTCTGTTTTTTTTATATTGAGATTTATAATAATATTATAAGATATTAATACATCTATAGATATTATATTATTGGAAATAATTCTAGATAATTTTGAACGATTGGAAAAATGGTTATAATATAAATAAATAAATATTAATTAATATTATTTATTATCTTAAAATTAGATTCTATCTTTTTTAAATAATTTAATTGAGAATATTATAAAATTACATTTTTATTTAAAACGATTTTTTATATTTTATTAATATAATAATATTGATTTATAATTTATAATTAATAAATATTGAAAAAAGTTTTTGTTTTTTTACAAATTAAAAATTATTATCATTATTCAAATTAAAAATATTATTTTTTAAATAATCTATATTAATAATATTTTCATTTTACTATTACTTTTTATATATTAATTTTTATAATATTAGTTTTTATTATTTCTTTTTATTATCCCTATCTCTTTATATTATTACTTTTCTAATAAATCTTTATTATAATTTTAAAACTAATTTAAATCATTATATATAGATCTAAAAGCAATTTGAATTTGAAATTAATATTGAAATTCAAACTAGTTAATAAGAAATAAATTTTTTTCGTTTTCAAAACTTAATCTCGAATTAAAATTGATATTCAATTTACTAAATAATATATTTTATTATTAATATCTTCTTTTCCAATAATATTATAAAGTTTATAATTATAATTAATATTTGAAATTTATAAAATATAATTTGAATCTTGAAAGAAATTATTTATTATTAATTCAAATCGATATTATATAAAAAAATAAAGCTTAAGATTATTATCATCAATATTATTTAAATGGATAATAGTAATAATATTATAATTAATTTATATAGTTTTATTATTAATAGGATTAATTGAATGATTAATATTATGTTATAAAAGATTCAAAATAATTGTTTGATTAATATTAAAATATATAAAAATTAAATTAATAAAATAGATAACTCTAAGAAATATATTAATTTTGAAATTTTATATCTAATTATATATAATCTATATTTAAACGATTTAAAAGATTAATTATAATTTATTAGAATCTTTTTTTATAAAAAAAGATATAAAGATTTATTAATATTGATTTTTCTATTTCAATTCTAAAGAATTAATAATATTAATGATATAGTTATTAGTTTAAGTAGACTCTAGAATTACTAATATAATAAATTACATAGTATTATAAGAAGAGTTGAATTATCTATCTCCTTTTTTTATTTACTACTCAAAGAGTAGTATATATAGGGATTTTGAATACCTATAGAGCTCTTATCAGACCCAAAGAAACCTGGTTTTTTATTATATTATATAAATATAATCTTCAACCCCAATTAATATTCTCTTAGAATCTTATATTTTTTTATATGTCTTTTATTTCTTTATAATATAAAATACAAATTATATATTTTTTTAATATAATTATTTATTATTTCTAGAAAAAGCTTATTATTTATTATATTATATTATAAAGTTATATATAAATATAATATTTACTTATTTATTTATATCCAATCTAGCTTTGTTTATTATATATATTATCTTTAATTTTTTTTGGGAATTTTATTGTTTTTTTATATAATTATTTTATTATATTCAATTTTTTAGTTTTATATAGTTATTTGTAATCTTTATTATTATAAAATTAATAAATATTTATAATATTGATAAATAATATTATAAATTCATTGATTTATAAATATTTTTAAAAATATGTAATAATTAATTTTCTTTTTTTTATATAAATATTTATTCATTTAACATCAATATCCTTTTTTGTTTTTTTCAATAATTATATTCTATAAAAAAAATTAAATCAATAGAATAATATAGTTTTTTTAATAACTTTTAATTATTTTAATTAATATTAATTTCTTATTTTATAAAAATCGAAAAAAGTTTCATTTTTTTCAATTTCTATTTTGTTTTATTTTATTTTATAATATATATCGAAATCTCTTTTTAATAATCTCTCTTTAATGTATAATATTAGAATATTTATAATCAATTTTAAATATTTTTTGTTTTATTAATCTTAGTAAGAGTTGAGGCCCCGGCTTATCGCACATTTAAGCGAGATTAGAGTAACCACCTAATTTCACACACCCTATTTTAAAAATTCAATTATTATTCTAAAATTCATTATTTTAAGCTCAAATTCAAAATAGATATTGAATATAATTACAAAGATAATAATTATAAATTTCATCAAAATTAGCATACTTCTTAACACTTTAAAACTATTCAAGTTAGGATTAATAAAAAATTCTAAAAATAGATTGCCTCAAATTTAGGTATATTATAATCCACTGTAAGAAGTATATATAAGTTCAATTCGATTAAAAAAACTCGGAAAGGTAAGGTTTATTAAAAATCTATAATGATTACTAAAAAGATTTATTGAATTATAAAAACAATTACTAAAGATTAAAGCAAAAGGAGGATGACTTTCGAATAAATGAAAAATGTGCTTGGTATTGAGACTTCGATATATATAATTCGAAAGGAATTATATTGATATAGGTATAGAAGATATATAATATATCCTAAACCCTTTATTTCAAGGATATAAGCAAAAAAGAGGTTAGATTTTACTTATAAACATTACTAATAGGGAATTAATAATATTACTGCTGCTAGACCAAAAGGAAGGGATTAAAGACTAATTATATAATTAAATGAAAATACTTTCGAATTAAGAAAAGTGAATAGGATATAGATTATTGAATGGATTAATAAAAAGAGGTATACTGATTATATTAAATCAATATATCGATTAGAAAAAGTATCGATAATAATATAGAGTATAATCGACTAAAACTATAAATCTCTATTGATCTTTTTGGAAAAGTTTAAAAGCGATAAAGGCATTATCTTTAAAGTATATATATAACAAGTCCTTAAACCTATTATATTCTCATTATTCGATAAACTAGAATCTGAATATATATTCATAAAGGACGGTTTTAAGATAAGAGTTCTAGCTTCTTCTCACCACATATATAACGCTTTTCCAGTTAAAATATAGGATTATTCAATTTTTCATACCCTAGTTTATTTCTTATTATAAGAGATAAAATTAGATTTCTTTTTAAAAAATATTATTTAATTAATCAAATTATAAAAAAAAATAGATAGAATATTTATATTTATTTTTTTAAATAGGATTTGAAAGGGTTAAAGTTAAAAGTTCTAAATTTTGATGAAAATTCGCTTATTTTGTATGAGGAAAATGTTATATGTTAGAATTTTTGAAAAAATTTGATTTCAATATTATATAATTATTTAACAAAAATAATAAAAAATATTTCGAATAATTTTTTATATTTTGATTTCAATTATTTATTATTTTTGATTTTTTAAAAAAGAAAATATAAAGATTTGATTGAAATATTCAATATATAATTTGTATATGAAAACCTCATTTTTGCAGGGATTTTGTTACATTTGTCACAGAGGTACAATAAGCAGGTGCCAGAACTCTTATATAAATAGGATTAGCCTTTGAAACTTTCGAGACCCATCTCAACAGAACAAGTTACGGTTAATTCGCATCTGAAACCACCGCAATTCTATCATGTTCCGTCCCAAAACGAGCTTAGGAGTAGATTTAAATGTCATTTTTTCCTCCGGATGTGCATGATCCAAAAGAAAGACTGGGCCCACAGTACATGGTGCTATCAAAGCTGTTTGTCGGTCCAATAAGGAGAAAGCCACTCCAGGTACCCGAGTGGGTAAGATCGAGACATTCTGTGGAACACAGGGAATTTCCATCGGTGGTTGTTAAGTGTTGTTTGATAGCTCCTTGGATAGTTTTGACTTCTGCAGTTGTATCACAGTTGCTACCAGTCGCATAATACACCCAAGAAACACCATCCACTGAATTGAAGTTAGAACACAGCTAATTTTCAAGTCCGAGGTCTTTTTCCACCAGATAATTGGGATTGCAGCTATTGGGATATTTCCACGACTCCAGTTTGTTGGGGAAAAAACAGATTTTATAACAGAAAATGGCTTACATGAACCATAAGACTTGCCGCAGCTACCTGCGTCTGAGAGAGACTTAATCGCGGCTCCGACGGTCTCAGAGAGAGTGACAACTATGCTGACGACGGTGAGGCATTGCTTTACGAAAATCAGTATCGTTTGAGGCACGAAAAGGTGAGCGTTCATAGCCCCGTGGACAGTTCTCAACTAAATCTGAATGACTTTGTAGAACGTCTTACGAAGATCGGAGTGTGCATTTCGGCCTGTTGGGTGACCTGAAAGCTATTGAAGGAAATATGAGGTTTTACTAACAGCAGTTATTCGCAGGATCTGCTCACAGACCTTGACGTTTGTGCGAGAAACGAGAGAAGTGTCAGAAGTTGTGTTGACAGGTGTCAAATCATATCTGATCCATCTTTCTGGCATTGGTTGCCCATTGATTGTTGAAGGACCGTCAATTGCAAGCGAGTAGACTGATTTCGTGCAACTCATTGCGAGGAGGACTGGTGTTGTGATACGCATGTTTAGCTGGATGTCGAGAAGAGAGCGAGAATATAATTGCGCTAACGATGATGTTCTAATGGCAATAGTAATGTAGTGAAGAGTGCTGTGATGAAATGACATTATCGTGGACGATCTACTGGTATTTGTACAAAATAACAGCCAAGCTTTCAGATGAGTAGACTGTTGGCTCTTCCTCGGTCCTTGTGTGCTGGGTATTCTTACTGCGAAAAAAAGGATTTTTTGATCCATACAATTCATTTCGATACCGACAGTTTGGTAACCAATGTTTGTATCAAGAAGCACCTTTTTATCAATAATAAATATGTCACCGAAGTTAAGGTGGGAATCAAGTGGAACTCAATACTAGAGAATGCATCTGCTAAATTGCGGAATACTACAATCATACTACCTCATTTACAGCATTCCTTATCATAATTCCGCTTATACTGCTTGGATATTCAAGTATGATATTCGAGAATTTGTTTTTGTCAATACTGTTATGAGTCCATTCCAGTCTGTATACAGGTTACTCGAGCTGTGTCTCTGGCTAGAGTGAAGCCACTGATGCTAATTTCTTCTTTTTGGATTTTTAAATTCGAGTTCTTGGGAGTTTCGGATTGTATTTGCATTATATGTACAAATACCTAGCCAGGGAGAAAACTTGTCCGTTGAAATTTGAGTTCCGCTTCCAAAACTCTGCTCCTCAATGAACCACTTAACCACTGTCTACGGATGATTCTTTCGAGTGCCCCACATCCAACCTTTGATGAGGTGAGCCTCTTCTTGCATGGGCATTTAGATAAACTTCCGCCTATATAGACGTGCCCTCCACTCCTTCGCACGAGCCAACACCGATATTTTTACAGAGCACAACCTTTACCGGACTGTCGGGACATCGATCATGTGATCAAAGAGGGTACTGTATTAACTAGCGCCACACTAGCTCTTCCCTATATTAAATACTAGCTTCCTATCCCCTAGACTGCCGGCTAGCGGCGCCGTATGTGGTCCGTGCACTGGGCAAAAACATCAATAACATCAATAATAATATTAATAATAAGGAAATCAACAAATATATTATATATAATAATTCTATTAATATAATCTCAAATGATATAGAATTTGATTTTATTAATAAAAGAATATCATATTTAGATATTGTTTTTGTTTTGAAAACAAAAATTTATTTTGAATTTATAAAATATATTGATTTCGATTAAAAACTTATTATATTAGTTAATTCTCAATATTATAATATATTCATTCTATTTTATTTTTATTTTTTTATTAAAATAATAAAATTGATTATAAAATAAACGAATTCATATATATGAATATCGAAAAACAAAGAATTATTGAATTCACAAGTATTTTTATAATATTCAATTATAACAAATAAGATTTATCTATATATAGGTATATATATATATATATTATTATATATCGAATTTAAATTTAAAAGTTATTAGAAATATAAAAAAAATAAAGATAGAGATTATTTTATATATTTTATATCGAAAAATAGATTCCTAGAGATTTATATAAAATATTGTATATTATCCCCTAAAACAAGTAATATTTTCGAAAGAATAAGATATTAATCTAAATATATAAGGATATTAAGAATACAACATTCATTTATACAATAATAATAAATGTTTCAATAGTTATCATAGAATATAGTCCAAATATCATAAGAATTCTTAAGATCCTAATGATTTGATTAGTCCATTAGATCCCTGCTAAGCGACGGCGCCGCTAGTTGACAGTCTAGGGGATAGATAATAATGATCAAGAACGAATACAACTATATAGAACTAATAAGTACTTACACTTATATCAACCAAGTTGAGACTAACACGGACACCAAAGCAAACATTTCAGCAAACACAAATTATATGACAAAAAGAAGAGGGTAATAAGTCTGTTAGATTCCGGTTTATCCTGAGAGCTATCCCCTAGACCGCCGGCTAGCGGCGCCGTATGTGGCCCGTGCACTGAGTAAGAACATCAATAAGATTATAATTAATATTATATATAAAAACTTCAATATTATATATAAAGATTCTGATTTCTTGGAAAAGTAATATTAAGTATATTAATTTTATGTTTATATTCTTCTTTTTTTGAAAATAATAATTAAATGATTTTATAAATATTATTATATTTTGATTTAAATCCCCTTGAGAAATAAAAGATATCTATAAGTAATTTCTATATAATCTATACTTAAAAATATATATTAAATCAAGAATTCAATATTTATTAAAAAGGAAAAGACTGAAAGAATACAATATAAAGAATTTAAAGATATATATATATTTTTTCTTCAAAATAATAAGTGTTGAGTTATTATAATACTAAAACGGATTAGAATAGTGAGAATTCCTAAGATTCTAATGTTTTGATTGGTCAATAAGTGCATATTAAGCGACGGCGCCGCTAGTTGGCGGTCTAGGGGATAATATAAGAGGGATGATTTCCGACAAGAGCTATAGTTCCCTATTTATATGTGAACATTGCAGCAGTGTTATAATACCCGGACCAATTTACCAACAAGGACTAACCCTAAATAACTTTTCAATCAGATTCTCCCTATAAGCTTAGTGATGGTGCGACAAAGAATTCAATTTCGGTTTGTCACGTGCTAGTTGAGACACATGTAATATTGCTATGGGGTTTTCACCGTTTCTTATTCACTTTATTTCCAATCAGAAGAAAATGGAAGCTCTGTAAAAAAGCTTCGGCGTCGTAAGAACGAGAGCATAGAAAAGCTAAGTGCGAGTTCTTGTTGATGAGTTTTCACAATAGATGCCGGAAGACAAGTTTTACAAGTGAGGAACGAGTTTTATTGATCTGAAAGTATGATACAACTATAAATCTCTTTTATACCCCACCTAGGTAACTAATGAGTCATGCAACGCCTTTTAACTACACCTTCTATACCCACTCACATGTGGGTGCAGGCGGCCCGGACCGAATTGTTGGCTGAGCTTTAGATCTCACTGAACAACTCAGGCCACCACTCCATAGAAAGACAGGGGCCTGATCGAATCTCTCCAAAATTACATAAAAATGAAAGCTTCTTCACTTCAATACTGCATTGTATCACTAATTATGAAGCGAGTGTAGGGAATCTGGATAAACATCAACATGCAATATGTCAAAGGACTCTCTCTATCTGAATCTCAATCAGAGTAGCAATCAATTGACTTAAGATATAAGTTTGAAACATGACTGTCTCTTGTGACTGTCTTTCTCGATGCTTTGAACAAAGTGCTTCGCCTAATTACGCCGATAAGGCGAGCCTGAATGGAACTAATTAGCGGGTCCAGGCTTAATTGGATCCAGTCGGATGCATACCGTGTTCACTCGAGAGACTAAATTGTTATCCGTTACATCAACCGATTCAATTAATTTAGACAGATCTTAACTTAAGCTGGGAAGCTTAAACCCCACAAAGCTTAGCTTAACTTGGCTTATACGTCAGATGCTCTCGTGTCCCGTAATTTATCTACGTGCTGTAAGTACCATTGAGTAGATTTCTTTGAAATTAGGAAGTTCGTAACGCCATTTTTTGCCCCATTGTTGAAAAGTTTTCCCCAACAGTTGGTGACTTTGGTCCCAAGCGGAGCAATTCTCGTACAGATTTTGCCGATGATAGCCCATCTGTCTAGCTTGTCATTCAAGCAGACCTGAGCTATATATATATTACATCTCTACAAGTATCATTATTTACTCAATCAAATAAAGCACTACATCCAATATTTTGTCAAGATGCCGTGAGTTCTCACTCATCCCCGATCAGTTTGAGAATTGAATACCCAAACATATATTGAACCTAATTGATTACAGAGAATTCCAATTGCCACCTCTATTCATTAAAATTGAGCAGTCCCTGCCATATATCACTTCGCCTCTCCTTTTATTCTCACTTGTGTTACCGATATTCATCAATATCGACAAATCAAATGCAGATAGCATACGTTTGTGCCAGATATCCTTTAGCGCATACTTTTGCTATTATTTCTATAGACTGTAAGCTTTTCGCTTTCCAGTTGTAAAAATTGATTACTTAACAATATTTTGATAATTAGACCAGATACGCCACACCGTTGTTCGTCATTAGAAGCGCTAGTGGAGAAAGCAAACTGAGGAGATATGAAGAACTAGCCTGGGCAATAGGTCTAGAAAGCATATAGATGTGGAGTGATATGGGAGAAGGAACTTCAATTTTAAACCTGCAAAGGAGTTACTAGTTGTTCTGTCAAATTTGTTCCCCTCTTACTCCTATTTGTATACACCTTATGAGAGAAACGCAAATATTATATGAATACTATAAACTGTGCCGCTTCGTTCGATTATATTCTTACAGCCTATAACTATGATGAAGAACAAATATAGAGGGAAGGTTAGCATAGGGTTGAAAACTTAGGGTTAAAAAAATTATTATAGTGGAATCAGGGTTAGGATTAGAAAGCCTTAACACTCTTTTTTTTGCTTAAAATACCGAATATAAAATGAATCGAGTATAATGTTACAACGGATTAGTAACAGGTCAATAAAAATCACGGGACAAGTGTTATGTAATAAAACCGATTTATCGAAATCAGCTTTGCGGCTATCGACTTGTCGATTCGTAAAGTACGAAGGTCTATATAAGGGAATAATGAGTTTTATTACAATGTAAAGCTTTATACTCAAGAATAATCATTAATTTCATTACTATAGTTATAAGAATTACAACCAATTTTAATCTTATCGAATCCCTATTTGAAATCTAGTTTAAACTATCTCAAGAGATCTCTAGTTATTTCCATATGATCTAGAAGCAGCTCCTATAATATAGAATAACATTTCTTAACCTCATCAAGAATAAATATCTTATAATTCAGGTTTGTGAAATAATTATATTCTTCAAAATCTTCAAAATTATGAAAACTATATATTTCACATCTCTAGTCTACGAAATGTAACGATTCGGTCCCTTTCAGGTTCCCTTCTTAGTCACCTAGCTTCTAGGACCTTAGCCTAGTACGTGACTCATTGATGTATATAGTCCGGAAGCTCTTATAGTTCTCTTTATATTCTTTTCTTTCTTCTTTAGTTTTAGATTCTAAGGTAGAATTGAATCCTTTTATGATAGTCCTTTATATTATTATCTTTTTTGAATTTATTGTTTTAATATATTCTAAATACTTTTTATTGGATTTCGATTAGATAAATTAGAGGGGTTGTTATAGGTCGAAAGCGTATAAGGAGTAAATAGATATATAAGAAAGCAGGCTCGGGTGAGCGACTAAAGGATTATATAAGCAGTGTAACACGTGATTTTGATTGAAAAATTATATGAGATTTTCTTTCTTATTTTGCAATTTGAGGGATTAGATCTCTTTTTATGCTTATTCGCTTAGAATTAGCTTTCTTTATTTAAAATCCCTTTTCTAATCCGGTTATTCTTTAAATAAAGAATCTCTTCTTTCTTTTATTCTTTCGAAATGACGATTGAGTGATTAATTATTATCTTATCGATTTTATCTAATCGATTTATATAGTTTTCAATCTTTTATTTATTAAATTATTATTCGAATTTATTACAATGAAATTACTTTATTCTTATTTAAATATATATATATAAGTAAACTAAAAGATATCAATATTATATTATATTTTTATTTATATTTATGAAAACAATATTATAAATAATAGTTCTTCTTAATATGTATTATCTTTTTACTTTTATATATATATGAATAAAATAATAAATAAAACAATATTATATAATATTATATAACTTTGTAAAATTTTCGCAAAGTTATATTTATATGTTATATATTATAGCAACTGCCTCTAGGTCATGTGAAAATAATTAGAAATCTTTCGAAATGATTTAAACTAGATTTCAAATAGGAATTCAATAAGATTATAATTAATTATAATTTTTATAATTATAATAATGAAATTAATAATTGATTTTAAATATAAAGTTTTATATATAAAGAAACACATTCTTTTATATAAATCTTTATATTTTATTCGAATTAATAAATCAATTCAATTAATCGAATTAATAAGTCGAATCGACTTTTCTTTATATAATATTTATTTTATAAGTTTTAATATTGTCAAGGTACGGGTAAAGACTTATATTGTATTATAAGGGTTCTAAGTGCTATGAAAAGTTGAGGCCCTATTATAGGAAATAAAGTATACTAAGGGTACGCTAAGGGTTTATATTTGAGATACAAAGGTAATATAATTAATACTATAATAATATCCTCCTTTTAAGATTTGCTTATCCCAAATAAGTTAAAGCATAAAATAACTTTGCTATTTTTTAACAAAGTTATAAGAAATCGGTTCAATATTGATTAAATAAAAACTTAAAATCCTTTGAAATAATATTAAAATAATCTAGTTTCTATTATAGGGTTAAAACAAATTGTTTTTAAAATAATAATCAATTGATGGATTTTCTTCGATTTATTTGATTTTTATTTAAGAATTATTATTGATATAATAATACCTGAGATAATAGGCTTTTTGAATCCAATCTATATAAATGGGTTTGATTTATTTAGGTATATTAGATAAAATGTAATAATCATTTTCTTTTGACCTTAAAGGTTTTTAGTTAATTGCTATAATAATAAATAATATTTTTATTTAATATAATAATAGAAATTATATTTATTATAATAATCAAGAATCTCCTCGAATTCCCATCACTTGATTTTCTTATATATTTTATTATTTTTTTTAAAAACTCGATTTTGATTTTTATATAATTTAATAATATTAATAATATTTTAGTCTAATAATCCTAATGAGTGGTGAAGTGATTGAAACAATAAATTATAAAATATTAAAAAAATCTTGAAATTAACTAGAAGTTATAATAAATAAATCTGTTTATAGATTTTGAGGATTTTGTAAAGATTATTCTATTTGTTATTATTCTTTTTTATTAAACAATTGGTTTTTATATTTTTTATATTAATCTATATCTTATTATTTTTTTTGTAAAAGGAAATATTGGTTTGAGTTTTATTAATATAATCTTTATATTTTTGAATCGATTGGATTGCAAATACTTTAAACTTAATTAGAATAAAATCAAATCTATTTGTAATCTTATTAGCTTTAAGGAATTCTTATTTCCTTTGATATAATAAATTCAATAAAACTAATATAAATAATTCAATTCCAAAATATAAATAGTAATTATAATTAATAAAGAATAGGGATATACCAATAATTTCTGATATAATATTATTCAATGCGAATTTTATAAATAGAAGCTAATTAAACCAATTGTTTTGATAGAAGTTTATAAAAACACGAAAATATTACTCTACTATAACATTAATCCTTTTCGTTTAATCATCAAATTCAAAATAAAACGAAAAAGATTGTTTCAAAATGATTAATAAACATTTGGATAGGTATTTCCAGAATTCAGAAACAAATTGAAAGCCCCTATCAAATACAATATTATTGAAAACACTATACAAATAATATATCTTTTCAATAAATCAATCTACAAATTTCTTTATAGATAATTCTATTACTAATATAAAATATTGTATTTTGGTTAAACAATAAATAATTATAATAATATACTGATATTTCTTTTTGTAGTATTCATTAATTAATAATAATATGATATAATTGATAAAAATATCTGATCAGGGATAGAATGATATTAATAAGAATTCAAGGAATTTAAATACAACAAAGCGAAAGGTTTTGATACGAAAATAGAATTAGCAAGTTTATACAAATATTTTAATCTTTTTAGATATATTAAATTATTAATATATACAAAAAATAAGATTAATAGTTTTGATATAATCTGAATATTTAATTAGTTTGATTGAATATATGTAATATATAATCTATATATAAAATTTGGTAAAAAGAAGAATAAAAAGATAATTACAATAAAAGATCTTATTATTGATTAATCTACAATTTTGTAAAACTATTCAAAAATTCTTTTGAATATTTAATAGCTAATAATAAATAAAAAGATTTCGAAATATTATATATATAATTATAATTAATTTGAACAATTTATATACTTTATTAATAAGATTATTAATCGATTTATCAATATCAAGAATGATTATACCCATTAGAATTATAATTAGATCTAAATCATTACTTGTTTATTGAATGATATCCTTGAATACAATAATATCGAATACTCATTTTGGGAGGATTATTTATAAATGGTTTTTGATTCGATTATTGTTAGGATTAGCATATACTGGATAATCTTTAGTTTTGCAACTCAAAATATCAAAATGAACAACCTTATAATTAAATCGATATATAATATAGAAGTTGAATTCTAATAAGAATTTAATCTATCTAGTTTATTATTGATTTAATATTTTTATCAATATAAAGTATTCAAGGTTTTTATAATTAATAATGATTTCAAATAATTTCTAAATATTATATAATTCCAGCCTTTATTTTTTTAATAATTTTATAATCACTAAGAGTTTTTTATTATAGATTTTGTAATTATATTCAATAATATTATATTTTGATAAAAAATATATTATTAGATACAAATCTTTCTTATTATTATATTATAAAAGGATATTACCTATAATCTAATCGAAAATATTGGTTTTAATTATTATACAACAATGATAATCAAATATAATAAGGATTAGAGTAAAGGAGAAAGTATTCTTTAATATTATAAAAATATCTTTTTATTCAAAATTCTAACTCTATATTCTTTTTTTTTTTAAAAAGTGATTAAAAGGGTTTTACAATCTTGAAAAAATTGTAAATAAAATATTGATAAAAATTAACAAATTTGAGGAAATACTAAAGGTTTTTGAATTTAATTAATGATTTCTAATTGAATATAGTATTGATTTTCTTTGAGTTTATTTTTATATCTTTTAGGGTAATAATTAAATTGAGGTATTTAATTCTTTTTATTTCGAATTTGTATTTGTTGATATCGATTTGTAATCCGATATCGATTAGTTGTTAAATAACCTTGTGGATATGTTTTCTATGATTTATAATATTCTTGGAGTAAATCAAAATATCATCTAAATATATTGTATAAGTTTTATCCAGAAAGTTGAAGAGAATATAGTTGATATAATTCTGGAATAAGGCTAATGCATTGTAGAGTTTGAAGAGTATTACTAATGATTCGAATAGATTGAAACGAATAGTGAAAGTGGTTTTTCACTTGTAGTCCTTTGCAATTTGTAACTTATTGAAAGTAGCGATGATATTAAGCTTGATATAGATTTTAATGTAATATAAAGTATTGAGGGTTTTTTTAATCAATAATAAAGGGTATTGGTTTTTAATAATAATATTGTTTAGATTTTGATAATCTTGATAAATCCGAATATCTTCTCCTAATTTAATGATTAGAAAGAATGAAATAACCAATTGAAAATAAGATTTCCAAATGAATTCTTTATTTAGATTATTATCAAATCATTTATAAACAATTTGAAGCTTAATTAAGGATATTGGATGGCTTTTGTTATATAATAATTTTTTGTTTAATATAATCTCGATTTTGTAATTCTATAAATATTATAATAAAAATTTATTAATAAAAAAGGATAGGAATCCTAAGTATAGGTTACAAAACCAGGGAGGTAGCTTATTTTAAATCTTTAATGTAAAAAAAATAAATTGATTTGTTTTTTCTATAAACTTATTAATATTATTATTTACTAAACCTTAATATAATTGAATAGGATTCTTAATTATTATATAATATAGATTATAGATTTTATTTAATTTATTTCAAAATATTTTTATAATATAAATGTTATTGTTTTTATAGAATTATATAAAATTATTAGTTGTAAAAAACTTTATGTTTTGTATTTTGGGATAAATACTTTGTATAATATCGAATAGTTTGTTTGAGGGATTTGATAGTGATGATAATAATAAAAATAAGGTATTCTGGTTTTATAATAGTTTTTTATATTTTCTAGAATTAATAATAAATCGAGTTGGGACTGATTTTAAGAATAAATGATTAAGGATTATTTTAATTTGGGTATTTGTTTTATTATTGATATAATAAATATAATAGGGGTTTTTGTTTTTGTTGTTTTCGAGATTGATAATATTAGGGTTTCTTTAGATATTCAGAATCTCAATAGGTTTGAGAATTGTTGATTGATTTCGAAATAATAAGGATTTAATTTCGAAGCTTTTGTTAATAATGTTTTTTATAAAAGCTGATTTTGAAACAAGCTTTTATAGGGGTAATTTGGGATTGATTATAATTTTGTTATTTTTTGATAAAATTATTTTATAGTTATTAGATATATTAGAGATAATAGTTATTATAGTATTAATAAAATAATAATATTTCGAATAATATATAAATATAAATTTGAATATTATTATTAATTAATTAATAATAAAGTTATAATATTAAAGCTAAAGAAAACTAAGGATTAATAGATTTATAGTTGATAGAATAATAATATAAAACAAATTGATTTTTCAATAATTATTGATTTATATATTTAGGAATATATATTAAGAGAGGATATTAAAGAGCTTTTTATTAGTTAGGAATAGATAATGGATATAGAGGAGGGGTTGTATAGATATTTAGAGTTTAAAAATGATTTCTTTATTAATAAAATTATAGTTTATAGTTTTATTATTTATAAAACTAATAAGCAAAATAATTATATTAAATATAAAAAAGATTTTTGTTAAGATTTTAAAAAACTTATTATTTATTATTTTAAGATACAAAAAATCTCTAGATATAATTGATCTTTTAATTTATAAAGGTAAATTTCTTATAGAAAATTTCAATTTACAATTATAAATTAAGATTAATCTTTTGATATATTAAACTAAGAAATAAAGCTTCTATTTTCTTTTGAATAAACAAATCCCTTAATATATTCTTTCAAATCAAATTTTTAAGTAAAACTAAAAAGAATCAATAAAATATAATGTAATGGTATAGCTAGGAAATAATTAATAGATGGGAAACGATTGATAGGTGGGAATAGACTTTAATATAAAGAATTGATAATATTATGATAAAATCTAAAGTTCTAATATTAATTAGCTGTAAGAAAGCAATTGATATAAAAATTATATTCTATATTAATATTGATATTATACTTTATATTATTAATTCATTTCTTATTGCAATTGTTTTTAATATAATCTAGTTTCTTATAATAAAGATAAAGGCCAAAATCAAAATATTGTTTTCGAATATAGTAGGGTAGAGAACATTAATTTTATTAAGCAGCGTTTAGTTGTATAGAATTATTAAATAACTCTAATGTAGGGGGGATTGTAGTTAAAACTAGTTTTCTATTGTAGTATCTCAATTGATTACGGTTGAAATTAATATTCTAGCTTTTTCGTTGATTATCAAGGTGAGTTTTCTCTTTTAGATTATTATAGATATTTTACTACTAAATTGTTTATATATTAATATTAATAGTAAAAGGTTTATTAAAACAATTAATTGAAGTATTAATCAACTTTTATAAAATCTTAAACTTGAGGTTAGTGATTTGTTATTCAATGGTTTTTCTATATTTAATAATAAATTGCTTGAATTTAATAATGAAATTATTAAATAGAGTCTTTCTTATCTTATATTTATTATAATCTATAAAAACTTTTTATAAAAAATTAAGGGTTTAATATTGTTTATTCAACTCGTTTTAAATATTTGTTATAATATATCATTTAAAGGATTAGAGATTGAAGTTATATAGATTATTTATAATTATATCGAAATATATTTGATTGTTTGTATAAGTTGAATCAAAAAGTAAATTGGCAAGGAATATAATCCATTAGAATTCTGATTCATTTTTGTAATCTGTAATTAAATAATAATTGATTGTACTATGGAATACTATATACTAATTCTAATATTTTATAATATTTTGTTTATTACTATTGAACTTCTTAGAGAAAATGAGGTATTTTTAGTAAAACAGAGCTTTTGGATTATTATAAACAATAATCTTTAATATTTCAATTGTATTTTGTAATTTGGTAATCTATAATTGAATTTTATTAGCTTGGGTATATACTATAGCAATTTGTTTTTATAATAAAATTATAATCATTTCAATTGAAATAAATATAATTTGAATAGTTGTAAAATATATAATATTTGAATTATAGAATAGATTTATGAATAAGAAAATATTAGTTTCGATAGAATTAATGGTATAATTTAAAAAAAGGAATTGTGGGGGCAGACTAAATATAACTATTTGATTGATTATTTTTAAAATATTTTTGTAGCTATAAAACGTTTTTGTAGAGTTTTCAATGGTGAGTTAATATAGATATGTTTTAATACAATTGAATAACTTTGCTAAAAAATAACAAAGTTATTTATAATAAATCAATAATAGATTCAATTAATACAATTGGATTGTAATTTCGATGGAATCAAGGTAGTCGAGGTAATCAAAGTATAACTTGAATAAATATTTTTAAAATAAAGTTATAATAATTTCTAAATAGATAATATAAATTGTCAAGATATGGGTAAAGACTTATATTGTATTATAAGGGTTTTAAATGCTATAAAAGGTTGAGGCCCTATTATAGGAAGTAGGGCATACTAAGGGCATGCTAAGGGTTTGTGCCTGAGGCACGAAGGCAACGTAGTTGGCGCCGTGATAAATATTTTAGTTTATCTTTTGTTTTAAAACTAATCTTTTAGAATATTATTAATATAATTTCACAAAAAGTTTGTAAAGTTATATTTAATATTCTTTAGAATTTAATATTCTAGGAATTATATCTTATATTTCTAGAATATCCTATAAGTAATATTATATATATATATCTGAAACTCTTTATAGATATTTAATATCCCTTATCATAATTGAATTATTAAGATCTTTAATATTATTATAGTTTATATATTAGTAATTCTATAATTTATTATTAATCTATTATAATATTATTCTCTTTTTAGTTTAACGTTTATTTCAAATGTTTATATTATTATTTCTTTTCTTTTATTTATTTGAATAATTATGATACTTTCTTTTATTTATTTGAATAATTATGATACTTTCTTTTTCATTATACTTTTTATACAAATGTTCTTTATTTATAATCCTACTTTTTTATTTAATTATATTATCTATTCTAATAGCAAATATAAATTTTATATTTTGTATATTCAAATTAATTATAATTATTTAATAAACAAGAATTTATTAAAATATTATACTATATATATTTATTTCAAAAAAGGTCATTGTTATTTTAAACTTATAATACTCTTTTAATATAGTATTCTAAAACAATAATAAAAGCAATTTCGTTTAAAAAAGGAAAAGATTTTTATTGAATTGTAAATTCTATATATTAATTCTCAAAAATTAACGATTTACATTTTTTAATTATATCGCTAATAAGAATTTCTTTACAAATATAAAAAAAATGATTTATTATAATCTTTATATACTAAAGGAATTTGATTTAACTAAAAAGAATGAAAAATAAAAAATAAAAAAATAAAAAGAAGTATATAGAAAAAATAATAATAAACATTATTACTATATTTACTTCTAGTAATTCTTTTTCTTTTAATTTCTTCAATCTCTTTTTGTCTTTATTATTTAAAATGAAATTTGAAAATTTATTAACAAATATAAATACTTTAAATGAAATATTTATAACTTTTTAGAATAAGTGAAATCTTTTTTGAATTCCTATATATTTTCTAAATATAAATAATTGTCAGGGTACGGGTAAAGACTTATATTGTACCATAAGGGTTCTAAGTGCTATGAAAGGTTGAGGCCCTATTATAGGAAGTAGGGCACGCTAAGGGCACGCTAAGGGCTCGTGCCTAAGGCACGAAGGCAACGTAGTTGGCGCCGTGACAATAATCTAATTATTTGATTAAATGTTTAATCTTGTTTCCAATATATTTACAATCTAATATTGTTTCGATATTATATATAATATTTGAATTAATTGATTCAATTTCTGTAAATAATATTTTTAATATTTTTAATAATATTAATTCAAATAGAAATATATAGAATACTAAATAGATATATGTTATTATATTTAATAATTTCAATTAATAATTAATCATTTCCATTACCTTATTAATTTTAAATAATTCTAATTTTCTATAATTGAGTTTATTATTTGATCTTTTGATTTCGATATTTCGTTATAATGAATAAACTTTATTCCTTTTTTAAATATAGATTCTATAACGTAACATATATAGAACTCGGACAGGTACCTTTATATTACATTTTATATATAAAGGTATTTAAAGCGACTTTTTATATCTCTAAAAAATACTAAAGATATAGCTTAGATATTTTAAAATATAATATATTCAATATAATCATCTAGTATAACAGAATGTTATAGAGATATAAAAATATTAAGTAAAGATATTAAAGTTTCTTTTAAATTTTCGGTTTTGTCTAATAAAAATTATAATGGGAATTTTTAGAATCGTATTAATTCAAGAATAATATTATCAAAAAGTGTTTTGTAACTTTAATACTATATTGAATTCGTAAGAAGCAAGTCAAGTTTTTTTGTACTCATGTATTATGTAATCATATATCTCTATAACTATAGCAAATTTGTTAATTGATACACATAAGGTTCCCTCTGATTGGTTATAAGTAATGTGCGAAATTTTCTATTGGTTGGAGCTTAGTTTTTCCGGCTAGATAGAGGGGGAAATCTTATAGAAATACTTTAATTCAATACACAACCTTAAAGAAATTGATAAGATAAAATAAAAAGATATGTTTTATTTAATTAGAATTCAAGGAATCGATTGATATAATTTTTTCTGAATTATCTCAAAAATTAAAATTTATATTAATTATTGAAGTATTAGAATAATAAAAGATTGAATATTAAAAGCGATTTATTATTTGAATATATTGAAATGTTTTAATAATGAATATAAATTCTAATTTTTGAGATAACTCAAAAATAATTATATCAATCGATTCCTTAAATTCTAATTAATAAAAATGTCCTTTTTCTTTTTATTTTATTAATTCTTTTAAGATTATATATTGAATTTAATAGTTTCTTATATAAGTTAAGAATTGATTAATAATCAAATCTAATTTTTAAAATATTAATAAAAAATATTTCGAAAATTGGAATTTATTAAAATAGAATTAAATATAAAATTTCATTTTTGAAATAATTTAAAAAAGATTATATAAATTAATTCTTTAAATTCTAATTAATAATAAAATATTATTTTATTTTATTTTATTTTATTAAATTCTTTAAGATTGTATATTGAATTGAATAATTTCTTATATAAATTGAGGATATAAATTGAATGAAAAAGAAAAAAAGTAGTAATCATATTGTAAAAGAGTAGAAGGTGGTAGGGTCATAGAGTAGTCCTTCTCATATACTATAGGAAAGTTATCATAGTGTGTCGCTTCAAATAGAGAGAAGGAGGGGGAGGTTTTATATAGTGTTTTACAAGACGTATTAGAAGTTTGATGAATGGAAACTGACTGCTCTTTCTAAGCTATAAGGAAAAGGGCTATAAATACTAGCTACAAAGGTGGACTATGTAATCAGCACAAAGATTCGCTCACAATATATAAAAGACTAAAGGTTTTCAAATAATATATTTTTTATATTACTAGCTTCAAAACTAAGGTTTTTATAAAGGATTGAAGTTAAAATAATATAAATATAACTAGAGCTTATATAATCAATTAACAGAGGTTTATATTGAATGTAGTTGATCTAATATTAATAAAAATTATTTTAATATTATAGCTTTTGTAGTTCAGTGGTATAATTAATGATCTAATGTAAAGTGACCCACTAAAATCTAAATAAAATTAAAAAATCTAAATAAAAAAAGATAAACCGACTTCGCCTACAAGCTTTCAATAAAGTTTCTTTTTTAGATTTTTATAATTATATAATATTTTCTCAAAAAGCAAGGGGTTTGAAGGCTCGCAGGCTTTTGATATTATTAGAGGATAATTACAATTCCTTATATAAATAGATTATTATTATTTATAATTAAATCTCGAGTGTAACGAGGATTGGGGGTTTGGGGGTTAGCCCCTATAAAAATTAAAGAAATAAGAGAAAAAGCTTCTATGAATCCACGGTCTGAAAAATTCTTTTTCCCCGACGGCTAGTTTCATTAGATATTAAACCTAATTATCAAAAAAACTAAATTATCTTTAATATTCATAAAGATATAAAAAGTTGCTATAAGTACCTTTATATATAAAATTTGGTGTAAAGGTAATCTTACCTGTCCGAGTTCCCTATATATCCGAGTTCCTTATACTTTATATTACTACATTTTGTATTATAGTATACGAGCTTTTTTCGGCCCTTCGGGGCTAAAAATATCAACGGGCTCGCTAACACTCTCCGTAGTTATTTTTCACGCCCCTCAGGACCTATAATTATATCTGTATTGTATAGCTTTTAGAATTCTAAAAATAAATAAGATTAATATTTTTATATTTTCAATTAAAATATGAATTTTGAAGCTATTCAGAGATTATAAGCTTTTGAGGTGGTGGTCTGTGCACCATTCTAGGTAGGGCATATTCATAATAATAATAATAATCATAATAATAATAATAATCATAATAATAATGATAATAATAATAATGATAATAATAATGATAATAATTTTTATTAAATTTTTTTATTAACCTCTAGCTTTTAGCTTATATAAAAGTATTAAAGGTATAATCAAACTTTAAAACTTTAAAACCTTAAAACCTTATAAATCTTCTAATTCTTTTTCTAATTCTTTTTCTAATTCTTTCTCTAATTCTTTTTCTAATTCTTTTTCTAATTCTTTTCTAATTCCTTTTCTAATTCCTTATCTTTTTTATTATAAATCTAAACTTTTTACTATAAAATCAATTAAATAATTAATATATTAACAATGTGACAATAACTCTTTTTCTTAATATAAAAATAGTATTATTCAAAAACTATTAATTCAAAAAATATAAATATATCAATTAATTATATTTTATATATTATTTATAATTAATATATTTATTAATCTATTTTCTAATCTTTGATATTTATTATATAATTTTCTTTTTTCAATTAATTAATTTCTAATTATAAATTATATTTTAAATTCTATATATTAGAGATTATTTATTATTATATTATTATATTATTATATTTATTATATTTATTATTTATTATATTATTATATTTATTATATTTATTATATTTATTATATTTATTATATTTATTATATTTATTATATTTATTATATTTATTATATTTATTATATTTATTATATTATTATATTTATTATATTTATTATATTTATTATATTTATTATATTTATTATATTTATTATATTTATTATATTTATTATATTTATTATATTTATTATATTTATTATATTTATTATATTTATTATGTTTATTATCGATATATTAATTGAATATTAAAGTTTTGAAGCAATATATTTTGAAGTAATAGATTTTGAAGTAATATATTATATAATCACTCAAGCCAATTAGAATTATATACAACAATAACTTTTGATAATATTATAGCTTTTTAATGATTTCATTATTATATCTACAATTACTGATTATAAAATTATAAAAATAACACTATTAAAAAGCTCTTTTTTGAAGGATTCTGATTATAATATTTAAACTCATTTCATAAATTCATTTACTTCTATTTGTTGAACCTCAATCTAATACTATATTATAATGTTCCTACACAGACTTTATGTACTTTCTAGACTAATCAGCTTCCAGTTATAAACCTTGTTTTAAATCCTGTATGTTAGGGATTATTGTTCTAGAAGATATGAATCTTAAATCAAAAATAAGTTGTTTTTAAAGATCTTTTAATTATTTGATTTGTATTATTGCTAATTCGATATTAACTTCTTATACTTATAATATTGGGATTTTATAAGTTTAGAAATTGAATTCAAAATTAATTCATACTAGAGTGATTTTCGTAGTTTCCGTTTCTGATATATTATAGACGAATTGTACTATAGATAATAGTTTTATTTAATTATTTTATTGATAATTTATATAACATTTAAAATATACTTTCATTATTTAATTGATCCTTTTTATTTGATTATCTATTTGTAAATAGAAAGATATTGATAATTTTCTCTTAATATTTATAAATACTAATAAAATAATCTAGAATTTTAAAGTAGAAAGTTTATCTCGATTTGAAATTATCTTATTTAATATTCTATATATATTTATTATAATCCTAAAGAATATATATACTAGTTATTTAGCATTCTATATTTCCTTGAATGATATTATATAATGTAACGTATAGGGAACTCGAACATATAGGGAACTCAGACACTTTTATTTTAGTTTATTATCAATTGGAAATCGTAATAACTTTTATTATATATATTTAATCGCCTTTTATACTTGTTCAAATTGAAAAGAAGTTTTAAAAAGCTATAATTTCATTTCAATTAAAAGAATTTAAATCAACTAAAAAGATTATAGAGTATTTTGAAATCTTTAAATCTATTTTAGCTGATAGGCTGATTAGAAAGAAAATATGTTTATGTTTTCAAATTTATGAAATAAGTCGACTACTCTACTTTCAGGCCACCCCTCTTTTGGGCTATCCTTTTACATCAAAAATCACTTTTTTGGCCTATTAATATCTCTATCAATATTGAACATAATTGAATAAAAATGTATATTTATATAATTTAAGTTATTTTAAGCTTATATTAGAATTTTTAGAGTTTTAGAATTTTTGTGGATCAATTTCTAAGGCTTCAAAATATCGATTTTCAATTTATATATAAATTACATACAAATTTAAATTTTTATAAAATCTTTAATAATTTTTTAACAATAATTATTAAAAGAAAATTGTATATCTTTTTGAAAATTTCAAATCTGAATCTATATAGAAATTTCAAAAGAAAATTAAAAAAATGAATAAATATAGAGATATAATATACAATGAGTTAAGAGTAGTATAAATAATTCTTGTAATTTTAAGAGTACCTCTTTAAATATTTTTTTATAAGAATTTTTTTATTTTTTTAAGATTTTCTAGATTGAATCTTTTATAAATTTATAATAAAAATTTATAATTTATTTTTAACTATTTTTCCTTAAAAGTTATTGTAGATTTTATGAAATTCTAGATTTGTATGTAATTTGTATATAATTAAAAATTGATATTTCGAAGCTTTAGAAATCGATCCAAAAAAATCCTAAAAATCTAAAAATTTCAAAATAGATTTGGAATGATTTGAATTATATAGATTGGAATTTTTATTGAATTATATTGAATATTGATAGAGATATTGATAGATTAAAAAAGTGATTTTTAGTATAAAAGAGTGACCCGAAACAGGGGTGGCCCGAAAGTAGGATGGTCGACTTATACTATATCTCTATATTTATTCATTTTTTGAAATTTTTTTTGAATTTCTATATAGATTTAGATATGAATTTTTCAAAAAGATATATAATTTTCTTTTAATAATTATTGTTAAAAAGTTATTAAAGATTTTATAAAATTTTAAATTTATATATAATTTATATATAAATTGAAAATCGATATTTTGAAGCTTTAGAAATCGATCCAGAAAAATCCTGAAATTCTAAAAATTCTAATATAAGTCTGGAATAATTCGAATTATATATATAAAAATTATATTAAATTATATTCAATATTGATAAAGATATTGATAAATCAAAAAGTGATTTTTGATGTAAAAGGGTGGTCTGAAAGAGGGGTAGCCCGAAAGTAGAATATTCGACTTACAATCAATATCGAATTTAATTCGAAAATTCTATATATAATCTTTAATGGAAATAAATATTCTAAAACATTTTATTCTATAAATAATATAATTATTATATAATATCCTAGAAGTAAATAATTATTAATTTAATATTTACTATAAATATTATATTAATACTTTCAAAATAATATAATCAATTTATAATCTATATCTTTTATATATAATTAAAAATAATATAATATTTGATATTATTAGATTATAAATAGATAATGTATTTATTGTAATTAATAAAATATTTATAGATTGTAAATAAATTGAGCTCAAAAATATAAATTTCATAATAAAAGAGTATAAAATGTTTATATTAGATATATTTATATGAATAATAGAATTCATCTATAGGGAATTCACTTCAAGAAAATGACTTCAATATAAAGACTATTATATTAAAAAGATTAAATGAATATAAAAAAGATTAATTCTTTTAACAATATTTATATAAGACCTATTACTTTTTTATTTAATTGATTTTTTAGATAGAATATAATTAGATATATAGGATTTATATTATATATAGATATTATATTATATATAGATATTATATTATATATAGATATTATATCAGGGGCCTGCGAGCCCCCGGACCCCTTGCTTTTTGAGAAAGTATTATATAATTATATTTATTATTATAAAAATCTAAAAAAGAAATTTTATTGAAAGCTTGTAGGCAAAGTCGGTTTACCTCATTATATTACTTTTTTTCATTTTTATTTACATTTTTTATTTTTATTTACATTTTTCATTTTTATTCACATTTTAGTGGATCACTTTATTTCGAATTATTAATTATACTATTAAACTACGAAAGCTATAATAGTCGGTTTTTATAAGCGGCCTCCTAGTTCCTAATCGAGGAAAGCAGTTGTCCTCGGAAAGCGGTTGTCCCCAAAAAATCTTGGTATATATTTTATTCAATTCTGAAAAAAAGAATAATGGATTTGATATTATTGAATTATTATAATCTTATTAAATTCAATAATATTATCTATCACATTTAGCTTTAATTTTATTTATCATAATAAATAGAATAAATAAATAATAAGAATCAATATTTTATCAATAATTATATAGTTTATAAAGATTATAAAGATTATAGTTGATTTAATTCAATTATTATAGTATTTTCGAAGTTTTTTAGGGACAACCGCTTTCCCCGACTAGGAACTAGGAGGCCGCTTATAAAAGCCGACTATTAATATTAAAATAATTTTTATTAATTTTAGGCTTACTATATTCAATATAACCTTCTTCCAATTGATTATATAAGCTTTAACTATATCTATACTAATTAAACTTCAACCCTTTAGAAAACCCTCAGTTTCGAAGCTAGCAATATAAAAAATATATCATTTGAAAACCCTTAGCTTCTTATATATAGTTACCACTTTTCCTTTTTTTCATTCAATTCATATTAGTTTGAATAAGCTAATTTAAATGATTTCGTTGAAAAAGCCTAGAATTTTATATTACAAAATTTATACTACTTCAATTTCAACCCTTTATAAAACCCTCAGTTTTAAAGCTAGTAATATAAAAAATATATCATTTCAAAGCCCTTAGTTTCTTTTATATAGTTATCACTTTTGTTTTCTTTTTATTCAACTAATTTAAATAATTTTATTGAAAACCCCTAAGAATTTAAAATCTATGCTATGGCTACAATGCCAAGGAAGTCAAGCCAATCAGATCGCTTGAATCGAGCTAATCAGATCGCTTGAATCGGGTCTTACTAAGCGAGAGTTTCTCATTTTTCGTATATATATAGCTTCGGCCCTCGCGGGCGGCAAGAATATTAAGGAGGTAAACCTTCAATTATATATAGATATTATATTATATATAGATATTATATCTTTTATATTCTTTTCGAATTAATATTAATTAATAATATTACAAATTTAAATTAATTATTCGAAAAACCTTTTAAAAACTTTTTATTTTTACTTTTTCATTTTTATTATATACAATACCAGCTTTAAAAAACTAACAAGCAATTCAAACAATTTAAATCTAAATAATTTATTTCTAAGATTATAAAAATCTTTAATAATAATATTAATATAAATTTATTATAAGATTTTAAGCTTGATTATAATAATATAATAAATATTTCTTTTTTTCTTTTTATTAAGAAAGGTGTAGTTTAGAAAAAAGAAAATCTTAAAAATATAAGGTTTAAAAAGAAATTGAAAAATTATTTCTTTTCAAAAAATCTTTTTATAATTAAATAATTCTTTAGAGGATTTATATTTAAAATTATAATTGAATATTATATTAATAATTATTTTCTTTATAAAACAATTATATATTTGAATACAAAAATTATTAATATATTTTTTCAAAAAGTAATTATATATAATTTCGATTTTATTTAATAATATTTTTTTAAGGATATTAAAAAACTAATATTATATAGTTTTTATAAGATTTTATAATATTCTAAAGTATATATTAATCTAAATATAAATATTAAAAATATTCTTTCGAAAATATTTTTATATAAAAGATATTATAATTGAATTATAAAATAATTTAGAGAATATTAAATTAAAATATAACTATTTATATTTAATATATAAATCAATCTTTTTATTAAATTTGATTTGAGATTTTAAATCGAATATATTATTAATACTTTCATTGAATTTCTAAATAATAATCTAAATAATTATATAATTTTATTAAAATTTAACAAAATTATAAAGAATTTAAATATTTATAAAAAATTATTTGATAATAATAATAATAATTTCAATAACTTTAATAATGATAATTGAAATAATAATAAAAATGGAAATAATAGTAATAATAATAGAAATAATAAAAACAATAATAATTTCAATTATATTGATTATAAGAATAATTATAATATTAATTAATATAATTAAATTTATTATTTTATTAATCTTTCAAAGATTTATAGAAATAATAATAAATAAAAAGATATTAATAATTTTTTTAATTTAAAAGTTATTATATTTAAGGAATATTATTATAAATATTTATATTATTAGAAATAATAATAACCGTTTTTCTATTTATATTTTCAGATATAATTAAAGAATATTATTAAGCAAATCTAAGTTAGTTTGTTAATATATTTTAGGGATTGTATATTATAATAATTAATAATTTCAAAGAATCTAAATATTAATAAAATATATTCTTCAAATAAAATAATATCTTTTTCAAAGTTATATTAAAAGAAATTTTAATATAAATTTTTAAAAGATATTCAATATAATGATTATAGATTTATATTTTTTTCAATATACAATTTCTTCGATTATATATAACTTTTAGTTATATTATATTAAGATTTTGTTTATATATAATAATATTTCGGAATATTATTTTGTAATATATAACTCTTATTTAGATATTTCAAATTTGATTAATTAGATTAAATAAATAATCGATTTTTATTAAAAAGTATTTTTAGAACAAATTATAATTAAAAAGTTTTTTATAGATTGATATTTTTATAATAATAAATCTTCGAATTCTTTTTTTCGAAAATTTTATAATAAATATATTGATAAATAATCCTTCTTTATATTATTTAAATAAAAACAAAAATAGTTATTATTTTTTCAATTATAGAAAAAAAGATTGTAAATATTATAAATATATTTAGAAAAAGAAAGATTCATTTAAAACAAATTATTATATTAAATATAATAAATTCAATAATAAGAATTTTATAAAATTATATAATTAGTTTTTGATTAATTTTGAATAAAAAAATAATTAAGAAGATTATAGTAATAATAATTATCCAATTAATCAATATTTTATTAATATAAACAATTTTAAAAAGATTTCTAGAATATTTTTTATATTAATAAATATCTATAATAATCTATTAATAATATTTATCTTTAATAATACTATAAAAATTTATATATTAATTGTCGTTGGTCACTCGCTTAGCGTGGGATAAGCTAAGCCGAATTGGGAATAGTATTAAAATAATACTATATTAGAAGCTTAGGCTAGTAGAATAGATAGAATTTATTATTGAATTGTATTATATTGTATTATATATTCATGTGTATATATAAAAATGAGTACTAGAAAAAGATCTGAATATAGGGATCCAAGCCACTTATTTATACTTTTT
Organism: Botryotinia globosa; assembly: GCA_014898425.1. Lineage (NCBI taxonomy): Eukaryota > Fungi > Ascomycota > Leotiomycetes > Helotiales > Sclerotiniaceae > Botryotinia > Botryotinia globosa. The sequence goes on from RCSZ01000001.1 coordinate 3,836,282, forward strand.
TCTACCCCCTATACATAGGTGGCGCAAGCCTATAATACATATATAACATACTTGAAATTTCTAATTTTGTAATTAATTTTATCAATTTTCTTTATTGATTTGTAATCAATTTTTATAATAAAGAAAAAAGAAAAAATAATATTATATAAAATTGCATCTATCATTCCGCATTTGGATTAGTTTCTATGTTATATTTCAAATTTTTCAAAATAATGAATTATTATTTTGAATAAAGAATTAATAAAGGATTTCCTTTTTAATAAAAAATTCTTTATTTTATTTTTATAATAATATTCTTTCTTATATAAAAAGAATAAAGAATATAAGAAATTTTTCTTATATTATTGAATTTTTATTATTTTATTATAATAATAGAATTTTATTATTATAATTAATTCTCTTAATATTATAATAATATTAAATGATTTAATTAATATTTATTAAAAACAACACTCGCCTTTAATAAATATATAGTTTAAATCTTTTTAATAATAATAATAATAATAATAATTTTTATTATTTATTATTTATTATTTTTGAACTGATTCGATTCATTTTAATAATTTAACTTTCACTAATAATTTAGTTAGACCATCAACTAATTATTTGTTTATAAGAATCTAAATTAAATCGATTAATTCTTTATTTATTAATTTTTTTATTAAATAATATTTTGTAGTAATATATTTGTTTTTTTTATGAAAAACAAGATTTTCTGAAATATATATTGTTGTTTTATTATTTGTATATAAAGCGAATTTATTTTGTTTATATTCATTTAATTCTTTTAATATTTTTTGAATATAAATTGCTTCTTTTGCGGCTAAATTAATAACTATTAATTCAGTTTCAACTGTATTTTGAATTATTATAGATTAAAGTTTAATTCTCTAATTAATAGGTTTACTAATATATATAAATATATAGTTATTAATTGATTTAGCTGAATTAATATTTTTTATAAAATCTACATTTGAATATTTTTTAATATAATTATTAATATTATAATCTTTAATATTAATATTATCATTAATATTCTTTATATATCGAATTCCTAAATTTTTTGATTCTTTTAAATATTTAAAAATTCGTTTAGCTTTTATTATATAGTCTAAACTAAGGTTTGAAACGAATCTGGCTAATTTTAATATAGAAAAGTATATATTCTATTTAGTTTCTAGAGCTATATAAAGAGTTTTTTCTATTAATTTTTGAGTGTATTTTATATCAAAAATATTAGCTATTTTAGGATTCTTTTTGAATTTATTTTTAAAATCCATTAAAATGGAAATAATATTGTAATTTTTCATTTTTAAATCAATTAGATATTTATTAATATAATCTTTTTGAATTAATTTAAGAGAGTTATTATTAATTTTAATTTGAATGCCTAAATAATCTTTTATAAAGCCTAAATCCTTCAAATCAAGATATTTTTTAATATTTTGAATGAAATCTTTAATTAGATTTTCATTAGGTTCTATTATTGCAATATCATCTATATATATATTTAATATTAATTCTGATGTTTTATTAATAAAAATATATTCATCTAATATTAATGAATTAAAATTTAATTTATATAATATATTTTTTAATATATTATATCAGATTTTAGCAGATTGCTTTAATTTATATAATGCTTTGTTTAATTTTAATATATTATTTTTATTATAATTTATACCTTTAAAGAATTTAATATATAAATTTACAGTAATATCATTTTATACAAAGATTAATATTATATCAATTTTATATATAAATCAGGATTTTGATATTATTAGTATAAATATTAATTTCCAAGCCATTTGTTTTATTATACTAGCAAATATATTTAAATAATTTATTTCATATATTTTTTCAAATCCTTTAGTAACAAATCTAGTTTTAAATTCAATAAAATTATTAGATAAATATTTAATTTTATAAACCCATCTAGTTTATAAGGGTTTAATAATATTATTTTTTTTGATATTTTTATTAATAATATTATTATTTTTATTTTTGATAATATTAATATTATTATTATTAATATTGATAATCCCATATATTGTAAAAGAGTAGAAGGTAATAGGGTTATAGAGTAATCCTTCGCATATACCATAGGATAGTCATCATAGTATATTGCTTTAGATAAAGAAGAGAAGGGGGAGGCTTTATATAGCGCTTTACAAGACATATTAGAAATTTGATGGGTGGGAATTGATTGCTTTTTCTAAACTATAAGGAAAAGGGCTATAAATACTAGCTACAGAAGTGAACTATGTGATTAGCACAAAGATTCGCTTACAATATTATTATTTTCTAGGATTTTAATCTTATAATTTATAGTTTTTATTCAATTTTCTTTTTGATTTGAATTTATAACTTCGATATAGATTTTAGGGCTTTTTAGATTAGTTTTATTATCAATTTTAATAATAATTTTCTGATTTTTGTTTGTTTTAATATTAAATTCTAATAATAATGATTGATTTTTATTAATATTATTTATTTTTAATTTAATATTATTATTTAGATATTTGATATATGCTAAATAAGCTAAATTATAATAATTTAATTGAGATTCTATATCTTTTATTCTTTTTGATTGTTTTAATAGAATTAGCAAATTTGAATTATAAAGGATTTCGATTATAGAACGCTTATTATTTATATTTAGTTTTTGATTTATATTATTATTTTTATTATTTTTATTATTTATATTATGATTTTTATAATGAATATTATTTTCATCATTTATATTATAATTTTTATAATAAATATTATTATTTTTATTATTTTTATGATTTTTATAATAATTGTTATCTTCTTGAATTTCTATTTCAAAAGAAATAAAATTATTATTAAATAAATTTTTTAATTCTATTTGTTTTAAATCAATAATATCTTTATTAATATTATTATTATTATTATTATTATTCTGATAATATTGAATATTCTTATAAATAATAAAATCTTTTGAGTTAATAATTCGATTTATATTAGGGATATAAAATATTAAATTATGAGGTGATATATATAATAATAATATTCCTTTTTGTACTTTAAAATCCAATTTATTATTTCTTTGCTCTTTATATTTATATATAAAAGTAAGAGAATCTAAGGTTTTTATATTATTTAATTTAGGATCTTTTTTATATAGCTTTTTATAAGGAGAAGTTTTAATAATTCGATTATATATCCTATTTTTAATATATATTATGTCTTGAATTAAATAAAGCTATAATTTTATAGATACTAATAATTCTTTAATTATTATTAATAATTTTTTTACTAAATATAAATTTAATTTTTTAGCTATTCTATTTTGTGAATAGGCATATGGGCTAATGTATTCTATTAAAATTCCTTATGATTTTATAAAAAGCTTCCATTTATTTGATTTAAATTCAAAAGTATTATCAATTTTGATAATTTTAATTTTGATATTAAATTGATTTAATATCATATTATAGAATTCTTTTAAAATTTCAAAGGCATTAAATTTATTTTTAATTAAATATACCCATACAAATCTAGTAGTCCAATCAGTAAAAATAATTATATATTTTTCTCTTTTAAATCCACTTTTTATAGGTTCTAAAATATCAATACTTATTTTATTAAAAAAGTTTAAATTTATTTTTGATAAATTTTTATTGATATTTTAATACATTTTCTCAAAAGGATAGCTTTCGCATACTTTTAAATCTAATTTTAATTCTTTTTCATTAAATTTAATAGTTTTAATAATATATTTTTTATTTATATATTCAAGGCGTTTATACTATAGATTTAAAATATTAAAATTATTATTATTTTTTCTAGTATTTAATTTATTAGATTTTTTTTTATTATTCGAATTTATATTCGAATTAATATTTGAATTTTTTTCAGAATTTTCTTTTTGATTTATTTTATGAATATTGCATTTATTCTTATTATTAATAATATTAATAATTTTTTTAGAATTGTATTTTATTAATAAATAATGATTTATATTACAATTTAAATAGAAAGCATTTTTAATCCATTTTGTTATAGCTTTTATATTTAATATTTTATAATTAAAATAAAATTTATTTTTAGGGGGCTTTATATGATTAATCCAGCCTCTTTTTACAACTAATTTAGTACTTATTAAAATCGATTTTAGATTAGGAATAAATTTTATATTTTTTATTAATAATAATTTATTATTAATAATTAATAGAATATCTCCGTATTTATAAATTGGAACAATTTTATTATTGGTTGTAGTAGTGAATTTAGGTGAATTATATATTTTATAATTTATTAACTAATTTTTATTAGGGTTATAATGCTTTGTTACTTCTGAATTTAAAATAATATTATTATTTTTAATATTATTTTGTTAATGATTTTTAATATTAATATTTTTATTAATATTTTTATTAATATTAATATTTTTATTAATATTAATATTTTTATTAATATCTTTCTTAAATCTATTAATATTTTTATTAATATTTTTATTAATATTAATATTTTTATTAATGTTTTTATTAATTTTATTATTAATTTTATTAATATTATATTTTTTATTATTATTTAATAATAATATCATAATAGTTGATTTATTTTCAGAGAAGCTAACAACATCTAATATATTATAATTTAATGAATTATTATTATTATTATGATTTATATTATAATTTTCATTTAATTTATCAAATTTCAGAATAAATTCCTTAGAATTTTGATTATTATAATCCTTTTTATTATTATTTTTATTATTTTTTATCTTTTTATTGAATAGCTTTTTGAATTTATTCTTTTTAATCAATTTTCTATTAATAGTTTTATTAATTTTGTATTGATTATTTTTATTATTATTTTTAGAATAATTTTTATTGAATAATTCAGGATGCTTTTTAAAGCATTTATTTTTTAAATAATCTTTTTTATTGTAAAAAGTGTAATTAGGAATAATATTTAAAGATTTTATAACTTTATTTATATTATTAATTTCTGAAGAGTTTTTTATTCTGGTTTTTTCAGAATTTAGTTCAAAATATAGTTTATTTAAATCAATTTTAAGATTTTCTTTTAATAATTCTTTTGATAACTTTTCAATTTTTCTTGATTTAAAAAAATCGAAATAATTATTTAAATCTTTAAATATAATCCAAATTAATAATTACTTTTAAAAATCAATTTTAATTAACTTTAAATAACAATTAGCAAATTCAATATAATTTATATATTTATCAATACTATTAAAATTATTATAATTTGAATTAATGATTTTATTAAAATATTGGTTTATTAAATCTAAAAAAACCTTTTTGAATATATTATTGATTGTATTTCAAAGTTTTGTAGTAGATTTAATATTTTTAAATCTTTTATTTAAATCAATATTTATTATTAATTTAATAATTATTAATGCTTTATTATAATGTTGATTATATTCTTTTAATTTATTATTATATTTTATTTGAATTTCTGTAGATTTAAATTCTATAGAATTCCTTTTTAAATATATTAATATTTAAGGTTTTTTTTCAAAATTATTAATAATATATAGTATATAATTATTAATTTCTAAATATAAACTAGCTTTTTGAATCCATTCTATATAATTAAAACATCCCATTAGTAATTTATTATTAAAATGTACTCTTGTATTTATTTTTAATATATATCTTTATAATAAAACTATTTATTTAAGAATATATTTAAAAATATAAATAAATTAATAATAATATATTTATATTCTATTTATTAATTTATTTAATAAAATAATTTTAAAGTAAATCTCCAAAACGTTTTTTAATAATATATTTTTAAAACTAATATTATAAATATTAAATTATTCTTTTTTATTATAAATAATTTAATTTTAATATTTTTTATATTAGATTCTTTCCAATAATCTCGATTTTTATTGAAAATTCGAATTTTATCTTTCCAATAATCTTATTAATTCCTAGTGATTTTATTAGTTTTTAGTGATTTTATTAGTTCCCGATGATTTTAATTTTTTATTAATATTTCGAATTTTATTTCCCCAATAATATTATATTTGATTTAATTTATTCGAATTATATTATTTTTAAATTAGATTTTAATATATTTTGGTATTTTTTAGAATAAAATATATTATATATTATTTTTATCAATCTTTTATCAATTTAAAACTTTTTATTTTATTAATAAAAATGCTTTTTTAAGAATATTTTTATAATATTATTAGTAAATTAGCTTTAGATTTTTAATTTTTAAAATTTTTATATAGAATTTTATTACTTTTTATAATCAATATATAATATTTTCAATATTGTTAACTGATAATATAATTATTTGCCCTTATCAAATAATTGAATTGTTGTTTAGCTTTAAATAAGCCTTTTCAAAATATACTTTTTAATTCTTATACTCTATTGATTATTAAAAAAAGAGATCTAGATTTTCGAATTGCTTTTTTTCGAATATATTTTGATTGAAATTTAATTTAAGATATATATTTAAAATACTTTGAAACTTAAAATAATGAATTTTGTACTCTATTTCGGAATAGAATTGAAATTCTATAAGAATTTTATAGTTTTTTAATTTATTTAAAAAGGTTTTTGAAGATATTTTATATATGGTGATTATATTGTAGGCTTTCATAGATATATAGTATTTTAGAATACTAAAGAATCGATTTTCTTTTGTCAATCTTCTATATATTTAATAAAATATATTGAAAAATCGAATTTTGGGGTTTTATAAAACTCTAATTCGATTTTTATTTGATTTTAAAAGCTTTAATTATATTTTTCTTGCTTTTTTAGTTTTTCAAAATAAGAATTATATTAAAATATATATATTCCTTCTACTTCAATAGGAATTTGAAAAGAATTAGATAAATTAGATAAATTAAACGAATTAGATAAATTAAATAATTTAGGGATATTTCCTTTGTATTTTATATATATATCGAATTTATAGAATAAATAATAAAAGAAGTTGAAATCTTTTTCTTTTTCGAGATTTTTGATTAATAGCCTATAAAATCAATAAGTGATTTTTTTTTATAATATTTATAAATAAAATAGATAGGATTTTGATAATTTTCTTTTATTTTTTTATTAATTTTAAGAATTATTTGAAAAGTATTAAAGATTTTATTATTCAGAATAAAATTCTGAAATTTCTCTATACTATTTTCAAATATGAAATATTCAAATATTAAAATATTCTTTATATAAATAAAAATATTGAATAAAAAGATAAAGAAAATTGATTTTGAATAGTAGATTTGAATAAAATAACTGTTTTTTGAAATATTTTTGAATTTTTGAATATTTTATATTGAAAAATATGATTTTTTGACCCAAAATAAACAATCTAATCTTGAATTTTATTTAAGATTTGAATTGTAATTAAATAAATAATAATAAATTATATAATTTTTAGTTATATTAGGCTTATAACCTATTGTTAGTCATTCGCTTAGCATAAAATAAATTAAACCGAATTGAAAATAGTATTAAAATAATATTATATTAGAAACTTAAATTAATAGAATAGATAGAATTTATTATTGAATTATATTATATTGTATTATATATTTATATATATATATAAAAGTGGATATTAGAAAAAGATCTGAATATAGAAATCCAAGCTACTTATTTATACTTTTTTCTACCCCCTATATATAAATGGTGTAAGCCTATAATATATATATAATATACTTGAAATTTCTGATTTTGCAATCAATTTTATTAATTTTCTTTATTAATTTACAATCAATTTTTATAATAAAGAAAAAAGAAAAAATAATATTGTATAAGATTATATCTATCATTCCGCATTCGGACTAGCTCCTACATTATATTTCAAATTTTTCAAAATAATGAATTATTATTTTGAATAAAGAATTAATAAAGGATTTCCTTTTTAATAAAGAATTCTTTATTTTATTTTTATAATAATATTCTTTCTTATATAAAAAGAATAAAGAATATAAGAAATTTTTCTTATATTATTGAATTTTTATTATTTTATTATAATGATAGAATTTTATTATTATAATTAGTTCCCTTAATATTATAATAATATTAAGTGATTTAATTAATATTTATTAAAAACAACATTAATAATTAAAATATTTATTATAAATATTAAATAATATAATAATAATAAGTTCTTTGATATTATAATTAATATAAAAGTAATTAAAAAATCAATTATTAGATATAAATAGTATTTAATATAAAAAAAGATTGAAAATATTAAATATAATAAAACTATTATTAATTAGATAATAGTTTAATTTGATATTGAAATAACTTTTTTTATTAATTTATTTTATATAAAACTTTTGTTTGAAAATATAGAATAGAATATAATAAAAACTAATATTCTATTTGTATTCTATTTAATAGATATAAATAAATTCAAATTCAAATATAATAATCTTAAAGATATTATTATTATATTTAAAAGTATTTATTTTATATATCGAAAATTCGATTATATATTTTTATTATAAAATATTAATATCTAGAATATAATCAATTATTCTATTAATAATAATAAATACTATTTTATTAAGATTGAATTATAATAAATTTATTATTGATTTAAATATTCATTTATTTATGAATTTTATAAAATATTGAAATATTTTAAATATAATAAGAACTTTGAGGCAATCAAATAACTCACAAAATTTTATTATTATTATTAGCATATTCATAATAAGTTATTAAATAGATTCAAATTTTCTTTATTTAATAAAGATTTTGAATTTAATTATATAATATTTGTTAATATTTTTTATATTATTAATAATCCTGTTTTGTATATTGTTAATGAAATTATACATTTTTAAATTATTTAATAATTAAGTAATATAACTACAAAATATATATAAAATAAACTCTATAAATACTAGATTGATATATATATTAATCTATTAAAATATATTATTTATAATATAAATATTAATTTTATGAAAACAGAATTTTAGTAATATATTAATTCAATATCTATTTAAACAAAAAAAGTTTTTATAAAAACTTATTATTTGATTAATATTATTAAGAGATTTTATATATTATTATATAAATCTTATAAATTATTTATAAAGAAATTTATAATTTAAATATCAATAAAGTTTTTATATTTCAAATAACTGTAAAAACTATCAATAATATTATAAAATTAAATAAATTAATATTTATTCTATTCTATTTATTTTTGATATTTTATTTTATTTTATTAAAAACAATCTTTCAATATTGATTATTCTATAACAAATAATAGCAATCTCAAAAGCTATAACAAAAGTTTATAAGATTTATAATTCTATAAAGATATTCAAAGCTATAAATATATATAATAAATCTTTAATCATTCACTATACTTTATAATTTATTATTAAATAATAATGTGTTAGTTTGAAAAAAGATTAATGATATTATTTTAAGAGAATAAAAAGAATCTTTCTTATTTTTTGATATAGATAGCAAGATATATATATTCAATCTATTTTATAAATCTATAAAATTCAAATCTATATTAATAAAGCTTTATTATTAAATCAATTATATTCTAAACTATTTCAATAGATATAAGATAATTTTGCTAAAATCTAGTAAAGTTAGATTATTTACTTTTAATATATCAATTATATATATTATAAATCCTAAAGAATCCCTTTTAAATTTGTTCAAAAATAATTAGATATTTATATTAATATCTTTTCTGTAAATAATTATATTTTAGATTCGAGTTTGTATATAAGATTAATATTCTGATTATTTTATTATTAATCTTAAGGAATTAATTATATATAAGGAATTCAGAAAAAAAGAGATTGATAAATTAATAATTAAAAATATATTTGAAGTTATATTATTAATAAATGTTTTTTCGGAAATATATATTTTTAAATTGTAATTTATTAATAAAATCAAAAATAAAGAAATGAATATTAAGTTTTACAAATTGAAATTAATTATTCAAATATATAATAATATTAATAAAATAATTATTTTGATATAATTATTAATGATTTAATAATTATATTAATATATTCTAGTTTTATTAATTGTAAGTATTTAAAAGGATTATATAAATATATATATTCAGAATATTATTTAAATATATATTCAATCTATATCGAATTTATATTATATATTCTATATTTATATTTTAGAAGAAATAGGTTTATTAATTAATATGATATTATTTATTATTAAACTATTATATAATATTTTAGAAATAGGAAATTATTAATTTAGAATATATTATATTTATTATTATAAAAAACTTAAAATATAATAATCTATATATAACTTTTCTTTTCTATATATTAGTAATAAGGGGATTGAATTTGATATTATAGAATTTCAAATAAATAATATATTTATTATAAGAGATAGTATGTTCATATAAATTAAAAATGAATAATTCAAATAAACTAATTTTATAATTAAAGATTGTAAGGAATTAATTTATAATTATTTATTAAGATTCAATAGTATTATTTTTATATTTCAAAATAATAATATTTATTTTAATTAAAAAAATCAATATAATAATCTATAATTTTTTTTTATAAAGTTTATAAATATTTATAAAATATATAATAAAATCCAAAATTATATTTTTATATATAATCAATATATTATATAATAAGTTTGTAAAGTATATATTATAATAATATATTAATCTAAAATATCTTTCAATTTTCTAATAATTGTATAAATAATATAACCTAATAAAAATAATATTATAATATTAAATAAATATATCAAATAATAAAAAGAGAATTCTATTAAAAGATTAAATTATATATTATTTGATTTAAATTTATTCAAAATTATTGTTTTTATAAATATCTTTTTTACAAATAACAAAGATTATTTATTCTAAATAAATTATATAATTATTTTAATAAATAAATATAATAATATTAATATTATTTATTGATTATTTATTAAATATAAAAGAATCATATATAATATTTTAATATTCGAATTATATAAATTAGTTTAGGGATTTGATATTTATATGATAATCATTTCAATAATCAATATTATTTTCAATAAAAAGATTCCATTAATCTTATATACTAATTCGAAATTGTTATATAATTTATTTATCAAATTAGATATAATTAATAAAAAAAGATTAATAATCGATATTATAATATTATATTAATTTTATAAAAGAAAAAAGATTATTGAAATTATATAAATTAATAGTTCGATTAATCTAGCTGATATAATAATAAAGAAAAAGTCATATCAAACTTTAACTGATTTAATTAATATAAATAAAATTGATATTAAAATAATAATAAAAATATAAAAAATATAAAGAGAAAATTAATTCTATCTAATAGGAAATCATTATATTGAAGTTATAAAAGAGAATTTGAAGTATATAAAGAAAGAAATTCACTTATAAGAAATTCATTTCAAGGAAATGATTTTAATATAAAGATTATTATATTAAAAAGATTAAATAAATATAAAAGAGATTAGCTCTTTCAATAGTATCTATATAAAGTGTTGAAAGTAGTTAGTTTCCGTAGCATTAGCGCTATGGCCTAATTGGTACTAGCATCATTCATAAAATCGTTGTACCTTATAGAGGGTATAATCATATTCTAGTTCTCTTTTTAGTCAAATTATAATATAATAAACTATATCCTAAATTCCATTAATTCATTTTCCTATTATAATTTATTTCAATAGGTTATAAGCCTAGAAATGTAAGTTGAAGGTTAAGTTATTTGAATTTATTAATTTCATTGATTTTTAGCTTATTCTATACAAACTCTTTTATTATATAATATTATACAAAAGAGTTTAAGATCTTTTACAATTAGTTTATATATTATAATGAATCTTTTGAGGAATATTGAATTAGATTAGTTATAGAAAAGATTGTAAGAGATATTTGTATAAAATGATGTTATCAATAAGTAGAATCTTCAATATTTGTTGTAATAATTGATTTTGAAAGAGTAATAATTCAAGATAATATTGATAATGATATTAATAATCCTTAAGATTTTGAAAAATCGATTAAAAAATTATTAATATATAATTTTGGATTAATATATTGTCAAGGTACGGGTAAAGACTTATATTGTACCATAAGGGTTCTAAGTGCTATGAAAGGTTGAGGCCTTATTATAGGAAGTAGGGCATACTAAGGGCACGCTAAGGGTTCGTGCCTGAGGCACGAAGGCAACGTAGTTGGCGCCGTGACAGTATCCCCCCCTTAGGGCTTGCTTGTCCCAAGCAAGCTAAGGCACAGGGTAACTTTGCCATTTTTTGGCAAAGTTATAGGGAATCGGTTCAACATTGATTAAATGAAAACCCAAAACCCCTTGAAATAACGCTAGAACAATCTAGTTTCTACTACGGGGTTAAAGCGAACTGTTTTTAAGATAGTAGTCAATTGACGGATTTTCTTCGGTCTGCCCGGTCCCCGTTTAAGAGTTATTACTGGTGTAGTAGCACCTGAGGTGGCGGGCTTTTTGAACCCAACCCATGCGGGCGGGTCTGGTTTGTCTGGGTGCACTAGGTGAAATGCAATGATCATTCCCTCCTGGCCTCGGAGGTCCTCAGCTGGTTGCCATGACGGTGGGTGGTGCTTCCATTTGATATGATAGTGGAAACCGTGTTCGTTGTGACAATCGAGGATCTCCTCGAATTCCCATCGCTCGGTCTCCTCGTGTGTTTCGTCATCTCTTTCGAGAACTCGGCCTTGATTTCTGCGTGACTCGGTGACGTTGATGATGTCTTGGCCTGGTAATCCTGGCGAGCGGTGGAGCGGTCGAAGCAGTGAGTTGTGGAACACCGGAAAAATCTTGAAGTTAGCTGGGAGTTGCAGTAGGCAAGCCCGTTTATAGACTTTGAGGACTTTGTAAGGGCCATCCCATTTGTCGTCACCCTTTTTCATTGGGCGATTGGTTTTCATATTCTTTGTACTAACCCATACCTTGTCACCTTCTTTGTAAAGGGGAGCATCGGTTCGGGTTCTGTTAGCACAGTCTTCGTATTTTTGGATCGATTGGGCTGCAAGCGCTTTGAGCTTAGTTAGAATGAGATCAAATCTGTTTGCAATCTCGTTGGCTTTGAGGAACTCTCGTCTCCTTTGGTATGATAGACTCGGTGGGACTGGTGTGGACGGTTCAACTCCGAGGCGTGGGTGGTAGCCATAGTTGGCGAAGAACGGGGATACACCGGTGGTTTCTGATGTAGTATTGTTCAACGCGAACTCCGCAAGTGGGAGCCAGTCGGGCCAATCGTTTTGGTGGAAGTTCATGAAGGCGCGAAGGTATTGCTCTACCATAGCATTGATCCTCTCCGTTTGGCCGTCGGACTCGGGATGGAACGAGGAAGATCGTTTCAAAGTGATCGATAAGCGCTCGGATAGGTGCTTCCAGAACTCAGAGACGAATTGGGAGCCCCTATCGGATACAATATTATCGGGAGCGCCATGCAGGCAATATATCTTTTCGACAAATCGATCCGCGAGCTCCTCTGCGGACAGTCCTACCACTGGTATGAAGTGTCGCATCTTGGTCAGACGGCAGACAACTGTGATGATATGCTGATATTTCTTTCCGTGGCGTTCACTGATTGGTAACGGTGTGATATAGTCGATAGAGATGTCTGACCAGGGACGGAACGGTACTGGCAAGGGTTCAAGGAATCCAGGTGCGGCGAGGCGGGAGGCTTTGGTGCGAAAACAGAGTTGGCAAGCTTGTACGAATGTCTCGATCTCCCTAGACATATTGGGCCACCAATACGTACGAGAGACGAGGTCGACAGTTTTGACGCGGCCTGGATGTCCGGCTGGTCCGGTTGAATGTGTGCGGTATATGATCTGTGTGCGAAGTTCGGCAGAGGGGGGAACAAAGAGGCGGTTGCGATAGAAGATCTTATTGTTGACTAATCTACAATCTTGTAAGGCTATCCGAAGGTCCTTTCGAATACCTAGTGGCCAATGGCGGGCAGAGGGGTTTCGAAGTGTTGTACGCATGGTTGTAACTAGTTCGGACGATCTGTATGCTTTGTCGATGAGATCGTCGATCGGTTTATCGGTGTCGGGGATGATCATACCCATCGGGGCTACAGTCAGGTCTAAATCGCTGCTCGCTTGTCGAATGATGTCCTTGAATGCAGCGGCATCGAATACCCGTTCTGGGAGGATCGTCTGTAAGCGGTTCTTGATTCGGTCGTCGTTAGGATCGGCGTGTGCTGGGCGGTCTTCAGCTCTGCGGCTCAAAGCGTCGGGGCGAACAGCCTTGTGACCGGGTCGATATATAATACGGAAGTTGAATCCCGATAAGAATTCGGCCCATCTAGCTTGTCGTTGGTTCAGCATCTTTGTCGATGTAAAGTATTCGAGGTTCTTATGATCGGTGATGATTTCGAATGGTTCCTGAGCGCCGTATAGTTCCGGCCTCCATTCCTCTAATGATTTTATAATCGCTAGGAGTTCTTTATCATAGATCTCGTAATTGCATTCAGCGGCACTGTGTTTTGACGAGAAGTATGCCACTGGATACAGGTCTCCCTCGTTATTATATTGCGAAAGGACACCACCCGCGGCCCAGTCGGAAGCATCGGTCTCGACCACTGTACGACGATGGTGATCAAATATGGTAAGGACCGGGGCAGAGGAGAAAGCGTTCTTCAGCGTTGTAAAAGCGTCTTCCTGTTCAGAGTCCCAGCTCCACACTCTCTCCTTCTTCAGGAGGCGATTGAGGGGCTCCGCGATCTTGGAAAAATTGCGAATGAAACGTCGGTAAAAATTGGCAAATCCGAGGAAACGCTGGAGGTCTTTGAGTTTAGTTAATGATTTCCAGTTGAGTATAGTATCGACTTTCTCCGGGTCCATTTCTATACCTCCTGGGGTAATAATTAAGCCGAGGTATTTGGTTCTTTTCGTCTCGAACTCGCACTTGTCGATATCGATCTGTAGTCCGGCATCGATCAGTCGCTGGACAACCTCGCGGACATGTCCTCTGTGATCTGCAATGTTCTCGGAGTAGATCAAAATATCATCCAAGTATGCTGTGCAAGTCCTATCCAGGAGGTCGAAGAGAACATGGTTGATATAGTTCTGGAACGAGGCCGGTGCGTTGCAGAGTCCGAAGGGCATCACTAGTGATTCGAACAGACCGAAACGAGTGGTGAAAGCGGTTTTCCACTCGTGGCCCTCTGCGATTCGTAACTTGTTGAAGGCGGCGATGATATCAAGCTTGGTGTAGATTTTAGCGTGGCATAAAGCATCGAGGGTTTCTTTAATCAGTGGTAGAGGGTATCGGTTTTTGATAGTAACATTGTTTAGGCCCCGATAGTCTTGACAGATCCGAACGCCTCCTCCTGGTTTAGCGGCTAGGAGGAGTGGAGCGGCCGATCGGGAGCGAGATTCCCGAATGAATCCCTTGTTCAGATTGTCGTCAAGCCATCTGCGAACAACTTGAAGCTCAGCCGGGGACATTGGACGGCCCTTGTTATATGGTGGTTCCTTGCCTGGTATAACCTCGATCTTGTGATCCCACGAGCGTCGTGGTGGAAGTTCGTTGGCAAGAGAGGGTAGGAATCCCGGGTATAGGTTACGAAGCCAGGGAGGCAGCTTATCTTGGATCTCTGACGTGGAAGGGATGGGTTGATCTGTCTTTTCCATAAACTTATTGATATCATTATCCACTAAGCCTCGACGCAATTGAATAGGATCCTCGGTCATCATGTAGTGTAGATCGCAGGCCCTATCTAGTTCGTCCCAGGACACTTTTGTAACATAAACGTCGTCGTTCTTACAGAATTGTATAAAACTATTAGCTGTAAAGAACTTCATGTCTTGCATTTCGGGGCGGATGCTTCGCACAGCGTCGAGCGGCTCGCTTGAGGGATTTGGTGGCGATGACGGTAGTGAGGGTAAGGTGTTCTGGTTCCGTGGTGGTCTCTTATGCTTTCTGGAATTGGCAATGAATCGAGCTGGGGCTGGTTTCAAGGATGGACGATTGGGGATCATCCTAGCTCGGGTGTCCGCTTTATTGTCGATGCAGTGAGTGTGGTAGGGGTTTTTGTTTTCGTTGTTTTCGAGGTTGATGGCGTCGGGGTTTCTTTGGGTGTCCGGGGCCTCGATAGGTTCGAGAATTGCTGATTGATCTCGGGGTAGCAAGGACTTAACTTCGAAGCTTTCGTCGATGGTGTCTTCTATAGAAGCTGGTCTCGGAACGAGCTTTCGTAGGGGTGGTTTGGGATCGATTATAACTTTGCCATTTTTTGGCAAAGTTATCTTGCGGCTATCAGGTGTGTCGGGGACGGTAGTTGCCACAGTGTCAATAGGACAGCAATATCTCGAGCAATATGTGGACGCGAACTTGAGCGTCATTGCCGACCAATCGATGGTGGGGTTATGGCGTTGAAGCCAGGGGAGACCGAGGATCAGCGGATCTGCGGTTGATAGGGTGGTAATATAAAACAAACCGATCTCTCGGTGGTTATTGATTCGTATATCCAGGAGTGCATACCGAGAGAGGACATCGGAGGGCTTCCCATCGGCTAGGAGTAGGTAACGGGTGTAGGGGAGGGGTTGTGTAGGTATTTGGAGTTTGGAGACGACTTCTCTGTCGATAAAGCCATAGCCCGCGGCTCCACTGTCTATAAGGCTAACAAGCGGGATGGTCACATTAGGCGCAAGGAAGATTTTCGTCGAGATTTTAAGAGACTTGCTATTCATTGTTCTAAGATACAAAGGATCCCTAGACATAACTGATCTTCTAATCCACGAAGGTAAATTTCCCACAGAGAACCTCGATTCGCGACTGTGAACCGAGGTTAATCTTTTGACATGCCGGGCTGGGGAATGGAGCTTCCACTCTCCTCTGAATGAACGGATCCCTCAACATACCCTCCCAGGTCAAGCTCTTGAGCAAGGCTAGAGGGGATCGGTGAGGCATAGCGTAATGGCGTAGCTGGGAAACGGTTGGTGGGCGGGAAACGGTTGGTGGGCGGGAACGGGCTTTGATACGAGGAGTTGACGGCGTTGCGATAGGGTCTAGGGCTCTGGTATTGATTGGCTGCGGGGGAGCGGTTGGTGTGAGGGTTGTATCCCGTATTAGCATTGATATTGTACTTCGCGTCGTTGGCTCGTTTCTCATCGCAATTGTCTTTAATATGACCTGGTTTCTTACAATAAAGGCAGAGGCCAAGGTCAAGACATTGCTCTCGAGTATAGCGGGGTGGGGGGCGCTGACCTTGTCGAGCGGCGTCCAGTTGCATAGGGTCACCAGATGGCTCTGGTGCAGGGGGGGCTGTGGTTGGGGCTGGCTTCCTATCGTGGTGCCTCGATTGATCACGGCTGAAATTAGTACCCTGGCTCTTTCGTTGATTATCAAGGTGAGTTTTCTCTTCTAGGTCATCGTAGACACCTTGCCACCAGATTGTCCACGCATCAATATCAGCAGCAGAGGGTTTATTAGAGCGGTTGACTGAAGCATCGATCAACTCTTGTGAAACCTTAAGCTTGAGGTCGGCGACTTGTTGTTCAGCGGTTTTCCTGCATCTGATAGCGAGCTGCTTGAACTCGGTAATGAAATTACCAAATGGAGTCTTCCTCATCTTGCACTTGTCGTAATCCATAGAGGCCTTTCGTGAAAGATCAAGGGTTTGGTATTGTTTGTTCAACTCGCCCCAGATGCTTGCTACAGTGCGCCATCTAGGGGGCCAGAGATCGGAGTCGCGCGGGTTATCTGTGATCGTGTCGAAGTGTATTTGGTTGTTTGTGTAAGCCGAGCCAGAGAGTAAACTGGCGAGGAATGTAATCCGCTGGAATTCTAACTCGTTCTCGTAGTCTGCGGTTAAACAACGATTAACTGCGCTGCGGAACGCTGTATACTGGTCCTGACGCTTTGCGATGTCTTGCTCATCACCACTGAACTTCTCGGGGGAAGTGAGGTGTCTTCGGCGGGGCGGGGCTCCTGGGTTATTACGAACGGCAATCTTTAGTATCTCAATTGTATCTTGCAATTCGGCAATCCGTAATTGAGCTTCGTTGGCTTGGGTATGTGCTGCAGCGGCTTGTTCTTGTAATGAAGTTGTGATCGTTTCGATCGAAGTAAATACAGCTTGAGCAGCTGCGAAATATGTAGTGTTCGGATTGTGGAACAGATCTGTGAATGAGGAAACATCAGCTTCGGTGGAATTGACGGCGTGGTTCAAGAAAAGGAACTGTGGGGGCAGACTAGATGCAGCCGCTTGGTCGGCCATCTCTAGGGTGCTTTCGTGGCTACAAAACGTCCTTGTAGAGTTCTCAATGGTGGGTCAACGTGGGTATGTTTTAGCGCAGTCGGATAACTTTGCTAAAAAATGGCAAAGTTATCTACAGTGGGTCAACAGTGGGTTCGATCAACGCGGTCGGGTTGTAACTTCGGTGGAATCAGGGCGGTCGGGGTGGTCGAAGTACGACTTGAATAAGTGTCTTTAAAATGAAGCTATAATAGCTTCTAAGTAGATGGTACAAACTGTCAAGGTACGGGTAAAGACTTATATTGTACCATAAGGGTTCTAAGTGCTATGAAAGGTTGAGGCCTTATTATAGGAAGTAGGGCATACTAAGGGCACGCTAAGGGTTCGTGCCTGAGGCACGAAGGCAACGTAGTTGGCGCCGTGACATATATTTAAGTAATCTTTTAATTAAAGAATGAAATATATTATTAGTATATTTTGAAATAATATTAATAATGATATAATTATTGAATATATAATTGGGTTCGATTATAATATTAAATAATCTTATATTATTGTAATATATGTATTTCAAAAGTAATACAAATTATAAAACTTAGCTTGAAAATATTATGAATATATTTAAGATGAATAATGTAGTTGATTGTTTTTAAATAAATAAATTCAAATTTTTTTATAAAAATGAAAAGGCTTTAGAGATATTAGCTACAAATATTGCAAAATGAGAGAATTATATAAACAAAAACTTTAGAATGAGATTTTATATTCGCAATTTAATAAATAAGAATGTAATCTTGATTATTAAGAATTATATAAAAATCAAAGAGATATTTTTATAGCTTACAATATAATATAAAGGTATTAAATATTATTTTTGTGTAAATGAATAAAAGTATTTTCTAAAATTAAATATCAATGATTTTGATTTAGTCGAAAAGTTTATTATTGAATATAAATTTTCGATAACTATTCTTAAAGAGTTTGGTATTACATTTACAGATATCAATTATTATATTTAATTTATATATAAAGATAACAAACATTTACTAATTTTCGCAAATCGATATTTCTATTAAGCTTGTTATAGTAATAAAAATAAAATATTCAATTTAATATAACTCATTAATAATTCTTTAACAAAATGTAAAAAAAAAATTCGATAAATACGATTTTGTTCTATTCAAAAATAAAACAAAAGGTATTAGTTAAAAGAAAGATAAAGAAAAAAAGGAATTTAAGTTTACAAAAAATAAGAGTATAAAATATAAATATTATAACAATCCCTTTGTTTCTAATAAATATATTAATAAATATCTTTTCAATTTAAAGAATATTAATAAAAAGAAGGTATAGAAAAAAAGAAATAAATAAAAAAAACTCAAATACTTTAAATTTATAATTTCTTTTAAAAAAGGAGATAATAAAAAATAGCTAAAAGTACAAACTTTGATATGGATATTAAAAAATCAGTAATATTACTATTTCTAATATTCAAATTTCTAGGGAATATTATATTAATTATATTTATATTAATAATAATAAAAAAAGAAATTATTATATAAAAAGGGATATAAGATTTTTATTGATATAATATATAATTATATAATATAAATATTATAATATATTATATATAAAATAAGAGCGATTTTACAATTTATTGTATATTATTTTGAAAAGAAATAAATGAATTTATACTTATATTTACAAATAATTTAATTATTTCTATAGATATAGATTCAATTACTTTGAAATATTGAAATATATATTATTAAATAATTCAATTAATTCTGTTATATTATTTAAAATTCTTTATTTTCTAAATCTTTTATATAAACTTTTCTTAGATTTTAAATTCTGAAAAAGTAGTGGCTAAATATAATCAAATAAAGATAATAGTGATATAGGTTTTATATATAATAAAAATAAAGGCATTTTATTTCAAATTAATTATAATTTTTATATTTAAATATTTAATATATTGAAAATATAAAATACTTTTTCAATTATAATATATATATTAATTATAACAAATAAGTTAATAAAATCCTAATATTATTATTTCGATTATCTTTTATTAGAAAATATAAAAAAAATATAAAAAGTTGTTAAGGATTTATTCGAAAAAAATATAAAAAACCTTTTTAAAAAGAAATCAGAAAAATATAAATTATATAAACTAAGTAAATCTTATTAATTAAAAAAGAAGACAATTAATAATTATATAATTTATTTTTTTAAAAATATAAATATTGATATTATTAAGATACACTTTATAGATTTCAATAATTATAGATATATAATATCATTTATAAATAAAGATATTTATAAATATATAATTTTTATATACAAAGATAAGGGAAATATTAAAAAAATAATTCAATTTATAAATAAATATATAAAAATATAGTATAATGTTATAATTTTTGTATGGAAATTTAATAGAGGAAATGAATATAATTGTTTTGAATTTAATTAAATAATTGCAAATTCAGACTTTTATTTAGAATTTATAATATTATATACCTCTAATCAAAACGGGATTTTAAAATAATTGATTTGTATTATTCTAAAAAAAGCTTGTTCAATTTTTATAGAAATAAATATCCTATTTTTTTTTAATTAAAGATTCTAAAAGATATAGTTTATATTATAAATTATATAATCATTTGTATATTATTAAATAATATAATATTATATAAAATATATATAAGTTATATTCAACTCAATATTAATAATTGACCCAATATCTTTTATCTATATACTAAATAATATTATTTGTATATATATCCCGAAAAAATATAGAATTACAAATTAAAAATTTATATTTTATATAGAAAAAGACATTCTAATTAATTTCGAAGGTAATTATATTTATAAAGTATTTATATCAAATTATATCTTGAATAAAATTATATAATCTTTAAATATATAATTCAATAAATTAGATTTAATAATAGATTCTAATAATAATAATAATAATATTAATAAATATTAAATCAAAAAGAATAATATTATTAATAAAATAATTAATCCTTTGATATTTATAAATAGTTTTATTTATATCTAATTAAATAAGTTAATTATTAATATTGATAATTGATTTAATATTATTAACAATTTTACTGAAATTATAGATAAAAACGAATTCGATTAAATAAAAGAGAATAAAATATTAGTATTTGGATTTAAATGTAGTTATAATTGATCTAAGGATTCTAAAAACAAAAAAAAGAATAATAAATATTTTGTATTATTTATTTTATAATAATATCATATTATAATATTTAATATATATATATAATAATTATAAATGATTTAGATGACAATTCTAAATTCTTTGATAAAATTATAAAATTGCAAAACAAGAATTAATAGATTGAATTTATTAAGGAAAAGTATAAATCTATTTTTAAAAATAATATTTTCAAGTTAATCAAGAAATCTAATATTTATAAATAAAAGATTCTATATAAAAAAATTATTTATAAGTATAAATGTAATAAAAAAAAAATTAGATATAAGATTTACTAAATTATTCGAGGTTTTAAGTAATATTATAACTAGAATTTTAATCAAATTTTTGTAGGTATATGTAAAAATATATTATAAAAAATTATCATAATAATTATTATAAAATATAATTTGCAAATATTTTAAATAAATATAATTACAATATTTCTAAATATTGAGATATCTAATGATTTATTTGCATATATCAAACTATCTCTCTATTGGGAATAAGATAATATAATCTACAAATAATCAAAAAATAACCCTAATAAAATTATTTGAATTAATTAATTAATTAAATCTCTTTAGAATTTAAAATAAGCTTTATACTAATAATAAAAGATTCTAAGATATATTTTTTTGGAATTAGATTTTAATCTAATAAAAACCAATAATTATATTTACTTTAATAAAATTATTAGAATTATTATTATTATATATATCAATAATTTTCTTATTATAAATAAAAATAGTGAGTATATAATATTTAAAAAGAACTTTATTAATAAATTCAAAATGAAAGATTTAGGATTAATCTTTCATTTCCTTACTATCAGAATTAATCAAAATCTAATAGTCAAAATTATTATATTATATCAGAATATCTATATTCAAAAGATTTTTTAAAAATTTAACTTCAAATATTACAAAACCAAATCAATTTTAATATCAATCGATACAATCAAAGATATAATTTCATTTGAAGAAATTGTAGATATATAATTTATAATTTTGTATTAATTCAAATTGAATTAATTAATTTTCTTTATATTTGTTCTAATATTATATATAATATAAATATTTTATATTATTTTTCTATTAATTTCTTTTCAATTTATATAAAATGTTATAATTATATTTTTCAATGTTTAGTTAATATAATCAATTATACTATTATCTATAATAATAATATAAATAATCAAATTATTAAGAGATATATAGATTTTAATTATATTAGAAATCTTTTTATTAAAAGGAATATATTTGAATACATTTTCTTTATATATAAAGCAATAATTTTTATATAATTAAAAAAATAATCAATTGTAATTCTAAATTTTATTAAATTAGAATATTATAGATTATACAAAATTGTTATAGAGATATTATAAATTGAATAGTTTTTTAAGGAATCAGTTAAATTAAATTATGAATATTTAAAAATTAAGAAAATCAAAGTTATTAGTAATAATTAGAGTAGTTTAATATTTATTGAAAACCTAGAAATTCATTAACAAATTAAATATATAATAATAAAATATTATTATATCTGCGAGTAAGTAGTTTAAAATTATATAAATCTCTAATTTATATTAATCAATTGATAAATAGTTAATAAATTTACAAAACCATTTTTATTAATTAAATATATAAGATTTATTGAAATATTATATATAAATAGAATTCAAAATAAATTAATTTATATATTAACCATTCAAAATATATATATTAATAATAATAATATATATTAAAATAAAAAAGAAAAGTATATAATAAAGAATATCTATAAAATCAAATAGGCAAAATATATACAATATAGAAAGGAAATTATATATATCTTTCAAAAGTTTAGAATAAAATCAAATATTATCTACATCAATAATTAAAAGGTATATTGAAAGTAGTCAGTTTTTGTAGTATTGATATTATAGTTTAATTGATATTAACATTATTTATAAAGTAATTACACTTTATAAAAGATATAATTATATTTTAGTTCTTTTTTTAGTCAAACTATAATACGATGAACTATACCCTAAATTCCATTAATTCATTTCCCTACTATAACTCATTTCAATATAAAGCCTACTACTTTTCTATTTAACTAGCTCTTCAGATAGAATATAATTAAATATACAGAATCTATATTATATATAGATACTATATCTTCCGTATCCTTCTCGAACCAATAATATTATTTAAATTTAATAATAATTTGATTATTCAATAATATAATGATATAATTTATTTTAATTAAAAGAAATAATACAAAAACTTTTATTTAATTAAATCAAAACTATTTGATATATAAAGCACATATAATAAATTAAGAAAATCATTAACAATAAAGAATTAATATATTGTATAATATATTCGAGGAGTATATATTATAATTATATATTAGCTAGAAATAGTTTTCGATTTGATTTATATTATATATGTTAGGATATATATATAGTAGTAAGCTATTAGATTCAATCCCTGATACTGTACCTTTTGGTCAGATTGCGTGCGTGGCTTAGTGGTAAAGCTTACGACTTCTACTGGTTGTTTCCGTGTACGTAATAATATAAATTATCAATCTAAAAAAAAAGAATACTAATTCTTTTAATAAATATATTCAATAATAAATTGATAATTTGAAAAGAGGATTACAATTTATTTTACTCAATATAAACTTCCTTAAATTAATTATATTCATTAATATATATTCTTTGTTAACAATAAAGATTTATTCTTTTAAATTGAATATATTATTATTTTAATAGATAAATATAATAAAGTTAATATTATTCATTAATTATCTATCAAATGTAAAAAAGTTATTAAAAATATACTAGTATTAGAACTTTATAGTATAATTTTAGATTTTGATATTAATATAATAATTAAAGATATAATTGATAAGATCTTCTCAAATTATAAGATTCTATTGGTTATATATATCGATTCTAAATTATTTTATAATTATTTTATAAAACTTGAAATCATTAATAAAAAGAGATTTATAATTGATATAATAATTATTCGAAAAGTATATAAAAAATAAAAGATTATAGAAATCAAATAAATTGATAGAGAATTTAATTGAATTAATATAATAATTAAATCTAATATAAAAGAGTAGAAGGTGATAGGGTTATAGAGTAATTCTTTATATATATTATAAAAAAGTCGTTATAATATATTGCTTTAAATAAAAAAGAGAAAAAGAAGACTTTATATAATGTTTTATAAAATATATTAGAAATTTAATGAATAGAAATTAATTGTTTTTTTTAAATTATAAGGAAAAGGGTTATAAATATTAATTATAAAAATAAATTATATAATTAATATAAAGATTTGTTTATATTTTTTTTTATATAGAAATATTAATTGTTTTGATTAATAAATTTAGATATAAGAATATAAAGGAAGATAATTAAAGAAAAAAAACAAATATTGTTTTTGCTTAATATAATTAATTTAATAAATATTATAGAAAAAAAATAATTTTATCAAAATTTAATAAAATTAAATAGTTTTTTAATAGAATTTTAAGATCAAATATTAATAGAAGTTTAATAGCAAATTCTTTTATTTTTTTGAAAGGAAATTAAAAGGTTTGGAATTCTTTTAGATTTTTATAAGCTTTTTGAAATTTTTGAGGATTGATGGAAAAAATCAAATTTTTATATTTTCTTTTTTTAATTTTTATTTTTTAAAGGAATTGTTATTCTTTTTGATTTTCTATTTTTTGGAATATTAAAAGATCTTTTATTATTTTATTTAAAATTAGAATTATCTTTATTATTATTATTATTTAATAAGATTGATTTGTTTTGCTTTTTTTTATTAGATTTAAAATATTTGTTATTATATTTATTCTTTAGATTTTATTTTAAAATTATAAAATATAATTTATTTTTGTAATATTTTTCAATAGATTTGATATTCTCAAAAATATATAAAAAAGAGTTTTTAATATTTTTTGTATAATATTAATATTAAATATTGAATTTATTATTATTTATAAAAAAAAATCTAATAGCTTTTTTAAATATAAATAAATTATTTTAAAAGAATTTATTAATAAAAATTTGTTTAATAGAATTTTAAATAATTAAATAATATTTAATTAAAAATCTAGAAATTTTATATTAATTGTTATTAATAATATATTTGTTGAAGATAGATTTCAAATTACAATATATATTTCTAATATTCTGATATTTCAATTTATTTTTTAATATAAAATTCAGATTGTTTTTTAGAAGTTTTTTTATTATAATATATAGTATAATTAATATTATAAAAGAAATAATATCTTTATTATTAGATTTGATTCTAAATATTATAGGATTCTTTATAATTATAAATATTTAATTATAATTAGTTTTTCTAACAAATTATATTAAAATAATTAAATAAATATATTCTATATAATTTTTTTTCAAAATAATATTTTAAAAGTAATTTTTTTTGAAAAATTTATTAAATATTTTTAAAATAAATATAATAAGATTTTATTATATCATTTTATATTTCGATTTTGATTTTATTTTATTATATTCTATTTTATATTTTGATTTTTTAAATTGAAAGTGAATAATATATATAATAAGATTGTTTATATATTTAAATTAATATTTAGTATAAAGTTTTTTTGTATTTTTATATATAAATATATAATCAAAAATTTTATTAGATTAAATAATGATAATTAGAAAAGGAATAGAGATAAAATGAAATTTCCAATCTATATATTATAATATAACAATTTATTAGATTTTTAGATTCTATTTGGAAGCTTGTTATATTAAAAAGTAGTAATAGTGATAAGTGAATTCAAATCTTATATTTTTGTAATAATTATAATAATAATATATTTTTATGGATTTTTGAATCAAAGAAATATAGATTTTTTTAATAAGATAAAGATATTTATCAGATTCTATAAACTTATATATTTCAAGTTTATAAACTATAATTAGACTAATAATAAGGGCTTGAATAATTATAGAAATAATAATATTATATTTGATAAGTTTGAATTTTAATATATTAAAAAGCTTTGTTTTTCTTTTTTATTAATTATTATGCTTTTTTTAAATCAATAAAAGTATTTGTTATTAATATAAATATTATTAATTTGATTTTAATATTTATATAGAAATTGAAAATATTTTAATAGATTCTTTTAATTTATATATACAGCTTTGAATTTGAAAATACTAGTAAATTGATATAAATAATAGTTATAAAGATTATTAAATATTTTGTTTATTAATATTATTATTGTTTTTTAATTTATTTGTTTTACAATATATTTTTTTTTAATAAATAAAACTAATTCTTTGATTATAGAATATCTTTTTTATATTTATATATTTTAAATTAATTAATATTATTATTCTTATCTTTTTTGTTTTTATTTTTTGATAAAATATCTTATCAAAATATAATTTTATTTATCAAATATTTATTAAATAATTTAATATTTTTGTTTATTATTATTAAATCAAATCTTAATCATTTTTAAAGATTTATAAAAACATCTTTTGAAAATGAAGGGAAAGGAATTTATAAAAATTTAATAATTAAATTTTTAATAAAAAAAATTTCTTTGAAATAATTTGTATTGATTTTTTTAAATATTTTAATTATATTATATTAAAAATCAAGTTTTCTTTTTTATTTATTATTTTATTTGAAAAGTTTATTAGGAAGTTTTTTATTTAGAATTTTGATAACAATTTTAAATTTAGAGAATATTAGATATTAATTAATTCAAATTTTAGATTTTAAGTTTTTAGAAAGTTTATATATAAATCTTTTATTAATTAATTTTAATATAATTTTTGAAATAATAATTCTAGTTAATTTAAAAAGCTTATTATAAAATTTCGTATTATAAAATATAATCAAAATTATAATAAATATTATATTTTTTTGTGAATAATTTTAATATATATAAATTTTATTAATAGTTTTTTATTATAATTTATAGGATTTTTTTATTCTAAAAAAAATGATTTTATTATTGATTTTTATTTGCTTTATTATTATATAAACTTTGATATAAAGATTATTTTGTAAAATTAGGATTATAATTATCTCTATTAATATATTTACTTTAGCTTTCTATTTTTTTATCTATATATTGAATTTAATGAATTTTATATATTATTACTTTTTCGAAAGTTTTTATATAACTTTAAAAGCTTTTAATATATTAAAAAGTTAAGTATTATTAATTATTATTATTATATTATAATGTATATATTATAATTAAATATCTGAATATTATATAATATAA
This sequence comes from Botryotinia globosa, assembly GCA_014898425.1. Lineage (NCBI taxonomy): Eukaryota > Fungi > Ascomycota > Leotiomycetes > Helotiales > Sclerotiniaceae > Botryotinia > Botryotinia globosa. Next base: position 3,864,047 of record RCSZ01000001.1, read on the forward strand.
TTTAATTTGTTATTAGATTATTTAAATATTTTGAAGGGATTTTTTAAGAAAAGTAATTTTATTAAAATTTGATAAAATTATATAAATTATTTAAGAAAATATAAAAAAGAATTGTTTTATATATAATAACAAAAGATTGAAATATCAAAATAATTAGAAAAAAAGATGATAAAAAGAATAAAAGAATTATAGATTAATAGAAATATTAAAAAAGAAAAAAAAAATGTTTTTATTTTATAAATAGTTTTCTTTATTTTATAATATTAAAAAAAGAGATATTATAAAAAATAATTTCCAAAAAAAAAGAAAGAAAAAGAAAAATTATTTTTTTAAATAAAAACAAATAAAAACACTCTTTTTTATTAAAGAAATTTTGTAAACAATTATTCTTCTTATTATACAAAGAAAAACACTATTTTTATTATTAAACTAATAATTAGAATTTCTACAAATATATAATCAGTATTTCTTAAAATTGTATTCAAAGATTTTAATATATTATTTATTTATATATAATTAATTATTACTTTCGAATTATCAAAATATTGATTTATATAATTAGATCTTCACAATTTTAATAATATTTTCAATAAATCTTTGTAATCTAATTGATTATTATTTCTTTTAATATTATTATTTGAAATTGATAAATATTCCTCTTTTCTTTTTATAAATTTTTTGAAACAAAATCTTAAATAAATTTTATTAATTAAGATTCTATTTATTTTTTCTAAAATATAAATATTTTTATTAGAATTTATAATTATTATTCAATATAATTTAAATTATTAATATATAAGTTTTCTTTTATATAATATATTAATTTTTGATTATAAATTATATTAGAATATAATATTTTTTAGATTGATATTTTTATTTATTATATTATTATTCTTATTAAAATACTCTTTTTTATTCAAATAATAATATTTTTTATAAAAAAAAATTTCTTTTATATTAATATTATACATTTTTAATTATTGGAGATATAATATTAATAGATCTGCTTAAATTATTATTACTTCCTAATCAAGGATTTTTTAGGTATAAAATCTTATTTCAATAAATAATATTGGGTAATAATTATAAATTATATAAAATAAGGTGAAATTAATTGATTAATATATTATAATCCTATTAGCAAATAATATTATATTAAAATATTTCAATTATCTTTCTTTTTTATTTATTATTTTAAATAATCTATTAATAATAGATTTATAATTTTATTTAATTTAATTATTTGTTTTAAAATTATATATAAAGATTTGTATCTATTAAATACTATATTTTTTTAAAAAATATATTATATATACTTTATTCTCCAAATCATTATCTATTAAAACTTTATTGAAAATAGAATAATAATAAATAATAGATTATATAAAAATAATTATTATTTATAAAGTTATATTCCAAAAAGTTTTTCTTTTTATCCATCCTAATAGATTATTTTTAAAAAACATTAAATATTTATAATTATTATTTAGGGGTATATATATAATATTTAATCTATATTTTTATTAATATATACTTATCTATATTGAATATAAAGATTCTTTTTAAAGGTTTGATTATTGTAATTAATAATTTGAATAGAAATTAATAAATTTTTTAATAATATTATATATCTCTATTCAATAATATAATTGCAATACTTTATTAAAAATATTTTTTATTCCTTTATATCTATAAGCTTTATATAAATTATTAATAAGAATAATCTATTTCATTTTATTATTGATTACCTTTTTAAAAGGTAAATACTTTATATCAATTTTGAAAAAACAATTATTATAAATATAAAATTTAAAAACTTTTTTTTTTAAAATTTCTAAAGATTTTTTTTATTATGTTTTCAGATTTTTATAATAAAATTAAATATCTAATTATTTTTTGATTTTCTTTATTATATATTAAATCCAATATATAACTTTATTTAAATTTAATAAAGTTATATAAAATAAGAATATTTTGAATATTATTAAACTTATTAATAATTTATTTATTAATATTATTTTTTTAAACTTTTTTTTATTAAAATTCAATAAGAGTATTTGGTCTACAAAAAAATCTATTTATTGCAATATATATTATTCCTTTTATATATCAAACTTCGAAATTAAAAAATCTGATTTATATAATTTATTTTATTACTAGAACTTTTAAAAGATTTATTATTATTTTATTCAATTAAATAACAAGAATTTTAATATTAATTTTAAAAATAAAATATATTCTATATAAATTGTATTTATATTTCTAAAAAATTTTAAAAATTTCTCTATATTCTTTTTTTATAATATTATAATTCTTTTTTATATCATTTTATAATCCATTTTTAAATCTAATTATCATATATTTATTATTAAATTCTTAATCTAATATTATATTCCAATTATCAAAATTAATATTTATATTTAAAATAATTATTCTAATTATTAAAGTATTTTTATAATTTAATAATATTAAAACAAAAGATTTTATTAATTCAATCTTTAATAAATCTATAACATTTTTTTATTCTTTTATTTATATAAATTTTTAATCTTTTTTTAATAAATAATATAGCAATTCAGCTTTTTGAATAAATTATTTAATCTAAATATAATAATATATATATATATTTAAAAATATATGAATTTTTATAATATTTTTAGATTCAAGTTAATCTATAATCCAAGCGATTTTTGATTATTATAAAATTCGGTTTTTAAATTCTATAATATATTTTATAATTTTCATATCATTGAAATACTATTTAGATTTCATTTTAATTAAATATCTTATTTTTTCTATATATTTTAAGGTTTTATTAATCTCTTGAATATATACAAAAATAAATTTCTGTATTTTAGGTATAATTTCCTTATTACTAAAATCAGTTTTAAATCTTTTTATTTCTATATTGTTTAGAAATAGTATAACCATTTTAGAAACTAAATCGCTTAGAATTTTTATAATAATTTTATAGAATTGAGTAATAGAATTAATAATATTTTATAATAATATTATATAATATAATAATTTAAATAATATTTGAAAAGCAATTATATTACAATTTTCTATAATTAAAGGAATTTAATTATAATTTGAAAAGAAATTGATTAAAAAAGTAATTCGATATTCTATAAAGTTTTTTATAAAAATATTAATATTTAAAAATAGATTTGTATTTCTAATTAAATATTTATTAAATTTAATAATTATATTTATAAATTTATAAATATTAAAAGTCTTTTTCTTTATTAAGAATCATAGATTTTTATAAAATCTATTTGTATATTTAAGAATTCCTTAATTTATTTTTTCTTAAAATATTTTGAATATAATTTTAATTAAGGTTTTTAGAATAAGAAATTCAGATATTTATTAAACTTTGTATAAAATAATTTATATTTTTTATAAAGGAATTATTTCTTTTTGTATTTATTTAATATATATTTAATTAAAAATAAGCATTTTTTTTCGATTTAGTAAATAGGTAAATAATAGTTTTTATTTATAAATAAAAAGTATTTTTTTAAAATTTATTTCTTTATATTTATTTATAATTAAATAATAATTTTTAGATTTTTTATTAAATCATAGAATTAAATAATCTTTTTATTTTCCTAAAGATTATAAATAAAGGTTTTCTTTTTTGTACTTTTCCAATCAATTATTTTTTTCTTTTAGCCCTTCATTTGTAAGATTTTTAGATTGATTTGAAAAAAATATTTTATTTATTTTATTCTTATATAAAATATTTATATAAAATAAAAGATAATTTTATTAAAATTCAACAAAGTTATTTTTTGATAAAGAATATGAATTTGTTTTGATATATTATTTTCTAGATATATTAGATTTTAGTTTTTTAAATTTAAGATTTGGAAAAATATAATTGTTTTTTATTTAATATATTAAATATTTGTTTGATTCTTTTGATCATTATTTATTATTATAATATATTACAATCTATTTTTATATATAAATATAATTTTATTTATAATAAACTATAATATTTTAAATAATAAATTATTATATATATTTTTTATTATAAATAAATTAATAATATTTGATATTTCTTTAAAGGATATATATATATTCTTATAAAAACCTTTGATATTAGTTTTGAAAGGATTAATTCTAATAATAATAATTTAAATTAAATTGATTAATAAATTGAATTTTATAATTAAATTGATATTAATTAAATTAATAATTGAATTAGAATCTGAAATTATTTTAATAGAATTTTGATTATTAAGAAATACTCTAATATAAAAAAAATCTTTTTTATTATTTTTTATAAAAATATAAATAAAATTATAAATTATATTTGAATAAAAAGTTTTTATAATTTTAATTTATTCTAAAAATTTAAATGAAATAAAAAGTTTGTTAATTAAATTTATTATATAATTATCAAAAATTGATAGTTTTATTGAATTATTTATTTTTATAATCTATTTTTTTTATATATTAAAATATTCTTTGATAATAAAACTTATAATAATAAGGATTATAATTAATAGAATATTCTAATTGATTTCTTCTATTGTTCTATAATTATTATTTATTATTTAAAAAATTATTTGTTTTCTAGGCTTTTTAATTTTATTTAGTATTTTTTCAATTATAATTTTTATTATAGAATTCTTAAAATTATAAATATAAATTTCTATTAATTCAGTTTATATAGGTTTTTAAAAGGATATTTCGATTATAAATTATTGATTGAATTTAAGGATTTTATTTACAAATAAAGATATAGATTTTATAGAGATATTTGAATATAATTTGATTATTTTATCCAAATTATTATAAAATAGTTTTTTATATTTTCTTTATATCTTCTTTATAATATTAATATATTTTTGAATAATATATACTTTTCTTTTTAATATAATATTAATAGATTTTTTTTTGATATTAATAAAATATAATATTTCTTTATTTTCAAAAAATTTTAATTAATTATTTTGAAAAGTTTGTAATCTAATTATTTTTATTAAATTAAGATTGGTTTTATTATTATATATAATTGGAATAGAATTATTTGAATTATTTATTAGTCTTTATATTAATTATTCTAGTTTATTATAATATACAAATCCTTTATCGAAATATTCTTTAAAAATCAAATAATCTTTTTTTAAAATATAATCTTTATTATTAAACTATTTATTATTATAATTATAATATATTTTTTTATAAATTATATATATAGCTTTTATTATTTTTAAATTAATAATAGTATTAACAATAATAGGTATTGTAATCTATATAAATTTATAAATTGAAATCTAAAGTATTTTTATTATTTTTGAATCAAAAAAAATCTAATAAGTTTCAATTTTCCCTTCAAATTTGAAATCTAATTATATTTATTTCTTTATAATAAATATAAAATTTTTAAAAGCTTTTATTATTTTCTTTATTTCATTATTTCTTTAAATTATTAGGATTTTCGCTTTATTTCGAATCTTTATAAATAAAATAATAAATTCTAATAATTCATTGAAATTAGAATTCTTGTTATCATTTATATTGAAAAGGATATATTAAGATTTGTTTTTAGTATATTGAATTATTTAATTAAATACTTTATTCTAATTTATTATATTTGATTGTTTTATATTATATTTAATTTGAATGATATATCTTCAAGAAATTTTAAAAAACATATTTTTGAGGAATAGTTTAATAATTTCATTTTTTATTGAAGTTTTATTTTTAATCAATTATTATATAATTTGATTATATTATTTAATAAAATAATCAAGATTATTATATCTAATATTTCTTTTTTGTTTATACTTTTTAATAAACTTTTATAGATATTTATAAAAATATATTTTTTAAAGAATATTATTATTGAAATATTTTTTGAGAAAAATAGATTTGAAATGTTTTTTCTAATTCCATTCTTTAAATTACTATTCCTTTATAATTTTAATTTCCTTTCAAAATATATAATTTATTTATAGAAGGATTTGTATTTAGAAATCTTTATTCGAAATATAATAGTTTTATTGAAGTTATTCCATACCTTTATATTACTTGATAATATTGGAACCCTTGAATTATAATATACTAGTAATTTCAGAAAATAATATTAAAAATACAAGAATTTTTGAAAAGTATTCTAGGAAAATAATGAATTGTTAAATACTGAGATTCCTTTTTAAAAGTTTTGAATTGAAATTCTTATTAAATTTTTTATTTTCATTTATCTTCTAATCAAATAAAAAAGGAATATTTGATTCAAAAATATCCTTTTCAAAATCGTTTATATTGAAAGTATCAAAATTAATTAATAAATTTAAAAACTTCGAATTTATAATTAAATAATTATCCTAAATCTTAGATTTATTATTGAAATCGAAGACTAATATAATATAGATTTTATTATTATATTAAATAATTTTATATTTACTAATAAATAATTATAATAATTAAATAATTATATAAAAATTTAAAAAATCTTTAATATAATATAAATAAAAATTTGATTACTATTTTATTCACCCTTTTTTTAATAACTTTATTAAATTTTAATAAAATTATCTTTTCTTCTTAAATTTGTATAACCACAAATTTATTTACAAAAATTCAAAAATATAGATTAACAATTTATTCTAAAGAATTCAAATCTTGGATTTTTCTTAAAAATATATCTGGAAATTTGATTTTAAAAACAAAGAGATTATTTTTATAAATAATCCTTTCAATTAGATTGAATAGTATAGTATTTTTGATTTTAATATAAATTATTTTTGAATTTTTTAGATTAATTAAATTCCATTTAGATATAGATATAATTAAAATAATCTTAAAAATTCTAAGTAAACTCAATATTTATTAAGCCTTAAATACAAAGATGAATACTAATCAATAAATTTTAGATTTATTTTATAAAAGAAAACTTTTTCTTTCAAAATCAAATTTTTATTCAAATTCCTATGAGTTTTATAAATAATAAAACTTTTACAATTTGTTTTTATAACCTTTCAAAAAAAATAAGAATAATCCAATTAAAAGCAATTTCACTTTCAATTTAGATTTATACAAAGTTATAAATCGATTTTGAAAATAAAGTATTTGTTTTTCTCCTTTTTTCTTTTATTATCGGATTATTATTACTTTGATTTTATTATAATACTAGATAGTTTTTTGTTCTTTTATTTTCTATCGACTTTTCCAAATTAATGACTTTCTGTTTTCTAAAATAATTCAAGAATTCAGATTTGTATATAGCTTTCTAATTTTTTAATATTCTTTTTTATATAGATTATTAATATAAAAGAGTAAAAAGTAATAAAATTATAAAATAATTCTTTATATATATTATAAAAAAGTTGTTATAGTATATCACTTTAGATAAAAAAAAGAAAAGGGAGGCTTTATATAGCGTTTTATAAAATATACTAGAAATTTAATGGGTAGGAATTAACTACTCTTTTTAAGTTATAAGGAAAAGGGCTATAAATATTAGCTATAGAAGTGGACCACATGATCAGCACAAAGATTCGCTCACACTAAGTTGTATTAAACTCTAAAGGATTTAATTAATAATAATAATATAAAAATTAAGATTATAGAATAAATTGAAAGAAATTAGATGAATAGATGGTTATATGAATAAAAAAGGTATCAATTAGAAAAATATAATCCAACAACTTTAAAAAGTTATTAGTATTGGAATAGAAATTATATAATTATATTAATGCTTATACTAGTACATTAGTATTATAATATAAATATATTATAATCCTAGTTTTTAAAATCTCAAGTAATATTATAATAGTGTGAACCATAGTACTATATTATCTTTATTATCCCTATGATGATATCAACAGAACTACTTATGAATAAATTGTTTTCGAAGATTTTAAATATATTATAAATTTGTAGTATTGTTAAAGATCAAAAAGTTCATTTAGGTATTTATAAAACTATTTATATTAGTTATAAATATAAATTGAAAGTGATATATAAAAGTCAAGTATAAATTGATAATAAAAAATATGATTTCTTTTTTTATTTTTATTTTTGATAATTTCAATATAATTAACTTCAAATTTTATTTCTATTTCTATATATATTTCTAGTGAAATAGTTGATATTATTATAGCTTGAATAAATTTATAGAATTTATTTAGTTGTTGCTTTTAAATATAATTAGAAATCTTCATTTTGTTTATACTATATCAATAATAATTTGGCCTGCTATAATCGAAAATAGAGATTTGTAATATTAAATATATTTAAAAATGAAGTATAAAAAAAGTTTATAATAATATAGAGTTTATAATCTATCAGAAATAGATAGTAAGTTATACATATGTTATAATATATTAAATTGTAGTTTGTATTCTTATTGTATTATTGAAGTGAAATCTACGCGTAAAACCTTTTATGAGCGTGATGCACGTGCCATATCACGTGCTTTCCAACAAATTTATTAAGGTTTCAATGGCATCAGAGTAATTTATCGATAATTAATCTATATATCTACAGATAGAATCTACTATAGAATCTAGCTTTTTGATTAGAAACTAAATAGTATCACCTAGAGTACGGACTCTAGGCGCCCTCGCTTAATAAGGAGTTACTGACCAATTAGATTATTAGGATTCCTTAAATCTAATCTAATATTCACAAGCATTTTCTAATATAAAATTCAATCAATATAATTTCTATATCAAAAGTTTAAATATAATAATATATATTAATTTTTAATCTTTGATCTTTTTTTAAATTTGAAACACTTGAAATTTAAAATCAATATTCTAATTTATAAATAATATAATTGAAACCCACTAAAATAACTATTCTATTCAATAAGGCTTTATCATTTAAGGTCTATCGCACGGACCACATGTACGCCCTGAGTTCGTACTCTAGGGGATAAAAGTAAAAAGATATCAATTTTAGTAACATGAGAGTAATTTATTAGACTTTTAGTGGCGTGAAAGTAATTTACCGTACATAATATGATTTCTCAATATTTTCAGTTCTCAAAACTAAGAATCCGTTGGAACTTTGATATACAGCAAAACCTCTCTATAAGGATATCGGTTTTTGTAGTCTCCATATAATATTATATCATAGCTCAAATCCTAATGATTTCATTAGTCTAATAAGGATACACATGATCCTAGGACCGGAAAATATAAGGATATCCTAATAGAGGGGTTTTAAGAATATAGGTCATTTTTAGGCCTAAAAAATTTTAGGACCTAAAAAAAATAAGAATAATAGAGGTTATCCTTATAGGGGGGATCCTTATAGAGAGGTTTTGCTGTAGTGAGTATAACCAAGTGGTCAACAACACTTGCTGGGAGATTCCTCCTTCAATTCCTCCTCTAGTTAACGATTGCCTGGATCTCATTACCATGATAGAACGCTGTATAATTGTCTACCGGGAACATCCATAAGCTGTGCCTCAGAATTGTAATACTCACGTCGTGTCGTAGGATTCTCAATGATTCCTCTTCTCATCCATCCCGTTAGATTCTCTAGCATAGTCTCGGCAATGAAAATTTTTATCGTCGATCTTAGGGGTATCCAGAAACTCACTCTCTGGTATCGCATATATAGAGATGTGATAATACCTACCGTGCCATTTCGAAAATCATTCTCATCCTTTCCTTAAGATTTCCTTTCTAAAACCTTGTTCATTGGTATTCCCAGTCATTCCTTTCTGGCGCCAATATCACATTCAGTCTTTACCATGTCTCCTATCAATTTGGTTCTCAGAACCGCTTTCATTCTTTCATCTATATCGACTTCTTTTGCCGCAGTCTGCAATGACCAAACTCGAGCTTCTGGAGACCCTTCCGGCGAGACACTAGCTGCATTCCTCAATTCTCAAGATCAAATCTCCCAGTTTTGTTCAGTGGATGTATCAGGGAAGACTTCAGGGAATGTGAACTTCTCAGACTTCCAAGTAAGACAGCCGAGAAAAATTCGATTTGACATACTAATCAAGACAGATCTCTTTTGAGCGCAGTGATAGCTCCAGTTCAACCTTGGAGCATTGTACGCAAGCACTCCAGGATATCATACGCCAGTGCATTGAGCCTTCCGATCCAGGAACGTATGGAGGAAGCTCAACATTTGAAAGTGGGGGAACATACACCATCAGCAACGACTTGTATCCCCAAGTACCAAGATTCTCTATGAATCTAGAGAGCCGAGAAGTGGCTGAAGCCGCGAAAAGGAAACTAAAGCCCCCTAAGACAACTGCAGAGCCGACAACTGCAGAGCCGACTCCTAAAACAACTGTGGCACAAGAAACTACTAGTCCAAAAAGTCAATCGCTAGCGTCGTCTTCAACCCCCGAAATCACACCTGCTCCTTCCAGCCCCTCCACTTCCGAACTTAATCCATCAATTCCAGAAACCGCATCCACTTCTCAGGTCATTTCCACAGGAAGTTTTACCCCTCCCGTGGTGCCTGTGATTATTCCAATTCCACTTCCACCCCTATTGGGAACACCTGGGCTATCCCAACCAATCGAAACCTTCGGACCAGTTGAATCACTCGATCCAATCGAAACATCGCAGTCAGAAACTCCAGAAAGTAATTCAACCGAAACTGCCATTCCCTCCTCAATCTCAGCTCCCTTATCCACATCAATCGCTTCGTCTCCCGCTTGTACAGCCACCACAGGAGGGAATTGCTCTACATGTTATCAATACTCTGGTTGTGGCGATATCTCGCTTTCTCTCTCCAACAGTACCACTTTTCAATCTCGCCAACTGCCACCATCAATTGCTGGTCGTATATCTACTACTAATTTACACTCAGAGATATCCAAACGAGCCACTAGATCATTTACTTCGTTGGCCCTGCCAATTTGTGTGTTTTTGGTTCCGTGGATGTTCCTTCTATTCCTGGTATGTATACAACTCGTGAAGCCTACGAATTAATCAAAGATTGTAATTTAGCTAATCTGAGTTATGAAGATGCATCTACTCTGTTCAGTAAAGCGGGTACTCAAACAGAGTACTGGTATGTTTTGGAAGATACTCCTGTGAACGCAACGACCTGTTCCGCACTTGGCTTTACCAAAGTTACCGATGCAGCACTTGCTTCCTTCTCAATTGATAAATTCAAATGCGGTTGGGTATACGAAGGCTGGATCAGGAATTGGTTGGAAAGCGAATGCCCCTAGTTATTGGAGCTACCAATAGTACCACCACGACTGGTATCAAAGCAGACGTAAGTACTACCTACTATCTCTTTGCGCACCAATGTATCATATATATTGTCTTTGATCGATACGAGGACAATAAGAAAGTCCATAATCGATTATCCCACAGACAGTATCTCATGATGTCTCCTTTCAACTTCAAGGGAAAAGCTAACACTCCTCTCTCTCAGTGGGCATCAACCTACCGCACCTACCTCACTAACCTCCTAGCCACCCGCTCCTCGATCATCCTCTCCCAAGTCTCCAGCTACCTTGATAACGATCTTGGGCCTGCCGCCAGAAACGATAACGTTACACTTTCAGATGGAACGGTATCGACAACTGAAAATTCCATTGGAAAGGGCGTCGACGCTTTACTCAATGCGTATCCTCTGGCTACTGCTTTCGCATTTGACCAGGCCAAGTTATTAGGGTTTCCCAGTGTTTAGGTCCTTGTAAAATATAATAATTTTCTTTTTTCCACGTTTTTGTATTCGATTCTTCAATCTAAAAATGAGATAGCAATGATAAAATAAATAATGCGGTGATGATGACTTCAACACGGGAACTGAGGCTACCCAAACTCTAACTTCCTCAGCCTTGATACGTACGCATGGACCATACAAGGCTGACCGAATTCATCCCCCCTCACCAGAGCTCCCACTTGGACTCTCCATCGCAACCGCCATCATATCACATCACAACTCAATCCCCAACTCAAAATGAGTACTCTTCAAACTCAAACTTCTGCCACCTCTACCAAAACCTTTAAATTTCCCCGCGAACATTCTTTTCCTCCCTTTTTCACCCTCCAACCTACCTCTTCGACTCTCCATGCGCAACTGCGCAAATGGAGCGATTTAATCCTTTCCTATTTTGCGTTTCATCGTTTATTTCGTCTTACGGTTTCTACACTGTTATCTTCCGAGTTGTTCAGAAATGAGAGGATTAATAGGAGATTGGATGAAGAAGGGCTGAGAGAGGTATTGGAGTTTATGAGAAAGGAGGGGAGAGTGGAGTGGATTGGCGGAGGGGGGAATGGGAAAGTAGGTGCAGATATATGTTGGGTTTGGTGGAGGAAGGTAGATGAATGGGCGAGAGTTATTGAGGAATGGGTGGATGAGACGGGCCAGAGAGGGAGTGTATTGACACTTTATGAGTTGGTTGAGGGAGAGGGAGGCAGGGGTGCTGGTATGTTATTTATTCTTGTCTTCTGGTGACTTGGGTTTGAAGACGAGTATGCTAACGGATGGATTGGCAATAGAATTCCACGGATTAGATACGGAAATATTACAAAAAGCATTGGCGATACTGGTGAAGAGGGGAAAAGCCCAAGTTTTCGGACAGGAAGATCAACAGGGTGTAAAATTCTTTTGAGCCATAGGAACTTTCCAGAATACATACAAGGTTAAGATCCAAAGTCTTATACCATGTGTTGCGGGACGATTGAAATAAGTGTCGAGGATTGATCAATTCTTTGGATGGGAGGATTCCGCATTTGCATTCGCACAAGGAGGGAGGAACCATTTTGCTGAAGCTTCGTTCCCCTTTTGAATCTTCAATAGGCCTCCACCGAACTTTGCCCGCACCAGTATTATTAGTCAATACTTCAGCACATCCAGCCCAAGATCCTTTCCATGCCTGTCTTCCAGAAAACCCTTTAATCGAGAAACATACAGGAGGTCACCACTTTAACCATGGTACACACACATAGCAGTGCGTAGTCTCACAAGAAACTAACCAGAGTCAAAACGACTCTTTCGGGAGCAAGGCCGACCCAAAGATCACAATCCGAACCAAGCTACATGTAGCCAGAAAGTCGAAAGGAAATTTGGACGCAAGAGCCAGTTTGTAGCTTTGGGGCCTAGACCTAACGAATGAAAAAAAAATCTTGTCCCGCGTTACCGTGTATCGTCTTTTCCCGCTGTCTCCGGGGGACGTACCGAAATTGGATGGAGAATAATATTCGTCCTTCAGCTGGCCTGGGCAGAATGCTAGCACGTATGGAGACTAGCACCATCGAGTCTCATCGACCATCCCCTTTTCCTTAGCAATAGATTTCTGTTTGATCTGCGAGATTTTCTGATGGGGACTTGGAAGTAAGTATTGGATGATTGGATGGAGCCTTTTTTTTTAATCAAAAAAGATGGAAATTGGAGGGATTAGTGGGTGGAATGAATGAATGAATGAATGAATGAATGAAATGGAATGGAATGGGTTATTGGGGGGGGGGGATATTGGATTGTTGGTTGGGTTGTTTTTTGGTCGGTACATTATATAATTTTATGATATAAGATATACATACACATATACAGAAGTAGATAGGGAGGTATGAGATTGGAATACATATCACATACCCAGGCAGGAAACCTCACATTGATACCATACCATCCCATCATCCCATCATCCCATCCCATCATCCCATCATCCCATCCCATCATCCCATCATCCCATCCCATGTCTATCTGGTACCTACCTGGCATATTGTATATCTTTACGAAACTCTAGGAATATTAAGTAATCATTCATGGATCATTCATGGATCATTCATGGATCATTCATGGATCATTCATCGAATCATATCATCCATCCATCCATCGATTGGTGTACTTGAGTGATGGTTTCCCGTTCAGCAAGCCTCTTCCTTGTAGGAATATGGTAGATGAGGAAAACACCTGGGTATGTTCTCAAGGTAATGTATCATTATGTATGTCCACGGGTATGAGGAATATGGGGGAATGGTATTTGGTGAGTTGGATTGAACTTTGTTCAGATGAATGGATGGGTTCCCCGCTTATGTGTGTGTGTGCGTGTGTGTGTGTGTGTGTGTGCGTTGTGGTGTGGAGAGGAGAGGAGAGGAGAGGAGAGGAGAGGAAAGGTCTAGGTGATTGATTGATTGGATTGATTGGGTTGGATTGATGGGAGGAGATGATTGGTAAGGTCTATGGGTAATAAGTAAGTGGCTTATGAGGATTACGTAGATGGGAGATGGGTTGATGGGTAGGGACTCGGGAGGTATGAAAGTAGATATGGAACTTATGGAAGTAGGTATTAGAGAGGATCTGGGTGTTTTGGCTTGCTCTTTCCTCTTCTTGGGTTAAAGTGCTTTGGGGAGAGATGGGAGATGGGGGATGGGGGATGGGAGATGGGAGATGGGAGATGGGAGATGGGAGATGGGAGATGGGAGGATAGAATTGTATTGTATTTGATATTTGAACATCGAGATAGGGAGAGAGGGAGGTAGAGAGGGATTGAGAGTGGAATGGAAAGGATATTCAAGGGGAGAGATGGATTAATAGGGAAATGGATAGATAGACTCCAAGTATATGTATATGTGTATCGTATGTGTATATTATAACCTTATCTACCCACAGCCAAAACGGTGGAGATGATTTGAATTGATTTGAAAGCTACTCCATCCTATCCATGGATTTGCTGAATTTGACTAACGAATGAAAAGTGTCGGGTGCCTGCATGTATCTCCGAGGTGTACCTTTTTTAATATCTTTACGATAGATTATGGATGATTACTCGGTAAAGGTTGGTGGTGGTTGGTTGATTCGTATGGTTTTGGCTTGTGTTTATCAAGTATTGTCTGTAGGTACCTTTCGTTTCCCCTTTCTCTTCTGTCTTCTAATTGTTGGATTGGCGGGTGTGGAAGCTTCTGTGAAAGCTTTTGTTGGGGAGAGAATATTGTTGTAGATATTAGATATTAGATGTTAGATATTGAATATTAAATATTAGATGTTAGATGTTAGATGTTAGATGTTAGATATTAGATGTTAGATGTTAGATGTTAGATATTAGATGTTAGATGTTAGATGTTAGATGTTAGATGTTAGATATTAGATGTTAGATGTTAGATATTAGATATTAGATATTAGATATTAGATATTAGATATTAGATATTAGATATTAGATATTAGATATTAGATATTAGATACCACTAACTACTTGCCTGATACATTCATTAGCATTAGTTAATCCCATCTGATTAGTTCGTTCCCCAGTACTTGATTAGTTGTACGATGGAAATAGTCTCTGCCTTGGAAAGTTGCATCCGTTATCATTAATTAAGGATCCGAGTTGTCATTATGCATACTCTGGAGTCTGTACATACACATACACATACACATACAGATACACTTCGATGTCCCATTGTCTTTTCTCGATTCCTCATCTCATCTTGCATTCACCGCCATTAGATGTGTAGGATCTCTTATCTCTCTGTGAACTACTAGCTATGAACTACCGACTAGTTGCTCCCTCATTGATAGAACGGGTTCCAAACTTCCAAACTTCTAAACTTAATTCTTGAGAGATCGGTCGCAGCCGGAACAATACAGTAGACTGGTTTACTTTGCTTGCTTTTAGGTTTGGATCGTACACGAGCACTTGAATGATCGTCAACTAAGAGGGTGTAGATGGAGATGGAGATGCAATGGATGGAGATGGAGATGGAGATGGAGATAAGAAATGTTTCAAGGAGGGCAGAGAGATCTCTTGGATTGAATGATAAACTCTTGTATTTGACTTCCTTCACTTCCTTGATTGACTATCTTGACTACCTTGACTACTTTGACGACTTAACCCTTCCTGTCTATCTCTGTTGATGTATTGAATATCTTGCTATATGTAGATGTACAATAGACACAACTTATATATTTATTACTTATATATATACATATATATACATATATATACATTTATTATATACTCAGACTTTTATACATATATACTTTTACGTATTCTCCTCTTGAATATACATTCATATACATTCATATACCTTTATATATAAACACCGACTACCATCTCTTCTCAAAATATCAGAATCAGGGGAGGGAGCAGTATCTATCCCCAGTTTGTTTGAATCTTTCTTCCACTGAGAATCATGAGATGAGTCCACGACCCACCGAGTGCTAAATGAAGCAAATGAAGCATTTGAAATGATCCACCGAATATCATCACGACCACATTAAAAAGTTAATAGATTAAAAGATCAACTTCATCCTTAATCCTTACAGATTTGAGGTCGCGACCGACTTCTCGAGATTCTCTTAGCCTTCCTTGCTAATTACAAACCATCTCATCCCTCTATACACTCACCAGCTTTGCTTGCTTTGCTCTTCACTCTTTCTATCCATCTTTCTTTCTATCCATCTATCCATCTATCCATCTTTCTTCCTTCCTTCCTTCCTTCCTTTCTTCCTCATCTAGAAACGAATCATTACGGAGAACGAACCCATAAGAGATATCTCTCCTCTTCTCTTCTCTTCCCCTCCCTCCCTTCCTCCCCTCACGGCAGAAGAGCGAAATCAAAAATATCTTTTTCACTGGAGAATAAACTCGACCGACAGCTTCTACAGCAGCAACACTCTTTACAATCCAATACTGGTACATCAACATCAAACCATAATATCATTTTCATTTTCACTACGTCCATCACCACCTTTACGACACCTTTCATTCATTACAATCGTTAATTTCTCACCAAAAACAAAGCATTATTTATCTTCCTAGCTTTTATTACTCTCGTTCAATCTCTCAATCTCTCAATCTCTCAAAAAGCCCTCGTTCTACTTCAGTTCAATTCAACTCACTCCTCAATTCAATTCCACGTCGATAAATCACAAGATTCGAATTGAAATCAATTTCCATTCCTTCCTTACTTCCTTCGGAACAAGCCTCAAAAACCGATAATCCATAAATACCCAACACAGCATAATCAGGGGGGGCAGGTATCATCTCATCTTTTCGAAACGGTAAATCATCATACCGCCTCCGCCTCCGCCTCCACCTTCTCCTCCTCCTCCTCCTCCACTTCATCCCAACTTTCAATTCAATACCGCCAAAATAGCTACCTTACGAGAAAACCATTACCCTCAAATTCCATCTTTTGAAGATGCGATGATCTATTCAAATGATGCGGGTTATCCACCATCAATGCCTGGCTCACCCCCCGAATTAACGGGTTCGAAATCCTCGAAATCCTCCTCATTTCATTCCTCGTACCAATCCGATAACGATGAAATTCTCTCCGATGTCAATCATTTCGAAGAGATTGGACTCGACGATGAATCAAGAATTGACTCGGACATTGGGGAATTTGCCGTCAAAATGTCGACAAATCCATACTCTTCGAGATTCACAACTGACCTGCGAAGTCAAGCAAAGCAACAGCGACAACAACAACGAACTCCCATGTCTGCCACACAGGGAAATACTAGAATTCCACGAGATTTGACTTCGACTACACAAGGTCGTCAGGGTTATCCAACATTGAGGTCACAGATAAGAAATGCGGCATCGGATGGCTTGGCCATTGTTCCTGTACCCAGTTCATCAGCAAAAACCAGAAGAGGATTGAGTAGCCCCAGTGCACCTGTATTGGCGACTACACTTACACGACAGCGAAGTTTGAGCCCCAATATTGGCGCGAGTCCAAGAAGCAGCATGTCCGGAGCTTCCGCGAAAGGAAGAAGAGGCAGTTGGGTTTCGAATCGAGAACGAAAGACTATCCAAGAGTTGGAAGCGGAATGTGATGAGGATGATGGAGATGATGTACCCGATGAATGTCTTTTGGAAAATGTGCCAATATCGCCGCGGCCTCCACAAGAACGAACGAGTGCTGCACCATCAGCGTCGACGAGTCCGGAGAGACCTGCGAAGGAGAAAACAAAGCCGCTTGGAAATGGAACTTCTGCCAAACCGGCAGAACAGGGAGAACTTAGATCACCACGAGCGATCATGACACGAGGAGTAACGACAGGGCAATTTTCAACTAATCATTTTAATTCTAATAAACCTCGGGCAAAGAGTTGGAACGAAGCATTGTCGGATTTGAGTGAAGAAGCAAAGGCTTTGACCGAAGCTTTGGAAGCGCATGCGGAGGATGAAGAAAGAAGGGATTCCGATACTCACAATTACCATCGTTCAGCCAAGCCAACCAGGGTGAAATCATCATTCGCCGAATTGCCGCCGTTACGAAGAACGGAACTGATGATTGATCCGCTACCTATATCAAAGGAGAAGGAAGCCGTTCTTTCGAGGACGAGGCCATCATGGCTTCCGCCAAAGGATCCAGCCGAGGAAAGACGACATCTCAAAGAATATCAAAAGATGATGGCATCAGCAGAGAAAGTGGAACGTCAGAGAGAATCCGAAAAACGTAGCAAATCAACTTGCAGAGATGACACGGCAAGTTCTTTGTTACGGATTTGGGAAGAACATGTTTTACCCAATTGGGATGATGTGATCAGACAACGAAGAACGAGAGAATTGTGGTGGAGAGGTATAGCGCCAAGAAGTCGTGGACCTGTCTGGTTAAGAGCGATTGGAAATCCCTTGGGGTTATCGGATTCATCATATACTGCTGCTCTTCGAAGAGCTCAAGCTTTAGAAACGACAATCAAGAGCGGTTCCCAATTAAATTCAGAAGAGGAGAGGAAGAAAGGCTGGCTTGAGCGAATTGAGAGAGATGTCAAAGAGACATATCCTGAATTGCGAATATTTCAACCCGAGGGTCCTTTGCATGTGGCATTAATGGATGTTCTCAAAGCTTATTCCATGTACAGGAGTGATGTGGGTTATGTACATGGAACAAGTGTAAGTCACAATTCTCTTTTATGTCTACCTTTTATCCTTGAAAAATGGAAAACTAATTGTTGAGTAGACAATCGCAGCCATACTTCTTCTCAACCTTCCCGATCCTTCCTCGTCTTTTCAAGCTCTCTCAAATATTCTCAATCGACCTCTTCCTCTCTCCTTCCACACCAACGACTCCGGCGCCATCTCTCGTGTTTATGACCTCTTCCTCACCACTCTATCACAAAAGTTTCCACGTCTTCATTCTCATCTCACATCAGAAGAATTAAACTTTAATCCAGATGTTTATCTTCGTGATACATTCGTATCCCTTTTCACAAGCTCGATATCCTTTGATAATGCGAGTAGATTATGGGATGTAACAGTTTTTGAAGGCGATTCAGTATTGGTTAGAGGGGCGGTGGCACTTTTTGGATCTTTGGAAAGTAAACTTCATAGTGTTAGTAATGATGAAGAAATTTTGGAAGTTCTTCGAGGGGGAATCGGTGCTGAGGGAATGGCAGAAGAGGATTGGATTACAGCTGTCAGAGGAGCTGGGAAGTCGTGAGATTATTTGTAGATGGATTGATGGGTAAAAGGAGTTTGGAGCGAGGTGATTGGGCGTGAAAAGGAATTGCGAGGAAAAGGTGGATGGATGAGTGGAATGTACAGTACCAGTCTAGTCGTCCTACATACAATTTCGTGTAGGTGTACAGTAGTTTAGATGTGGAAACGATGATCAATCAATCGATCGATCAATCAATCAATCAATCAACTTTTGAAGGATTGCATGTTTTCTGTTTTTGATGAGGTGAATAGTTCAATCTAATTATGAAGAATGCGGTGGGTATGTTTGGTAGGGCGGAGCGGACCGGAATCCTCGCGATCATGTCACCCCTTCGGCTATAGTGACATATCATATCATGTCATATTGACATACATCAGCTGATGTGTATATATCTAGATATCTACATCACAATGTTGAATTTGTAGGCGGAGGAGAAATTAGAATAGATAGGATGGATAGTGTGGTTTCTTTCTTTCTTTCTTTCTTTTTTGTGATTTCAGAATGAAGGAGTGAGATATGTGATGATATGATATGATATGATATGATAATTAGGAGAAGTTGAGGAGGATCGAGGAGGGGTGAAGAGGGTTGAGGAGGGTTGAGGAGGGTTGAGGAGGGTTGAGGAGGGTTGAGGAGGGTTGAGGAGGGTTGAGGAGGGTTGAGGAGGGTTGAGGAGGGTTGGTTTCCGTGATGTACTGAGAGATGTATAACAAAATGAGAGGGTAGGGAGGGAGGGAGGGAGGGAGTATAGAATATAGAGAATATGTGAATTTTTTAATTCTTATACATTTATTTCTACTTTTTTGGCTGGTATACTTTTTCTCTGTTGGAGGGTGAGGGGGTAGGTAGGAGATAGGTATTTATTGTTTCTTGTTTATTATTTGTTCATTCATTTATTCCCAACTCGTTGTATAATAGTAAGTAAGCGAGTAAGTGAGTGAGTAAGTAAGTGAGTAAGTAAGTGAGCAAGTTGGTAAGTAAGTAAGTGAGTAAGTACGTGAGTAAGTAAGTTAGTAAGATGGATATCTAAGAGGAAAAAATTGGATTGGGAAATGATAATGTTCATCCATATATATATTTATTTATTCCTTCATTCATTCATTCATCTATTCATCTACATCTAGATATCCAGGTATCTAGATACTTGTGTCTACCTCATTCCCCATTCCTCATCTCTCAGAAAGAGGGAAAAAGAGCTTTCCACCAATCCATCGATTCCGACTTTTGTCTTTCGATTTGGGGTACAGAGGATGTATTTGATATGATATATAACGTACGATATATCTATACATATGCATTTCATCTCGCCCGCACCTGTTTTTCTCTCCCTACCTGCTTTACTTATACACCATACCCTGTACTCGATTATTATACATCATAGTCCAATAACACATACATACATATATACATACGTGAATACCTAAACAATGTCTTGAGCTACGCAATGCTGGATGTAGATGCAGACGGTCATCGATTTTCGTTGCGTTTGGTTGTGGATCTTTGCTTGCGTGTGTGTATTTTGATCTAATATTCTGCATAGTCGATTGATTACGGTGGCTTTTCGATCGGTGTGGAAATGCATGGATGGAGAGATGGAGGGATGGAAAGATGGTCAGTGGAGTTGAGAGCTGCCGATACGGCTGGAGGGGAGGGGTAAGTGGCACACGGTCAGATACACCATCAAGCAATCGAGAGCCATCCAGGTCGTTACTGCGGACTTCTTGTTGGTGTATTAGGCGTATCTTGAGGAGGGGATGAGGAGACCAGAAGGAAAGAAAGGGAGGAAGAAAGACAGAGAGAAAGATATCTAGATGATTGACTGACTTCATGGGGTGGTTGCAGTCTCGGAGTCGATATTCTCTAGATCGTGTTTGTTTCTCGTCAAGGGAAGAATTCAGAGAGGAGAGAAAGAAGAAAACGGTGAATCTCTATAAACTTTTATATTTGGAAATAGCAACTAGGATATTGTGCTGTATATGGGTGAATGACTACCCCAATGTTGGTAAATCTCACCGAAAATCTCACAAAAATCATGCATCAAACTGCAATTTCAAATTTCTTTTAATCTTTTGAATTCCTATTCCTTACTTATTCATCCACTCCAATCCCAATCCCAATCCCTAACAGGGGAGCAGCGTGAGCGCTCAACCCATATGCAAATACTATAATATGAACCCTATACAAATAATCCCAGAAGCATCTTCAATCCTCTCCTCCTTCCCCAAGATCCCCCAGCTCTATAGCCTTCTTCTCATTCCCAAAAATTTAGGATAATAATATACATGAATGTTTCAACGATCGAAAGTTAAGTAAACGGTGGTATGTAGGTTAAACCCAAAAAACAAAAACAAAAAACACACAAATGCCTCTAAACGCCTGCCTGACTGGTATTTCCTCCCTTCCTCTCGGGATTCCAAACACATACATATATCTCTGATTCTCTCTTAATCTGCCGTAACGCCATTGCTTGCCAAGGAGAAAAATGAATGGGGTATGCCAAATGATAATGATAATGCAATCCATGGTATGCTTTCGAAAACAAAAAAAAACTTCAGAATGAAAAATCTTCCTCGTCGTCATCTTGTCTTTTTCCTCGTTGACCTCAATGATTCTTAACTCTTAACACCGTACACGCATCTCTCATTCTCGTCTCATCTCGTAGCTCATAGTACTACGTATCCATTAATCCTTCCATGTCTCATGAGAATCTCGTTTCGTCGGGGGTCTAGTAGGTAACTAGATGGGCTCAATGCCCGGCGTGATGATTTGATGAAGTATCACTACTCTATCATAGCACTGCAATATGAAGTTCTTTCATCTTCCATGCCAGTGGAAGATATCCAAGTCGGGGTTTCTAGATCAACAAGAAATCCCAACCCTTCATCTGCATTACCTCTCTCCAGGAGACGTAATGTGCTTCACCACCACCAGGACTATATCTACCATCCACATGACTCCAGACTTCCTTCAGAAGAGTCGACACACGACCGAAACTTCCTTGGTTGGCGAGATCCCCGAGAGCAGCGAGACGCTCGGCAAAATGGTGACGGAAGGGAGAGTGAGTAGTACTGAGAGATCCTCCAATGAGATAAACCCACACGAGACTACGATCATAGCCTCCAGGTCCAGCGGGGATGTATTCAAGTGCTCGAGTCAGTTTGTTAACCAACCCAACACAGCTATCTTGACTTGGGGAGAAGCCAGGAACGAGACTGCAGAGATAGATACGAGCTGCGAGACGGAACGCCGCAGTCATGTTCTTGCTCAATTGCTTGGGACTGAGAATACCATGAGCATTGAATGGAATACGGGGACCGGTTTCACCGATTTCCGTAAGCCCGATTTGATCGCCGAGAGCATGGACGTGTTGACAAAGCTGAATGTCATCCATGCCATCATTCTTGAGAGCTTCCAAACATGCGATTTCGGAAATGAGATACAACACGCGATCTTCACAGCCCATGAGTTCTCTCAAGCCGAGAGATGAGTTGGTTTGCGACAAATGCTTTTCTCTGTATGTGTGAGCAAATGTGGGTGCACGGCCTTGAATGGTCGAACCGAGAATGTCGATCCAAGCCGTCAAAGTCATGTTGAAAGGCATCAGATCATGCGATTCGGTAACGAGACGTGGCAATTCGAGTTTTTGAACGAGAGAAATGGCAGCTTGGAAATGTTGATGCCATGGAATATCGGGGAGAGAGTCGTCGAATCGACCGACCGAGCACTGGAAGAAGATCATTCCCAACGTAGCTTCCAATATCGATACGTGATCAGTGTCGCGATTGAGAGCTTCGCAAAGTTCCGAGATGGTTGCATATCGGTGGCGCATGATATCGTTATCGATTTGTTCTCCGTGAATGTTCATGGTGGATTTGAAATGTTGAGCGGAGATGCTGAGACAGCAGTGTAGGTAGCACTTGTTGCTTTGGAGTGCTGGGAGGATATAATCTGTTCGTGCGGAACCATGTTGATTGCTTTCGAGGATTGGAAATATGGTAGGTAGAACGTCTGAGACGAAATGATCGAGAAGTCTTTGATCACCCTCATCTAATTCAATGGCAACTTGGCGGAATGATGATGGTGGACCGTGGGAGAAATCGAAGAGGTTCATGTTCAATGCTTCCTCTGCTAATACTTCATGTCTTTCATTGTATACAGTATCCCATTCATGATCAATTGGGAAGGATGGTAACATCGATTCGGGTGGCGGTGGTGGATGGAACGTGCTAAAGGTAGAGATGGTTGATTCGCGGCGAGTAGGAACATCATTAACAAACATTTGTCGTTCTGTCTTTACATCAATCTCATAAGGTGAGTATTCAGGATAAATTGCGTATTGAGAATGCGATGAGTGCATTTGCGCATTGTAAGCAGTGTAATCGACCATGGGAGGGGCATTGAAATCAAAGAGAGATAATTGAGAATCAATTGATGATGATCGATTGCGGTCTAAGGAGTCGGAGTATGTTGCAGAGGTAGGTAATGAGTGTGTAAGTCCAGGAGGGGTATCGATACTCGATGACATAACTTGTTGTGTTTGAGCTTGAGATGGTGCGGTTGTCTTTTCCGTGAGCTTCTTTCGCTTGATGATAGTCTTGATAATCTCTTTTTGCTGGCGGCGCAACTCGTTGTTTCCCCACCACGAAGGCCTCTTGTATTCACATCGTAGACCTAGATGCTTACAAGCACTGCAAGTTATGGCACCTTCATCACACTTCTTTCTTCTTAATCTACATGTGTAACAACCTTGATAGCTGAGGTCAGTATATAAAGTCGGACGAGGAGAGATATCAAAGAATATCGAATTGAGATGAATTAAAGTCGAACGAACCTGTCCTTGATCGTCTATGCATTTGCATCTTTCCTTTTGTAGCAGGAGCGGCTTTAGGAGCTTTTGGTTTGGGTTGAGCGACAGCCATGTTGACGTTCGTCGTTCTGATTGCTGATTGAGCGTTGGGGGGTTGTGTTGACATTTGTATTTGTACTGTACCAGCAGTAGATAATAGTGGGGGCGGCGAGAGTGTGAGTTCGGTTCGAAGTGCGTGATATTGCGATGAGAGACTGGGGTTAGTAGCGTAGGTGATTGGCGAGACCGGGGGGACTGATAAAATTAATGAGTGTCGGTTCAAATCAAGTCCAGCTTGACCTTGAGTAAATGAGTGGGTTGAGCGGGTGGTAGATGTTGAATTAGGTAGAGACAACAATCTAACGACGACGATGCGGGGAGGGAGGGACTGAGAAATTGACCTTTTTGTTTCGATGTTCGAGAGCCTCAATGAAGAAAGTGAGGTAATGGTTGCATGTTCATGACCTATATATGAACATGTCGAAAAGATGTACAATAATCATCTTCAGCCATGGGAAGAATTGGAAAATCTATTTCTGGATATCGAATGGAGTGATGCTATTTTTCCTGCATTCATCTACCTAGCTCATATTCCCGCCCACGAACGTACATGCACACGTGCGGCTACCAGTTGGTGCCCCTTTGGCCCTATGAGAAGACGATATCAACTAGGTCCGAATATAGGATACTTCCCATTGAGGCATGGTGGATGAAAGGTGGGTGCCGTTGCACACTAGGCATAGGATTAGACTAGGGAATATAAAAAGAGGGCTAGTAAAATAAAGTGGCCGCATCGCATGGGGGCAGCAATCACGAACGAGCCCAAAGGAACATTAGGAAATATAATCCAACATAGCATTATGGATAACTTCAAAAATCATGATTGGTGAAGATGATGATAATCCATGCATTGGGGTTAGTTCCACAAAATGCCGTATCCACCAAGACCCTAGTCATCGTTGCTGCATTTGATCCCATCCTTCTCCGTGCCCCTTGTCTTTCTCTTTTCACCCCCCTTGTTAATGAAAAGCTAACGCACCAAGCTTTATATGGGTCGGTTAAGGAACAGGTGTGGCTGGCCCAGTGGGGAAACTCAGCGGTAAAAGAAGGCGATTTTGTGCTATTTTCGCGAGGCGCCTCTTATGCAACCTACTCCAAGTCGGCCCCCCACCTATCTTTACTCCTCTCCCTTGCCCTATTGCTCCCATTCCTGGTATACTTGCTTGCTTGCATGTGTTTGTGCTACGAATACCATTCAACTGGCACGATGGATCGATGGAACGATAACACATCGCATATCGTACAATAGCACATCCAACATCGCTGGCACCTACCCTAAGGATCCGTGAACTCATCCTCTTCTTGACATCAATATGGATACCTACTGTCAACCTTCTCAAATGATCTCAAGGGTTCTAGGTGGATAGATCGACAAGTCATGATCGGCTGTGTCAAATGTGATAGGTAGACATTTAAATGATTTTGAGTTTTTCTTTCTTTGTCAGGCTTTCTTGACTTGTCCACAATTTCTTACTCGTTTGATGGTTAGGTTACTCGATAAACTCGAAGATATGTATGTATCATGGATTCATGGGTAACCTACTCCTACTCTCTGTGCAACGGGTGCACACTTTTGAAAGAGATATTGGTCTATGCTTCATTTCTGCAGGACACCTGCATTTCGCCATTTCGCCATTTCGCGATAAATATCCATGTACATGAAAAGTAGATTGCTTGAATCGTCCTATTTGTTGATTCGTTGTCTTTCTTCCTTTTGGGTCAGTACGACATTTGACAAAAGCCTGAAAAGAGATAATAGCAATACGATGCCGACATACAATGACGGAGAATCCCCTCTTCCCGCAGAAAAAGTGGTACATTACCTTCCTATTGCACCATTGAACGTGAGAGCGTACCTTTTTCTCTCTCTCTCTCGACTCTCGAGGGTAGCATTCGCCAACTTACGGATCCACAGTGCCGATGCCTTTTTTCTAATCGATACCTGCTTTGCCTGCTTATCCGCAGCATAATTCCTTTACTTTACCCCAGCCCGCATACAACACTGAGACCCCGAATCCCGATGTGAACCTTACATACATACTGTACGATGTAGTTCTCCTCTTCTGCCGCAATCCCGTGCTTACTTCTCTATATGGCCCAATTAAATATGTTGGAATGACTTTCTACAACGGTCAACGGCATGGTGATTTCGTGAAATTCTCTTCATTCAGCGGTGAATGGATATTTGGGATCACGAGATGTGACGGGTTGAAATTACACTCCATTCAATCGATTACTAGATCTTGACATCATCAATCCAAAAGAGTACAGAGGAAGGAAGCGTAGAATCGTACAATCGTATTGTAACAAATAGCGGTCAAGTAAGATTGGGCGGAAATCGATCACGACAGGGTGATGAGAGTGCAGCCATTCAAAATACCGGAATTGGTTTTCAATAGTGATTGTGATTTTCGTGGATGAGAATTGGAGAGTGCATTGATGACTGTGATTCGAAGATGTCAATCAATAAGTGTGACCACTTGCATTAGCGAGGAAAGAGCGGCTTTACCCGTAGCCAACGGTTGTCAGTTTCTGCTATCAAGTTGAATGAAGGAAATTGTCTAAAACCTGGGCCAGTGTAACTAGATGGTTTAGTGGTTCAAGCTTAATTCAAAGTAATATAGCACGAGATGATCAAGTATGTTACGGAATGTTTAGGCTTCTCGCTCATTTTTTATGGAAGCGAAAATGAAGCTATTGATGAAGGGGTGAAATATTCCGTGTAGATCAAAGGAAAAAGTATACAAACGAGAACCTAATCGGAAGAAATCAATCAGAAAGTTACGGCCGAAAGCATATTGAAGAAGGGGTCGAGCATTCCGACGAACTGATATGTAGATACATAAACCAGGATGCTTAGAAGTTAGGATAATGGTCGAGGGAACGACGCAGGTCTTTTCAATACTACATCCCCCGCATATTTCTGCACGGGAAGCTCTTGACTACATAGTGTCTATTCCCCGTAAGCTGCACACACAGTACCTGCCTTTGATAATACAACGAACTGGCTGTTTGTCTCATCAGAAATCACAATGGCCCCCCGAGTTCCCTAGCTCTACAGGCTTTGTGTCTCGCGATTTTGGCTTTACTTCCCTAATCTTCATTGATCATCAGCGGTGAATCAATTGGTGTGCAGGATCAGGTAAACTCTTTTGACTAAAGCTTGATGCAGTGGGGTGTGTAAGTGTGGAAACGGCGGGTAGAGTGGAGGAGGTAGCCAAGTCCATGCAAATATTCAAATGCGAGATGGAAGGATTAGGACACGGATGCAACCTCAGAAAGTGACCCCTGGAATGATAATAACGGTAGGTAGGGGTAGTTTTTCTCCTTCTCTGTCAAAAAGATCAATGATGCATCTGTGCCAGACTCATACATACGATTTTCTTCGGCAGTATGACCAGGGAAGAGACTACATACCCAGTCACAAAACCTAGTAGATACTGAAAAGCTACCAGGTAGTTGTGAAATGTCACATAACGATCCAAGCTTCTCACATTCATCTATTCATCACATCCAATACAACAATCTTTTTCCATCACACCAAAATCCTATTAATGGTATGAATTAAGCGCTTATTGTCAATAATTATGTATCATTTCTCAACATATCACTTGATCATTAGTCGGTCTTTTTGCTGTATCCCTATCTTATTTCGTCACATTTATCCTTAATTAGCAACATATCACGCTCTCAATGTAGTGTTATTTTTGGACATTTCACATATGTTGGTCTTGCAGAAATTCTCACTAATTAATCAACATTTTCAATAGTCTCTCGCACTCGTCTGCATTGCCCTTTTTGATCCCCGGGATTTCGTGGACCAGCGACTCAGCGAGGCTCCGTTCACCCCCACACCAAAGCTCACAATCATCGAGCCATGTGGCTTGAGTCTTGACTAAGAATGTGCTAATCATCACCGTCCCCATACGCACAACAACATCAAGCCTAGAAAGGCTGAGGTGATACGAAAATCATCAAAATGAGAAGTTCAAGTTAAAGCTTCCTTCATTTCTACAAATTGGTCAAGGTACGCACGTTCTCCTCCAAACGTTTACGTGCGCATCCCTTTACACTCGCAGCTTTTCCCCATTTTCGCGCCTTCTCCCTATTCCCTAACGATCTGGAAGGGATGAAGAAGCTCGGTTCCGGTTAGAGAAGGATATCGAGGCAACAAAAGCCTTCGCCTCCTATCTTCCCAAGCAATCCAATCCTAAAATAACATCATCATCTACAATATTTGTGAAGTTGACAAGATCGCAATTTCGTTTCAGGTGATAGCACATGAAGCTTGGACCTGTACGAGGACAGTGGTCAACAATATCTTCACAATTTGAAATATATCACTTGACTCTAGAATCCTCACTCAAAGAAACTGCATGTGGGATGATGTGATGTGCCTTGAGGATGCAGCCGGGATATTTGCCCGCATCTCTTCAAGACTTTCGTAAGCTGCTCAATCCAGTTATGGTGTAGGAACTAGAGGCATCAAGTAGACAAAGGATTGCTGAGGCTGAAAGTGAAGCCTCAGCAGGCTCCGGGGGACTGGCATCAGGAGGGGATAGAGATGCCGTTTCCGATGTTAGTATCTGTTAGTATCTTCCAACAACGGTAGGTACGCTGACATTACTGAGGCTGAACTTGAAGCTTCTAAGAATGTAGGATTGCTTCCAACAAGAGCGGGTAAACGGCTCCTCCACGATCCCAGTCTTGCCTGAGAACAGTAGGCAGGCTGACATTACTGAGGCTCGCTGAAGCTTCTTGGAGTACCGGAATGTTAACGACGAGAGTGGGTAAAGGGGCTTCAGTCATTCCAACCAGTATCGTCTGATATTGCCAGGCACGCTGACATTCTCGTCCCTCGTGTTTTACTAGGTTTGGATGAGCTTAATGATCCTTCACCTTTGTGAAAGAGTTTCATATATCGTATCTCTAATATCATCGTAGTGGCTGACCGTTTGTCTGTCTGCCTTATTGGAAAGTTTGATTACTTTTCCGAGACAAAAATAATTCCTGAAAACTTTATCATCGACGTCATTCTCTGCTAAGAATGGGGGAGACAATGCTCCAAAGCTAATATCTGGGAAATTAAACTTTCATCTGACAGCTCGTAAGAACTTTACCCATTTCGAACACTGCACTAAAAGGGCTCCGCAATTCCAGGTTACCGTTTAGAAGGTTTTGAGAAATGGAGATTATTCATGGATATACTAGATATGCACGAGCATGCTCAACTTCACATCTCCATATTAATTGATGTGGAGAACAAAAGTAAAAGTGCATAATGGATCTGGTGATCTGAATTCACGATCTTTAAATGAAGCGGATAGCACTTAGATAATCCAGCTTATTTGTTTTCGTACAAGCGGAGGTGTGAGAGAACATACTCAGTAAGCACAGCACACTTGTGTATATCGTAACGATTAATGACTTTGCTGCTCCGTTCCTAATGTCATATTTTCCAAAGAAAACATCTGCATCACCAAATTCTTGGTTCTGGATGTGCGATTCGACTTCGAATACTGTACTGCGCAATTACCCGAGAATCATCTAATCGAGGCCAGTTAGCCAGTACATAACGATTTCAATATCTGTCTTTCATGATTCTATTCGTTTTTCTCATATGTTCGAGTTTCACTATGGTGGAGCGTATTATATGCTGTACTGGCCACCAAAACTTCCGTATGTAACCTTCGGTCCTTCTTGAAGTGACCTATCTGATTGAACACAATGTTTTGGAGAGACCCGCATGAAAAAACAGTCATGTGAGGATGGTGTGAGTGCTCTTTTCGTCTGTAATTGGTTGGGAGAAAATATCAACTTACTTTTGGGTAGAGAGTCCAATTGATGCATCTGTGTTTATTCGGCTAGGATCTCGACATACATATACATGCAAAATTTAACGTTTGATTTGCTGAGAGGAAAAAATCGATTTTTCTACTGCAGATGAAAATCGATACTTCAAACTCCACAAATGTAACCTACATCATCATGTGTACTTTCAAAATGTTTACATTTAATCCACTTCCATACATATGTTCTTTTCTTTTGTACTTACAATGCCATGCAACTCCGATACCTTACTGATTAGTACATCGCATGACGAAGCACCATTTTGCGCAGATGACGGAGACGGTGAGGCCTGAGACGATTTGCTAATGGATCAATCAATGGATGTCAATGACTTGCACGCGTGTTCGTGATACGTGGGGCTTGTATTGAGTATGCTGAACAATTGACAGAATCGAACGAGGGGCAAATTGAATCCTTCAAATCTGTGACGGCGATAGTCGAATCGACTGGACTATGTGCAAAGTCCGTTCTAAGATAATATGTGATGAACAATCATGACCTGCCAGTCCAGGAGGGATGTTTAACAGGAAAACAATATCCGAGGACAAGGGCATCGTACAGCCGTGACGAATCTTACAGCGCGGAAACAATTTATCCAACAAAGGGGAATCATCGGAAGGATCGATTCTAATTGTCATCTCTTCACTCCGGACTTGAATTGGTTTGGATAAACGCATGCGACGGTAAAGTACAGGCACGGCACAGCACAGTCCTGCTTTTCTCCTCTCTTGCTTGCATGTAATATTCATGTGCCGACGCTGATTATTTCTAAATTGCATCACATATGGAACCAGATACATAGGTACTTGCAGGAACGAGAAGCCGGTAGCGGCAGGACATCGGAATACCCTCTTTTTAGGGTCTTACATCGATAGTCTACTCTTCAAGACGTTGTAGCGGGCTCGGGCTCGGTATCGTACATGTCAGTAGTCGTGAAAGTAGGTTCTTACTTTACAGTTCTCTCTCTACCTCCACAAGTGAATAGATGCCTGATGGGATCTTTCTGATCCGCATGTGCATTCCTATTGTTTGTCAGGGTTTCGGGGAGTATGGGAAGGAAAGGATGGGGAAAAAGAAAGAAAGAAGGATTTAGTTTCTCCAGTTTTCAAAGTTTCTAAACAGCCTCCCCCATTCTCGATGTTGACGGCAGCGCGATTACTTTGAAGACGATAGCGATGGCCATGGCGATAATCCTTAGAACTATTCCTTATTATCATCACGTACAGCCAACAACTTCCAACAGTGCCGATAATCCGTACGTACAAATTTCTTGCAGTTCCGTTACTGATGTGAGTGTTCATGCTTGTAATATCTTAGACCAGCGGTTCCAATTATTTTACAACATTTTTGAAGTTTTCCAACAAGCTTCAACCTTGGAATTTCATTTTACTTGGAGTAATTACCCCTTCATCAACGGACCGCACCGTAGAAGCCTAAACGAGACTGGAGAATTTCCCACTTAAATATAGTTCTCACTCAACATAAGTAGTTTTGATGCTCAATATATTGAGAATAGAAGACATTCTCAATTGCTTATTGGCCTTATGGACTAAAATGATTTCCTTCTAGTCTCGGGACTAGATACTTAGGTACACAAGCCGGTGCCCGATAGCCCGATGGAAAAGGCGGGATGATATGAGAAAAATCAAAGGGTCTGGATTTGCAGATTTTCTCTGGGCATCCTCGGTCAAATCATGAGCAATCATACAGAGTAGGAAAATCATCCCTCAATGGACGAATCAAATGATTCAATTGACGAATTATGTGCGTTAGCCAGGATAAACGAAGAAAGATGTGACTCGGCGCGTAGATGCAGAACTATCCGACCATTCACAACCAATCATGGATTTGTTCTGCAGGATCCATCTGACCAAGCTTGAATATTATTGGAACGTCTTCTATTTTCCCCTTCATTTGTCCTGCGTGAGAGATGCGTGGATGTGAGTATTCTGCATGCTTACCCTAGCAGAATCTCCTTATTGGGTCTAAGTTTCCTGCGATGTAGGGTCGCAAGGCTCGCAACCCGATCGTCTCAATGGTCAAGGGAAACAAACGAGGGCCTTGTGGCATTGTGTGGCATTACTCTCAAGAATAGTCACAATCTTCATGCAGGAATGCTGAGCACAGTTCACATTATAGAAAATATGCCGGGACGTTATACTGCCCATTGGTGAGCTCTGGTATACTTGAGGCCCATGATATATCGTTTCGTTTCAAAAATGGCGATACATATACTGCCCTAGACGCCGTTGACTTTAACCCCGACTCCTCCTTCTGATCCTTTTGAAATTTTACGCTTCATTCATGTCAGATTGAATTTGATTTTTGCTGCCAATTTGCTTTATCGTTATCTCGGTTCATAAGATTTCGTCTGGACTTGTTTCGGCTCATAGAAGATACCCCCGGCAACGGGCAAGCAAGCAGTCTTGCAAGTATTTTTGTACTGCCCGAGTTATCAATTGTTATTCCCGTCTTTGTACTAGGCAGTATGGTGAGTTGATGAGGCTGTGCCAGTAATATGCTCACGTATATTGAAGTATCATACTAATCTTACGATGAATGTAGGCTACAACCCCTCTGACAGCCATCAACACTCGGCTGGACATGTACCAAAGAGGTTTCGCGAATCAACCCCGGGATACTCTTCTCGGTTTCAAAGAAACACAGCATCGTCCTGAGCGACCTTTATCATCCGCAACTGTATTCGATACTGACTTCGAGGATGATGTAAGTGATGTTGAGGAATTCGAAGATCACCAAGATACTCCACGATATGTGGAGGAGGCCGCATATGGATCGGATTTCGAGGAAGATATCGACTACCCACGTCTGAGTTATAGATCAGTATGTACAACGTTTCATTCTTGTTATCTCTCGTACTGACATGTCACTATTCAGGGAGGTCGAGCGAGTGAAACAACATTATCCTCCTACGAAGAAGTATTTACACCCACATCGGCCTCAAATGAATTCCAATCCTTCAATTTCGACTTGGGTCCGAAAAAGCCGGTCGAAGGACCTCGGGGACCCCATCTATTCCGCAGCTCTGTTTCCTCGTCGCTGGATATCCCGGATCAATATGTTTTGGAAATGTCACCAATAAGTCCACAGCCATCGATACTCACACCGCGACACCAAGTCAGCCCGCCTACTCCAGTCTCACCAGGTAGTCCAATGAGGCGCCAAAGATTATCTCTCTTGACCGAAAATATCGCGGATCTGAACCTGAATGACATCGTTCACTGGACACCACGCCAAGTCGCAAGATGGATGCACGATGCAGGTTTCGAATGGTCGATTGTGGAGAAATTCGAAGAGAATGACATCTCGGGCGCGATTCTGACCACTCTTAAATTCGAGGATCTCCGAGAACTGGGTATCTCATCATTTGGTCAACGAACAAAAGTTTGGAACGAGATTCACATCTTGCGAGGGAGTGCTCCAAGTACACCCAGGCCGATTACCCCCATCGAAGAAACTTCTCCAGCCACAGAATTCCGTTTGATAAGAGATAGATCGGAAAGAGGTAGACAAGAGAATTATTCGAATGGTCAAGAGCGAGGTCAATCCCGAAGGCGCAAAGCTTCAAAGAGAGCAAATAAACACGAGACTGTTTTGCCTTTGGAATCTATTTCAATTGTAGGTATCGAACAACTTATGCCGAAACCACACAAATGCTCAAAGGGAGAAAACTGTTCAAAGTGGAGGAAACAACAGCGATTGATTGCTGCTTTCAATAAGGATCATCCGATCAGTCCCGAAGGTACGTTTTCGATTTGCGACAGCATATTTGAGTTTAGTACTAATAGTTAATATAGAAGGTGGCTCGCTACTCATTGCTGGAGATCCGGGAAATCCTCTTACAGCTCGTCCAATCTCTGATGCAGTACCTTCAGTTGTTGCATCTTCAGATGTTCTTGGTCCTGGCTCTACTCCTGCTCTTCGTTATTTAGAAGAGGAGAGCCTTAGAGATGTTGGATTACGTGATCCTCAAGATAATGTGAAGCAATTCATCAGATTCCAGCATCTCGCACCAAACCAATCATCCGAACAACCTCCAACCCCTCCATATGAAATGTTTCCGCCACTAAAAGGACCTATTGCAGGTCTCAGAGGCTTGCCTAAACTTTCCATTCCTCCACCTCGTCCTGAACAGCCCATCAGATCCCAGAGCGCCAATGGATATGGTCCTTGTAGCGCAACCGCTGTTCCAAACAGCGCAATCGCATTTTCACCTTATCACATGGACCGCGCAGAAGCTCTCTCTCCAGAGCTCCGCAACGAAACCCGCTCTCCTTCGGTCTATCGATTTGGCACTCCCTTTTCCGAGATGGACGTGCCGGTTACCGCTGTACCTATGAGTCCTGTCGCAAGAGAGGCTTCTCAGTCCGTTCCACCCAATATGACCTACCGCCCGATCACCAACACATCTACCAACAACTCGATGGCCAACTCTCTTCAACGCAGTCTTTCTCGTATCTCTAATCGTCGTCCCTCTCTTCTTCCCCGAGTTGATGAATATCGAGCCACTCAATCAACCCAGCCTTCCCAGCCAGCCCAAGTCCAGATTCTTCCCAATGAACCAGCCCACACATTTCCAGAAAGTTCAAACACCACCAGGGATCCCACGCACCCACTAGGTATCGCAACATCTATCCGTGCTTACTCTACAACCGATCCATGGGCTCAGTTCAGCGGTCCCAATCCCAATCCAACTCACAGCACCACTTCGATACCCCTACCACCCCACTCCTCCTCTACATCTTCCTCCAACACCTCCTCCCCAGAGAAAGACACACCTTCCTATGCTGGCTGGATGAAAAAGCGCCGCACCAAGATGCTTCGTCACGAGTGGCACGAACATCACTTCACACTCCGCGGCACCACTCTCGCCATGCACAAAGATGCTCGTGCTCTCGACGTTTTAGAATACATCGATGTTGACGATTACGCCATTGCCTGTTCATCTTTAGCCTCCTCTTCTAAACTAAACGCAGCGTTTAAACGAGTAAATATTGCGATGGGACGCGGAAATGATCGAGACAAGAAAGTTGACGTTTTTGCTTTCCAATTGATTCCGCAGGCGATTGAAAAAGGTGTGAAATTGAGAAAGAGAGATAGCTTGATGCCGAGTGGCATGGGCAATGCAGGAGCGAATAATAAAACGCATTATTTTGCGGTCAGGAGCAGAGATGAGAGGATTGATTGGATGAGAGAGTTGATGTTGGCTAAGGCGTTGAAACAAAAGAGTGAGGGGTATGAGGTTAATGTTAATGGGAGTATGATTTAGGACTTGGTGGATTATGACTTGATGACTTGTTTGATGGATGGATGGATGGATGGGCGGGGTTTGATACCACATTTTGATTTGATGATGACCCTTATGAATGAATACCTTCTGTGAATAGCGGAGTTCGGGCGAGATTTACTTTATTGTATGGAGATCTCTTCTTCAATGTTTTTTTTTCTTTCCTCCTTTTCCTTTTCGTTTAGATCAGTCGAAAGCCTTGTTTTCCTTGTCTTCCCTATCTCTTCTTTCAACGAATACTGCGAGAGCAATCTCCTTTTTGGAAGCCGGCATTGTCATGGAGTTTTTTTTTTCCTTTACTAGATTCATTATTTCACTTGTCTTTCCTTTTCCTTCCTTCGCGATTTTGAGAAACAATCTCCGGTGTTGGCAAGACAGAGGATCGGAAAAGTCAATGGTAAACAGAAAGATGGATTGATGGAGAGGAGGAAAGAAATGAATAATTGTTGAAAAGAATACGAATCTGGACATTCATTTCATTTATATAATGACGGAGGCATTTTGTGTTTAGTAGTTAGCTAGTTGTATTTAGAAAATTGAATGAAGGGTGGTTGTATATGAATATTTTCCCCTGAACAAGAATTTGTTGTGCTCTTTTTTGGGTGTAATTTTTGTGTGCGATATAGAGTCTGAGATGTAGGTATTTGACAATGCGGGACTTTGCTTCGAATCGTGCAGAGTTTATACAATATATCGAGTGACAATAGATACTGTGGGAGAATCGGCCGAGCGAATTATTGAATCTAAAAGTTGGGAGTTGGATAAGTGCTCTGTTGATGCGTATACCAACAGTTGAAAGGGAAGCACAAGATCGTATATTCTTAATAGATGTTTCTTGAACCTCTTTAAACAATAGTTCTTCTCTCAATCATAGATGCAGCAGTTCTGAAATCTTCCTCCTTGTATACATCAAACATGTCTGATATCTACGCTGAAAACATGAGACGAAATGAATCCGAGTCTCGCAGGTCCGTAACTTCTCGAGACTTCTCCGCTGAAGAATACCTACAAATTAACATATTGTAAAGACTAATAAATGAGCAATTTGACCCCCTGAGTCGGTATGAAGTATTTATCTGCACTTACAAATCTCCAAAGGTATTTGCTTGATCATTGACTCAATTTTCCAGAAACAATGGCTACCTTATCCATCCCTCCATCCCTCCATCGCCGCCAAACCGCCTCCTTCCCCAGCAATAGAAGATATCAGCACAGGCACAGGACTACCCTGATGCGATTCTTCACGGCTCCGATATATCCCCAAGCTTGTTTCCACCACAAGAGTCCTTGTCCCCACAAGTTTCTCTAAGCGTCATGAACACCAAAGAAACCCCGCCGTCATCCATACACAACAAATACGATCTCATTCACGTTTGACTTCTCGCCGCAGGAATAAACCCCACAGAATGGAAAACCACCCTATAGAATCTCCTCAAGCTTCTCAATCCCGGCGGAGCTATGCAGTCGGAAGAATGCAATTGGATGGAAACCCAATATTACCGTTCTGACATTAATCATCCGTGCAAGCTTCTCGGTACATGTGCGCACGCTTTAAAGAGGGAATGAAGGATAGATTCTCGTATGGATGGGAGATTCTTCCGAGCATCTATGAGGAGTGTGGGATGAGAGATGTGGTGGAGGATATTGTTAGTTCGGATCGGATCGAATCGTAGAGACGAGAGCGGCTATGGCGAAGAATGCGATGGATGCTATTTCTGGGTGGGCGAGGTTGGTTTCGTCGAGGAGCTTGGATGATTCGATTTCTGCCGAGAAGCTGGTTAGATTGGAGAGGGAGGTGAAGCAGGAGATTGCCAGTGGATGTTATGTGAGATATAATGTTCATGTGGTATTGGGGTTCAAAAGCAGCTGTGAGGATTGAAAAGATGATCAAAACATAGAGGCTATTTTCTACGAGTTCCTTAATGGATGATTTGGTAGGCTAGTTTAAGTTTTCATTATTCTTGAACTCTACTTCTTTCATTCTATGTACTTTGTACGGTTCTGGCACTTGAAGAAAAGAGAAACATAGGTGAAATATCATTTGAACATCAAACTGCATTTTGATCTTTTGAATATGGATATCAATAAAACCTTGATACTACACCTGGAGAAAAAAAGTTATTTAGATGCTGGCTCAGCTCGAAATTTGAAATTTTCGTTTGATTCGTACTTATATTATACTTGAAGAACATGACTGGCGCCAGAAATTCTTCAAGTCCATATTTCATTATAGCAAACTAGAAATATCTTTCTCTAAGCTTCACATTGATCACTCAAGGGGCTCTAAATCCAAAACTCCAGCCCTCGAACCTACAATCCATCACCATAACTTCCACTCGGTATAAAGCGAACTTCCCAGTTTCCAGCTGGC
Source organism: Botryotinia globosa (assembly GCA_014898425.1). NCBI lineage: Eukaryota > Fungi > Ascomycota > Leotiomycetes > Helotiales > Sclerotiniaceae > Botryotinia > Botryotinia globosa. The sequence continues at coordinate 3,901,822 of RCSZ01000001.1, forward strand.
CAATTTCTCTTGAATACTTCAAGAAGTTCCTCGTGCTCTCCTAATAGCTGTAGCAATTCTTGTCTTGTTGCATTACTCTCTTCTGTGTTAGCTCCTTTATTTCCTGGAAATCCATTGAAGATTTTCCAGAACTGATTTTCTCTTTCTGGTCCCAAGAGCTTCTGTCGATAAGAATTAACTTATCATAACAAAATGCTAGGAATATAGTTTCTCACCTTTTGATCCTCTCTAAAACCCTCCATCTCATACCTCGTTAGGTACCTGGGAGGAAACTCATAACAAGGCATATCAAGAATGCCATGAAGCGTAAGCCGAGCAGCATGGCATTCATCTTGCGTACTGGTAGGCATAATCAGGAAAGGTTCAATCTTGGACTTGAGCAAATCCGACAGAAGTGGTGCATTGGCAACCAATTCTTCAAGTTCTCTTTGTGTATCGGAGATCGATCTGGTCACTGCGAATTTCTCCACACTGGTCCGCCATAGTTTAGCGTAGGGCGTGTCCTGTAATCGTGCCTGGGGATACTGTTAGATGTGAGATTTGAAAGATGGATGAGGAGTACAAACTGTAACTTCGGATACGATACTCCAGCTGTATTCGCTATAGTCAATTTTCTGGGCTTCGTCGGTAATATTTGTATCGGTGACCTGGCTGACTTGTTCGGACATATTGAGTTGAAGATTGAAAGTAGATTATAAAGAAGAGTAGATGTAGAATGAGAGAAGTCTCAGTTATCAAGTACACAATAGCATTAGGCTGTGGCCACAGGAACTGCCCTGTCATGTTGATATTAACACCAATCATATACATTTCCGTACCACCAACTGTTGATTTACGAAGAAGAATCATGCGAGTAGTCATCCAAGAAATACTGAATAGACAATGATAAGGTTTTGACCTCTTGTACCTACCTACATCATCAGATAGGAGTAAATTTCGTGAATCTCAATTCTCAAAGTTCAATATCGGAACAGAATACGTTGACATGACGAAACAATTCTATTCCAGCGATTCTACGATATAACAACCTGGAAACGGAAAGAAAAGAATACAAAGATAACTAAGCGAGTGTGTGGCCTGAAGAGATCCAGTGAAACAATGACCATCGCAAGACAAGTAAGGTATACAGAGCAGAATCCAGGACTTCACAATACCTAGCCAAGACAATCACGAAAGTCGTTTTAGATCTTTGTGGTGAAGGAGTGGATAGTGATAATAGTAAATAATTGCACGATGATCGAAGGGATAATGATTGGTTTGAAAGTAATCAGGTAAAGTATGAGCGGTTGTTGATCGTTTATCACATAGCACCTTACTATTCGCAATTCATTTCAGAACAAAAATAAAATTCGTAATTGATCACCTATTACAGTATAACCAAAGCCACCCTAGCTAATACGAAAACCAAAATACAATAAGCCATCCAAATTTCCACCCAAACTAAGGCTTCCACTTGAATCCCGGATGTCTCCAATCCAAATCCTGGATTTGCTTTTGACTCAACCCATTCAACTCCGCATCCACATCTCTCGCTTCTCGCTTCTTGTTATCCATCTTCATCCAGGAGAGCAATAAAATTGACAAAATCAGTATCGTCGTTCCAGTCGCGAGATTGAGTCCATTTCCAATATGGTAATTAGGTGCATCGGTGGGCAAGAATGACCACGTGGAGATGAGACCACCGATATTACCCATCATGACAGCTGCACCGATTGCGCTGGAGCGCGCGGTATCGGAGACTACATTAGCAGCAACTTGAGCATTGCACAGTGCGCCGAAAGAGAAGGCTCCGCTGGCGATGAGGAAAGTGGCTCCGTAGCGGGTTTGGCCGTCGTCGCTGGCGAGAAACATGATGTAGCCGCACATAACCAAGGGAGCGCTTGCGATTAAAAAGATGTTGCGTCGATCGAAGCGCCAGCTGAGGAATGGGAAAAGAACTGTGAAAAATGCACCGACAATATAAGGTGGGACAGTGTGTAGTTGTTGAGAGACAACAGTGGCTGTAGGGTAAATAGTCCTCACTATTGTGGGGGCGAAGAAAGCAAGACCTTGGACCGTGATATTATTGAGGAGGAAAATGAAGGATGTAGCGAGAGTTACCGGACTGAAGATACCGCGGAGAACCTTTTTAGTGTCAAATGCATCTAGGACTTCGGTAGCTCCAACTCTCTCGGATTTAACACGAGCGATCGCGAGGTCTTTCTCTTCTTGTGTGAGCCATTTTGCAGTGGCAGGGCGATCGGTCAGGGTGATAAAGGCAATAAGTGAGAGACAACAGGTAATAATACCTTCAATGGCGAAAATCATTCGCCAAGTGTGAAGTGAGCCGAAGCCGGGAAGTTTTAGAATCCCCGAGGCGAGCAAACCTCCAAATGCGCCAGCCAATGGGGCCATGACAATATACAACGATAGACGGAAGGCCAATTCAGATCGTCGATACCAACGGGAAAGATAGTATGCGATACCAGGTAGCATACCTGCCTCAAAGATACCTAAGAGGAAACGAACGCCTGAGATCGCATGGATGTTGTGCACGAACGCGGTGGCGATAGAGCAAATCCCAAACGCTAACGAAGTTCCGGGGATGAACCATCCTGGGCCCATCCATTTGCAAGCCATATTCGCGGGGATTTCGAAGATGATATATGAGATATAAAAGATAGATAAGACTTTGTTGTAGTCGTATCCCTTCATATTTAGATCCTTTTCAAGTCCTGCTAATTTGGCATTGCCTTGAACATCGATGTTAGTATCATCCGATGTGAATGGAGAAGTATTCTAACTCACCTATATTTGCCCTATCGATAAAACAAAACAGGTATAACAATGCCACGGTGGGAACAATCATCAAATCAATCTTCAATCTCAACTTTCTTTCCGCAACGGGATCAAATGTAACAAGTGACTGGCCATGGCTATAATCCGAATAAGCAAGGATTTCAAGGGACAAGAAACATCTCAGACTACTAACCTATCAGTCGCTGCATTACCTCTCTCTGCAATTGCATGAGCACCCTTATTTAGATGCTCCGAATGCTCATCATCAAAGACGCCAGGTTTCTCATCTCTCGACTCCACACCAACCGATTTCTCCTCAGCATTAATATTTTGAGGTCCCATAATGCAAAATGAGGTAGTATTCTATGACAAAATCGAAGGAAAAACAATCCACTTCCAATTTAACCGATAAAGAGAAATAATCCCCATCTTTCGTCGGGGGATACGAAATGTTTTATAACTCCGGATTTTCATCACGCCCCCCATCTTTCAACAAAATCTAGAATTGAAATAAGGTTAATCTGGGGAAGCGAAAACGCGGGGTTTGCCTTGGGCTAAACCCTGGCACTCCACACCCGTCCACCTTCACATGTCGCTACCCCACAAACTAAACATCGCATGCTCAGCTCTAAAGCGAGTAGAAATCACGTATCTAATCGTGTGGGCGCTACTTAGGACCTTCTTGGTTAGTGAGAGTCGGTCAGTCAATACGAAAGCGGGACGTTGACATGACTTAGATGAATGTAAGTAGACTAGGACCGAACGTGAGCAATCTAAATTAAGCTTGGAAAGCACATTACCAAGCATGCTGGGGTTTGATTAAATTAGTGTTGATCATGGTCGGGGGTATAGAGGAGATAAGAGAGCAAAGGCACATGAGAGGTTGCTGTGGCCAAGCATACACACACATGCATGCACAGCCAAACGCGAACGAAATTCATGCCACGCGTGCTCCTGCTTGGCAGATTGTGGGGATGGGGACTTGGCATTTTCGTGGGGATGGGGATAGTGTACTCAAGTGATGGAATGCTTTCCTGCCCTTTCATCCGGGACCTTAAAGTTTGAATTTGGGTTGGGAGCTTTAATTAAAGTTCGTGCGGTTCTCTGTTCGGTAAATGTTGACAGGTTGGGGCTGAGATTTTAACCTTTGTGAGCGAATTTATGAGAAGTAATGACATGATAAGATGTTAGTATTATTGTTGAGGTGCTCTCGAGGAGGGGTCTGTGTATTTTTCTTGCTGCGATTCCATAGTCGACGCGAATCCACGATGTGCGAAGTGATTGTCTATGGCTGGATAGGAGGAAGAGATAGCGTAGATTCAGTTAGTAAAATATATATGATGAAGCTATCCCCTAGAGTGCGGGAAAATGGCGCCCAATGTGGCCCGTGCGATAGACCTTGAATAATAAAGCCTTATTGAATAGAATAGCTATTTTAATAGGTTTTCAATTATATTTTTCATAAATTAGAATATTGATTTCAAATTTCGAGGTTTTTAAATTTAAAAAAAGATTGAAGATTGAAAATTAGTATATATCATTATATTCAAAATTTTGATATAGAAATTATATTGATTGAATTTTATATTAAAGAATGCTTATAAATATTAGATTAAATTCAAGGAATTCTAATGATCTAATTGGTTAATAACTCCTTATTAAGCGAGGGCGCCGAATGTTCGCACTCTAGAGGATAGATTCAAATAAAAATATCATTAGTGTTGCGTGGGTTTCCCAATCCCTCTACATACACATACACCTCCTTGAGTTCTTTTAAATCTGGGCTGTAGTGCAGGTTCGAAAGCGTTTGATATTCGAAAAGCCGTAGACTCTTGAACATGATTAAAGCTACGAAGAGGATTGATGCATCAGAGAGATTCAATAATCCGTCATCCTTAGACTGCGCTTTGGGCCAGTGAAATCCTGCTTATACTAAATCGTTTGCCTCTCGTTCAAGGCGTGATTCTAGCTTCCTCAAATGTGATTGACTCCAACCTTCGGACTCCATGCTGCCATGAAATGCAATATTCATAAATCATAAATTCTAACCACCTTATATTGTAATGCCACTCTCCCACCAATGCTTTGCAGTATACCATCCAAGCCCTACATGCTCCCAACACCACCACCCATGATCTTTACCAGCAAATCCCAATCCTTTAAGTAATGAAATGGGAATGGGTTCATAAAGCCAGATTCCGCCTCTAGCAAAGTCATCCGCTATTAACCATCCAGTCAGTAGACCCCATGATAATGCATAGACTACATTCGTTGCTTGCCTCACTGGCTTCGGGGTATTCTTGATGTATTGAGACAAGAAGGCACAAAGACCAGTTTGCAAAAAAATTCCAACAGCTTGCAGCATGAAAAACTTAGGTGGATTCCATGGTCTTGTTTCGGGAATTTGAGATATACTACCACCAGCATGCAAGATTCCAGATATACCAAAGGCAAAGACCGAAGCGACGAGCTTTGTAGAAGAGGACTTGGCATCTAAATATCCATTTGTGATCAAATAGTTTGTTGGTGAGGAGAATATGAGACGGAATATTTGATGCCAAGCACCTCCCCACAGCCCAGCAAGGCCTTTATTTGCAATGACCGAAAAAGAACCCCATGTGGTTGGGTAGTACCATGCTTCACCCCTGAGACCCATGAATGAGGATGGGCCGAGAAGTAAACATCCTACAAGAGGGGCCAAAAGAAAAATCATGTCCAAAGATATGAGTACCCCAGCCATGGATAAAAGCTCACGATAAAGAGAGCGTATGATTGGAGACATTACTGCAACATGTGGAGGCATAGCATAATTATTGGGACCGAGCCAAAAATATGTATCATTCATCATGATAGTTTTGACTACGTCAAGTAAGAAATATCCAGCAATGAAACGGGGAACTTGAGCCCTGAAGAGTTCACTTCTTTTGCTAAAGCGCTTGATTCCTGTTCTAGATATATCATGTTTCGCTGCTTCATCTGCAGGCTCTCCTAATTTGTTGTAGACGGATGGGGGAGGCTTTGGTATATTGGGAATTGCCCAGCTCCAACCAGGCCCACGAAAATTGATGATCAAGTCGGATATCCAGTCCAATCTCTCTCGAATACCATCTGGGTACGATTCCCAATAGTACTGAGATTCTGTTATCTCATTTACCGATTGCCCATGAAGCGGCCCTATATCTTTGCCGTCTGGTGTCTTTGAGCCAGTGGAAAGTTTGTTTTCTTCTCCATTTGCTCTAATGCGCCGCCTTACATCTGATTGAATATCGTCTCCATATGCTTTAGTTGTTCGCTTGTTATCCTTTGTAATGATTTTGTTTGTCTGAATCTTCCTTTTCTCAATCCTCTTAGCATCGAATTGTGGCCGCATAAATAACAACCAGGTCAAACTTGTAACAATTCCATAAATACTCATCAAGCCTGCCACGAAACTGATTGCCATATTCGTGCTGCTGGTCTGCCATAGTGTTTTGAGCTGAAACCATATTATAGCAGCCAACACAATCCACCGCGCCTTGTATAATATTGGACGATTCGTATGCCGCACACAGAGATAGATTCCTAGTAGCATAAAGCCGTAGAGATTATATGGTACCACCATAGGTCGAAGTATTCCTTCCGACACGCGATTTTCGAAGATTTGACGATAGGTGCCTACGACATCTCGAGGACTTGGAGGATCGGCTAGGTTTGCAGTGGAAAAGCTCGACATTCCTTCTTGCCTAATGGCAGCGTAGACCAAGTAGAAGAGAGGGGGGGAGAAAGAGAGAGAGAGAGAGGGAGATAGTAACAAAAAGATGATTTTGGCTGCACTTGAAAATACCTTTTTGCTTTTAGAAATTATTTGACGCGATTCAGCTGCGTGGTGGCGCAAAACGATTTGTGCGCCGTGTGACACTCTTCCCAGAACAAATAATAGAACGACAAGCCCTTGAGATCCAACCTTGTATAATAGTTATTTGTGAGATGATGACTTGCATTTATTTCGTTGAAAATTGTAGTTTCATGCATTGTTCCGTGTTGATGTCGATGAGGTCACTATGAGATAGCACGATCCAGGTCGAAGAGGAATTGTGGAACTGTCTTGGCTTGTGCAGAGTGTCAAAGATGCACGAGAACCTCATATTGATATCTGGATGGATTGGTTCATGGCCAAGAATCTTCTTAGGATTTTTATATAGATTGTAATGTTGTGTTGCTGATATTTGAGAGCAGCTGCAGGGAGAGATAGACGCTCCATTCTTTCTATTGAACCCGTCCTTTGAAATGGCAGCGCGTGGACCAATGTAATAAGACAGTCTTACTTTCCATACTCAACCAATATCTCCTGTACTTATTAATGATTAGATGCTGAACATATGGAATGATTTGTATCCATCATCAAGTTGCAATACAAGACTCCAGTCACGAGGTTGCAGTGAGACCTCTACAGTAGTACAGTAGTACAGTAGCTGGAGTACAAGACATTTTGATACGACGTGTTACTCAGCATGGATCATGACACGTGATCAGCAATCGTTGATCCGCCAACGTGAGGCCCGTGAAAATGTTTATCAATAATTATCAATAATTATCCTTGCATTGCTCCGTAGCTTGAAATCCTTACCTTGCCTTACTTCCTAAATAAAATCAACATTCACTCTTACTAACATTTCAAGACTTACCTACCTACTTACATCTATTTTAAATCGCGTCAAATGTAACTCTATCTAGAGATTCAATCCATACTTTTACTAACCTCGACAAGTCGAATAATTTACAATCATGGATCCATCACCACCAAAACGTGTTACCCGTGCGAGGGCAGCCGCAAAGTCAACAAAAGATACTGGAGTCAAATCTTCCAAAACCGCACCTGCCGTATCGAAAGCAGCCAAGGCCACCGCCGTTACAGCAAGTGCGAAGAGAAAGACTAGAGCAGATGAAGATGATGAAGAACAAAACGACGAATTAGGAGAAGATACCAAACCAGAACCCAAACCCACTCGCGGACGACCGAGGAAAGCCAATGTACAATTGGAAACGGAGGCAGAGGAAACCATGGCTCCTGTAAAAGCAACTCGAGGTCGACCAAAGAAAATCACAATCGAAGCACCAGCCCCTCCACCCCCCAAACCTGCAAGAGGTCGACCAAAGAAAGATGCATCTCAGGCGGAACCAGAATCAATTGTGGTCGAGGAACCTGCAAAGAAAACAACTCGCACACGTGCTCCTTCTGCTACGCTTTCACGCGCCATGGGACCGAAGAAGAGGGTCAAGTTTGAGGAACCAGACAAGGAGAATATCTTACCGTCCTCACGAACAAAGCCCAAGGCTGCAGAAACAGCCTCGGGACTGCGAGCAAAACCGGTTCGAAAGCCTGTATCATCTGTAACAGCTTCAACTCGTGCAACTCGTACTAGAGCCAAGCCTGGCCAGGACGAGAAGGTAGAGAAACCATTACCGTTAAGCCCGAAGAAAGCGACACAAGTTAATGCGCAAAAGGAACAGTCGTCAGACGATGAATTATCGACAACAGTGAAGACTCCAATGAAATCATTGATGAAGAGTCCTGTCAAACCACCAGGAAGTATCTTTGATACTGCGAAAAAGATTGATTTCTCGAAATCCCTTGCAGCACAAAAACCTATAGAAGGAACTAAACTGGATTTCCATGCATCTAGTATGATGAGTCCAGCTCGTCGACCCCCACAAACTGCAGAGAAGAAACTGGATATACCTATATCATTTGCTGATAAACCTTTAATGGAACCTACCCAGATTTTAAATGCATCAACAATGACAAGCCCTGCTCGACGCCCACCACAATCATCACCTTTCAAGGAGACATTGAAATCAAATGCGCAAAGATTTGAATTTGGACATAGCATGCGATCACCTTTCAAACCAAATTTGTTTGCACCAGAACCTTCAGCGACCGCATCTCCTTTCAAAGCATCTCTTCTTCAATCGCCAGCTCGAAGACCAAAATCACCTACCAAAGTCGATGAAGCTGGGTCACCAATCAGGATCAATCAGGGTGCTTCAATATTTGATGCCACTCCAAAAGCCAGCACCTTTAAGATTTCAAAATTTGAAACCCCGAGAACTCTCATGAAAAGCGTAATCCGTCCTGGTCCGATGTTTCCTCCAATACCTTCAAGCGCCCTCAAAAACAATGTTTCCAATGACAGTCCAATCTCGAAGGAGACGATTTCTTTGCCAACTCCAGTTCTAGAATTCTCTGGTCGACTCTCATCGATCATGCCGCGCTCTGCTGATCCAGCTTTGTCACCTGCTGTTGAACTTCCATCTCCAACAGACGAGCCCGTAGAACTTGTCGTGGATGATGCCCAAAAAGAATTTGACGACCCAATGGTCACTGAAAATAAAAATGAAGTAGTCGAGACTACCGAAGCTCAGAGCACTACACCGCCATGCTCGCCTCCCCGCAAGAATACTGGCAGTTCCTTTGAGCTCCGCAAAGAACCGATCGACGACAACTCAGATTCAGAAGATGAGCTTGCTCCTGCGGCTAAAAAACATTCATTTGCCCCGCTTGCCAACTTTCAGGTTTCCACTAACGACTTCGCTTCTTCTCCTGCAACACCAGTCCGGCTTGGTAACATCAACAAGACCCCTAAAATGACTACAATCAAATCAGCGATGCGATATTCGAGTAGATTCAATCAGGAAAAGATTGGTTTCACTCCTTTAGCAAAACAACTCAGTAACTGGATGGCTGCAAGCCCTGAAAAATTTGCTGAAATCGAGGATGAAATTGCTGACCCTGCCTCACCCGCACGAAAGGTATCAGCGAATGAGGTGTTTGCTGACTTGAATACGGCTGCAGCTTCTCCAGCTGTTGCTTCTCCAGCTAAGAGTAGTTACTTCGAGGATGAGATGAAGATTCGAGAGGAACTCAACATGGCCGAAAACGAAGGTATTCCACTTGAAGCTCTTGAAGCTCTTGAAGCTGAGACCAGTGAGCCAGAATTCGAGGATATTGAACTCCTGGAGGAAGATCTGGACCTTGCAGAAGAAGCTGATGAGTTGTCGATGCTGGATCCCGAGGCATTTGAAGCAGGCAATGATGATAAAAATGAGATTGCAGAGGAGCACGAAGAAAATGACGAAGAAAATGACGAAGAAGAAGAAGAAGAACTTGTAGTTGCAGAGGACCACGAAGAAAACGGAGAATATGAAGAACATGAAACAACGATCATTGGCAGTCTTGGAGAGCCAATACCTGAGCGAGAGCCTAGTCCTTCTGACGCTAGCCAAGAATATGGAGATGAAAATGAAATGTTAATCGATCCCGCACTTTTGGCACCTGCGCCTCAATCACCAACTGCACCAGCAGCTTCAGCTTCAGCTTCAGCTTCAGCTTTCACGACCCCCAAGCGCGTTTTGACCGAGAGAACATTCCATACCGTCGCAAAAGTGCCACTCAAAGGTGCTCATGAAACTCCAATGCGGCCATTACAAGCGAAGAGAAGCGCTAGTAGTTCGAAACTTCCAGCTACACGCCCAGCTAGCTCGTTATCTCGTAACAATACCGTGATCTCATACTCGCCATCCAAGAGTACACCTAAATCTCAACAAGAAGAGGAATCCACTGAGAATGCCGATAGCCAACAATTTGCTACTCCTATCAAGTCAGAGACTGTCACTTGGTCCACAGTCGCCACACCAGCCCGTACACCACGTCCCGATCTCAACACAGCACTTTTGAGGGGAGTTGTAGTCTTTGTTGATGTACATACCACTGAAGGCGCTGATGCTAGTGGTTTATTCACCGAATTGCTTACACAGATGGGCGCCAAATGTGTTAAGACATGGTCATGGAATCCAAACACTGATGACAAAAGCAAAATTGGAATTACTCATATTGTTTTCAAAGATGGTGGAAAGAGAACACTCGAGAAAGCTAAACAAACTGGAGGAGTAGTTTCTTGTGTTGGTGTTGGTTGGGTTTTAGAGTGAGTTGATTAGTTCTTTTTGGTAGGCACACCTTATTCTGTCCCAGTTCGCTAACAAGATCAATAGTTGTGAACGTGAAAACCAATGGCTCGATGAAGCTTCTTATGCAGTTGATACAGCCATGGTTCCTCGAGGAGGTGCACGCCGTCGTAAGAGTATGGAACCTCGCGCACTTGCTAATCTTAACGGCACCCTCGTCCCATCAACTGTACCTGCAAAATCTACATATTCAACCTTGACATATCCGGATACCACACCACTGAACCTCAAATCTAAGAGAAGAGAATCGACGCAGTGGCAAAAATCGCCTATTTCCAACGAAGAGGGTGAAGTTGATGAATTGGGTGACGATAATTGGATGTTAAGCCCTGTTCCCGCTACACCCGCTCCGGAAACAATCAGTGCATATGCGGAAGAAGGATTGTGGGGTGCGGAAACTCCAGGTGCCCAAACGCCTTATTATTTCAAGAAGGATAAATTGGTGCAGATGACAGCTCCAGGTGGAAATAAGAAGTTTGTGGACTTTGATGAGAATGAGAGCAGTGGAAGTGGAAACTCGGGAGACGGCATGGGTTTCTTGAGGAAGGCAAAAGATCAGAGTGTCATGATGAGATTGATGGCTGCTAGGAGGAAGAGTTTGCAGTGGGCACCGAAGGTGGGAAGTCCACTTGCTAAAAGATTTGATGGTGGGTTGTGAGGTCAGATTTGAATGATTTATGAATATGAATGGGAGTTTAGGTTGGGGAATGCAATTTTGTTTGTAATTGCATGCATTGGTTGAGGAACATGCTTTGCTGCTTGACCATACTTCTCATCATTGGTTAGCTGTTGTTTTGACAACCAAGTAAACATTGTCATTAGCTTGTGCAAGGTCAAATAGGATGGAATGTTGCTGTTTTGGGGGTCACCAGAGGCTAGCTTGATGTAATTAAACCACAGGGTATAAATGAATGAACGATGATGATTTTAGCAATATAGATTTGTTTACTTTGTACTTTTTATTGACGATCGTGATCTTTTTGAATCCTTTCTGGCTATAGTATAGCTTTCTTGTTATTATCAAGGTATCATATGTGCTAGGTTTCAAATTTGTTCTCTCTCTGACTGAAAACTGAAATCTTCAACAAATATCAAGTGTCGCTTAACCTTGACTCAAACGGCTTCGAGGCTTTCACGACATACATACTCAGTCAAGTGAATCAATCATGCTCTGCATCGATTTTTATGCAGTAAAATTATGAATTCTGGAACCTAATGGTTATTGGTGCGGTGTCCAACATGTTTACAAACACATGGCGCTGTTGGTTCTGATGTGCAATAAAATCAGCGTTCATTTCGGCTCTCCCTTCTCTCTCTCCCTTTTCTTTCCACTACAAAAGTGAGATAAGAGCACAACATACCCATCTCATCCTAACCTTCTGAATCTAGTACCCCCTTCGATCCCCAAAACCATGCACACCCTTCTTCTCCTCCTTCTCCCCCTATCCTGGATCCTGTACACCACCTACCACCTCTACCCAAACTACCAAACCGCACTACAAACCTAGCTCCCCCTCATAATCCTCCCCTCCAGCCCGGACAACCCCCTCTGGGTCTTCACGCAGCGCTTCATCCTCCCCCTCATCCGTCTCCTATACGGCGACTGCGATACCACGCGCTATGGCAAACTGGGCTGGGAATACTACGTCAAGTATCGTGTGCATAGAGAGAAGGGAGAAGCGGTTGTGCTGGTGACGCCGGGGTTTAACTGGGTTTATGTTTGTGAGAAGGAGGCGTTTGTGGAGATTTTTCGGAAGAGAAAGGGGTTTCCGAGACCGGCGGAGATGCTGGGTAGGCTTTTCTTTGGGGAATTTCGATAGGGGAGTTTTGACTGATTTGATGTGTTCGGTGGTAGCGATGTTGGATGTTTTTGGACCTCATATTTCTACCGTACGTGTATTTGAGTTATCATGGTATCTACCTTTTTCCATGACCTATCCACTAATATCCATCCAGGCCAGCGGCGCAGACTGGCAACGCCAACGCAAAGTCACCGGCGCCCAATTCGAGAACAAAATAGCAGCACGGTATGGATCCAAGCCGACCCAAGCAAACGAAGTACTAGAATACTGGAAAACGCTACCAACACCCTTTCGTCGCACTCATAAAGATACGAGAATGCTATCTCTTCATGTGTTATCGGGCGCTGGGTTTGGGAAGCCGTATTCATTTACAAAGGCGGCAGAATCTCCTAAGAAGGGTCATATGTTTAATTATCGGGACTCGCTGGCTTTGATTTTGGAAAATGCTTTGATGAATTTAGTTTTTGGTCCGAAGTTGCTCAGCAATAAGTGGTTGCCGAAGAGGTTTAGTCGTTTGGGTCAAGCTTGTGTGGATTTTAGGGATCATATGGAGACGATGGTAAGAGAGGAGAAAGAGGTTATACATCAAGGAAAATCTGGGAGTCGGAATCTTATTAATTCGCTAATCATGGCGTCTGATGAAATTATTGAGTTGACGGGAGAGAAGGGTACGGATACGGGTGGGAGAGGATTAACACAGGACGAGGTGTATGGAAATATATTTGTGTATAATGTTGCTGGACATGATACTATGGCCATCACGATGAATTGGGCTTTGTATCTCCTTGCTGCCAATCCGGGTGTTCAGGAATGGTTACGCGAGGAGATACATGCAGTTGTTATCAATGATGATACTCAATCGAAATGTCAAGAGTGTTATCCGAAGTTGAATCGTTGTCTCGCTATTCTGGTACGTCCTACTTTCCCCATCTACACATTGACAGCGAGAGAGAAGCTAAAAGATATTCCAGCTTGAAACTCTTCGGCTCTTGAACCCCCTAATAGGAATCGCTAAATCAACATGTGCAGAACCACAACCTCTGACACTCAATGGAAAACCCATCGTCATCCCATCAAATACGCGCGTGATACCTAATATCAACACAATGCACTCGCATCCGAAATACGGGGGATCTGATGCACTTATCTGGCGTCCTAATTGATGGATTCTCGGTAAGAAATCCGACTCCGAAACTCGAATCCAGGAGGAAAATCTTCCAAATGATTCGATAGATCCCAATCCAATTCCAGAACAAGAATTTCTCTTCTCGCCACAGAAAGGTACGTATGTTCCTTGGTCAGAAGAAGCTCGCGCGTGTCCAGGGAAAAAATTCGGTCAGGTGAAATTTGTGTCGACGATGGTTTCGTTGTTTAGGAAGCATCGCATTGAGGTGGTTCCTGAAAAGGGGGAGAGTATTGAAGAGGCAAGGAAAAGAGCGGAGAAGAGTGTTTGGGATAGTGAGATTGTCTTGTTACAGATGAAGAAACGGGAATTGGTGGGAGTGAAATGGGTGGAGGTTGAGTACCTTGGATGGTTTCATGGTGTGGTAAGTAGGTATTAAAGAAAAGTTCCATCTATTAATGAGGAATCGGAATAGTTTGTTAGATAATGGATTTTGTGAGTTTTGTGAGCTGCATCATGTAGGTAGGTGGTATATTTGATCATAGAGAAAAGAAGCTACAGATTAGATAACTGCAAGGTGCCGACCGGCCTGCCTTAGTTCCCGGTGAGCCCTGTCCCGTTCCGTCGCAAAAGTCTAGCCTTCCCGCCCCCAGCCTCGTCAAAATTTCTCTTTCATGAAAAAGAAAGTTTTATTCAATTGCTCCTCCAACTTTTCCAATTGAATCCGAAATCGATTCTATTTCAATGAGATAATGTTATAGTTCTCTGAGAATCGTATCAACATCTAACCACCATGTTTGAAAACCTCTGTTCTCTACCTCTCAGCTCCGAGCTCTTCACCCAAGCTCTACATCCCACCGAACCTATCCTCTCAGTTGGTCTTTCGTCTGGTCACGTACAAAGTTATCGATTACCGCCTCCTAATGCTGCTGCTGCTGAAGATGAAGATGGAGATACAAGTGTGGTAAGCACGGGAACTAGTACTATTAACACGGAGTGGAGAACTAGGAGACACAAGGGAAGTTGTAGGACATTGGGGTATAGTCATGATGGTGAAGGTTTGTTTTCCATTTTCATCTCATCCTGTTATTTGATTGGAATCTTATTTCAAATGTGCATACTAATTAACATTCTGCTATCCAATTGACACATACTAACATTCAACCCCAGTTCTCTACTCCGCCGGCACCGATTCCCTCCTCAAAGCCGCCGCATCTGCCACCGGCCAAGTAACCTCCAAAATTCGCATCCCCAATACTAAAACCGATAAACTCGATCCTCCCACCCTTCTCCACGCCCTCTCCCCTCAAACACTCCTCCTAGCCACCGATTCCTGCGCTCTCCATCTCTACGACCTCCGCGACAATTCTTCTTTCAAATCTGGTAAACCGGCCCAAACACATTATCCACACGATGATTACATTTCTAGTTTATCACCGCTCCCACCTACAGAAATGAGCACGAGCGGGTTTAGTAAACAGTGGATCACGACGGGAGGAACTACATTAGCGGTTACGGATCTCAGGAGAGGAGTGCTTGTCAAGAGTGAGGATCAGGAAGAGGAATTGCTCAGCAGTGTTTTTGTGAGCGGGTTACCTGCGAGAGGGAAATACGGGAGAGAGAAAGTTTGTGTGGGGAATGGAAACGGAGTTATTACGCTCTGGGAAAAGGGAGTCTGGGATGATCAGAGCGAGAGGATTATTGTTGATGGGGGTGGAAAGGCGGGGGGTGAGAGTCTGGATGCTATGGTTGCGATGCCGGAGGATTTGGAGGGTGGATATGGTGGGAAATGTGTGGTGGTTGGATGTGGAGATGGGAGTGTGAGGATTGTGAGGGTTGGGGGGACGAAGGGGGTGGTGGAGGATATGAAACATGATGATATTGAGGCGGTTGTCGCGGTTGGATTTGATGTTGGAGGAAGACTGATTTCTGGAGGTGGAGATACGGTTAAAGTTTGGAACGAAAGGGTTGAGGAAGAGGAAGAAGAGGAAGAGGGAGAAGAAGAGGAAGAAGATATTGAGGATAATGACGATGTCATGGGTGATGGTGGAAAGCGCGCATTAGAAAAAGACAGTGATGATAGTGATGCCAAGGCAGATAGCAGTGATGAGGAAGATGGCGGTCGCAAGAAACGCAAGAAGAAGAAGAGGGGAAAGAAAGGACCGGTTGAGAATGGAATCTTGAAGTTCAAGGGCATGGAATAATTTGTTTGTTAGAGTTCAATGGAACGGAATGATACCCAATTTGTATATGTGTTTTGTGCCGAGAATGGTATGGATGCATATGCATGTGCATGTATGATCTATCAAAACGACTATCTCTTCTCTCCTAGTTGTACGTTTTCACATGTATCGCTAGGCGTAAAGACGTAGATAATCCCTCTCTCACCATGTCTGGAAAACTAACCAACTAACCTCATCGAAACCAAAAATCGCAGCTACACGTACAGTACCTCCAGCAAACCCTCCTCTCCCCGGGACTCATGTTCAGAAGAATTGTTCACAAGAATTGTTATACTTAAAATCGAATTGTGAGATTTGGTATTTCCTCTACTTTTACTCTTCCTTCTACTCCTGCTTCTACTTCTTTCTACTCCTACTTTGCGACTTGGGATTCTTTTGAATCCAATATCATATCATATCATGTCATGTCATACTATGCTATACTACATATACTACACATACACACTCGCCATCATTCCACAATGAACACATTACATTACATACAACCATTCATTCCATTTCAATCCAATCCAGGACGATATATATACCCTCGATCCAAGATTCATGTGCAAATCCCTTCCCCTCCTTTCGCGCCTCTACCCCTTAAACTACCCATCACCACGTAACAATAATATCCTTCGTCACACTTTCCCTCCCCACGCCAATCCGCTGCGAACAAAACATTTGCGCTCTCCTCTTCTCAACTACCACATTCAATCCCGCAATCTTCGCTCTTCGATCCGCGGGAATCAGTCCTTTTTCATCTCGCCACGGTTCCTCCAGATCTCGAATCCATTTACAGATGAATCCGCCGACGTAACTATCCCATACCCCTTCTCTATATTCTTTACTCACAAAAGACATTGCGATTGCCTGGTCTCTCAATATCTTAGAGCGACAATGCGTACCGACTTCGAAGAGCGGCATTAAGATACCCAGATTCGTGTGGTAGGATGAGGTGCTGTAATAAGGATGGAGATATGTACAATAAGTAATGATAGTTTGGAAATAATGAGTAAGTTGATCGTATTGAATTTCATCGATGAAAAAGGAGCCGTGGAGACGAATGGCACTAGCAGCGGCGTGAGTTTTGAGGAGAGCCGCCGTCCGAAATTCTTGCGAGTGGTGAGGAGATGCGAGACATTTTCGAAGAATAGATTCAGATGCTTTTTCCCAATGCATCAGATCCGCCAGATAGATATCGCGTTCTCGTAGTATTTCGGGTGGAAAACAGGCCGCAGCTACACGGTCCATACAGGGATCCGCAAAGCTACCTTCGACACTGGAATTGGTCAGATTCAGAGATTCTTGAGGCATCGCTGCAGAATCTTCCTCCCCACAAATTTTACCGCATGGAAGAGTATCGCGTGATACCGCAGTTGAAGAACGCAAAGCGCGTGGCTCTAGCTGAGTCCATGGATTATTATTTTGGCGTAAATCTGCAGCTCCTTCCCAATCTTTGGGTGAAAAGGTTGTGGATTGCTCTTGAAAGTCGGTTTCTAAAAGTAGTTTCCTCGCTATATCGATGAAATGAAGGTTCCTTCTCATGATCATTTGTAAATACTCGTAAGAATCCTTGATGTTCTGAAAAGTTGGGGCTTGGGCTCCGTGAAGTTGGTATCGATTGAGCTGCTCCTTTATGATAACGTGGTGAGCCGGTGGGCGGACATCAAGGAAGTGCAAAACTTGTAAATCTAAATCCGTGAAAGCTCTTCGAAGTTCAGGTCCTATGACATTCTCTTTTGTGAATTCGGTGCCGGCTGCTGATGATTGATAGTAATCGTAAAGCATCATGATACCATTGGTTGCGTGTATAGAAGCGGATGCTTGATGTCCCTGTAGACTTTCGATACAAAAAACTATCATACACGCGATCAAAGCTGTTCTTGGACTCCGGCTCACGTTTCCATCAATTGCTTTCTGCATACCTCGTAGACTTTTTCCATACTCTCGCAAAGCGTATTCAAAATGCTTTTTGGTATCTGATGATTCACCCCCTTGAAGCATCTCCTTGCTATACTTGCTGAATGCACCGAGTGCTACTAAGCCATGTGCAATATATGGCTCGATTTCACACACCTGAGGAATGATCTCGGACCAAACACTCGTTTGAAGTGGGCCAGCCAATCCTGCTGCAACATTCTCACAAAAGTGTTTAAAATACCTACCCTCGAGCTCTTCCGTAAATCGAGGTCCAAGGTATAATTCAATTATGGATCCTTGTGCAATATCAGAAATCGTTCCCTTGGGCAAAATGGGCACAATTTGACGAGAATTTGGTTTGATCTTCTCCGGCTGTTTCGGATATCCACTACATAAAATTCCAAATTTAAAACAGCGGGAGCAGCCGGGTAATTTTTCGTCGCACTTGATTCTTCTGATTCTTTATATCTGTTAGTTATAATATAACGGCGATGGCAATAATAATCATAAGGCTAGCACCTACTTGCAGTTTTGACATCCTGTCTTAACCTTGGGTAATCTGGCACGAAACTTGATTTCCTTCCTCTGTAGTGCTAGATTCTTCGATTTATCTACCGCGATCATTCGACGAATGGGTAAAATCTCACTACTTCGAATAGTCGCATTCTTCTTATCGTCGCTTCTAGGAAAGCGCACGTCGGGTTGTATATTTTTGTTGGTGGTGGTCATCCTCTCTGAACAGCAAAGTTGTGTAAGACACCAACATGGTGAGAGCTACATGCGCAAGATTTTCGTGGCCTTTTGACGACGCACCAACGAAATTGCAGCAAAGTGAGGAGAGTTGTGGGAGAAAGGAAGAGAATGAGATCCAAAGGGAAGAATGTTAGTTAAACTAAGGGCGTGTAACGGTTGAAGCAAGAAGGCACTTCGACAACATGTTGATCATAGCAATGCTGGCAAATTCTGCGGGGCTACTAAAACTTGGAATCCTCCCCTCCGTATTTATTCTGCACAAGCATGTTCCTTTACAAAAATGGATACAGACCTGTGAAGATCGCCGGTGGAAGGCCACCAGGCTTGCTCGTGGATTTGTAAGCTTACCTTGGACCTTGGCGACTTTTGAAGTTTTGGTTGATGATACGAAGAAGAAGAAGAAGGAGGAGGAGAAGGAGGAGAAGAAGGAGAAGAAGGAGAAGGAGAAGGAGAAGGGGAAGAAGAAGGAGGAGAAGGAGAAGAAGAAGGAGAAGAAGAAGATTCTGTCTATCCATTCGGCTGGTGGAAGCGAATCGAGACTTTCCATCAAGACAAACAAACAACAACATCCAAAGTTCAAAACCGTTTACTTGCAAGGAAAATGATTCGACAATATGAACCTTGATTGAATCCTCGGTACAAAAAAGCAAGAGTGGAAAGAGGTACATACTGGCTCCTGGTACTGGTACCAGTTTGGTAGTGACTTGACTGGGTTCCTTCCTGACTATGCCAAGTCCCTAGTCCCAAGTAAAATCCTACGAACTAGGAAAAAGGGGGTGACGTCCTATTGGTAAAGACGGCAATCAAGGGATTTATACCTTATACCTTATACCTTATAATTCTGTCTGCCCCCTTGGTATGAAGGGGGAATTGCTAATCTATATACACAACTTTGTGCGTAAGTGGGGTAGAACGTGATATCTCAGGTCACGTTATCAGTCACGTGCTCCAACATTTACAGCTAATGAGTGTCCACAATTCTTCTCCTTTGGGAAGTTTGGAAGAATTCTTATTTCTGTCGACATTTCCTCTCTTTCATTCTTCCTTTCCGGAGCCTGGTTGATGTTCATCTCTCTCCACCAATAACTACCGACATTTCCATTCCATGTATGTATGTATGTATGTATATATGTATATATGTATATATGTATATATATGTATGTATATATATCTGTATGTATGTCTGTCTGTATGTATGCATGCATGCATGTGTGGGTGGCACATGGGTCGTTCCATTGATGAAAACCAAGCTATCGGTACCTATTCAATACAGTTTTCGTGCAGCCAGCGCGCAGCCAGAAGATGGACGCGTCACGCTACTCCGCCATCAAGAAAAGCGGATTCGTCCGTCCTCTTGTAGATTGTCATTTTGTGGTACTGTATGTGGTACTGTATGTGCATCTGGTCTCGGAATACATACCGCCTGGCCGTACTCTACCACCATCTCTCTTCCAACCCATACAGAAACAACCCAAACCCAAACCCTCGTAGTAAACAAGTCACAACAGATATCTCCATATCTCCACATCTCCACATCTCCATGAATTCTCTCATTCAAATCCCAATCCCAATCCCAATCCCCATCCTTACCATACCATATATACTCACTCAATCCCCAACCACACCGTCAGTCCTGGCAATAATATAATATAACCATACAGAATAGAAGACGTAACTAAAGATAGCCCCAATGTGATATAATACATAATATATACCTAGTAAAATTACATACTTTGTAGTTTGTAGTTTGTAATTATAAGTAGGTAGCTGGATGTGGTGTATGATAGGATATATAATGTATAATGTAAGCTTATAGAATCTGATTGGGTGATGTTGATGTTTCAATGTGTATGGGGATGGATGGATGGATATATTAGAGGGAGAGGGAGAGGGAGAGGGAGAGGGAGAGGGAGAGGGAGAGGGAGAGGGAGAGGGAGAGGGAGAGGGAGAGGGAGAGGGAGAGGGAGAGGGAGAGGGAGAGGGAGAGGGAGGGTTACTGAGCTTAAAGTGAAGGGAGGAGAGTTAAATACGGATTCGATTTGTGAGCTATATTGGGCAGAAGTTAGGATGACCTCGAGAGCAAGATAGAAAGATAGAAAGATAGAAAGATAGAAAGATAGAAAGATAGAAAGATAGAAAGATAGAAAGATAGAAAGATAGAAAGATAGAAAGATAGAAAGATAGAAAGATAGAAAGATAGAAAAGAGAAAAGGATTTGATACAATATCCATCCAATAGGTATATACCTACACATACATGCACAAACGATTACAGCAAGCCCCACGACAAATGCATGACATGCATTATTACATTTAAAATCTACAAACCATATATACCTACCTACTTATTAGGTATGCATGGCATAATATCATATCAGACTAGCGATCATATCATCGCGCTAGCTATCAATCAAGCATAACAAGCCTTTCTTCCTTCCATCCTTTCACCCGTTTTGTTCATCCACACATCCCATCATCAAAAGTCATCCTCATGATCAATCTCTCCCATATTCTCCCAGTCCCTCCCAATAAGAATAATAATAACAACATGGAAAGCCTCCGTTTCTTCAAAACCAAATTACTACTTCCTTTCATGTGCAACCAGCCAATGATGCTCCGAAATGCAGCTAGAATATTTGCAAAAAGTAAATCTGGGGACTACTCTTGCCTTTCGTCGAAAATAAGATACTACCACCAAAATATCATTGCGATCTTTTCCACACATTCATTATGATGTGACCCATTTGAGTTTTTTCCCATTGCCAAACGCCACGATGAAACAAGAGTGCCATAAACAAGATAGGGGTTATGACTTCATGTAATCTGAAGAACGCAAGCTTTACCAGAACCGTCTAAACGGGTATAGCTGTTCTGGCTAATAATCGAACATTATCTATGAATCCATCAACCAGTTTGAAATAATCATTTGGTTCGCCATGTCTAGCTTTGAGACCTTGATCAGTAACAGCTGCTGCTGAGAGTTCGATTTCAAGCTCGTGTTCCTTTTCAGTTCGAGATACACCCTATTATGATTAGTTAATATTCTATTGAGGGTAGGTGCATACAAGACTTACATTTGATACCAAGTTTTGAGTGACTTGAGTGAGGTCCACTTGATAATGCGATTGCCTGTAACTCAAACGATCCTTGTTACGATCTGGTCTTTGAGCTCCATCACTTGAAGCAATGAGTTCTTCTACGTTCCCATCAAACTTCATTTCAAAGTTTATACTAATTCGACAATCGAGTGCTTGACTTGGGAAGTAGAGATCTAAATCTGCTACTCGAGCTTTGATAATCTTGGCCAGAGGTTCACCAGTCTTCTGATCATGTGTAACACGAACTTTAACAGAATAACGTGGGTTAAGTAAAGCCCGTAGAGCAGGAGGTAAAGTGCTATGCATTGACGAAGGAAGCTCATAAAACTTGTCCGTCTCACGTCGATGTAAGTAGTCAATCTTAACACGCCGTTTTGACTGACCATTACTTGGCATGCATTCCTGGACTTTTTTATTTAAAAATTCATTCAATCCTCTATGTTGAGCCTATACCCATGTTAGCGGGGCAATGTTACGAGATTCGTGTAACGTACCTCTGTCATTGTACTTTTAAAGGCAACAAACTGATTATCCAAGAGTACTGTTTCCGATCGAACTGGCAGACTCAATCTCACATTCGTCTCTTTACTGACAAGTTGTCCTAACTTTGCTTCAATCTCAATTTCCACACCATGACTGGCTAATTCTCCGGTATCTTCTCGATTAACAACGTGCATGTAAAGAAAGTCTGCCACTAGTCTCGTTATCTCCGCAGGTGGCTTTGTGCCAGCTATACTCGGCTCCCATGGACCAAGAGGACCATCCCAATCATAATCATTTCCTGACACAGGTCGAGGAACTGCTGGTGATGGCTGACGCATACCATTGCTTTCTTGCTTGATCAATGTAGCTGGTAGACTTTGCGCGGATGGCTGCGGAGTGTGTTGTCTTCCGTTGATGTTCTTACGGCCTAGACCCTTTACCCCCTTGGCACTTCGGGCCCATATTGGTGGCTCAGTATAACGAATCTTCTTTCTGGGTGGTGGTTGTTGAGGAGAAGGAGCAGCGGTAGAGCTAGATCGATGATCGCCGTTCATTTGTGGTCTAACTTCATATTGCTCAATTCGTTGAGGCGCTTCAAAAGACATTTCCCGATCTTCCAATTTACGTTTGGTAGAATTATTGAATTCTTCCGGCTGCTGCTGAACCATTGAATTTCCTCTCGTCTGACTAGGTAAACGCGTTTTAGGGCTAACACTAAGGCTTCTTTCTCTTTCAATCAAAGATCTCTGCTGCGTGGAGCTTGTTGAGGTTCCTTGAGAGTCGTAAGCACTTTGTGGAGTCGTTGGCATTCGAGGTGGAATCGAAGCGTTCGCTGGCGCAGGAGAGATTTGATTGTATTGAGTACTGTTGAAAGGGTTCGTGGGTACTGCTCGTTGCTGATAAGGACTAGTCGGTTGTATGAATGCGCCGGATGATTGGCGTTGTGTTTGTAAAGGAGGACCTAGAGGAGTTCCAGGTTGAGATTGTTGAGAGTGGTGAGATTGTTGCCGTTGATGTTGTATTGGAAATTGATTTTGCGGTAATTGAATTGTGTGTATAGGACTATCTTGAGTGAATTGATTTTGATACTGCTGCTGCTGACTGTGGGCTGACGCGGGTGTAGAATTCGAAAATGAAGATTGTGATCTTTGATGTGGAAAATAGGGATTATTTGCCCCTGGTAGTCCAATCGGAGGTGTTTGTGGAACTGGCGATGGCTGGACGTGTGAATTGTATTGTTGTTGTTGTAAATGAGGAGGTGGATTAGACTGCGAACAACTTTCTCTTTGAGGTTGATGAAAAGTTGGAGGAGGATATGGATGACGTTGAGCAGGACTTTGGGGATTTTGATGACTTTGATGACTTTGCGGGAACGGGTACGGGTATTGACCACTCCCGGCAATGCTTATTGAAGAAGTGGAAGTATGTCGATAAGGTGAGGGGGCCGAATAAGAATCTGTTGGAGAACGAATGTCATTCGGAGGAGGAGCTTGAATGGGAGTAGGAGGAGGCGGACGATTTAGATGAGTTGATTGATAGGTAGTTGGCGATGCATAAGGCCCACCATTTTGTGAACCGTTCTCTTGTGATTGTGAGCCATGTTTGCCCGGACCTGGCGAGACTTGCGACGAATGACTATAATTCCTGTATATTTGTTGTCCTTGTCCTAAGGGGGGACCCGTCTGAATTGGAGTAACTGGTGTCGGCGCATTTTGTTTCGATCGAGCGCCTTCACCATTTTCCGTATTGATGATTGAACGGAGGTCCATATTTGCGACTCGTTGTCCAGTAGCAGTAGCAGCACCACCGCCAGATACACCCTGACTGACCCCACGAGCTACTCTCTCAATATCTCTTTCAGATCTTCCACGGGTGGTTCATTTGTTGATGCTGTCGAATATCGTCGTACGGTCGGATTGATCTCGTTCTCGAATGGATGGGATAATGAAGTTGGCGCAAAGGATAGGCAGGCGCAAACACATTCGAACAAAGAAAGCGTATCAGGATGGAAAAAGTTTAGAACTACGCAAACAATAATGGCAAGATTGGCGGGATTGACCACAGTAATATTTGGAGGGGATCTTGACAAGATGGACAAAAATTGCAATCTAAAGGATTATAAAATTTACAGTAGATATTGAGTACATATTGGAAGGGAGTTTTTGGTGATAAATAATTGAATGTTTTGGGATGATGAATAGGGGGTTGGAGGTTTGAAGCACGAGAAATAATAATAATAATGAGTTTGGTGGTTTGGTGGTTTGGTGGTTTGGTGGTTTGGTGGTTTGTGGTTTGTGGTTTGTGGTCTTTGGTCTTTGGTCTTTGGTCTGGTCTTTGGTCTGGTCTTTGGTCTTTGGTCTGGTCTTTGGTCTTTGGGAATTCACATCTGATGGAACTACCTACCTATGTAGCTACAGGATGGGAGGCAGGTAGATAGCAGTATGCCAGTAAGAAGAGGTATTCATATGTGTCTATATCTAGGTCGTATCTAGCTAGGCACCTCATCAAAGGTGTTACAGCATGATTTGCAGTGAAGAAAGAAATATGTTATATAATACGAATACGGCGACGGCGGATATAATATATCAAGTTTCGATGAAGATGATTCAAAGTATATCTTCAAAAGATTGATATTTATACGAATTATAATTCAAAGGATAGCTAGTATTAGCTCCCCGAGCAAGTGTACTTACTTATTACTCCGTACTGTTTCCAGTGAATCTATTAAAATACCCGTGGACCTAATAACTTAGAAGTAAGTATCCTCAGCCTTGTCTTCTTCTCAACCTCTCAGCCTTATCTGAGCCCCGGAATGATTACGTAACCTACCCTACCTACCCTACCTACCTAGTACCTACCTACCTACTCCGTACACTACAATACACTGCCGGCTAATCCCGTCTTCCCACTAAGCTTAATTCGTAGTTAAAGCTGTTTGATGAGTGTTGACGTGCCAAAAGGTGTGCCTGATGGTTGTAATCGATACGCTTCTATTCAAGGTTTGTTGTATCCTCTACACAAACTCATCTTCAACTATCAAATCTCTTTCAAGTCCTTCATATTCTTGGAGAGTAATAACTTTCATTAACCTTCTTCTATAATTCAACTTTGGCAAATTCAGATCTTTTCCGTGGTCAAGCCATTTAACCAACCATGCCGAGTCTAACTTCAGCCTCTGGTGTCTTGGGTTTCCTCTCAGATGAAGAACCAGAGCTCAAGATCTTTGCTCTTCAAACGTTAAATGATGATATTGATACCCTATGGACAGAGGTTGCAGGTTCTATTTCTCAAATGTAAGTCAAATTCAACTCGCCGCAGATAGTCCATCTCAAGATAGCTCCATCACCATGACCAACTCAAGACTAATTTGGCCACTTTTCAGCGAGGCGCTTTACGAAGATGAATCCTTCCCCGAGCGACGACTAGCTTCCTTGGTGTTGGCAAAGGTCTACTATCATTTACAAGCATACAATGAGAGTATGTCATTTGCTCTCGGAGCGGGTGATCTCTTCCAACTCGACAATCCTGGCGAATTCGAAGAAACCATCATTTCAAAATGTGTCGACACCTATATCAGTGTATCTGCTCAACACCATGCTGCACCACAAGAAAAGAAACGGGATAATGCTTTACCCACTCTCGCAACCACTTTCGCAAGTGGGCTCAATGACATCAGCGCTGCTGCTGCTGCGTTGACTTCACCCACCACGCCTTTCTCGCAGTCTACTCTCCCATCAAAATCTCTTCTATCACGAGCCTCTACCAATAACATGTTGGAACAACCTGCAGCAGAAGGCAAGGCTTCGGATTCTACCATCTTACCAGATCGTTCTACTCAGATTGCGCTCCAAAAGATTGTTGAAAGATTATTTGAGAATTGTTTACGCGAAGGGAGATATAGACAAGTGGTAGGAATTGCGGTTGAGGCTAGAAATCTGGAGGTTTTACGAAGAGTCATCAAGCGTGCTAGTGACGACGAAAAGAAGTCAAAATCGAAGGTGCCCGAAGGTACAGCTGGTCCAACAGAAGAATTGATGGAATATGTCTTGGATATCTGTATGGGTGTCGTACAAGAGAGAGGGCTTCGAACAGAGATACTCAGACTGATTTTGGATCTACTGAACGATATACCAACTCCCGATTACTTTGCAATTGCAAAATGTGTTGTTTACCTCAACATCGACGAAGAGGCATCGGCAATGTTGAAAAAGCTTGTGGTAAGTACACTATCTGGATGAAGCTACAGTGACTTGCCGTATTATTTGGAATAAAGCTGACACTCTTTAGGCTAAGGATGATCAAACCTCTACCGCTATCGCATATCAGATCGCTTTCGACTTATACGATAATGGTACTCAAGAATTCCTCGCGAAAGTTATCAAATCTTTGCCCAAGAAGGCCACCGAGGCGGAGCCATCTGCAGAGGATCGTGAGTAGACTCTACATTCATGCTTGAGTTTTTACTGATTTCTTGAGTAGCAACAGAATCTGATCAGCTCTTGGGAGAGTTGAACGATCAAGCTGGGGACTCTACCGAAGGTGCTTCGGATGAACAACTCAAGATCTATGACTCGATCCGAAAGATCCTTAATGGTAGTGAGACCATTCGACTAAACCTTGAATTCTTATACCGTAATAACCACACCGATCTCAGTATTCTCAACAAGGTTCGTGACAGTCTTGAAGGTCGCAACTCCATCTTCCACACAGCTGTTACCTTCTGCAATGCGTTCATGAACCACGGCACAACCAACGACAAATTCTTCCGCGACAATCTAGATTGGCTAGGAAAGGCAGTCAACTGGTCAAAGTTCTCTGCTACTGCTGCTCTTGGTGTTATTCACCGCGGCAATCTTTCACAGGCCAAGAGACTATTGGAACCTTACCTACCCAAACCCTCGTCAATTACAGGTTCACATTATAGTCAGGGCGGTGCTCTTTATGCTTATGGGTTGATCTATGCCAACCATGGCGCCGATGCCCTCGAGTATTTGAAGAAGAGCTTCAATGAGACCCAGGAAGAGGTTATCCAGCATGGTGGTGCATTAGGATTGGGTATTGCTGGTATGGCTACAGGTGACCAAAAGATTCTCGAGAACTTGCAAAACGTACTTTTAACCGATTCCGCGCTCAATGGCGAGGCTGTTGGTCTTGCGATTGGTCTCATTATGTTGGGAACTGGAAATGAGAAAGTTTTGCAAGAGATGATCCTCTATGCTCACGAGACTCAACACGAGAAAACTGTTCGAGGTCTTGCTCTCGGTATGGCATTAGTTATGTACGGCAGACAAGAAGGAGCCGATGATCTCATTAATGGATTATTGAAAGACGCAGACCCATCTCTCCGTTATGGTGGTATCTTGGCTGTAGCTTTGGCATACTGTGGCACCGGAAGCAACAAGGCAGTTCGTCAATTACTTCATGTGGCCGTCAGTGATGTGAATGACGATGTTCGTCGTGTTGCCGTCATGAGTTTGGGTTTCATTTTGTTCCGCAAGCCCGGAAGTGTGCCACGTATGGTCGAACTTTTGTCCGAATCTTACAACCCACATGTTAGATACGGTGCCGCCATGGCCCTTGGTATTTCTTGTGCCGGTACCGGTCTTGATGAAGCCATAGATTTGCTTGAGCCTATGATGAAGGACCCTACAGACTTTGTTCGACAGGGTGCCTTGATCTCTCTTGCCATGATCATGGTTCAACAGAATGAGGCAATGAATCCAAAGGTTACAGAAATTCGCAAGACCTTGAAGAAGGTCGTTGCAGATCGTCATGAAGACGCTATGGCCAAGTTTGGTTGTGCATTAGCATTGGGTATCATTGATGCTGGAGGACGTAATTGCACAATCGGCTTACAAACTCAAACCGGTAACCTGAACATGGCAGGTATTGTCGGTATGGCAGTCTTTACACAATACTGGTACTGGTTCCCATTCACCCATTTCCTCTCCTTGACCTTTACCCCTACATCTATGATCGGTTTGAACAGCGAATTGGAAATTCCAAGTTTCAAATTCCACAGTGCTACTCGTCCAAGCCTTTTCGACTATCCACCAGAGCAAGAAGTGAAGACTGAGGATGCACCAACTTTGATCGCAACTGCCGTGCTATCGACAACCGCTCAAGCAAAACGCAGAGCACAGAAGAAAGAGCGTGCTCAACGACGAGAGAGTATGGATATCGATCAAACTCCTGCCACACCAAAACTTCCCTCCTCAGCTGATGATAAGATGGATGTAGATGAGTCATCAAAAGACACTGAAGAGAAGTCTGCCGAGAAGAAGGACGAAGGCGAGAAAGACACCCCTGGAGAGACCTTGAAGAAGAAACTTGAGAAGGAGAAGGTTGGGTATGAGATTGAAAACATGTCCAGAGTTTTACCATCTCAACTCAAGTTTGTTAGTTTTCCAGCTGGTCGATACAAGCCAGTCAAGAAACCTACTGGGGGTGTTATTGTAATGATTGATACCCAGCCAGAAGAAGAAAAGGTCTTGATTGAAGAAAAAGTCAAGAAAGTTAATGTCGAAAAGGCTGCAACGTTTACAACTTTTGGGGACCTACGCAACGAAGCCTTCCACTTGCGTCGTCAAGCCCATGCTCAAGGAGAAGCAGCAGGTGCATTCTCCGGAGCAGCAGCAGCAGCAGGTGTGTTGACTGCTGTCGATGAAGACGATGAGGGTGACGAGGAAGCTACTGTGCCCAATGATTTCGAATATTTCTCTGATGGGGAGGAACAGTAAATCATCTTAACTTAGGGCTCGTAGTGAAATGTGTAATTTTACCAGTTTGCATTCAGCGAAAGCGTGTTTTAGATGATGCAGTCCTTGAGGATAGCATCACGCATGTATTGAAGTGGAGAAAATGCATTGTGATAGTATAGGGATGTGTATAACAGGGAGCATTATAAGTGAAGCATTTACCTCATGTGATGTGTTGTTTGAGTGACCATGAGATCCAAGTTTATGGTCTTTTATTCTTGCCACTTTGTTTGAGGGCGTTATTACGTGATATGTGTTGCAGCTGATAGATAATGTCTGGAATTGTGTGATCATTTTCTCTAAATCAAGCAAAGAATTCCATGCCCTACCGTTTTGAATGACTGAAATCCAAAGACTACTTCATGATTCAATCAGGTCACATGTATTTGTCAATAAATTCCCGTACTATCTTAGTAGAGCTGACGAGAAAGTCATGATGGTGAGGATTATGAATGTGAGGATTTTTAGATTGTGTTATTAATAAGTACCTAGGTGGTCAGATAGGTTTACGTAGGTAGATAGTGTTGATGTTTGGTCATGTGATGTGTATGATATGATGTGATTTTGAGAAGAGGGAGGGATTGGGAGGGATTGGGGTGGCAAGAAAGGAGATGGACTGGAGAATATCTAGGGAACATCATCTGAGTAGGTAATGTTTAGTAAGATTTGGATATTATATGTATGTGGAAGGAGCTCGGGAGGTGGTTCTGTGTGTGATGGTTTGAGTGGTGGGGAAGTGTTTTTCGAGACTGTTACTACTACTAGTACATAGAGCTTAGACATCTGTGATCAGAACTTTGCCCTTTCTTCCTATCTATTCTTTTTCATTATCTGATGAATGAGGGATAGTGGGTAGTAGGCTGAATGAATACTAGGTATTCTTCAGATTCTCCCCAGGTGGATGCTTCCTGTCGTTCCTTGGCAGAGTCAGTCATGGAATTCTGATTCACGACAGCTGAACAATCACTTTTCGATGAAATCATGAAGAAAAGCGCAGCCCGTTACAAGGGTGCGATTGGATTTGGAGATTCTTGCTCAGATCCTATTGATCGAGGGAGTGCCCGGTGTGGAGATCTTCAGTGCGTACTGCTTGCTTGTGTGGGTTTCGACAGTTGTGTACGCTAGGCGGGTATGTAAGGTTGTATGGATGCGGTTAGGGCTGGGTGGCTGTTTGTCGATTTTACAAAGTCGAGACTATCTATTGTTCGAAATTTGGGGGGGTGGAGATCACCTTGAACTTTATATTGTTGTTTTTGATGATATGGGAGGTTCGAGATGTGATGTTCAAGAAGGAATACGATAACCACGAACGGAATCAGTGTATACATTCGAGTGAGGTATATGGAATACTGATTGTGAGATGAAGCTCGAAGATGAAATAACATTAAGCTTTTCCAAGACACTTTTCTATCTCATCTCGCCCGCATCTGTCGAGATCTGCAAGTGCAAGGTTGTCGGGTGATTCTCATCTGATTCGCTCGCGATCGACCACTCCCTGGTAAGAATATATCTGCTTCCGCATATCTCTGCATGGGCCTTATCATTCTGCTTATCCTTCTCCGGTTCGATATCTATCGCGTAGTACACGATATGCAAATGCGATGAGGGGAAGGAGGGGATTTTAAATATGGATAGAAAGTTACCTACCTACCTTATAGGTAAATTTTGGACTTGGGTGGGATGAGGTATTAAATCAAATGTATATTTATACCACAGACCGAGGTGCTTTGTTCCATCTTCTTTCGTTCTTGGTCTTGGTCGTTTGTTTTTTGCTTTGAAGTGCGGTTCGAAGTCTGAGACTGAAGGAAAGAAGGGTTTGCTCATAGATACGGTCGAGAGGTTATTCGCTGTTGTTGAGAGGAGGCAAAACGTAACGATGCGTTCTTTCACTTCGATGCCATATGTTCCCACCGGAAGACAGATTAAAGAACGATGCACAACCGTCAAAGCATGGGAATTGCCGAAACAGAATAGTGCATTGGCACCAGAACATGTTTGGACGAATGAGGATATGGATCCGGTGAAGAAGGAAAATCAAACTTGGACTTTGTGGACTTGGTGAGTTTGTTATTTGTGATTTCGTGAGGATGTGTTGAGAGTTGATCAGAGGTGGGGATAGGGAACGCTGGAGGATATTGGGTTGACCTGGGGAAGAGAGATGATAGATAAAATGCGGTGAGATGTTGGCTGATAACATGCAATATAGGATGGCATATTGGGCAACTGATACAATCACTCTGAGTACTTGGGAGACGGCGAGTAGTGTTCTAGCAGTGGGATTAACATGGAGAGAAGCAATTCCAATTGTGAGTTTATTTGACATCTCTTCATACAGCGTGAACATCTCATAGGAAATCACGTCAAAGCTGACGAGCCCAAAAGATGGTAGTAGGAACGACCTGTGTTGCAATTCCTGTGGTACTCAATGGAGCTATTGGTGCAAAATTCCATATTCCATTTTCAGTAGCAATTCGAGCGTCGTTTGGATATCATTTTGCATATTTTTGTATAGTTTCGAGAGCTGTACTGGCGATGTTTTGGTTGGGTATAGTAGGTGCGGGCGGAGCGCAGTGTATTACGATTATGATATTGGCTATTTGGCCTAGCTATGCGAATGTGTCGAATCATATTCCAGAGGATCAGGGGATCACTACGCAGGGAATGATTAGGTATGTCATTCTACTGAATTAACAGTAAGAGATACTGATGACACTATCTTTAGCTACTTTCTCTTCTGGATAATTCAACTTCCACTCCTTCTTATACCCCCTACTCGTCTCCGATATCTGTTCGTTACAAAACTCATCGCAGCCCCTGTCGCCGCACTTGCAACCATGGGCTGGTGTATCCACAAAGCCGGCGGCTCAGGATCGATCTTCGACCTCCAACCTACCGTCTCCGGATCCACCAAAGCATACCTCTGGCTCTCCTGCATGTCATCAGTCACAGGCACGTGGGCTACACTATCATGCAATATCCCCGATTTCTCCCGCTATGCACGATCTTCCAAAGGTCAATTCATTCAACTTCCCTTTCTTCCTCTTATTTTTACCCTGTGTGGTACTATCGGTATAATCACCACTTCAGCCACCGGAGTCATCTACGGAGAACCCCTCTGGAACCCCCTCGATATCCTCGCCAAATGGCTAGACCTAGGACACGGCGGACGGGCCGCAGCATTCTTCGCAGCCGCCGCCTGGTACATCGCACAAGTCGGCACAAACATCACGGCAAACTCTATCAGTGCAGCAAACGATCTCACCGTTCTCTTCCCCCGCTACATCAACATCGAACGCGGCTGCGTCATCGCCGCCATTGTCGGCGGATGGGTCATCGTCCCGTGGAAAATCATCAGCTCGGCCCAAACCTTCCTCTCTTTCATGGGCGGGTATGCCGTTTTCCTCGCGCCCATTGCGGGTATTCTCGCGGCGGACTACTGGTTGGTGCGGAAACAACATCTGGATGTTCCGGCGCTCTACGATCCCCTCGGAAGATATCGATACGCGTATGGAGTTAACTGGCGCGCGCTGTTGGCCTTGCTGCTAGCGGTGTGCCCGAATCTGCCCGGGTTGGCGTACAATGTTGCGTTGAAGACGGATGAGCAGACGGGGGTGAAAATGGATGCGGTGAGGATTAGCCAGGGTGCGAAAAATCTTTATTCGTTTGATTGGTTGTTTGGGTTTGTGGTGAGTGTGGTGGTTTATGTGGGGGTGAGTTGGGTTTGGCCGGCGAGGGAATCGTTGGTTGAGAGGTCGTTTTATGGGGATGTGGTGGAAGGCGAGGAGGGGAGGAGGGGGAGCGAGGGAGAGAATACTGAGGGTGGATTGGAAGGGGTGTGGGTTTCTGGGGATGCGGAGAAGAGGTGAGGAGATGATGCGGAGTGGGGTTGAAGAGCAGAAACTCTGAAGTGGATATTGTATCGCTTAATCTTTACGCGCTGATGAAATCGTAGATGAGATGTTCATATATCATAGACATAAAGAATGGGAAGGGATGAATAACGCGATGTGATTCGGCAATACCCTAAACCCGCGGCATTGCTATGATATTCAACAACATTTGGACCGGTAAACTAGATACAGATCCTTGATATATAGCCGCAGACATGATATCAGGAAATGAATACAATACTCCAGGCTATTTTGACCATGCAAGCTTCTGCTCGTTGACCTAAGCTACCTATCTAGCTTGAGCAGTTGAAATGTTCGTTGTGCGATAGGATATATGAATACAACCTGTACTTTTACATTAAATAAATAATAGAAGATGAACAAATATACATATAGAGAAACATGAGACATCCACCCGTTCCGTATGAAATGAATGTTCAAGCAAGTCTGGCCAGTTCTTCGTTGAATAGGGAATGAGATATTGATATGTGTAATCTTAGCTTGGAGATGATATATTTTTCACGAATCCATCTTCATTCGAATATCCATCAGATAGTATTTAATGCGTTGATTTGAATCATAATTATAGATTCGTTCACTCATCTCATCAAGTAGGAATCATAAAGTTGAAAAAGAAAGTTATATATATGGTACTTATTATTCCTATCCTTTCATATTTTCAAAACAACTCGAGGTAGCAGAGTACAGATAACATAATTACGAATAACAGCATTCAAACAATTAAGAAAGAAGAGAGAAAAGAGGTGATTATGAACGACGAGAAGAAAGTACAGATAGGAAAGAATTCGCAAAACCAAAACCAAAACCAAAACCAAAATCAAAATCAAAATCTCGGAACAGAAATTAAACCACGCCAGGAAACATAACAATCCCACTCAAACTAACCATTCTTCACCAACAATTCCTCTCCACCCGATAAGCTTCTATCCTCCCGATCTAGTTCTATACCTCTTCACCTTAGGAACTGGACTCGGACTCCGATTCGAATTAGATGTCGACGTAACGTGCTCCGAACTCTCATTTGCGCCCTCCTCCTGCTCGTGTACTCGTGCCTGTTCTGAACTCTCACCTCCACTCGACTCGTACTGTTTTACTCGCGACGTCTCGGCTTCATAATTATCCATCAGATGTTTCCAATCCTGAGGCTTTACCTCTTTCGTTTTCCCCGCATCTTCATCTTGATCTATACCGTGCATGGATTTTCGTCGGCGATCCTGTCGACTCGATCTTCGCACGGGTTCGGCTTCAATCTCTGGACTCGGTGTCTGGATCGCCGTGCGTTGACGCCTCGTACGATTGGAGGGTGGGTATAAGTCCGCTTCTGGGATTGCGGCGGATGCTTTACGTTTGGTGGGGGAGTATGGAAGTGGAGGTGGCTGGCTGATAGATTTGGGAGTGTACGTGGAGTATGGTTTATCGTATGAGTCTAGCGGAGCTGCAAAGGACCGGTGTCGTCTGGTAGGTGTTGACTGCGAGACTTCGATTGCAACCCCGGGGTCGGTTTCGGCTTCAGATGGGGGCTCGTAATCGCCGGCTTGGAAAAGATCCTCATCATCTCCGTAATCTACATAATCGGCTTCGATACTTTGTTGTAAGTCGTCGCCGGAAGTTAGGTATGAGGGGTGATTCGCGTAACCTGTTTGGAGGGGGCCTCCTAATCCGCCACCAAATCCACCCGCTCCTGGTCCACCCGCCCCTTGTCCCTGGCCCGGCTCAGGAAGTGGTGTAATATTTCGCAAGCGCGTACGAGCATTCATCGCATTGGCCTTTTGGAAATGATCTACCAATTTTTTGAGTTCCTTCGGATCTCTCCCCTTAGACGCACCATGTACATCCGCGATACCTTGATAGTCGCGATGACGATAATGATCCACAACGAGAATATTATCATCGGGATCCGAGCCGGGTACAGCGATTTGCTTGCTACAACCAGGGAATGGACAAGTAAATGGGAGACTTTTGCTTTGGTCGGTACCGAAATGTGTAGCCATGTGTGTAAAGATTTGCCTACGCGTCTGGTTGATCGTATGGTATTTGCAACCTTTGCGAGACCAAGGACATAGCCCAAGACTACTCCTATCTTCAGCGTACGCTCTTCTTTCATCCATAGGACGTTTCGACTCTCGTTCGGCTAAAGCTCTTTCGCTTTCTACGAGCTCGTTTTCCCGTTGGGTAATCCAGGAGAGTGTGGCTGCGTTCTTGGCCGCAATGCGATTGAGGGTTGCAGTTCGTGCCTGAAGCTCTGAATGGGGAGGGGTGAATCAGTTATGGTTAGAGGACCCGTAAGGGGACGAGGTGCAATCCAGATACGCTTTATTAGGGTTTCAAGATCTGAGAGGAAGAAAGGGATATCAGCTTGATACCCTATGGAAATAATGGAATGGAGGAAAGAAGATTTAGGAAGCAATCATGTGAATCGAAGAAATAATTAGATATAGCGAACATACCTTCTACTCGCTGTCTCAAATTCTCCGGTTCTTTTGTTCTAATAGAACAATATACTCTATGGTCATCCAATTGAGCTTCAGTGGCACCAAGCAACCTGGTGCCACATCTCAAGCAAAAAGCTTTTGGCAGACCTTGTGGAGATGTGCAATGCTCATCATGCGTAGTGATTTCATCGTTGCTCCATGCACTCTTATCAATACCACATTTGGTACAGAACTTCTTATCTTGAACACGACGATTCTTAGCGGTGCAATTTATAACGTGCTGACCCCGTTCTTCTTCATCCTCCGCGGTACGATTTTGACCACAATCGCCGCAGAATGAAGGTTCTAGATCGAGTGGTCCACGATCTGGTTGATCAAGGCATACGTATCTGTGATGAACTAGTTCAGCGTGATTGCAGATAGCGGTGCGAAGTCCGCATTTGTCACAGAATTCGACGATTCCTGGTATGTGGTCTGCCATATGGCGAAGAACTTGTTCGGCTGTAAAACCACTCAGTTTGGCATCGCATACAGGACATTCAATGCCGTTCCAGAAATTTCGAATCATTTCGGTGTCTGTTTCTACTTGATGAGTTTCAAGATGCTCTTTCTTTTGCTCCATGGTCATGATTGACCATGATTCTCGCTCACAAAGAGGACATTGTCCCTCTTTCTGGAGTTGGACTAGATGCTGTCCATAGTGGCGTTGTATTTCAGCATGCTCATAGCCCGCCATGGTCACAGAGCAGATGAGACAGTTGTGAGATCGCTCTAACAAGCCATTTCTTAACTTCTGATTTTCTTCTACCAGGTTTAAGATATCAGTAGGGGTCAGTCGTTGTGTATAAACTGCAGGAGTTGAGAGAGAAACTCCTAATGTCAATTCTTTACTAGGCCCATATGTTGGTGCTGAAGGATCAAGGCCTGGCTCAATGACCGATTGGTCTTGAATATATGAGCGACGCTGTAATGCATCCTTACGATGTTGATCTGTCATCCAAGTCTCCCATTTTGGAGTGATGGCCTTTTCGGCAACGGGTGCAATGAGTCGTGTCTTGTTGATACGAGGCTTCTGTGATGCTTCGGCAACAGGCGCCACAGGAACTGGGTTGAGTTCCACCGGAGGAGGAGGCGGAATTTGACGGGTATGTCTATAGCCCCAAGGAATTGTATCCGGTTGCACTGTGTAATGTTAGTTAGTCATATCGGCTGAAGCATGGCGAAACTCACTAAAAGGTCTAGTTTCTCTTCGTTCAATAAATATGTCGGTTTCTGTGAGCCAATCAAAGATATATTTTCTCCAGTAACTCTCTGTGGTTCTTCGATCTACTGCAAATGAACGATTTGTCTTTGTTTGGAGTAAAACAAAATTCGAGTCAAGAGCATGATCCCAATCATCATACATTTCTCTCATGTTTGCCCTGAAGTTCTCAAGGGAGGTATTGTGTTGTTCGTCTGTTGTATCCCACTGCCAAATACGTTCACCTTCGACATTATCATGAAGTGTGAACACTTGGTACTCCGGACGGAACCAGATATTCGAGAAATTTTGCACTTGACCGAGGAAAGCAGTTCTAATCATATCTCCCTTCTCAGCGTCTGGTAAGTCCTCATCGATTTCCATAATGACAGGTGGCCGGTTCTCTTCACGTTCTATAGCACTAAACCACATTGCGACAAGACTGCCGTTCGGGAATCTTGAATTCTGGCTATGACGATGGACCTTTCTGAGTTGTTCTACAATGTGACTATAAATATGTTGATACTCATTGCGTTCAAATGCAATATCTCTCTGGTAATCATCGCCAATGAGATGGAGGTAAATTGTATCCTCGGGCTTTTTTCTCATGTCGGTATGAGGTGGAATCGTTATAGTGAGTTGACATGACAAAGCAACATCTTTTTCAGCGTCAGATCCATCATCAGGTTCTGCAACAGGTTTTGGAAGATTTTTCTGTTGCCTGACTCGTTCAACAACCCACTCCCAAGTTTGAGGGGTTACTTCCATACCGCCAAAATTAAGAGCCTGTTCGCGAACCCCTTCTTGTGTGGTGGAAAGTCGTGGATTGCGTGAAGGACGATCCTGACCGTAAATGGCAAGGAAAGCTCTGACAAATGAGGGCTGTAAGTGGTTTAGACAGTATGGTATCGCGGGGTTGAGGACCGAGGGTAGTTTCCAGTAACTTTCCGCATTTTCTTGTTGACTCTGTAACCTGACTATTTGACTATCCTGAGGCGGTTCGACGACTTGGTGTTGTGAGGGTGCATACCCACTCATATTGCGTACGAAGACGCTTGTTTTATTACTCGCACCGATAAGAAATTTATCCCTGAGGGAGAGGAAATCGTTCCTATATTGTGTTCGGGTAAAATGTAAGGGCGGTAAAATGCGATCTTCAGTATGAATATCAACTAAGAAAGACCAATCTGATCTCGGATCTATATTCAAGAGTTTCGTGACGGTGTCTTTGAAGGCAAGGTATGTTGGTCTGGTAAGTTTCTTCCCAAAATACGAATAGATGGGATGTTGAGATGTTTTCTTATCATCATCGGGGAATTCTTTTGCCAAACGTCGTAAATCCTCATAGAATATAGAAACATCTTCACCAGCAAAGCGGTCTTCAATTACGATACTGAGTTGGTCGTGATCAACTTTGCCGATGACTTCCTCGATACTTGGCCACTTCTTTTCAAAATCTGCATGTGAATCTATTGAAAACGAGATTTGTAGTGGCTTGTCAATCTTACGTGGATCTACCTGGCGATAGATATCAACATTGAAGTGCAAGTCCATATCCTTCGGGTGCCCAAGAAGCCTATGAGCTGAAATGAGGAATTCTCTTGGGACCAGATGTGTACGGCGAGCCCTGTGCTTAGGACTTGGGCCCAGCAGGTTAAGATAAAGCCCTCTTAGCAGAGGGGTGCGCTCACGACGATCTGCACCGCCACGCATACTGACGGTTGAGCCCCATTCACCATCAGTACTATCTGCTAGGTCTAATTCCTCGATAGACCCAGCGCCACCTCGCATGCTTACTCGAGGACCTATTGGTATTAGCAGATGCATCACAAGGAAGTTTTTGGTGACAAACGTCGGATGATTTGGTATCCAAAAGATCTCTCGATATACGAATCGAGAAATTCTAGAGGCTTCTCAGAATAGATAATTCTCTGTGTTCGTGGGGGAGAAGGTGCAGGGTCTTCTTCATCGTCTTCATCGTCTTTCCAATCCGGAGTGAGGACCATGATGTTGTTCAATGTCATTGGTGCCACAGGAAGACCAAAGTGGACCATTGTCATTTTTGTTGCAAGATTGTCGAGCTGGCCGTCGAAACGCCCGCCAGGGCCAATGTTCTCATAGTATTCTTTACTTTGTTCATCTCGAACCGCCTGTACTTCTTTACTCCACGCCTGAGGATTGATCAAAATCTTTTGCATCTCTTCATAGTTGTCATCAAGAACATCAGATATTCTCTCGGATTTGATAATTTCGGCATAATATCCACGAGTTTGCCGCCACAAACGATCCGTAGGGCGAATGTCTGGCATCCATTGTAGACTTCGACTCTTGTTATTAATCTCGTCGTAGTTTTTCTTGTCTAATTCTTCATCAAAATATGTATCAATAGCTTTAGCTTGTCCGCGTCGTAATTGAGCAACTTCCTGCTCCGAAAGAGGTCTAGCATTTCGAGGAGCAACAGTTATCTCGACTGGTTCCACGGGATGAGGCAAGAAAAATTCTCTTATAATTGAGAGTTTATCTCGTAGGGTTTGTATGGGCCCGATTTCTGCCATAATCGAAGTTGTTGATAGTGTAAAAGGTAGGGAAGAATGATGGAGATACTATCTGAATAGATAGAAGAACGAAACAAGGGGAAGAAGGTACTCCAAATTTCAGAGAAGACAGAGCTCTAGCAACTGAAGCTTCTAATCATTTCTTTGTTGCTTCAAGTGACGGAAAAGAATTATCAAGGACAAAATCTTTAGTTTAGACAGAACACTTGTCCTAGACCTTTAGTCTCATAGTCGTGAAATTGCATTGTTGATGGACTTTGATAATAACCAAAGAGCAATGCATATGATGATCCTGAGTGAATAAAGACCATTCATGGACGTTTGAGCAAGGAAACACGTCGTTTGCGGTCGTGAAAGTCAAAGAGCTACTCATTCTTTGAATACATTCCTTGAAGTTGAAACCTCAAAGGTTCATTGGGCTGTGATGTGTGACAACAATATTTACGGTGAATGAGGTGCAGAGATACTGATGTATTGGGCTTCAAAGTATCATGAAGCATAATGTAATATCGATGGCATAAGGAAAGGATTGATGGTATGATTGATCATGAAATGCTGCATCCAGCTGAGTTCGGCAAAAGACGAAGAAGAAAAATGAAAAGGGAGGAAAGCGGTGAAAGGTCAAGTCACATGATTTTGCTCAGTTCATCGAATAAAATTTTCTGGTTTTCATCATGCTATAATAAGTAATCTCACTTTTAAACTCTCTTCGTTAATAAAACGTTTTTAATTAGAATTCTAAATAATATCTTGATCCTTTTCATAATGGTGTTATAGCTTACTAATAATCGAAATTTTTTCAATTAATCAAAGATCGAGGGAATATTTATTTCCTCAAAAGTCTAAGAATATTTAATTATATTTTTAGTAAGAAATCGAATTTGTTTAGTGAGAGTATTTTAATAATATATTTTATCCTTTCAATTATTATTTATTGAAAAACTAATTAATATATTCGAAAAAGTTTAATTAATACTATTATCTGAATCTATATCGAATTAATTAAAATTATAATTATTATATAATTCAATTGGAAAGATTTTTTTTCAAACTAATTAAATTATTTTCAACTATTTCAAAGTATTTTCACTAATAATAAAAATAGTATCAATCGAATCACTTTATTAAGTTGAATATACTAATAGCTTTCTCAATAGTATTAATAACGTTAGGATTATATCATTAATAATAATTAAATTACTTTTCGAGTTTTAAAGCTATATGTCTTAAATTTAAAGTATATAGCTTCGAAATAAAAGATAGATTTTAAAACTTAGAAATATCTAATCTCTTCGAAATTAATAATCTCAATTCTTTAAAAGAGATTGAAATATATAATAGAAATCAAATTAATTAAAAGATATTCAGAATATATATATTATTATTAGAAATAATAATAATAATAGATTTCGAAGGGGGTGAGTACTTATTAAATAAATGAATTTTTAGTCTTAAGAATACTTAATCTCTTCAAAATTAATAACTCTAATTTTTTAAAAGAAATTGAGATATATAATAGGAATCAGATTGATTAGAAAATCTTTAGAATATATATCTTATTATTAGAAATAATAATAATAATAGATTTTAAAAAGAATAAATACTTAATTTATTAAAATATTATTATTTCAAAATAGTATTTTTAAATTTCAATACTATATTTATATATAATAAAATAAAGCTATAATAATAAAAATTATATCAAAATAATAAGAAAAATCAGATTTATATAATAAATCTATAATAAAATAATATAATAGTTATATAATTTAATAATAATATTAAAAAAATCAGGAAAAACTGAAATGTTATTATTTATATTAAAACCGGAATCAAATTGTTTCAGACCCTATGGTAATAAAGCTTCGAAAAACCCCTGTCTCGAAATCAAGACTAAAAATTATGTAATCACTGTGTGGTCTGAGGATGAGATAAGTAATAAGATCACATTAAGAAGCGGCATCGACATTTGTAAAAACTGATGACACTTTAGGTACCGTACCTGGCCATTGATATTATATCGAAGGCAACGAAAAAGCCAACACCGTTTGTTCCCATCTTTTAATCACATGTCAAGTCACGTGATTATGACTTCCGTGTTTTTCATAACTTGGATATCTTACTATCTTGGAATTATATCTGTTATTATGTCTAAGTCTTAAAAACACCATATATTGACATACATCTCAAATCTATTCAGCACTCGTGGGTATCTTCGACTTCTCTGGCCATCTCGTTCTTCTTCTAGCTTTCACATAGAAGTTATTCGGCCGGACCAGTTGAAATTCCGGATCATATTCCACTGGTTCATTGCCCATCTTTTCAAACTCATATCGATACACCAACATTGAAAGAATGACCCTGACTTCTTGCAATGCGAAATTGAAACCAATGCACATGCGAGGACCAGCAGCAAAGGGCACATAGGAGGCCTTGTGTCGACTTTTGACCTTTTCTGTGTTCCATCGATCAGGATCAAAATCTGCGGGCGAGTCCCAAACTTTGGGGTTGTTGTGAATGTGATGAATGGCAATAATCATTATGGAGCCTTTTGGGATACGATAACCACCAGGAATAATTACATCTGCGAGAGCGGTACGACCTGGTTGATAAGATGGATTGTGGAGACGTTGTGTTTCTTTGATGAGGATCCCGAGGAATTCCAGTGAATTTGCAAGGTCGGGTGTCCACTCTGTATCATTCTTGACATCGTGGTCAACCAATTCCTGGAGCAAGCGTTCCTGGTTACCGGGGTATGAAACAATGCTAAATAGGAGCCAACTGAGAAGCGAAGCCGTAGTAATGAATCCAGCTCCAACAGTCACTAATGCCGCATTGTTGCGGTATTTTTCTGCAAGCTTGTGGCCTTTTTCATCAGTCGCTCTCACTAAGTAGTCAACGATACAGGTTGCCTTCAAAGCTGCATCTTGAATGGGCAAATCCTCCGTTCCACCACCTTTGACATTTCTGATAGCTTCTTCTATTAATTCCTTCACGTGCGCTTTATTGTCCTTCAATTGCTTTGGTGCTCCCCATGGCATATGAGAGTACCAATCTCCCATTGACGAAACTTTCTTGTTGAGCTCCAAGTTTCTACCGACAGTCCTTACGAGGTCATGAAGGGGTGCATCGACCGAGTCAAAATGATGCATATTCATTCCCAAAGCTAGTTTTCCAATCGCAGTAGAACCCATTTTGAACATGTACTGATATACGTTCCAAGCTTCATTCTTCTTGTCTAGCTCATCAAAGACTTTAAAAGCCTGTTCCGCTGTGTCTTGCATTTGCGGTGTATAATGCCTGACGGCTTTTGGGCTAAGCGCCGGTGCCAAGAACTTATGCGTTTCTCTCCATGCTTCGGTATCCGTATCGGATAGGAAGACACCTGCCATAGGATCTTTTATACCATAAAGAGGATGATCGGAATTTATCACTTTCGACCAGTAACCTCCTTCTCCAAAACAAACATCGGCAACCTTTGGATCGTTGGTATAATATGTCGTACGACCCATGTCTGTCGTTTTGAACACTGGCCCATATTGTTCGAACAAACGTTGGTGATTTCCGAGATGGTCGGGATACACTTCGTAATAGCTTCCAGCGATGGGGAGGCCTGTTGGTCCAGGAACATCTCTGACTTGGTTTCCATCGATTAGAATACCGATCGGAGAAGAGACATCTACAAAGTTATCAAGATCATCAAGAACTCCATCTTCATCGGTTTGAAACGAGATTCCTGATTGTGGGTTAAATCTTGCATGGCTAATTCATATATTGTAAACCTACCTGATGGTTCCGCAATCGAAAACGTTTGAGCGACAGTGTATTGTAGGAACTCAAATGTATTTTGAAGATCGACTTCAAGTGCTTGAGATGTCTTCGCTGGCTGTCCCAGTAAGAAAAATGACTTCTTCACCATGGTTTTATATATATTTTCGTATACAAAGAGACAAACGAGAGAAAAATGAGGTCAATGGAGGGGAGGGCGAGTATCAAGCTAGAAAAGAAATATGAGAACTCAATGATTCAATTGCCCGCTTTATGGTATATTAACTTGCTAAAGGTTCCAGAACATAAATGTCAAGTTGTAAACTATATATTCTAAAATTACACCAGGCGGACTTACCGACAGAATTGGTTTCAGATGCATATTTTGGTTCCAGTTAATGAAGTCATAATTTGTTTAAATGAAATCTTTTGGGTACTACTGTTATAGATGTTTACCGCGGTTCCTCGGTACATTTCTTCATCAATTCTTAGAGGGTCCCCAAATGTGGTGAAAAATCAATCGAGAAACTCAAATAGCCTTGAAATAATTGGATCAAAGCCTATACGGCCTTATTTAAAGGGGTTAGTCTCCAGAACGGAGAGCGGCAGATATACGGCTAGTCGCTTGGTGGGTCTCTGTGGACGATCCTGCCATACTAGTTTGAAAAGCTCCTGGGACTTTTCTGATTGTTGACATGAAACATCTTGCCTTGGCTAAAATGTCTTTGATTATACGAGGGCATGTTTTTATGTAATGAATGTCAGATCCATACGCAAAGCACCTTTTTATATATTTTTATATCAAAACCTATCTACTTTGAAATTTAATATTAAACCAATTAATATTATTACATATTTAAAATGTAAAAAAATAATATAATTCAATATAAAATTTAAATATATAATTTTAGATTTTAAATAAGCTTTTTTAATTTGATTGAAATCAATATTGAATAATTAATACTTATAAAATAATATTTATTTTTTAAAATTACAATACAAATTTTGATTTGATAATAATTGTTTTTGAAATTTTCTTTATTTTTTTATTTTTTTCATAAGAAAAGAAATTTTTAAATAAATCTTTATATATTCTAACATATAGATTTCAAAAATTTATAATGAATTTGTAAATTATTTTATATTTATAAAACTATAAAATAAAATATAGAAATTTACTTAAATTGTAGCCAGGCATTCATCAAAAACATGCCCTCGTATACTAAGAGATGGTTACGTTTCTCATCAAATCTTGAAACTCGGATCGATTGATGAAGGCGACGCTGTACATTGAGGTCATCTCCACATATACGACATATGCATGAATTGAAGTGACCTCGGGATCAATAATCAGCGGCGTCGACGGAGATAAGTCAAAGTTGCATCCTCGGTCTTTCAGGAATTTAGTTCTTCCTTGAAGTTCCTTCCTTCTTCCATCTCCGTGCGTCGAAAATCTTGTTCGTTGTCTTTTGAAGAGATCCCCAGTCGCACTTGCTCTAGCCTAGCTACTCAGAACATATTATCATTACCATCATGAGTCAAAGCAAGCAATTTTCTCTCAGTGAGGTTCAGAAACATAACAAAAAGTCGGATCTATGGCTCATAATTCATCATAACGGTTCGTTTTACCTTCACGCATTATCGATCAAAAGCTGACATTTATGAAGTTTACGATGTAACAAAATACCTTGAAGATCACCCTGGTGGGGCAGATTCATTGCTCGAAGTTGGAGGGAAGAACTCTACAGTTGCTTTTGAAGATGTTGGACATTCAGCAGATGCACGAGAAACCATGGAATCATTTCTGATAGGAAGGTTGGAAGGGGCACCTGATGAGGAAGATGAAGACAGAGGATTGCCGATGCCAAAACCAGATTTGAAAGCCAAATCAGAAGATCAAGACTTTAACAGTGAAGCTCCGCTCATGACTGCTGGTAGGGCTGGACTCAAGGTTTTCTCAATTGGATCTGCGATTTTTCTAGGTTATGAAATTTATTCGAGATCACCAAAGATCGGGTGGCTTCATGCACAACATGGAGGGTTCTGGAAAGGTGTACTTATTTCGAGTATTGCTACCCTATCTCTTGCGGCAGGAGCTGGACTTTA
The DNA here is from genome assembly GCA_014898425.1 of Botryotinia globosa. Classification (NCBI taxonomy): domain Eukaryota; kingdom Fungi; phylum Ascomycota; class Leotiomycetes; order Helotiales; family Sclerotiniaceae; genus Botryotinia; species Botryotinia globosa. The sequence continues at coordinate 3,946,774 of RCSZ01000001.1, forward strand.
TCTCGAGAAAGCACTATCAGGATCTTTCAAAAACCCTTATTCATACCCACCACATTACAAACCATCTATCCAGATTGCCAAGCCAATCACAAAAGTCAAGGGATATCTACAACCGGATAATTATCAAAAGTTACCTTTGGTCAAAAAGGAGAAATTATCTTCGAACACTCATCGTTTGATATTCAAACTTCCAAAAGATGATATGATAATCGGCCTTCCTATTGGACAGCATATTAGCATTCGAACAGAAATCGACGGGAAGCTCGTCAGTAGATCATACACACCCGTTTCTAATAACTCCGATCCTGGGGAACTTCGATTGGTGATAAAGATGTATCCAGATGGCCTTCTCACTGGAAGATACCTCCAGCATCTCAAAGTTGGAGACGAAATTGAAGTACGTGGACCAAAGGGTACGATGAGATATCGAAAGGGAATGGTGAAGAAGATGGGAATGATTGCAGGAGGAACGGGAATCACACCGATGTATCAGGTAACAACGCCTACTCTTCTATATATAACCTAAGCTGACATTGAACAAGTTAATTCGAGCAATATGTGAAGATCCAACGGATGAAACATCGGTTACTCTTCTTTATGGTAACAATAGCGAAGAGGATATTTTGCTCCGCGAACAGTTAGACAATTTCGCAAAGAAACACCCTGAGAATTTCAAAGTACATTATGTATTATCCAAGCCGTCCAAGGAATGGAAGTTGGCCAAAGGATATGTGACCAAGGAGATGGTCATGGAATGTTTCCCAGAACCAAGTGATGATAGTAAGGTGTTACTGTGTGGACCACCGGGCTTGGTTGACTCGATGAAAACTAGCTTGGTAGAGCTGGGTTGGCAAAAACCAAGAGCTGTCAGTAAATTGCCTGACCAAGTCTTCTCATTTTAGCTTCATTTTAATTGCATCATTTTCAAAATAAGGCTGGAGTTTAACATTCTTGTTTACCGCTGGAATTAAAGTTCTAAATTGTACGTGGAGCGTGCTAAGTCGTCCGACCTTTGCCGAAAACTGAGCATCCGTTCGCCTCCGCTGTATATCCGAACTTCAACCGTCCTTCAACGTTCAAATTTCAAGTACAAAGTATCTTCGGCTTTATCCAGAGCATACGTATGGTGCAAAAAATACGCAAAAAATACGCAAAAAAAATCGACATCACGAATTTCACAAATCCTGCATGAAGATGACTAGCATGTAATGTAATAGACTCAGCTGGCCAGACCTCAAACTAGTTGCCTTTAGATCCGGCCGGAACGACCCACATTAGCTATGCGTTTTCAGATAGCTTGACCGACGCCTCGGGAAGTAGTTTGATAGAATTGTAATAGATAAATTTAGCTTTCGATTGCTGGCTCTGCATCATACCGAGGATGGGTGGAATGTTCGGAAGGGACGTGAGGTTGTTTGAGTTGTGGATTTTATGTGATTTGTAGACGACTTCTCATATAACCTTATAAAGATTTAAGGTTACTTACACATTTGGTAGAAAAATATCGATGCATATCTCAACATAAACATTGACAGTAAACCTATCCTAATCTCACCAAGAATTTTCCCCAAAGTCATTCCAATTGAGTTATCAAACCCTTGAACATAATTCTTGACTTGACTACCCCAACACCCAAAAATGACCTTCACACTTCCCACCACCAAAAACCGTCCCATAACCGTCCTAGGCGGTGGTGTTCTCGGCCGTCGCATCGCCTGCACATGGGCCTCAGGAGGTTGGGACGTACGCATCCGCGACCCTTCACCCGAACAGCGTAACGCAGCGCTCCATTACATCGAGAACAATATATCCATCTATGCATCCGCCATCCAATGCTCAACTCCGGGCACCGTAACCGTCCATGAAGATTTAGCCGAAGCGGTGAAAGGAGCGTGGAATGTTATTGAAGCGGTGCCGGAAATATTGCAGTTGAAGATTGATACGTTTGCTGAGTTGGAGAAGCTGTGTGAGTCGGATGCATTGTTGGTTAGTAACTCGAGTAGTTATAAGACTTCGGAGATGTTGGAGAAGGTGGGTGGGGATACGAGAAAGAGAATTTTTAATACGCATTATATGATGCCGCCGGAGAATAAGATTGTGGAACTTATGACGGATGGAGAGACGGCGGAAGAAGTCTTTCCATGGTATGTAGAGAAGTTGGAAGAGGTGGGTATGCATCCTATTGTTGCTAAGAGGGAGAGTACGGGGTTTGTGTTTAATCGCGTTTGGGCGAGTATTAAGAGAGAGTGTTTGATGATTCTTGCGGAAGGGGTTAGTACCCCAGAGGAATTGGATAGGGTGTGGGTAGAGATGTTTGGGGGTGGGAAGGGGATGGGCCCTTGTGCTATGATGGATGGAGTGGGGCTGGATACGGTCGCGTTCATCGAAGAACATTATGTCAAGGAGAGGGGATTACCTTCGGAGCATACGGTCGATTTCTTAAAGAAGAAGTATCTGGAGGAAGGGAAGTTGGGTGCTAAAAGTGGGAAGGGTGGACTGTATCCTCCTGGACAGACAACTAAAGTCAAGGGAGAAGAAAAAGATCATCATGAGAATTTGCATGCTCCATCTTTGTAAGTTATTCCTCCCATGAATCACGAGACTAGAGTTAACAGACCTAGATATATGCTAGATATTGGACTCAGTTCCCTGACCGATAGCCTAAGCGCAGGACGAATCGTAGTTGGCTCCCCCGATGGCCGGCAGCTTCGAACTTTAGTCTCTGGTCAACATCTCCCTGACGGTCTTGACATTTCTCTAAAAACAGGTCGTATATATTGGACATGCATGGGCATCTCAACATCCAACGACGGCACGGTACAATCATGTGAACTCGACGGAAGCGACATTCAAACCGTGATTCCATCCGGAGCCGTCCACACGCCTAAACAACTAATCATTGATCATGCCGCTTCTAAATTATATTTCTGTGACCGCGAAGGTCTACGAGTCATGAGATGTAACTTTGATGGATCAGAACACGAAACCATCATCCAAACCGGCGATTGGCAGAATCCAGACGACGCAAAAGATCAACTCAAATGGTGTGTAGGAATTTCCATAAACAACAAAGAGGGAAAATTCTACTGGACGCAGAAGGGATTTTCAAAAGGAGGAAAAGGTCGGATTTTCCGCGCCAACATACAGATGCCAGCGGGTCAAAATGCTTCCACTAGAAAAGACATCGAATTATTGTTTCAAGGACTACCCGAACCCATTGATCTCGAGATAGACGAAGATACACAAACATTATATTGGACGGATAGAGGAGATCCTCCCCGAGGAAATAGTCTGAACGCAGCGCAACTTGGTAACAACTCATTGAAAGCGCTAAAAGATGATAGCGAAGAGAAGAACGAGTATCAGATATTGACGAGACAATTGCACGAAGCGATTGGATTGAAACTTGATACGGTCAACAAACATGTTTATTTGACGGATTTGGGCGGTGCGGTATGGAGAGTGGGAACGGATGGGAAGGATAAAAAGAGAGTTTATGATGAGGAATGTTCATTCACGGGTATCGGATTGGCACATGTTTAAAGGTCTACCATTGTGCTGCGAAATAGCTATTAATATTTTGTAAGAATATTCTGTAGAAAAACGGTGGGTATGTTCGTGGTATTAGGAAATAGAATAAAAAGGAGTACACTACTTTGTAAATCTCGGCAATAAAGTATATTCCCGCTTTATCCGTAATTACCTGGTACTTCATAAACTCAAATTTAGAAAATGCTCCTCCGTGCTGGTGCTTAATTTTGGTTAAAATCTGGGGATATGCCGAATCAGGATACGATCTTCTCCTCTGTATGATCGTTGTAAGATATCTGAGCCCATGTTCCGAATACCCTGGTTAGCACGGAAAAGTCTCCGACCCGTAATATATCACATGCGGTCTTACCACTGGGGTAAACCAGATGTCGTGTAAAAGCTCTTGTTATAATAATCTGAATGTCCATTGATGAATTAATGCCCATGCCGATTACCATGCCCGTAGCTCACCATAATGCCCCCCTTAAAAATTGAAATCCTTGCTCCTAAACCAGCCAACCAGACCTTGATATGAATGCGTGCAAACTTACGTTCCCAATAAGTACACAGAAAGGAAATAACACCAATCCAATCACTAAGCCTTCACTGTGATACTGTGAACAGCACCGCCCGTCAAACTCAAAGTAACATATCCACCGTCCCCATTCAACTGCGCATCGAAAGCTTTAGGTCCATTACTCCATGCAACCTCCCCATCAACATCGATTTCGACTGCAGTATCGCGTTTCGCAGCCGTACCAAATCGAACCGGTAGACTCACTGACCCAGATGTGCCAACAGGAGCGGCTACACTCAGTACAAACCATCCACTGGTGGTAAAACTCCAATCCACATTAATTGGACCCTTCGGAGTAGGAATTCGACCCTTAGCCCACTTAAGATCACCCGGATATGGTTTTATACTCCAGGTCGAAAATCCAGGTCCAGTAGGAATAACACCCAAAACGTAATTACTCATTGCAGGCACAATACCCGTGCTCCAGCCATGAGCCATACTTGTGAATCCCTGTTCGTATGCACTTCCATTCGGTCCAATGCCTTCCCACATGGTAACTTTGGGGTCGTTGTTGGCCATCCAACCATATAATCTTCTGATTTCATCAAAGGCGCTTGCTACGAGGTTGGTTTTAAATCGAGCGGATATTTCGAAGAAAGATATAAATGCATAGACACGTTGTGAGAAGTCTGCCTGCAAGACGTCGTTGTCATAGAATGAGTTGCCGTAAAAGCGCTTATTGGCGGTATTGAGGTAATTGAGAATAGAGTTGGAGCGGGAGGAATTAGTAACTCCTGCGAGGATAGATATAGAGTTTCCATCCTGAGCGTGGGTGTTGCAAAATTCTCCGCCGACACAGGGAGGTCCTTGTCCGTCGAAGAATGCTCCGACAGAGTTGTCGAAATTATTGGAATTGAGTGCATCGGATACAACTTTAGCGCGAGCAAGCCAGCGAGAAGCATCGGAAGATTGACCTTGGGATTTGGCAATTACAGCAGCGTTCTCGAGTGCAAGGACATAAAGGGCGCTGTAATATGTGACTGGACCATAACGAGGAAGGAATGCATAATCGCCATAACTTCCTGAAATACCGACTCCTTTCCAGATGAGGTTTGTACCGTTGTCTGTGACAGATGGGTAGAATACGTCCAGTACTTTGACGATGTTGGGGTAATATTTTGTAATGTAATCGTTGTCGCCGGTGTACATCAACAAATCATAACTGCTGACGACCCACCACAATGGATAATCGAGTAGGTGAAGATCATAGCTGGCACTATCGAAAAAGTAAGCATGCGTCCGTGAACAATAGTTGAAATAACCCCTTACATTGATGCAGGAGGAATCCATCCATCAGCACGTTGGTGATCTCCTAAATCAGCAAGAATATTACGAGATGCTTCAGGTGCATTATGCGACAGGAACAATGTCTTTCCAGCAACAGCAACATCACCAACATATGGATCTCTATCTCGCTTTGCTCCATCCAAAAGAACTAGTTTACCATCGAGTGTTGGACTGAAGGCACCTCGAGGGTCGCTAGAATTTTGTCGGAAAATGTCGGTTGCGATATCATTAGTGTATACACCATCATACCACCATTGATTGAGATCTTCATCAGAACTTTCGAACCAGCCAGTGAAGGTATTGGGGGTACCAAGAACGCCTGAAAATTTCAAGCTCAAGTGATCGATGGATACTTCTCCGTATGGAGCTGTATATGGTGCATCTGCAGCTAATGCATCGAGATAGATCTTGACGTATCGAAAACCATGAAGGCCGTCGGCACACACTTGTGTACCATATTGACATCCGTACACCTCGGTCCAAGTATAAGGTTTGCTACCAACAGCAATCTGAACAGTCTAGTTAGAGAGAAGTAATGGTCATAGAGAAGCAAAGTGAATATCGTACCTGATCAGATCCTGGAGTGATTGTTTCGCCCTGACTTACTGTCAGTATAAGCTACACTTTGGGAAAACCTCAAGTATACTAACACTATTTGATCGTGAAAAGTCACTAATGTTGGAAAGATATGTCAAAGTTTCGGAAAAAGCAAGTCGAATACCGGGTGGAGTTGCTGAAGCACCAGCAAAGTCGATGCTCAGGTATCCCACAGTGTTTTGTCCAAAGTCAACGATAATAGAAGGAATCTCATTTGATCCATTAGCTCTATTTAATGTGGTAACCCCGCCACCTTGTCGAAGGAGAGCATTAGGATTTTTGACATCTCCGGTGGTATCAACAATGCTTTGAGGTGAGATGATATTGGAGGAAGGAGCTCTGACATATTTTTGCCAGCTTGGAACAGCACTGGGGTCCTGTCTGGACGAAAACCGGTTCTGAATCGGATATTTGAAGTCTTTCGGTGCTGAAGAGTTCGCTAAGGCTGTAAAGACGAAGATGCAAAGAAACAACGATGCTAAATGCGACCCTTTGAAGAGGGAAGGGCGGTACAACATGGTGCAAGCGAAAAACATAGATAGAAGTAGATTTTGGTGTCCACTTAGAGAGAAGTGTTGAGGAATGATAGTAACTGTACCTTTAGGCCCAGGCCTACCTATGCTCTTATATGAGGACACGGCCTCCGTTGAGATGATATCATTTCCCTTTCTTGATCTCGTCCATGATCCTCAATAACCCGAGATACCGAATTCTTACATTTTTATATGAGACCATTGCTTGTAGGTTCCTCCGCATAGTGGCGTCTGGGGTAAGTGAACTTATTGAGTGAATAGGGGGGGCACTAACAAAGACTTAATATGGAACCATGCAGATAATTATGGCGAAAAACTCCCATGATCAGCAGGCATCAATGCTACCGAGGGATATCAATGCCAAACTTAATCTTAACGTTGAGTATGCTTGAAGGAATGACCATCACCAAGGATTCAGAAGGCAGCACCGGATCGGATCATTTGTGAGACAGTCAAGATCGAAACAACGCGCGCGTCTAAATATTTTCAGGTAATGCCATAATGAAAATGCGCGTGAGGCGCCTCGCGTGCCTGATAAATTCGCCAAGGATCCGAAACCAACTGCCCGTTCCTCATATACATTCTATAAAAGACAGAAATGGTCAATAATCTCTTCAATAATTCTTTTTAAACTACAACCACATCGGAGATGAGTATAGTGTAGAGTTCGGGTTTTACTCTTGCGAGTGCAGTGAATTGCGTTTCTAGTCAGTGTTTGCGAAGTTACACCAGGATGAACGTCGGCTAAATGGGTACGTACCGAGGTCAACTGTTAAACGTTAAAGGTTCAAAACATCGTGTTGGAAGGATTTTCACCTCAATAATTTCTGGTGTGTGGGTGATGTGAAAAATGATCCAGTCATATGAGATAAAGTGCAGTAGTTCAATAGCTCTTGCAGATGCATCAATTTCAAACATTTTCCCCTAATTCTTTGCCGTTCCAACGTTGAACAATTGCTGGTTTTTGAGCTGAAAAATTAAGATTATCTGGATGCTGTGCTTTGGAATAGATTCAGCCCCAGAAATGGCCCAAGTGAAAGACGGTAAAAGCTGGAAATATCTCTCTTGGAAGCAGAGCGGAGGAAATCCAAGAAGATTGCATGTGCAGCTTGAAGCCGGCTTTCTTCGTTCGATCTAAAGTTATAGTCAAAGGAGAAGAGTGGCAAGCAGTTTTAGTTCCCCAGTCTTGTGTCTTGGCGAGTTGTGAAGGGTTCGATAACATTGATTTAGGAATGACGTGGAGCAAACCCGGTAGTGGCATTTGCCAGTGTACTCGTGTTCGCATATGTACGACATGAAGACATATAGTATAGTACAGTAGCTAATTTACAATATGAATCTCATGTGCTGTATGTCTGGGTGCTGTAACAGACTTCCAACACTCATTCGAAGTCTAACATGCCTCACCTCTCACTCCCACACGAACTTTGGCAATTAATGCTTGCCCTGGTCCATTATCACCAATTGGATTCACTACTCCACCGCATGTTACTACATAGATGCAGTCACTATCGTTTTTCCCTCTCCCGAAAGCTAAAGCAGTCGGACCTGCCGTCTCTTTTTTATCTAGTCCACCTAAAATCTTGAGCCTTCCCCCTTTTTGTGGCTCAGTCGCAATTTGGACAAACTTCAAAACTGTATGTGCCGGGTTTGTAGCTACATAAGCGCTCCCTTCACAATCGAATGCAAAGTCATCCCCGATCAACTGATTGACTACAACTTCCAGACTACCGCTCTTGTACTTGCCACTTTCATCTACTTGCATTTTCACGAGCGTCCCACGATCGGTAACTGTTCCGAAAATCTGGCCTCTAAAGTACTCCAGGCCGTTGAGTGCAGGCCATGGTGGCCGAGTTGTGACCTTGCCTAATCTTTCGTCCTCAATCCAGATCGAAACGTTTCTTGTTTGTAGATCGAACGCAAAGATTTTACATTGCTGAGATTCAGCCATCAATAGAGTCGACGTCTCAGGTATCATCGTAGCACCATTGAGCCATCCTGCTCCTGGTATATTCGCGAGCTTTTCCACCACGGTTGTAGCAGCTCCGTGAGACGGATCGAAGCCACGGAAGTCCAAGGAATATACAGCCCAGGTATCAGCTTTTCCATGCACACCAGAGAATGCGTAAAATAAATCGGCAATTTTTGGATGCTCTATAATCGCTTCTGCGTGATTCTTCGAACCATAGATACCAGTTCCTTCATCGTCCTCAGGAGGTGGTTCGGCAGTATTGAAATCATATATCAACTGAATAGTAGACTCGGGATCGTCATGTCTGGGATCAACGTAGAATATCTGGCCGACAATCATATTCGTGACGAGGAGCGTTCCATTCGACCGTACGGCAATATTCTCAAGGAAATAGCCCAGAGGGAAACGAGCAACGATTTCGTAAGGTAGCAAGCTGGGAACTCCTTCTAAATGTTCTTCCATGATTTTGATAATGATGAGATTGGGAAGGGCTATATTAATGAAGAAAACAAAACACGAGGAAGAACGCATCTCTAATATGATTACCTGGTGGTAGAAAGCGGAGTTGAAATTTGTCATCTGATGGCACTGGCGTGGAAATCATGCACCCTTTCCCACTTTAGGAATGTATGTAATGAAGGGCAGTAGATAACCATTGATCAACATCAATTATGTCCAAAGACTAATACCAAACAAGAATGTCCCAAAAATGGGGAAGACGGAAGGGCCATGGCAACCGTCATCATTTGCTTAGGGGCATCGCGCGCCTGAAACTCCTGGAACATGCTGTGTCCAGACGCAATTCTTCGAATTCTCAAAGACATGTTGCTGAGTCCAGACAAAACAATCGAGAGTATGTGTCGAAAATAATTGAGCACGCCGATGAGTTCTGAATTCTTCTCTCATGTGAAGAATCGCTCTTTCATGACCCAAGACGTGGACGTGATTGAAGGCGCTGGTGGTGGGAGCTGAAAGACCCCGCATTTAGTGTGACATTTAGTCTCACAAAATGATGACCCCCGTGATGATTTTTCAGTGCTGTCTGTCAGTTCAGTGAAGGAGTAGATTGACTTTCTTAGTTTTGGGAGGGAAAAAAAGAAAAGGCGTGCCCACCGTGCCCGCCGTGTCGCTGTTTGCGTGCTATTAGAACCATACATTGGATTCCATGAGACCTAGAGTGCAGCAATCAAGAGCAGCGCAAAAGCCTTATTAGTGAGGTACCGCCTTACCTTAATCTTAGCTTCTCTTTTGGAGATTATACTATTGAATCTTCTACTCAGCATCTCAAGTAAAATTTTCTGGTGTCGAGAGCTTTGTGCATAGACCGACTTCTTTCGTCCCATTCATTCCACGTGTGGTGGCAGATATGCTTACCTAGTTCACGCCCAGCACAAAGCATACGAAATAAGCAGAAGGTCTTGAATTTGGGGCAAATCTATCGTGATTGGAGGTGTTGCGATTGTCCGGATGTAGAAATCTGAACCATTTAAGCTCGTATCGTGCCGCGATTCAAAGCCGGCGAGCCGTCGATGGTCAATGGTCAATGGGCAATGTCAAGGCCCAACTGTGGGTGCGTGAATTGTAAGACTCTTTGCTAATAAGTGCGAAAGATCATAGCAATCTAATTAAATCTAATTAAATATCATTTAATCTAATCTTGATAATCTGATTAGTTACTTGATTTAGAGTTTAGATTTCCATGGAGCAGGAGCCTTAAAAGATTTCAAGACAATGGTTGGAAAGCTAATTTGAAATTCGGGTTTCTTATTGTCTGACGAATTACTGAATCTCATAATGGATGATGGATGACTTTGTCGTAAAGGGGAGAATTGCAAAAACATAATGATGGTGGCTCGGGGGTGGATGGATACATTCAGACAGACACTGCTAGTCTCGGTAGTTGAGTATTAATACTACAAAATCATATCAAGAAGTAATTAGACTTTTCCTTTTCTTTGCTCCTTGAACATTTTGCGCCATCTCACTAAATTCTATTGAAATGGCGAGTCTGTGCCTCTTTTTTTACCATATAGAAAATACGCTCGACGAACTTGCCCATGATTAAAGTTGGCATTTGAACTGTAAGCAGGTCTAATCGGCGAAGAACGACCATACCGCAAAGCATCAATCAGCCACCAAAACGCAAATGGGCGTTGTGGCCGTTAAGATGAATGGTCGAGTAAACAATGTCCCGATGAAAAGATAGTCGCAGCATTTTCTTTGCATGTAAGTTCATATAGATTTTGCAACAAAATAGGACAATGTACACTAATTTCTAGTTTCATTCGACGAAATGATTGCGCCACAGCCAGCCTTCTCAATTCTGACTCTGACTCTCCCGAGGTCACTCTCACTCTCACTCTCACTCTCACTCTCGCAATATCAAAGCTCAAATGCCATGTCATATCATCTGATGGTATAACTCGTTGATCCCCCTACTCGGCTCTGAAGTCAGAAAAATAACAATCAACACATATAATGCATCCAAGTTCCCCACTATCGAGGACAGCTCGTTGTTGTAAAGTTGATTGTTGTCACATCAAGATTTCTATGCTGTGGTTGTGCAACTAAGAAGCGAGAAACAACAAGCAAGCCCCTTCATTATGAGGTCGTTTACCAGTATTCTAGGCTCCTTAGGCCTCAAGAAAAGCTCAGAACATTCGGAACCAACAGAACTCCAAAAAGCAAAACGTTCACAAAAACAAGTTACGTTCAATGATCTACCTAGGGATCAGCTTCCTCCTCGCTGTCTATTCGGTGAAGTTGTGACAGCGTCAGACTTCAGAGGACAACCCTGTTTACATTTAATACAAGAAGAGAATGAAGCAATTGGTGATGACAATGGCAACGATGACGTAGCGATTACTCGTGCGGCTCGAGACTTGGATCTAACAGAGAAAGAACATGAACAAAACTTTTATTCGCCAGCTCAATTGCGGATGAGTATACAATCTCCAAGACATCCGCCTCAAGTTCAACATAATAACGACGTTAACAATTATCGCATCCGTCGTGTACCTTCGAATTATTCGATTAGTATATATTCTTCCGACGAACGCAGTACTATCAGTAAAATGGAGACTTTACGAAAGAGAGCTAAAACCCCAGTCTTCTTCATTGGCCAATTGGAAAAGAAAGCGATGGAACACAACTCTTCAGAATGGCTTGCCAACCAATATCAGAAAACATTACCACGACGACGCATATCCTCTTCCTGGAACCTCGACCTACCTGTCATTCCGGTCAAGAGAACATTAAGGAAAATTAAATCTCAAGAGAGTCTTCGAGATCTTTGCAGACGCAATGCGACATCACCATCTGAAGCCTCGGATTGCGAAACTCTTGTTGGATCTGACGGAAGGGGTTCGCCGCATGGTTCGATATTCAAATCGGACGAAAAGAATAACAATTTCGGCGTCGAGAACGTAGTATCCCCAACATGCGAACCACTAGACAAGACATCTCTATCGGACCAGGATATCAGCCTACAGATTTGCTTAAACCTCCTCACAAGCAAGTTATCAACATCACTCCAGCAAGATTATCATACTACGGGACAAGAAAACACAGCATCAAGCTTAGAGATCTTGCTTATGATTGAGGCTTACGAATCCATTCGAAAGGGTCTGCGAGCTGACTCACGTGATCTACGCGTGACATCCGCGGCTGAGACCGCACTTGATCAATGGATTCAGGCTCTGTATACCATATATGAGGACTGCCACGGAATCAATCACAGAAGGACTGCCTTGAAAAAACGTACATAGGACTCACGAGGATCGCCGGAGCCAATTCGGACCATGCTGAACATCAAAACAGGCGTGCAATGCTCGAAGGGTCTGGACATCCAGATTCTAGCCTAGTAAAATTAAAAGTCTCCGCTTTTCACTCTGGCTCAAAATTTCGAGGCAGACGTGAGTTCATTGAAACTTTGCTGGGCGTTGAAACATTGGCACACACTTCGAACGATCAATAATCGAAAAACCCTCGGCCAGGCCACGATGACTTGGACACGACAAGGAAGTAATGAGAAGGACCAATCAGATCATGCCTATAATAGCAGAACGCTCATAGGCAATATGGATTTCTCTTTGAAGAAAATCTTTCAGAACAGATATTGAAACACGCTCTCGAGACCGGCTGAATACCCCCGTTGACGTACTGTTATGAGAAAGAAGTCAAGCTGAAGGATATTTGAGTGGAGAAAGGTGATAAGAATCCCTGGGTACAATCGAAGCTTATAAAAGAGATCGATGAGAGACGAGCTGCAGAGTCCGTGGGGATGATGAGGAGGAGGAGGAGGAAGAGAAGTGAGAGATCGAAGGAAAAAGTTCCTTGGCTCCTCCTGCGATGAACTTACGTGTGGATTATGATTGTGGAACAATTGTATGGCTAATGGGTAACGATTAATGAGTTAATGAATAATGAATAATTGTTTGCCGTGATTTGCGTTTGTTGTCTTTAAATTTGGCGACTTCACTCAAACACTTGCAAAAACTTTGCAACGAACACACAGGATCAATGAACGCTGAAAGTATTTGGGCAAGTTGCCAATTCTTTTTTTCAATATCTAGACCGATAAGCATGCTTTGAATACAATGGAATACCTATGTAGGACCTTCTCAGGTAACCCTGTCTTTGAAGTTGAGAGTTTGTTACATATCACCAGCACAATTGCAATTCACAAGCATTTCACAGTCACATTCAAAGCAAACAAGTCATTTGTGAAACATCCATTTTCATAGACCGTTCTGGAAAACCATCAGAACATAAGGGTAGGTATCTACCTGAACTCCCCATCTCCCAGCCCGCAGCCCCCAAACTCCAGATCTGGACAGAAACAAAGCGCCAATTACTTCCTCCCATTAGAGCTGAATCCACCTTGGGAGAGCCACTCCCAAGGTTTCCTGGCCCTCTCCGGGTTCTGTATATCTGGATCTCGCACTCTTTTTTCGTTCGTAACTCTTCGCAATTATGTAACTCCTATTCAATAGCAAAATGCCGCTACTTGAATACCATCGACCATATCATAATCTTTCCATGTAACCAGAGCTCCACCAGCATACACCAAAATACAAAATACAAGATACAAAGCACCCAAACCCAAGCACTCAAAACACCCCCAAATCATCTACTCGAGCATGTCCTCCACCCTCATCACACGGGAACTAACCTGGGTTCCTTCCCAAGCGTTGCAACACATATGTGGGTTTTCGCGCATCCGAACCTAGGAAAGAAAAATCAGACGCATCGGAGGCGGACGTGCCCCCAATGGAAACCACTCAAACAACGCATCCGAACCTAGGAAAAAAATCAGACGCATCGGAGGCGGACGTGCCTCTGATGGAACCATCTACTGCTGACTATCTACTGGTATCTTCTTGCAATCTTCCGGGTGTCTTTTTTGTGCTTTGTATTTTTTTGGGGTTGTTCTCTTTCTTTCCTTCAAGGATGGCCTCTCATGCTTGATCTCCCATCTAGACAATGACTGATCTGCTGCACGTGGTGATTCCGTCGCAGCGAGGTTGTGGCAGTCATTCTAGGATGAAGTAAGTAGAGTTTGTGAGAGAGGTCTCAGCGATTGCTGATACGAAGGAGAAGGGAGAGGAATTCTGAGGTATCGATACCGAGATACATGTCCGTTGTAGTCGTCACTACTTGTCGATGTGGACACGAACCGGTGAGAATCGATGTGGTGGGTTTTCGAAGTAAGATTGGGTGAGTTGAAATCCAGGTGGGTATCAAGAACGTTTGAGTTGAAAGGTGAGCTTGATACCAGACCGGCGAGAGAGGGCGCACTGAGTTTTTTTTTTGAAGGTTTTCTCTTTTGAAGTTTTTTTGTGATTGTTTTGTGTGTCTGTGGTACTTTTCGACACCAGTGATTTGGACATGGTGGAACCGTTAATTTTGGGACGCCGATAGACCGAGATGATGCAGTCCTTTCCAGGACGAAACCGAATGAATGGGTGCGGAGGTACTTTACTAGATCGCTGCCGCTGATGGAGGAAAAAACCTGAGATACGATCCTATTGTGGACGAAGTTGACTGTGCGGGGGAACAAAGGATCGCCGCCGCTGTAGGAAAGTCGAACTGAGATACGATCCTGGAAGGACGAAGCCGAAATGATCCGAATGCTGCTGGGGGTACTTTACTAGATCGCCACCGCAGTATGAAGAAACGAAGAATTAGTTTTTGAGAGTGGAGGTATTTCTTTCCTGAACTGTCTTGGTGGAATTCAGCCCGTGGTTCTTACTCCAGTGCCAGCACTGGGATGAGATGGTGATGTTGACATCCTTGAAATGAATGCCGATAAGGGTTTGATACTATGAAATAATTTGTCAGAAAGTGCGCGAGGGGGCTTCAACGTTGCGAAGTCAAGAGGGTGGTAATACTCACAAGAATCCTGGTGGTGGAGGAGTATCCGAAATGAAGTTAATACTAATGAAGGCGTAATGGCCTTCATATGATGCACAAATCGAAAAGGTGTTGATGGTGCGAAGTTAAGAGGAGGTAATATTCCCAAAATCCTCATGGTGAAGGAAGTGCCTGAAGGGAAGCAAGTATTAATGAAGGCGTAATGGCCATCATAGACATTGCTGAGAGATGCTAATGTCAATAAGGTGGTAAGCTCTGGATACGAAGAATGATCTCGTCATCTTCGGAGCGGGTGCACAAATCGAGAAGGTGTTAATGGTGCGAAGGTAATAGAGGTGGTGATATTCCCAAAATCCTGGTGAAGGAAGTGCCTGAAGGGAAATTAATATTAGTGGAGGCATAATGGTCATCATAGACATTGCTAGAGATGCAAATGTCAAAAGTTTTTTGGTTATGGTGGTTATGTTCAGGTGGATAGACGTTGGCGCAAATATCCACTATTAGTAGTGCACATCGCAAACACGAGTGCGTAAACCGAAAGTAAATCGATATCGGGAAGGATTATGGTATCGAAGAATAAGTTAGGTGGTAAGGTTCCCCGTGGAAAATCTTTGTCGTCAAAATTCCGAGGGGTATTCAAACCGATAAAATTCCGTGACAATGTCAAGGAACTTGGTTATATGAAGACGGAGTCATATGGCAAGAAGACTCTTAATAGTCTTTCGCTGATGACGAACGCGGGAAGTCTTTGAAATGAAGAGATGATTAGACTGACAGATGTCATGCTGGAGTTAGAGAAAATCCGGAAAAGTCCAGAAGAGGTCGTGGCCAAGGATCGAAAGCCAAAGAATTTGAAGGGACAAGGTCGAGATGAAGAAAGAGGTGAGGGTAAGCTTTTTTTTGGTGATTGTTTTTTGATTTCATTTTTTTTTGTGCTTTTCTGTTTTCTTGAAGAATGCACCAATCCATGGTAGCAATACACATAGCAGGCGCCGCTGCTCATGGTAGAATCCCGAATGGACCTTTTCAGGCCTGAAATGCGTGAAGCCTCACCGCGAAATTTTGATGGTGGTAATGAGCCACACCGAGTAAATGATCTTGAACAGGCTGAAGACACCTGAGAGATGAAGGCACCAGATAGAGGAGAGAATTTTTTACCAACATAAGTATGATCCAGTGCGAAACCGAGCCCAACCAGTATAGGGAGTCGATGATGTCGGAGAGTGCAGGACTAAGAACAAAAGCTTCATGCATGGAACCCATCGAGAACCCGATAGCCACCATGAGCGTTCCAGACTCAAGGCAGCGTGGTTCTTTCAGGTACAAGAAACAATTATTCATTCATCACTGCATCCACAACGTCTGAATGATTGAGAAATGACGAGTGTTGTAGATGAGTTGGTTGGTGGTTAGGCAGGCTGGGAGTTTCACTTACTTCTTTTCATCAGCTGGCTTGTCTTCAGCATCATCCACCTTGGGAGATGCAGCGAAGGCTGGAACTCCGAATGAACTAGTAGTTCCAAAGCGAACAGAAGAACGAGCGGCACCAAAGGCACCAAAGGTTGTCGCAGCTCCAAATTGAACTGCAGCTCCAGAACGAGTGATGACAGTCGGAAATAAGGGTGCTGCTGTGTTGCGCTCACTTGCTGAAGATGGAGTTGAAGGTGCTGGAGCAGTGACAGCAACCTGTGGCGAAAGAACGCTTGGGGATCCCCAGCCTGGATGTGCAGGCTTGAAGAAACTGGCCTTATCTGGTGCAGCAGTACTACTAGGACCAGCCAAATCGGTTTCGGTTAACTTGAACTTCTTGGCAGGGCTCGATGCGCTGACGGGACTTTCCTTTCTCTTCCTGGAAGATGAAGGAGAAGGAGAGGAAGAGGTGAGCAAGTCAGAAGGGGCAGCAGTAGTCTTTTCAACTTCTGCAGCAGGATGAGGAGGTTCCTGATGATCCTGTTGATCTTGAATCTCATAGAACTCGTAGTCTTGTAAGACAGGGGAACGGCCATACTGAGGTCCATCTTCATTGCTGTTTTCTTCACCTCTGTTGCCAAAGACAACAGGGGAACGGCCATACTGAGATCCATCCTCCTCATCGTTTTCTTCACCTCTATTGCCAGAGACAACAGAAGAACCACCATACTGAGATCCATCCTCCTCATCGTTTTCTTCACCTCTGTTGTCAGAGACGACAGGAGAAGCACCATGCTGAGATCCATCCTCCTCGTCGTTTTCTTCACCTCTGTTGCCAGAGACGACAGGAGAAGCGCCATGCTGAGATCCATCTTCCTCGTCGTTTTCCTCACCTCTGTTGCCAGAGACGACAGGAGAAGCGCCATGCTGAGATCCATCCTCCTCGTCGTTTTCTTCACCTCTGTTGCCAGAGACGACAGGAGAAGCGCCATGCTGAGATCCATCTTCCTCGTCGTTTTCCTCACCTCTGTTGCCAGAGACGGCGGGAGAAACGCCATACAGAGATCCATCCTCCTCGTCATCTTCATAATTTTCAAACCCATCCTGGGTATTGATGGCAGCTTCCGCTGGTTCATGAGAAGCGCTATCATTGTTGTGCTCCTCTATATCACTGAAATCGAATTGTGAGCCAACTGAAGGAGTAACGGATCTATCACGATCAAACTCGGGATGACCCTCGGCGAGAACGTGGACACCACAGTGAGCACAGGTATTTCCGTTGTAACCACGGTCATGACGACATTCCCACCTAGGTGGTTCCCGAAAGCCGACTAAACCGGAAGCTGAATGAGGCTGTTGAGCGCCTTTCATTCTACCATTGTTGTCAGGACTTGGTGTGCGGAAATCCCGGGAGCGATTTTCCTGAGCTCGTCCCTCACGGCTATGATAATCGTGGGACATGCCTCCTTGAGCTGGATTGACTGGTTTGACGCTCTGAGCTACCTTACGTGCAGCGAAATAACGCTCTGCGTTCTGATGCTCACCCTCATATTCCGCTACCTTCACTGTTGCGGCCTCAAGAAGCTTCTTGGTTTGCTGGAGTTCTTCTTGATCTGAGGTCAAGAGAGGAGCGTGTTTATTGAAAACATTGAGGGCGGTATTATATTTGTTAATATCTTGGATGAGCTTCCCGTTTTTCTGGTCGAGTTGGTCGTTCTCTTTCTTCAAACCGCTACACAGATAAGAAAATCGGTTTTTATCAGTTCGGAGCTCATTATTTAACCTGAAAGCGTTGTCCAAATCTTTTCTGAGTCTGACATTCTCCTTCTGAGCTCTCTCTCCCTTGAGCTCGATATCATTCGTCTCTTCAACCACAGCTTTGTACTGCTTCTGGAATACAGCTTTAACTCTATCTACATCAGCTTGACTTTCACGTAAAGCAGCTTGAGTTTGACGTAAAGCAGCGTGAGTTTGACGTAAAGTAGCTTGAGTTTGACGTAAATCAGCTTTCAGCTGAGCAATCTCTTCATTTTTGGCAGCAAGCTCATCACAATTGTATCCGATCTTTGGAGAACCAAGTTCCTCCTTAGCAACCTCAAGATCGCTCGCAGAACAACCCTGAGTTGCAGCAGGAACATGGGCTTCTGCCTCGTTGGCAGTCAAAGGGTCTGCAGGATCGGCAGCGGGGTGAGGTGAATGTTGCTCAAGGACACTCTCGTCATCGACTTGGCCAGCTGCATCAGTGGTCGCAGAAATTGGAGCCTTTGCCATGGCACCATTTTCTTCGCCGTCCAAAACTGGAGCGGCGGCCGTGGTTTCGACGGACTTTGGAGAGGATGTGGGAGTTGATGCGGCAGCATCAAGACCCTCCTTGGGAGCACCACCAGTAGCGCCAAATACTGGTGTGACTTCAAGACCAAGGATTACCCTCTCCACTTGAGGATAAGTTGTTGCAGCCAAATCAGGTTGACCGCTTGTTGGATGGGAACCAGAAGCATTACTCTGCTCGACCCGTGTTCTCTTCAAAGGCTCAGAAGGTTTCGCGCCAACGCCTTCGTCACCACTGAGAATCTTTGAGCTTCTCTTTCTCTTGGAAGGAGAGAGCGGCGCCAAGGCTGGAACCATGGCATCGGAAAGCTGCAAATATGGAGTCAGCAAGTGTCATGATTTAATTGAAATTATGTGATCAAACAAGACGATGCCATGGCAATATCTTGCTTTATGGTGCGCGGAATGAACAGCATGTGTCAAAATGAATGCATGAAGTCTTCAGAAGCAAGGAACATTCACATTGATGAAATACAAAGTGGACTTCAAGATAGGGGAACATGATCGGGTATCAAAGAAGGTGAGATTGATGAACAGAGGGGACTTACTGCTTTCTTAGCACCAGCTAGAGCTTCCTTTGCAGGTGCTTTCTTATTTGCGACCGGTGCGACATCCGGGGAGGTATCTGCGGCGGAGGAGGCTCGGTTTTGATCGGCCGGTGCCTTCTTGGAAGGAGATTTGGATCTTGTAATGGCAGGCATGATTCGTAAAGAACAAGGCTTGAAGGTTGGTGGTTAAAAGAGGAGGTTCTGCAACTTAAGTTGTAGTTGGAAGTAATGAATAAGTACTTTGAAAGACGAGATGCTTTCAAGAAGTGCTTGGTAAAGTTGTTGTTATGTGGTGTTGAGTAACACGTAAAGTAATAAAAGACTTATGTATGAATAGGGCGTATGGAGAAGTGGTATTTCTTCAAGAGAGAAGAGTGTTCTTGTGGCAAAGTAAAAGAAGAGTTGTAAAAGAGTCAGAATACGTAAGGTGTGTTGTAATGTTGTACGGGCTGGATTCGTTGAATGTTTGCAAGTCGTGCGACTGTTGTCAAGTATCAATGAAGCTTTGAATGTGTTCTGGAAATCTTGGATGTAAAGAGGATGAGGATGGAGGTTGAGAGAAATTATATGTGGGAAAGAAGAGGATGACTTTGTGCGCCAGAAAGTACTCGCTAATCAAACTTGATGAAAACTCTGATCGGCTTAGCCTCAATGACATTCACCTTTTGAGGCTTTTGATAACATATATATATATTCACTTCAAATACTCATTTCGCAGAGTTTTCTACGCCCATTTCCCAACAGAAATCCAGTCGGTACCGAGGTAGTTATGGAAGATTAGGTGGTCTGTCTCATGTTATCATGTTACTCTCACAACTTCACTTATGGCAATTGGATAATGGAGGGGTAGTCTGGCTCTTGTTGGTGGTGAAAGAGGAGAAGGAGCTTGATAGAAAGTAAAAGACGCGGAAGATCCCGCCGTGTCTTTCATCTCGGGCGGGGACAATCGAGAATTCAAGTATCTAATTCACTTATTATCCAACTCAACAAATCCTTTTTATTACTGGAAAATGCATCCATGTACTACCTACGCCCGTACCGTTGCCTGTGTCCTGGGTACGAGCACGTTTCTCAGTATCTTGACACATGTGATTAGTTGGAATTGAATGGTGGGATACGATTTACTCCGCCTTCATTGCTCAGTATTACTTAGTAATATACAGTGAATAGTTCTTGTATGGCTGATAGATTTCCCAAGATATGAACTCAGCCTCTTGGTACGGTGAAGTCATCAGGCTGGGACTGCCCAGGTGTGGTTTGATACAGAGGCAATGTGGCGATTAGATTTACATTGTGTCGTGAATTTGTTGTCAGAGGGTCTAAAATTGAAGCTCTAGGTAGGAGTAGAGCGGTATTCTATGGGATGTGGTCAATAGGCATAATTAGACAGCAATAAGATAGATGAGACTATTCACGGCATGATGTAGACTGATGCATGCAAATCAAATTTTAGACAGAATCTAATATGTAGCAAGTACTATATACAACTTCTACCATCGGTGGAATTCCAATCACAACCGTGAACATCAAAAATCATATAAGAACCATGCAATAGTGACCAAAACAGATATTGCCACCGCCGTCATCATGAGCCTGGAATCGACACACAGACGAAGAGAGCCATCTAAAACATATCAGAGTATCCTTCACCGCAGGGTCCTGCAGGTAAATTACAAACATCCACCACCATTTGTGGCCACCGGATGAATTCGGGAAAACCATGCGCTTGAATCATAGCACATATCAACAGTAAGAAGGAGAACATTCGAGGAAAAGGTAATGTAGTCGTGAACCTTAGAATTGGGAGCTGCGAGCAGCAATGTTGAGTTCTGGGACTCACCCGAAATGTCGTGAATGTATTTTGGAGTCGATGGGCATCTTAACCTTAATATCAAAGCCGGACGTGGCCATGAGATAGCAGAAGATTGTCCATCATGTTGAGAAATCGATTGTAAAAGAGCAGGCAATGAGAATGATGTGATAGCAAGATCAGGTTGTGAAATTTGATTGATGCTGAATCCAAGGCATGTAGTTGTATTTTGTGTACTGACGTTGACGTCCGGGGATTGACCGAAACAAAGTATCAAGTAAGTGTAGTTTGGGATCAGGGACAGGATATAGAGTCTAAAGGTGCTTCAAGTTTTGTCAGGACGTCTCCTTTCAAAGCTCAAAGGCACCTAAAGATTCAACACGAGTCGACACGATCGATTATACCGCAGGTAACTGTGTGTTCTTGGTGCTGAGTCTCTTCGTATGGTTTGTCGATATTGAGCTTTCAGCAGACGGGGATCGAGACGTTGGAATCATTCATCTGCCCATTGGAGCTGAATCCACCTTGGGAGAGCCACTCCCAAGGCTTCCTGGCTCCCTCTGGGCAGGTTGAATATTTCCTCGTAATCGACGGTTTTGCCTCGTTGCTCGGAAGATTCGCATCATGTGTTAGACATGCTGATCTAGCGGACAATCTACTGTCTGCAGATATCTTCAAGTCAGTTACTGCGCTTTGTACAAGGAAGTCTAGGGAATGGCGTGGCAACTGACTTTGGATGTATAAATTTACCTATGGAGATTCCTCAGTTGGGCCAGGAAAAAGAGGTATGTCAGATGTATCCCACAAGCGGCGATTAGACTTATAAGTTTTGGGTGGGTCCGGTGACTTGGTGGTGACTGATGGTGAGGCGTATCTGAGAGGGACGGAAGAGCCGGTTCTCTGGATTCGTCATTGTATCAGCAAAAGAAAATTAAGAGTAGCCTCTAGGAGCCCTTCAAGGTTGCAGTGAGAATATTCTTACCTTTGGATTTGATGACCTCGAGCCTCCGTCAGACGATTCTTCAGGTACTTCGCTCATTCTCATATCTTCCGGAACAACTTCAATGGACTCGATAACAGTGTCGCAGTCCTTGACGACATTATTACGGCGATCCTCCAAAACTTTCTGCAACTCGGCCGCGGTTTCGTCCGCGAGCTGCTTCCGCTTTGCTGCCAGCTCCTCATCTGTAAAAAGCGGTTTACCAGGATTAACAGATATAAATTCAGGAGTCTAAGCAAAGTTAGCAGAAGCATTCATCCCTCAAGACGAGGGAAATCTCACTTTTCGGCCCTCAAACAGTACATAAGAAGCCTGGTTAACGTCTATAGCTTTGAGTGTCTTGTATTTGGCCTCAAGTGTATCGTATTTCTCTTGTAATTCGGCAAGCTCCGTTTCCTGTATTGCCACAACAGTACATTGCTCTTCGAATTCAGTCTTGACTGCTTCGTGTTCGGATTCGAGGGTTTTATATTTCACTTGTGACTCAGCCGTAGCTGCCTCAAGCTTGGTTTCAAGAGTCTTGTATTTCTCTTGCAAAATATGATAGCTTTCAAGACCGCCAGAACTTCTTTCTTTCCAATATTCGGCATCTGAACGGTGCTTCTCAATTGTGTCCTTTAGCTCTACCTCACGAGCAGCATCCTCGACGTAGAGTTCATCTCTGACCTCAAGCTTGATTGTTAACCTCATTATTTCTTCATCTTTCTGCTGGAGAAGTAGTTTGAGACTTTCAAGATATTGCTCCTTCAAAACATCCTGAGAAGTTGTGGACGTGGTATTTTGGGCGACTGGATCAACCATGTGGTGATCATTAGTAGCAGGTGAAGGAGAAGAATGACCGCGAGGGTCATCAGATAGACCAACAGAGACATGGCCAGTGGAGCCTTCGACGCGCGAAGTTGTAAACAAGATTGGCTTAGATTTACCTTCGCTTTTGTGTTGGGGATAGTCGATTGACTTTTTGGAAGGAGTGATCGGGGACTCCTCGCGTCTAGTACGCTTGGTGGGTTGCTGCTCATCGTTGTTGTCGAGCTCGATGTCATGCTTGCGAGTGTCTCTTGGCGATGACGAAGTGGAACCCTGTGTGCGGCGAGCATCTCTAGAAGCTGTATTGTTGGTAGTGAAATCCATCTTGGCAATGTGTAGGATGATCTGTCGAACAAATGTGTGACTTCTAGAATTTACTAGTAATAAGTAGAGGAAATTTGAAAGGACGGACAGTTTCAAAGAGTTGTTGAGATTTGAATGTTTTTTGGACGTAATTACTTTGTAATTGTTGCAGGTCCAGATTCTAAAAAGTGCGAGCGAGATTATATCAAATCATGAATTTCGAAGCTGCCGTATCAATTTTTAGTGGAGCCAAAAATATATAAGGTTATGCGAATTGAACGCGTAAAATCAAGGACGATTAGCGAAGTCTCATTTTACTCATTATTACAATGTAAGTGAATTTTCGAGATTCAACTAATTCCAAGATTACTTTCATGATTTTGTCTGCATTTTTCAAGCCACTCCAGCTATCAATTATGGTCAAGAAATAATAAGAGCTAGGTACCCAGGTATGAACTCCAGCTGCTCCACTATACATGGACATTCTCAAGACTCTCAAGACTCTCAAGACTCTCATAACTACAAGTTGCCGCTTCTAGAGAACCGCGGAAAACAATCAGTTCAGTCGATACCTCGGAGACCTTGAAAGGGTCTAGTGTGGAATCATCCTCTCTAAATTCACTTCTGAAGTGACTGCAAGACCGAAAGTATGGCGTAGAGTTTTAGAATGTTGATCCCTTCTTTCAGAAAATAGGTATGCTAAGACACGCAGAAGGTCGACGTTCTTGGAGAACAATAGTAATTAGTAAGAAAAAGCAAATTGATTTCCGTATGAGAATATACTACAGCCAATCGACAATTCTGCAAGCATTAACGAATGATAAGATGAATGGAGTGCACATGATCTGCCTCCCTCTTATTTGAAGGATGCATAATCCGGAACTTGCCACTGGGGAGTAGAATAGGAGGTATTGCCATCCATGTAATTTATTGAATATCCTCAGGCGATTCAGAGCTGGGCAAAACTGACTTCACCTTAGATCATGCCGCTTTCACAAACGGGATAATTCGAAGCCCATTGGGACAATACTTTCATCTCTGTAACAAACCCAGTGAAAGATGCCTTACGTATCCTCAACGAACAACATCAGTACCAAGTTCTGATAATGTATTTGAATGAAGCTTTTAGTACCGATTTCTCATGGATAATGATTCTGCCTAATCTAACCCAAGAATGGTAACCCTGATACGCACAACTTCTTTCGTTCATTTCTCCCGTGATAGCAACTCGAGAAAATGCCAGTAGCATTCAAACAATCGCCTCACATTGCACGAGACATCCAATTGGCGGTCATAAGGGACAAGCACAACTTCCAAGCGCAACAGCCGTGGTCCATGCTGCTCTCATCTCCATCATCACCACCACAGAAAGGACTCTTGATGAGTACTTTCGAACCATTGGCATCCGTCGATCCTCGGCTTCTGAGTGTATCATCTCGTTCCATTTTGTCTGAAGTGTCTTCCATATATAGAGGCTCCCAGATAGGCATGTGTGAGCGACGTTCTTGACTGCCAACCGAATCTAGACGGGGCATATGCATGGTATTGAAAGGTGTTAGATTAGCTTGCCGCTCAGAACTATGCGAAATAAAAGGCGAATCACGGGCCCATGGTTTAGGATCTCGTCGAGGACCTGGTCTGGTTTCTTGATGTGCAGATATGACGGTTTCATCGTCAGAGGATAGGGAGTTGGAGCGATGGCCTTGAAGGATCATCATCGCCAATGGCTTATTGAATCGACTTGATAATGCGATTCAAATAGCGACAAGCAATTGGGAATATCGATGTATCGCGAAGTGGTTAATAAAAAGTCTTTTGGAGTACTTGATACGTTAGACCATGAAACAGAATGTGAAGGCCACCGGAAAAGTGATCAACCTTATCGACAAATATTCATACCGGTTCAATAAGTGTATCTTGCAAGCGTTTGAACTAATTATGGGTTATTCATGTTACCAGATATGAGGGATACCTTCAAACTTGTGTCAAGAAGTCAAGTGAAGTATTAGCAAAACTACGAACTTCTGGAAACTGCTATGGGCGTCCATGACTACTTTGGAAGGCGCTCTACGGATACGTCCTGCCAGATATTATCATAACTATCTTTTCACCTTTGTTATAAGCAGATCTTTTACTATAGATTGAGGAAGGTCGAGTCTTCCACAATTTAAACATCAAATCCTTGACATTGAAGCACGTATATGACTAATTTGATCTCCACACACCCATTTGACTCCACACATCTCCGCCCACAAAGCATAAGTAATATATACTCAAAATTCAGACCCATCGTCACGAAATGAAGTAAAGAATCATCTCAAAAGCTTCTATAGTCCAATGGTTAGGATTCCACCCTTCCAAGGTGGAGGTCGGCGTTCGATTCGCCGTGGTTGCATTTACTTTTTGGCTTTTCTTGCTAAGTGATTTCCACACATCCAATCACAGGCGAAATGTGGCTTACCCATTTCTACACATTTGCCGGAAATAGCAATTTCGGTGTGTGTTTGTTTTGGAAATACATAGATGCTCGATTCATGAATCGTGTTTTGTTGGTCTGTGGCTTCGTTTTCTCGCTTGATCGCAAAGGGTGGGGTCACGAAATAGGGGATGCATCTATATCCACGGGTGTGGAGTGACTATTCTAGTGTCGGGACAATTCATACCACCTCTTTACATAGCGATACAATTCTAAAATTTAGCTGTACACGAATCCGGCAACAAGGAATAGATTATTATTTCTCCGGGACGTGTTCCCTGAAGGTTTTCTTCAAAATTGACTGCTTTGAAAACTCTCAGCACCGACTGCTGCGGTATCGCCGAAGTGTGTGGGATTGGTAGTTTGTTTGTCTCATCGTTTGATTTTTTACCTAACTTTATGTGGTGTTTTAAGCTGACTTCAGCTTCGACATATCGCCGTCCTTCATTTTCTTGAATTCCGACGTTCAGATTTCTGACATTGCTGGTTTCGGCATCAGGATATCTTACCCTGTGTAGAACATGGTATGTGTGAGCCATTTATATTTCATGAGGAACTTCTAGGTATGGGCATATCGGTAATTTGACACATGTTCAAGTTCAACATGAGTAACATATTTAGGGACTGCACAGTACATTTGTTACTAACAACATTATGAACTACACGTGGGAACTAAGATTGAGTCTTCAATACTGATTATTTATATTTAAAGCTCTCTGTTGCACCGGAGGGAACTAGTTGTGAAGTTCTTTATCAATTATCCTGATGGCTGTATGTTCTGCCTTTTTTTAAAAGCTTGTTTGAGGGGTGCGCAGCTCCAGGCGAGCTCTAAATAGCTTAATGATCCAAGAAACTGATAATATTGGATTCAGCATGTCCTATTATTCCTGGTGAACCAACATTCTTTTTTAAGAAACACTATACCCCGAAATATTGGCCCTTCACTTCAATGGTTAATCAATAAACGAGAACATGCTAATTTTCGGACTATGCGTGAGAGTTAGATATTCATTAAGCACCCTTGAATCCCGAGACCCACCTGCATGTCTAGATTATGATTACTTATGCTTCAGGCCACATCTCGCATTCAAGCGTCCGGCATTCATGTCTGAAGATTCACACAAATCTTGCTCAACATCATTTCCCAACTTGTCTTTTCGTGGCGTGGTTCGTTGACTAGGTATCGCACGGTGTTTCTCAAAACAGCTCAAAAGGAGTAATTCACTTTCCGCTCACCACTTCAAATCTGGCTTGGAGTTTATCTCGCGAGGTTTGGCGAATTGGTCTTTGGCTCCTCGGGGTCCTTATAAACTCGCACTAAACCTTCTCCAAAACTTTTCCTTCTTCAATCACAACATTTCTCTCATCCATCATTCGGAACCAAAAACAGTCAAATTCTCAACATTGATCAATTTGAATCCACAACTTCATTCTTTCCATTATAAGGTCTTCTCGTTCGCTGAGTCCTAATTTCACCTCTTCGAAATGTCTCTTCTCAACAGTCTCATTATTTTTGTAATCTCTATCTTCTCGCTCCTTCCTACTGTCATGGGAAATAGCTTGCAATTTCTGTCTCAAGACAACATCGAACGCACCATCTTCTTCACCCCAAATGCCGGCTCTGCTGAAGTTTCCAGCTTCTTTGTTCCAGCGGCTTCTGCGAACACAAATGCAGTTGTTCGCTTTCCTCAAGGGTAAGTCTACCACCCAATGAAATATCAAGCCTTCATGTTACTAATGAAAATCAACATTAGCTGGAGCGGCTCCTTCAAAGCTATTCTTTCAGGAGAAACCCCAGACGTTCCCAAGATCACTGGTGAAATTACATTCCAGGGCTGGCAAGGAGAAACTTACTACGCTGTTTCTGCTGTTCAGAATTGTTGCGATAACTCGGGAATTCGATCTCTAGCTTCCCAATTTACCAGCCCTGTATCTGGTTGCATTATAGCACCATTTCCCTGTACTGATTCTTACTCCAGACCTGGTAATATTCAGGTCAAGAGTTCCCCGCATGTAGATTTTATGTGTCTCTTGGGTGAATTCTAGTTGTTGTCAGTGTAAGTCTTCTAATTCTTCAAACGCAAATTTCTTATCGTTCTGCTTAAGTTATTCGCACCCAAATATTACCGAGCTAATAGAGAGATCTCTAGTTGATCGAAGGCAATCCTAGTATCGAAGGATTTCCGGGAGACAGTAAACACGTCTGGAATTGTGGTAGCATGGACAATACGAATCTAGCGAGACCAGGAATTCATCGGTAATGAAAAGTGGCAAAAGTTGCATTATGGAGCTGGCTCCAATAATGTAATTATTATTTCAGTCTTCTAATAGCATTTAATACT
Source organism: Botryotinia globosa (assembly GCA_014898425.1). Classification (NCBI taxonomy): domain Eukaryota; kingdom Fungi; phylum Ascomycota; class Leotiomycetes; order Helotiales; family Sclerotiniaceae; genus Botryotinia; species Botryotinia globosa. The sequence goes on from RCSZ01000001.1 coordinate 3,974,670, forward strand.
CAAAAATCAAGTGTTGTTATAATCATAACAGGTGCAGACCCCTGTGCTTGTTGAATGATGTTGCTTTGATTCATGTGCCTGTTTAATGCCTACTCGCAAAGAATCTTTGAGTGAAAGTTTTCATAAAAACGAGACTAAAGTATCGTAAACCCCACGTGAGACTTCTCATCAGGATAGCAGTGTATTAATCGCATGAATTTTTATAAACATCTATTTTGGTTTGTTCCCACACTGCATTCTATGCCGTGGCTTTAATGTTGCATCAAGATATAGTTTCGTCCTTTCAATGGAGATTGGTAGTTTCATGACAGAAGAGGTGGGGTTTTACGTACCTGTCATTTTTCCTTCAATATTGTAAGATTACAAGCTTTTGGCTCGATTTTGCAGATGATTTTACGGCGATTTTACTGAAACCTCACGTCGAGTGATCTCCTAATTAGCTTTCTCCTTTTGTTTTTGATTAATTCATAGAACGCTACAGGTGTTGGAAACCAACTAAAAACGAGTATTCTGGGGCATTTTAGATGGCAAGCATCTGAGGATGTGGTTCGTATTGATATTGTTACATTTGGCTGGCTGTTAAGTACTGAGGCTGATAGGGAGTGATGGTGGAATCTTGATGGAGCTCGAGAATGATCCAAGGGAACACTCACAAAGACCAAAACACAGTTCGATTATTACATTGACTCTTTACGTAGATTTGCTCAGTATGTTTCAAATAGTAATACACACCTTGGTAGCTTTATGCCACTTATAATCCTTGATCGACAGTCATCCACGTCAAGATTGAGAAATTAATCCTGACTTCATGATTCACTCTATAGGATAAACCACGTTGTGGCAATACTGAATCCTCGTTGTATATCAAAGAAATACTTTCTTCGACCAGGCTAATATACACCGTAGTTTAAACCTCTTCAAAAGATAACAGAGACTGTTGAAGCTGGTTTTTTACCTTATGATACGGTGGTTGCGACTTTCCTACATCTAGCCAGAATAGTCTCAAAGTTATTCTTGAGTAAGTTTGATCTCAGATTGTTACAAGTTTGGTCTTATTCGAGGATTTTAAGCCATGGAGTCTCAAGAATTCACAACCACCAGCCCTTATTTCTATCATCCTGGCCAGAAAAAGGAAATGTTATACTCTGTTGAATCACTGGAGAGACTTGACTTACCAGAGCCACACCAGATAACGAAGAAATGTGATGTCAGTCAAACTACCACAAAAACGATCACTATAGCTATCTCGGGGTGTAGCTCATCAGGCAAGACAACGTTAGCATTACTACTTTCAGAGATCTTCTCATCTTATACAACCACAAAACACTCGACAGGCAAAGAATCTCCACATACATCCAAGGAAAATAATCTAGGCGATGCAAAAGCTACACATCCCTTTACAACCATAATCCATCAGGATGCTTTCTTCATTCCGAAAGCTGACTGTCCATTGGTCCAATTCAACAGTGGTCCTAAGGACGAACATTTTATTAAAGAGAGTCTTGCTCAAAAGAACGAGAATCCAGTCTATTTCTACGCCCGAACTGGCACGAATGGGAAAGAAACTGTGCAGATCACCGGACCAAATACTGATTGTATGGAAGCGGTCAACTTTGGCAATCTACTTCAAATTGTTCAAGCTGCACAGGCCAGTAATGCCGAGTCAGAGTTGTGTGTTCAGTACAAAGATGACGCAGACAAGAAGGGACTGATTGAGCAATATTCCGGGGTCATCGAAAGCATGCGCAGAAGGGTTGGGGAGCATTTGGCCTTGGGAACAGGCAGTCGTATGAGAAACGATATTGTCACAGGCAATAACTATGGATGGGTCTTCGTCGAGGGATTTCTTTTATTCAGCAAAGCTTTGGCTTCTGACGACAGAAGCTCATGGCTGGATGCACTCTCAGAGGTCGAGGACCGTTGTGCAGGGCGATCAGAAAATGTACGACAAAAATTCAAGAGAGAAGCTGCATTGAAGGAGAGTAAAGTTATGAGAGTGAAGGAAGAGAAAGTTACGGCAAAGGCGGCTTTGATGCAAGAATTTGATATCAAACTATTCTTGCCTACTAGCAAGGAAGTCGCTAAAGAGAGGAGACTGAGCAGGTTCCCATACATCGACTTTCCAGCTGGTGGAAGATTTCCTGGACAGATGTGGAAGTCAGAAGGATACTTTGAAGAAGTTGTTTGGAAGGGCTATGAAGATTCATTCGATTGGCTGTTAAGAGAGACCGGAAAGGAGAATGTCGACGGCGTTTTTGTTAGAACTACTGTCGATGACACAGTTGAGAATACTGTCTACTGGGCAGTTGATATTATTCTTCAATTTCTGAACGCAGGCAGCGAGGTGGTGTCGAAAGACAACACTCGAGGATTTGAGATCACACGTACTTATCTCGGACCGGAGGGGGGTTTCTGAAGTCTCGTAAATTAGTGAGGACCGCACACTTGGCATCTAGGCAGTAAGGGGAGTTGTATTGGTATTTGATATATAAGATAAACAAGATTCCTCTAATACCAGCGGCATTTCATAGATATTAATAACAATCAAAAGTCGTAAAAGCGTTCGTTCCAAACTCGCTATTGCACAGTGTTGAAGTTATGTATGGTTGTTATTGGAAAAAATGGCAGCCTTGCGCAAAAGGCTACAATTTCTGGTATCCAAACCTCAACGACGTCGCAACTTACATTCCCTCATTTCTTTCAACTAGCAACCATGTCACACCTTTATAATCCTCTTGCAACAGCCCAACAATTATACCAAAATACCTCAAACAACAGACTTCCATCTGAACTTCAAGACAGCATCCGGTTTTATGCCGCACGACTTACACAAGCCGCAGGCATTCTGCTTGGCCTTCCCCAAGATATCACAGCTCAAGCAAATGTTCTTCTCTACAGATATTGGCTTGTGGATGACTTGATGCAATATGAATATAGCGTACGTGATAAATTGGAAGTCTGCCATTGATTTGTTGGAATAACATGCTCTCAGGATGTCTCAGCAGCTACCCTCTACCTAACTGCTAAAGTATCCGCGTCTCCTCGATCCTTTCGTAGCATAACGAATGTATATGCTTATCTCCTCTCTCAATCCGCAAGTCTCACCAATTCTTGCGTGCCCGAAAACATTCCCTCGTCGTACTATCTTTCCGAATCTGCGTACATAACCTACCGCACAAGACTCCTCAACATTGAAGGCCAAGTCTTGAATGCTCTGGGTTTCAACACACACGTCGCTCTGCCCCATCCTCTCGCAATTACGTATCTCCAAACTCTCGATATATTTTCACCGGCACATAAAAATGGCAGTGGCAAAGCGGTCGCGAAGAAGACAATACAATATCTAAACACAGCGTTGCTCAGCCCGCAGATGCTATATTTGACACATCAGCCATGCGCATTAGCAGTGGCGGCAATATACCTAGCAGCAAAGGAAGAGGGGATCAAAATGCCAGAAGATGAATGGTGGGAGGTGTTTGATGTTGAGAGGGAGGAATTAGGGTTCTTGGTAGTTGGGATGAGGAGTTTAGAGGGCGTGGCACGGAGGGGGAAAGAAATATTTGGAGAGAAGATGATGATCGCTAAAGATGATATTATGGAAGAACTGGGGAAACGGGGGCTGGGACCAAGCAATGGGAAGAGTAATGGTCATAGCAAGAAGATCGACGAAGAGGATGAAATGATGAAATTGATGGATGAGAGGATGGAAGATTCATAGACCTTCCAAAATGCGGAAGGATTGAATCGCAAGATGGAAATTGGCCATTTCATCGTGTGAAGGTCACCGAACCGCCCCCGAACTTATGATCTTTACAATCATATAAATGTATATTTGTCGATCATGCGGGGATGCAATATAACCTTGACGAAAGCTATGTATGCTTTCCTGCTGCCAACGCAGAAACCAGCCAGAAAAGCCAAGACAAAGAAATCATCTCAAAATTTACGATATCGCTGGCTATAAATGAAATCATAGGGATAGGAGCCAACGACCAGCAACAAGCATACTGGTCAGGAATACTGCTACATATTTAATTCAAAAACTAGTGTCAACTTATCAACCAAATTGATTGATTTCTATCGCCTTCATTATCCCAGCCCCTTTTCCTATATTATTCGCTTGATTGACTTGTGCAAGTGTAGATTGTTCCACATTTAACCTCTCATCCGAATCGTCCACTCTCGTTTGTGTTCGCAATATAGAATCATCAACGTTGCGCTTTGGTTTTGATATTCGTTCCAGACGGTAATAACTACTGTTTCCGTGGAATAGTTCGGGCTTGGAGATTTGAAGAACGTCATTTTAATGAAGGATGGGAGAAATGGTAAACAGCCGCAGATGATGATGCCAATGTTCACCTCAGCAATACTATGTATGTATGTAAGTCAATACTCTGAAATAATCTAAAACGAGTCTCGCTTGCCTCCAGAGAAGTATAGGTACTAGACTATAAGTCTTGTTCAGAGTACCGCCAAGATGTAGCGTTTCATGAAGACGCAGGACACTTGCGATACAGGCTCTGTTGAAAGTTATTAGACTGCATTTCTATTTGCGGAAGATACATACAAAATGCCCGCTCCAAACACGATCGAGACCCCAATCTTCCGCATTGTGCGAGTTTTCAATCCCCAAATCAATGGTATTGGTAGGAACAAAATCGTGAAATCACTGACAATACTCATGGCACAATCCGCAAGGAACATCGAATTCTCGTTAAGACAAGTGCCTTTTCTAGCTCGAGGATGCCAAAAATGGACGACCGGCCAGCATATGAATATCTTCGCTGCTGTTTCAGGAACATAGTATAGCGCCATCAAGCCGATCAGCAATCTGATCGCCCGCAACATCTTGTTGCTGACGCCAAAGATGCGAGACAAGAGAAGTAGAATTGCGACTTTGGCCGCAAAGACTTGCGGCCCGTATAAAATCCGAGTTATATAAACTAACTTTGCATGCGATGCCAATACAGTTCTACTTCCTATATTCCTTCAACTCACCTTTCCAAACATCTTGATATCTGTAGCTGGAACATTCCATCGATGGATCCCGGCGCCATGCTGGTTCACTATCGTGTATTAGAGTTGTTTATGTATGTGTCTTCTGCGTGAGAACTTGCAGGATAATGCCATTCCAGAATATACAAGGGTGCCAACCTGCATGCCCAATTGCAAGAATTAATATGCGAGGGTTTGATACCGATTCTTTTTACAAGGGGTAATTGAATAAATAATACTTAATTGAGTTTAGTTTTCTTAGCGTATCGCTATTTCAATCGCTCCTATGTATCATGTATGGTGGACCGCTGGTACAAGCTTTATGGAGTATGGATAGCTGGGTAATGTGGATTCAAGGAAGAGGGGAAGTTTCTCTCCTTCTGTATCTGTCAAAGTAGGCTCCATAGCTGTAAGCTAACTAATTTTCCATTCCAAGACGCGTGCGTTAAACTTATTTGAGATCCTCCACCAAAAGCAAAGGAAGTAAGTAGGTTATTAGTTAATAAGATAGCGCAATAAAAAAGTTTTTTTTGCAGTGCGGAAGCCTCCAACCTCTTTAACTCAACCATAACAGACAAATCTTCATTGGAAAGCCCCCATTAAAGTCTATTACTCTGATCATCAGCATACCTTCCGATATCACAATGGGTGAGAACATAGTTCAGGAGGATTATATGTTCAGTCGTGGATTTCGAGATTCGGCACGGTAGCTATTCCCTAGATCTATTCGAAGGTAGTTGCAGGCTTTTTACTGATTTGGATAGACTCCATATTCAACATCTGCTGTGGAACATACGCTTGGGATGGCTACTTCATCCATCAATTCTCGTGCCGAAGGCTCCCCCAAAAGAGGATATGTTCTCCATCGCTGATGTAGGAATTGGCAGTGCGTAAGTGTTTCGTCAATAAGTCAATTGGATACTAAACTGAACTTTATAAATGCAGAGATTGGCTGCTGGAATTATCACAGTCAGTCTCTCCCAATGTGCAACTCCATGGTTTCGACGTATCCAACGAGCTATTTCCAGCAAAAGAATATCTTCCCTCGAACATGAAGCTTGAGCTTCTTGATGCTTTCGGAACCTTACCAGAGCACTTGAAAGGAAAATTCGATGTTGTTCATATTAGGGCTTTCACGATTGTCGTAAAAGGGGGCCATCCCGGAGTTTTGCTAGACAATCTTATTGCCATGCTGAGTAATTACATCATTCCATACTTTGACAAGATGGGTGAGAAGATTAAAAGCTAATCCAGGGATGAAACTTCAGAGCCAGGAGGATATCTTCAATGGGATGAGATGGACTCTGCATCTTTCAGTGCCCACTCTCCAAACGAATTCACACCCAAAGTGGATATGGAACTAGTTATAGACAGGATTCAAGACATGTGCAAGAAGATTGATGTAGATTCTGGGTGAGTTGCTGATCCTATCAACCCCCACGTTAGACAGAGAAATGACTAACCAAACCCCTTCTCATTGTCAGATGGGTCTCCAACCTGGCAGAGATATGTAATCAACAAGGTCTAAAAGTCGTCGACAGTTTTCGCCTCCCGTGTAACGATATTTTGAGACAAATGTCAACAGATAATTTTTTAATGGGACTTGAGGATTTAGGATATGTCGTGTCGGAGAGAGCACTAGGGGAAAGAGCAGCGTATAGACTGGCGTTTAATAAAGCTGTGTTGGAGACAAGAAAAGGGGTCAGCATTTCTATGGATATGGTTGTTGTTGTGTGTCAATTGGAGAAGTGATTGCAAAGGAACCAGGTACTAAATGTCTTATAATCATGAACTGCAATATTTGATAAGTTATCAGATCAAGTCGCGGAGAGAAATCTATTTGATTACAATTATTCCAATCCTTTTTCTCAAGACTTGAACTTAATATGAAGAATCAACCCAAGAAGCCCAATTACTTCCCCACAACGTGGTCTTGCTGACTGTTCCAGTAGCAGCCGTTTCCTAGATCAATAGTAAGTATGTTTTCTCTAACCCATTCACATATCTATTCTACTCACATAAACCCTCGCAGATGTGCTTGAGCCAGCTCCGGTATTGGCATATTCCATAAATATTCTAACTCATGTCAACACTTCTCCATCAAACAAAAACTGGGAGTAAAATGTACGGTGTAGCATCAGCGGCAAGTGTAGTCCACCCCGCGGCATTAACAACGTCTGTCAATACAGAGTTCTGGAAGATCACACGAGCAAGCGCTCGCCATGGTCGGCCGAGATAGACCTTTCCTGTCAGACTGAATCCGTCTGCTTGGGTGATCTACAAAAGTTTAGAGATTTGTTCACGAAGTGGGGTGGGGTATCTTACAGTGCTGCTGTCAATGATATACCAAGCAGAATCAGTGGAAAGTGTTCTGGAGTTTGCGGTGATTGCACCACCTCCGTTTGAAGCAATTGTACCTGGAAATGGGTTAGAACATTTTGCTGGCAGGTATCTGGTTGGTGCATTGTCCAAAATAACGTACATTCACCAAACCAAGCAGCAGCATTTCCAAATATATAATCCACAGCCCCTTTTATGGTCAGCGACTTCCATTTGTATTCTTCCAGTTATTCAAAAACCTACCTTCAATATAACAATTCGAGTAATATTGCTTGCCAGCTTTGGCATACAACGTATCTTGGTAGCCTGTAAATGAGCATCCATAATATCCTTGCTGGTCTCCATTTGCAGTTACAGCAACGGCCTAGAAAGAGTCATATTAGTCAGTCTATTTCTCACTGCCACAAAATTTAGCTCGAGAAAATAACGAACCTGAACTCCTGCTCCATAGGTATTTGCAAAGTTGACATTATAGGCCTTGAAATTGGCGCTTCTAATATTTGCTGTAGAGCTGGCATCGAGACCAATAGCTGTAGAATTAATGCCATGCGTAATTGTTACAGTATTGCTTTTGTATGTTCCAGTGCTGGCACAAGTTAGTTGCTTGTCCCCCAGAATTTTCAAAGGGCTTCTACTTTGTGGTATATCCATAGACAGTGAGGTTTCCTCTGTAGCTGATCGTCAACTGCTCGTTGTATGTTCCACTGTATATGAAAATGCATGCCACTGCAGTCGACGACCCAAGCGCAGTCAATGCAGCACCAACTGTGCTATACTCGCCGGAAAGAGTACCGCTTCCTCTCACTGTTAGGCATCCAGACGGTGGGCTAGTTCGGCCGGCTCTTTTGTGCAGTACTGCCGATGCATCTATGGAACCAACAAACAAGAGAATGGCAAGTAAGAATCTAGGAATGTATTTGGAAGCTGCCATGGTTTCAAAGATAGACTTTAACGGCAAACGGTGAAGTTGATTGATGTCAATTGGTGAGCGTGTTCTAAATTCTACAGTAACTGTATTTATACATAATCTAGTTTTCATAGATCTAGCCAAGGAATGAAGCTCGTTCAATTCCTCACCCGCTCCAATTGAGATTTCGAATCTACCTCTCTGATTCCCTAAGGCAAAATACTGCAAATGGATACATCCGCTGGCATTCGCAGGGAGTGGTACGGAAACAACATATACGAGCTTATTTTGCGGGGAATCAATCCCCATTTTTCCGTTTGCGTGGTAACGGAACATTTCGAAAATCCACACTTCGGTACTTCATTCAAATCTGAAGGTAAGAACATGTCGCTCTCGGTATATTAAGGGGGCGATAGTGACCACGCACATGCCACATGACGATCCTGTATTCAGGCTCAATCCATGACATGTAATTCACGCAACATTTTCGCGGATCGTGCGGAGGTCAAAAGCATTTTTAAACCTCCGAATCGCAGGAACGTAATGATGGGGTATGAAACAGATGGATTTAAACGCCTCGAAACAAACTTGTGGGGATGATCCTTTCCCACATTGCGATGGGAATACGATGTCTATACGTGGAAATACTCCAGGAATGGACAATACCTTTAAGTTCCTTCCTTCTTCTTCGAGAAGGTCGTTTTGTACTCATTAAGCGAATGATCCACATAGATTGATTCATTTAAGTGAACAAAAAGACCCGTTGAGCCATCCAAGACAGCCAGCCGTGAATATAAATTGTGCTCTTCGAACTTGTTGTTCGATCTCAACCACTACATCTGCAATCATGCATCACAAATTTGAATTTTTGGCTTTAGCAACATCGCTCTTCTCGTCAGCCTATGCATCACCAACTGCAGTGAGAAACGAAGCGAACGGTGTCAGTCTTGCCAAACGTGCGACTTGCACTCCTGCTTCTGCTGGAAATTCCGGAACCGATGACGTTCCAGCCATTGCTGCCGCCATCTCATCATGTGGAAGCGGCGGAGTCATTCAGATCCCGGCCGGCGTACAGTATGCAATAAATAGTGTTCTCGACTTCACGGGATGTGCTGGATGCACCCTGAACATCGAAGGTACACTCAGAGTCTCGGACGATTTAGATTTTTGGGATGGAAAACGCGCTATATTCTATATGGATGGCATCAACAAAGCAACTATCCAATCTGTCACTGGAACGGGTTTGATAGATGGAAACGGGCAAGCAGCATACGATTATTTCGCTATCAACTCTTCATACGCTCGCCCAACATTGCACTATATAACCGGGGCATCTTCCAATATCGCCATCAAGAATCTCAAGGTCAAGAATCCACCCAACGTTTTCTTCAGTGTTACTGGAGGTTCGAAAAACGTCGCCTATTCTGACTTGACAATGACAGCAGCTTCAAAATCGACAACGGCTCCAAAAAACACAGACGGATTCGATGTTGGTGACTCCACATTTGTTACATTAAACAACATCAAAGTTACAAATCAAGATGATTGCGTAGCTTTCAAGCCCGGAGCAAACTACACAACTGTGGATACCATCACTTGTACTGGATCACATGGTCTCTCTGTTGGTTCTCTTGGGAACAAAGCAGGCGCAACCGATTCAGTAACAAACATATACGTCACTGGGGCAACGATGGTCAATTCTACCAAAGCCGTTGGCATCAAACTGTATCCTGGGGGAAGCTCACACGGATCAGCCATCGTCAGCAACGTAACCTTCAATGATGTTACAGTAAAGAACAGCGATTGGGCAGCTCAAATCCAAAGTTGCTACAACGAAGATGCAACTTATTGTGCCAGCAGTCCCAGCACAGCCTCAGTCACAGACGTATATTTCACAAATTTTAAAGGGACGACAAGCTCAAAACATTCTCCAGATGTAGCGAATCTGAATTGTCCAGCGGGCGGAACATGTAACATCTATTTCTCCTCTTGGTCGGTTGCCCCAGCATCTGGTTCTGCCACTTTTCTGTGCGCCAATGTTGATAAATCAACGGGCCTTACCTGTAATTCCGGTGCGTCGGGATAAGTGATAGTTCGTGTTTTTGGGTGTTGAAAATTTGTTGTACATATTTTGACAGGAATTCATGTCATGGATTATTTTCCTGCTGCTGAATACAGCTTTTCGGTACTGATCCCAGGTAGGAACAGTCATCTCTTTGAGGTCATACATGGCTTATATATATTGTCTTCATCCTGGACCTATAACTGAACTTAGGGTATGCTTGTGAGTGAGCCGCGTAGTGAGAACATATATTAATGGATGAGATATCAATTTAGTTCTGCCACAAAAGCTTGAAATCGATGAATTTTAAAACCCGAGAGCTCCAGGCTAATCAGGGTAGATCACATCACCCGTCCAACGCCTAACATTGAACTATTTTGACTGAAAGGCAAAACCGTGCCCGACTCCGAACCTACACAGCAGCATTGCCATCATCTCATTCTGTGCATCGTGAAAACACATGATTCCAAACACCTGAGCTACAGCCTCGGCGGACGCCAACCTGAAACGTAATTCCACCCTCGAAGTAGCTCCTCAAGATCGGAAAAGAAACTTGCGTATTTCAACTCAATACCATCTGACCTATCTCTCGGTACTTCTGCCAATATTTCCCCCCCCCCCCCCTGTTCATCTGTATAATAGTTTTGGTACCATTGATTCTTGTCGGGACTGCAATTCCCCCCCCCCTCTTCTGTCTCAATGCGTAGGAGGAGCCTATAAGTTCGGACCATGATCAAAACTTAAAAGGAAAGCGTACTAGCCCGATTAGATTACGTCGAGGGTGAAGTGTGCCATGATCCTTGAGGTAGGCAATGTTGTGGATCGGTTATCAGTCGAGGGCGCGCAAGACGTTACTCAAGAGAGACGCGAAATCCTTAGTCGTTTTCATCAATTCCCTAACTTTAACGTCACATTAGCTCATTGACATCAAGCAGCCTCATATGCTATATCGTAATTGTTTCCTGGTCCAGGGCTATATTTACCGGCCCTGGGGTCATCTTAGTTCCTATTAGAATTCTGAATTTTGATGGTTTTTTGCGGGCAGATTTCTGGTAACCAGTAACGAAGCGAATCGCCTACTCGACAAAGTCTAGGAATTCAACAATTGGTCTGATTCGAGACTTTTTCGTGCTGAGACTGGTGTCGATAGGCTCGTTCCAATTAGATACTGATACCTCTCAGAGAATTACGGCAGTGACTGTGGAAATAAAAGATTCGCATCCAGTTACAATGATACTTCGAATTCGGCGAGAGTTAGTCAAGATGGCATGATACAAAAGGCTCGAAAATTTCATGAAGTAGATGAGTGAACGCAGTAATTACACGGGGCGATGTAGGCAACAACGACCAGAGAAGTCGTCCTTACCTGTTCCATTTTGTTTATGGTCAGTGAAATAGGATAACTTCAACAGTGTCAAGCTTTTGACTGTCATTCTGTGTGTTGAGCAAATGCATAACTTCGATGTCATGAAGCTTTTGTAAGTCTTAGTTAGAATCACTTTTCCACGACACAAGGAGACAAGAGTAGCAAGAAAATCCGCTCCAAGTAAGCAGTCATCATTATGACTGAAACGATATATCCAGTTGGCATCCCTAAGTCTCATTACTACTACAAAATTAATACGAGTTGGAAGCTACAAAATGGCCATGAACAACTCACAGTTCAGTCTTTCTATCGGAAGTAGTGTCTCTCTTTGCCTTCTTTGCTTCCGCTTGTGCTTTCGATGGGAAATGCCCTTCCAGATCCATCCATTCAGCAACAAATGCTGTTACCATTTTAGCCCAATCCTCTACTGTACGCATGTCTAAATGCTCTCCGTCATCCTCAATATTATGCCAAACGCTCGGGAACGGGTCAGGTATCATGTGTAAAATTTCCACACCACGGGCCATGAAAGGTATATGATCATCTTGTACACCACCGAAACCAGAAAAGGTAGTCCGACCGACATCAGGAAGGAAATGGTGTTCGAGTTTTGTTTGAGCTATCCCAAGCACTCGTAAACGATTTTCAATGGTAGCAAGACTTTTGTATGCCCAATGTGTAGTTTCGAAGTATGAAGGGATGCTTGGATTTTCGTGCCCAAGAAGATCAAGAAGAAGAAACAAGCTAATCGAGTCTAATGGATTTTTGTAATTCGACATGGCTGCATGAGCAGTCGCTTCCCATGTTTCCGCCAATGCCCTGAATGGGTTAGAATAAGAATTGTACGGATTGGGAAAATCTCTCACCTTGCGCCATAAAGAGAATCATCGTTAGTCCAGCTCAGGAATGCTTCTTCGCCGTCGAGGAACAGTATCTGAACACCCTTTTCTTCTTCCAAACCAATATCACCTGCCGTTTTCATTGCCTCCCATTTATTCGTTAATGCCTGATCCACACTTCTAGCTGCATGCATAATCATCGCACACGGAGCTGCGCTGTCAGTTGCGCCAATAAATCCCGTAGGGGTGAGTTTGCTATCGTAGTGTGCCACCAAGGCCAATCTTCCTACATCTCCAGATTTTGCCCAGGGAGGATCGCGAGTTATAATGATATTAACAAATGGCACTTGTTTGTCGCCGGTGACGGGAGTCTTCGAAGTCGAGTTTTGGAACTCAATTGTCCATTCCGGAAGATGTGTTGTAAAGAAATCAACGAAGTGTCTTTGAACAGTTTGAATTGCTGGGGTTCCTGGGACTCTAGGGATCAAAATCGGTGAAAGAATGGCTCCATTATGTATATCAAAATCTGCGCCTGCGGATGGGAGACTATGAAATGTCTCATCGGATAATGGAGTGTATGCCGTGACGTTGATACTCAAGATGCTGCAAATCAAGAAAATGATTGTTGCGATGTATTGAGAAATCATTATACCGAGTGAAAAGACGATCGCCTCTTGTCTTTATCTGCAATATCTCCGCAATATCATACTTCCTCAAATGATGTGTGAGCGGACACTATTCGTTCCTAAGTCTAACGGTAATCTGTTACAATGATACCGAGATATGTAACCGCGTCTAAATGTCGCGGCCCGTCGCGTCAAACGCGCTTGACTATTGTATCAAATTTATTTCTATGCTGTATCCATTTAAACGATATTTGAAATATTACACAGCTGCCAGATATTGAGATTCGATTTGACATTGGATCAGCCATTCGGCCACAAGCAGAATAATGATTGATTAATAATTAGTTCCTAAACCCATTCTCTTAAAGACACTCTTTCCCCTCGCCATACCCGTGATCAAAAGCAATGATAATATTGCTCGCACGATTAACGACGCCCAGGGGGCTGGCTAGCCAAAGACCCTTATCATGTCTTAGAGCAGGTAGTTTCAGATACGCTAGTCAAATTGCGAAGAATAAAATACCACGAGCAGCAACACCGCGACCTGTACCAACACCGCAATATGCAAGCAAAAGGCCCGGTTAGTACATCTGCCCCATTGTATCAGTCAAACTAATCGTAAATAGCATATCCCGAACGTCTGCTTATCTATCATTCTGGGACTGGAAGAACAGTGTTTCTTGGCTGCTTAAAAGTTACGACTATTTTCATATTTGTATTTTTTACTTTAGTTGTAGCGCCAGCACATTACTATGCGGAGGATGAGCCCGAATGGGTAGCACCTGCTGGTAAGTTAATGCTAAGACTCCGAATTCTGCGGAATTTGAATGCAGCAATGGCATCAAAAGCTACCGAATTATTTTTCCCCCCCCAAAGGCTAATATAATTCTAAGTTCTACTATCTGGAGCTGTTCCAGTGGCATTCGTGGCATATATAACATCGCCATTTGTCAATTACATTCATCTCAGATTGCCCAATTTTGCTCGCAATTCACGGGATCTATTGATGAGATACTCAAAGAACCCACCAAAAGATGCACAGGTCGATATCACTACGATGAACTTTGTAGGGAAACCAAGGGTAACTAGGCTCGAAATCTCCGAATTGAAAGCTGTAAAGCAAAGATTTGGGGTTGTGAATTTTTCTAGAGATACGAGAAAAATTAACGCCACGAGAAAATGGTGGATGCCAAAGGCTGTACGAGTATTTGGGGTGCATGGCGGAGCAGGAAGAGTAAGGGAAGGGGAAGCCTGGGAAAACATTGCCAAGAAAATACGAAAGGTCTCTTGATATTGGTAAAATTTTAACACCTCAACGAGAAAGCATCTGCACATGTAAAGAGATGTTTTTAAAAAATTCTACGTTATTCTGCTATGGACTCATCGCACTGTCCGAACCCGCTAAGCACAATCTCAATTCTCAGTCCCGTGTCACTTGTGTAACTCTCCACAAAGAGGAGCCAGAAGTGCACCTAACTTTCGACTAGCGCATAGCGCACTTAACACCGTCTAGTCCATGGAACAACAACAACTTTAGGAATCTTGACTTCCGCAATCTCAGGTTTAGTATGTGACTGTACTCCCCACTCAGCGAGTTGTTCACCGACAGCGGTATCATCATGAATGCGCTGAAAAAATGCGGTCATCGCATCTATGCTTTTCTTTTCCATAGATTTAGTCCACAGCCTCCCTCGATGCCTGCTTCTACAATCTGCACAGAACTTTGGAAGGTACTGCGATGGATGGTGTAGCATGAGACGTATTTCCTCAAGTTGTGTGAAGACTTCTAACGCAACACAATATGGTGTTTGCAGAGATTCGCCAATCCGATCGTGCCATTCCCAAGAGCGAACCTCCAAGACTCTTACATCTTTGAAGCAATCTCTGTTCAGGTATCGATTGGCGATTAATGGAACCATCCAATCAGAACGAGTACAGCACATCATGTCGAACATGTCTGTGTACAAAATGTCCCGCGATGGATCGAAGCAAAGAGGTTTCACTTTGCCGTTGAAAGTGCCTTGTGTTTCTGGCGTCATCCAAACAAGTCGATAGTACCTAAGTGTCTCCTCTCGACTTTGCTGGTTGACATGCAGTGTTATGGGCAAAGGTGCCGTGTGTTTGGCCCTACATTTACACGAAGGGCAGTGAGGCTCCTTTTGGCGACAAAAGCGATTAGGTCGTACTTCGACTCCTCGTAGAGGGGGGAAGGCGAATTGCCATATTTTGATTTGCAACTCCTTGATCAGAGATGGAAAACAATGAAACGTCTTAAGCTTGTCGTTCTTTATAGGGTCAAGGATCTGAGGTACGATTTTTCCTTCTGGGTCAGGGATATGTAAAGAGAAGATCGATAATGTTGATATCATCATATCTTCTTCTGAGGAGCATGCCATTCCTGCCACTACTCTACAATATTAGTCATGGTCTTTGAAGCTCTATCCATGATTTTGGGAGAGGAACTAACTCGGTAGGTGGGCCTGTAAGTTTTGACGTTTTGACTTTGTTTTGTGATTTCTCTGCTGAAAGGGCTTATGACAATTTGGAAGAGGATTCAGGGAGGTTTGTAACAACTTTATATCAATGAACAACAGTCTGAGTCTGACATTTTCTATTCACTTCCTGAAATCAGCGCACACTCTCCCAGCCTCAGGCTTCTCCGATCTCGATTGTAGTGAGGTGCTCTGTGTTTCAACAATACAAAAGAATCAGATCTTCGTAAGTAAAAGTAGGTATAAATCACAAAAATCGTTTGCTAGGTACTTACGCATATTAAAGTAGATCAGCAATTGTTAGAGCATCAAAACTTAGCTGGGAGTGTGTAGTTTTTGATGGACTCACACATAATCCAGAACAGTGTAAAAAGAGCCATTGAATCAAGAATTATCATCATACCTGCTGTCTCAAAAACATACTACTTAACCAGAAAAGAAGACTCCCGAGGTCGGTTCCACACCCCTGTGGTGTCTCAGATTCTAAGCGAGCAGACCTGCCGTCCCCTCTCGAGATTTGAGCGTGCGATCTTGGAAGTTTTCTTTTTGGTGCGCCAAAGAGTTTTTTTTTTCATATGTTGTAGTTGAAATATTCCTGTCTTCAATCCATCATGAGCCCTTGCTCCAAGCCCAAAATTGGCGTCTCGAATCTGTGGGCAGCGCTCTTCCGGACAAATTATCTCCTTATACTGACATTCTGCCATTCGAAAATCGATAGCAAGATTTGCTCAATTTAAAATGCGCTTGGTCCGTACGGGTCGATGCCTTCTGTATTCGTTTGTTGATTGGGTTGCTTGAGATATCGCAGAATCATATATCGCGTAGCTTAAACAGTCCGCCCTGGAGCTTAGATAAATCAGCATGAACTATTCACAACTCACATGTTCCAGTCCTTCTGATGACGAGGAAGCTTCCCTTCTCAATGTACCAACTTGTGAGGATCCGCTAGGGATTGTATTCTGACAGCTTGTTTACAAGCGAACCCATTCCGCTGAGTTACTAGTATGTTTCGATCGTTCAAAATGCTCGTGTGCTCCCGTCAACTTTCTTCAGAGGCGTTAACGGCTTTGTTGGTTTCTGGGTTAAGTCTTTTGTCTCCTTCGAGCAGACTGCTACCCCCTTTATTCTCCACGCATTCTTTGCCTTTTACTTGCCCCTCATATTTTTCCTGCACCCGCTACTTCGTTTACATATCGTTTTGCTTCTTCCCCCTTTCGCCCTTCACAGAACTTCTCCAGGCAGGCGAATGGTAAGTCCGGGGTCGTGTTTCCTCATCAAGTAGTGTCCCTTAAAAAACTCTTCCCATGGCATCTATCGGCTTTCACCACTCTTTTCTTTCAACACCAAACTAGTGCGGTTCATCAAACCCATTCATCAATCTAAACTTCATGGTGTATTTCGTAGGGTCCCATAATTTGCCGTCCGCTATCCACAGGTACCTCCCGGTTAATCATTCTCGATTCAGTGTTTGACTCCGATGAATATGTTTCTTCTCTGCAACCTTCGCATTTATGTAGATTGATATGATGACTTGTTAGATTACAACCGAATTCTGTAAGATTACTTACCAAGCATCTAGCTTTCATCAGCTAGAGCTTCATCATCGGTGCGAAGTGTGACGAGATTTATTAAATCTGGTATTTTTCTCGACTTTCTTCCATGGGGCAGTCCAGAAGAAACCGAAAATAGTGTAACATGTGCCCTGAGCCATCTGCAATAAAACGTTGGGTTCCATTTCCTTCAAGTAGCTCCAACGTTTTTATTCCCAAATCGTGGAAACGATTAATATCCGTTGTCCCGCGGTGTGTTATTCATCGCTTGGGACCACAGCTCAGTGTCAAGCCCCTGCTATCTCCAAAGTGATTTCAGGCGATCTTGGTCATGCTCGTCTTCCTCTCTCCTTTTTTGTTGTTGTCGCAATTGAGCATCGAATTCAAGCTAGTTTCTCCCTAGTTCTCATTAAGTCGTCTGGCGCTCTCTTCATATTTGTCGCAACAAGACGCGATTAAACTGGTCAAGGTCTATTACGCTTATCTTCGCATCAGCTACGCTTTACTATCGCGTTTGCTTGATATTCGATAAACTCATCTTCGCCTGTCCAGTGAAACTGTTTCGACTCAATTCATCTGCATATTTGTTACAGAAGTCGATTTAAGCTCCTTGGAATCTATATCTGTCACTGTCGTATCCGAAATTATGGCGTCCATCGAGTCCAGTCAATTCTTGTCGCGAAAGCCTGCTGAGCAGATTTCATCTCAACTTGAGGCACAAAAGTCGTACTAAGCCGCAATATTTTCATAATACCCCGAACATCAACATCGTACTGATATCGCTCACGTCCGTGGGCTCTAGTTGATTTTCCTCGTAGGATGCGAGTTCCATGGGATTCATTAATTCCATCAAAATATCTTCTCCTGTCGTCGAAGTTGCAGTAAAGCCACCAAATCGATCAAATCTTCTGTCGCACAAGCTGAGAACCTCCACAGTAATCTTGTATCTCCTTGTCTGTATCGAAGTCGCTTGCACAATATCCGGGTGGTCGGTATCTCCTCATAGATAGCCAAAGTCGCATTCCTACCCACCACGTAATCCTATTTTCTGTCGTAAAGTTGTATCGAAGCCGAACCTTTTTCCATTTAACCCAACCTATTGTAACATACTGCACAGGACACAAGTTCGAAGAGAATGGCCGCAATCGTCGATGATTGGCGTTTGATGATCGCACTCAATATATTCTGTCGAGGTTGAACAAGATTTCAAGGTAAAGGTTTTCCAACCAAAATAAAGCTTAAGAGGTTGAAGGTGAATAGCGAAGCCACGACTTCACGAACCCTAATCACGTGTGACATTCTTCCCAGCTGGCTTCCTTCTTAGATACCTATATATCCTGTGACCAATAGGCTTTCGAGCGCAAAGCTTGGGTCATTTCTTCTCTTCTGTTTTCCTTTGCGCTCAACGAGAGCCAACCATTTCAGAAGACGCTAAGAAAAAGATCAAACACTCAGATATGCAACAAGACTTTCCTGATTTTTGGAATGTATCCAATAGACTTATGAGCGCAAAGCCCAGGCCCTTCTATTCCTCTGCGCTCATCGAGGGCCAACCATTCCAAAAGGCGCTAATAAAAAGATCCAACCTTAAGATGTGCAACAAAAACCTACTGATTTTGAGATATACCCAATAGACTGACGAGCGCAAAGCTTTGGTCGCTCTTTTCTCTTCCATTTTCCTTTGCGCTCAACGAGAACCAACCATTCCAGGCGACGCTAAGAAAGAGGTCAAACTTTCAGATATGCAACAAAATAGTACCCCGCACCTTGTTCGTCCCATCATTCACTTTCTGTGGCGCCATTCCGCCTTATGGAAGATTTGTTGCACGTCTAGAATCCCGAAACTCTGCCTTAAAAGGTCAGAAAACGTGGAGAAGGTGAAAAGACGGCAGATAGAAGACAGGGGGCTTCGGCATTCACAGTTAGCTCAAAACTCACCAAAGTTCTAGACCTCTGGTTGGGAATCTCCGCAGATTTTGATTCCAATGAGACCAATAAACAAACGAGCACAAAGCTTTGGTCACTTTGCGCTCGCTCAGTTATTGGTCCTTTTGAGATTTTGAGCTCTGAAACTTTGTCTTTTTTTGAGATATGCAACAAAACTTTTCAACCTTTAAAACCATCCAGTCAACCACGACTATCTCTAAACGTGCTGCGGGAAGTAGTGCGACGCTAGTTATAGCTCCCGCCGCTAGTCTGCGGCTTCTCATCTTCAAATGTTTGCGCTCGTGAATCTATTGGGTCCTTCTGAGCATGACGTCAATTTCGATATTCCTCAGATATGCAACAAAAAGAATTTGATGGCAATGTAATTCACCTTAAACGCACGTTCATAAACTTCAGACTACACTGTAAACTTGCGCTCGTCAGTCTATTGGCTCCCTAATGAGTATGACGTCAATTTCGATATCCTTCAGATGTGCAACAAAATGAAATGGTTGAGACGTAATTCACTCCAGCGCCACGTGGAAAGCTTCGAGAACTTTCGGAAGATACTAGTGTACGATAAGCAGTTCATGAGTGCCTTTAGTGATTTCAACTTGCGCTTGCCAGGTCACTGGCTCAAATAAATTTATCAATTCAAAATTCCGACATTTCCGACATTTCCTATATTTACAAGAAGGGCCATTGAGTAAAGCAAGATTTACCCAAGCAACACAGGCTTATTAATTGCCCCATTGACTAGTAATTTAATGGGTAGTTAAACTACTTGTTGATGTTCTAGTAATTTTGTGCCCCTTTGCGACCTAAAGTACTTGACAAGACATTTCCTAAATTCATCAATTTGTACTCTAGAGATCTCGACGCAAATGAAGCTTGAATACTGAAATCTCCGCGTCATAGAGGCGCCTCACTATGGATCTGTTCCTGCCAAGTCCTCTTCTTCTCCGAAATTCTTGCACTTTTAAACAAGTATCCCTCGGTATATTGAAACTGCGACCCTTCGGGTGAACGAGTCGCATGGCTGTATAAGCACCACTTACAAATACAAGTACTCGGATCATTGAATCCTCAGAGAAACAGTAAATCAAAAGGGCAATAATTACAGACGGACGATTAAAATGGAGGATTGAAGGCATACAAAAGATGGGAAATTATTCAACACAACGCTAATTTAAAAAATTGGGACTAGCGACAAGTTGATTGAAGGGGCATTGCTAGCATTATTTTGAGAAGAGGGGTTGCTAATTAAAATTGCGTTTTCTAGTGTCAACTCGACATTTCAGAATCTGTTCGTCCAGAAGTTTTCAGCACTGATTGTGGTAGCTGTGTGATTTTCATTTATAGATTGGCGATTTCGCATAACTGCTTTCATTACCGTCATCTTGAGCCTGGTAAAGAAGAGCAATGCCAAGGAGTTGAAGTCAGAATTTCAAGCTGTATATTAGAAAAGCAAACACCAGAGTTCGTCAATCTACCACTGAGCACTGGTGGGAATAGAAGAGAGCCGAAATCTATCAGCACTAGACAAATGATGCTTTGACTCCTTCAAAACAGCCCTAGATATGCATGCAAGGAGTACCACAAAATCGTCATAGTCTATTCTGCGAGGCAGTTGAGAATATCACGGAGAGCAAGGTCATGATTCCAGCATCGAGGATCGCAAGATATGATACAGTCGTCCATAACTTGTACATTACGCCTATCAAGTTGGGAGGCGCATCTTTTAGGAAGCACACTATCCAAGAGAGCTTTCACACGTTCGTTCGCACAGGTCGAATGCGTGCAAGCGTTGTGCCATCTCGCCATTTCACTCAGCTTTGGACAAATCCCTTCTATCGTGAAGAAACCATTGTTGAGATACTCACAGTCCTCAGTATATTTTAGCTAATACATCACTTGATTTTTGTTGCCGTAATGCTGGATGTCTGGTGGTACTTTTCACGAGTTGTCGTCTGGATTAACCTCATCCTGCTTACTCAGCCCACACGAAATGTGCACAGACCCCCGTCAAATCAATGTCGAACATCTTCATCGAATGGATCATGTTGTTACTATTATCGCATTCTGAGGTTTCCTCACGTCGAGATTTCCGACGATTAGACTAATGATAATAAGAGTGTACTACCGATACTATCTTGATTTACCAGCTAGATTATCGCTACCGGCCAGGTGTTGCATATTCCCCGGCGCTCGACAACCTAAAATCACACATCCAGAAATTAACCGTAGCAGGGTAAGTTTCACCGGGGCTCTACATGGGAGAAAAAAGAGGCCAAAACTAATCACCCTAATAAATTCTATAATAAATCAATCGATGGCAAATGTATAGAAGTTAATAACAATAAATGAATTCTTTGCTTCCACTTCAACGGAGATATAGATCGTCAGCCATGTAGACAAGCGTCAACGGTGGATTCCAACCTTCTATTTGCTATGAGTTGATTTGCCGAATCACATTACTACCTACTGTAGTATCTTTTGATGTGTGACGGTCCTTCCCGTCTTTCGGCACATGTTTGGACGAGGTTTGACCGCGAGTTGGCACTGGCGGGTATTGGATCTCCGCCACATCTCGATTTGTTCAATATTTTCCGTGTCAATATAACAACTAGGTACTACTTGCTCATCACACTCATGTAAGCTGGGCTTCATCATCATCATCTAGTAGCAGACCTAAATTCAAGCTGGCTTGCGCATTGAATTTGTGTGGCAACTTTGTTTTAGGATGTGGATGAAAATCGGTATTTTGGTGGGTCCACGAGTAGTTGCGCAAAACTCAACACTACAATCAATTCCTTAGGACAGGAGATTTCACAAAGTCTTGTCCTTTTCTTCGTTGCCTGGACACCCTTGATGTTTAATATCATCGATGCGTATGTCAATTTGGAGATGGGATGGCCACCAGTCTCTACATTGTCTAGTAAGTCTTACATTCCCATTCCGGCTTCGAAAATGGCTCAGAAACACCTGCACTCCGAGATAACTTATGTATTTATCAAAGCCTTTTATGATCGACTGCCTCCTAGATACCTCTAAGGATGGGATATAAGTCAAGAACGAAAAGCCACGGTCATGAAATTTGTTGATCCTTCACACAGATAATACAGACAATGATGAGTATTCAGATCCACCAGCATCATATTGCGCATTAATCGGTCCCGAAGCAATGATAAAACACAGAGGAGATACACCAACATTATATACAGAGCATATCTAGCTGCATAGCATCGATGTTTCTTACCGATCCCCAATCCACGGCCTCCATCCATATCCTCAAGAAGCCCTTCAAAATCTTTGTACGTTTGCCCCATGGAAGATCAGAAGATGATGAAGAAGACCCTGTGCAATATTTTAATCAGACCGTGGTATAATCTGAGGTTCATGCTTTGACGTTCTGACGTGTATGCTGAATTTAAAGTCCGAGTTGTTGAATTTGATATGTTAGATGGGGAAGTTGCGATTATAACTTCAAAGTTCATTTCTACGCGGATTTCAAAACACTCTAACGAACTTCATATATCAAGCCAACTCTGGTCGAAAAGATGAACTTTCCAGTGTAGCCTTTTTGGCCTGGTAGAGCCTGCCTTGTTGTCATTTAACCGCCCTTGAGGTAGGATCTTTGCCATTCTCATCTCGAATCACAACCCCTCGAAGACACAACCAGGATACAGATCAACATAGCGCTCCCACGCTCTGAAAAATTATCCTTCTCATCAAGACCCAAGTTGTAAATCATTTTCATTTATTAGAATACCATTGATCACCAACAGAAGGTCCTCAAGACCCGATATCGCATCACCATGAAAACCCAAAACAACCACAAAGATGAAGCCCATATTCCAATGAGATTTCGCATCTTAATCTGCGCATTAGAAAGCGGAATCACGCAGACTGCATTCATGCAAGCTTACAACGAAATACTTTCCAATATTGAGGAAACAGAGCACGATTTATCACCAGAGATGCGCCAATCAATGATAGAGCGCCAAGTCTGGATGGAATTTTGTATGCGGTCCAACTATTTTAATTCGTTGGATGTATCTGATAAATCATACAGTTCCTGACGAGACTTCTCCGCCACCACTCGATTTTCCAGTCGCAGAGGGATATTTCGATCCGCCAGTTTCCCGAAAAGCAGTTGAGCAATATCGAATCTGGCAAATAACTTATCTTGATAGTCAGCAAAATCAACAGAACTATAGCGAGCCACGGTGTAAAAGGATTCAGCAGAGTGAGAGTCATTCCCCAGCTCCTGATATTGGGTCTGTAGATTCCCAGCTTCGCTACTCTGGCAGTAATATGATTCGCGACGGATCTGGAGAATGTCAACTAGGTCGGAATATACAATCACAACCATATGCATTCCAGAGCCCCGCCCTTCAAGATCCACAACAGCCTGTCGAGACCAGGATTGTTGGGGGTGCTACATCCAGCTCTGCAATATCTATCTCTCCGGTAATACAGCATGACACGAGAGTAGAGGCTGGTACGGAAATTTTGAGGAATGACTCCGCTAGGCTTTCTGACCACAAAACCCCGACAGCTGAGGAGAATCTCCGCTCAAATCTACCACAACGCGCACGAGCGGATGAAGAAGCAATGCATAACAGCGACATCATATCAATAGGAGATCTGGCTGTGGATGACCTGACCATCATTCTAAGAGTCGATAATGGCGGAGCAAGTATGCCCAATCATTCAATTAGGCTTTCGAGATCCACATCATCGATGGTTGACCATTTCAACCAACAACTCAATATTCAAGAGCCAGAAACCCCAGGATCTGAAGCCGATCTGTCTAGTGGTGAAATAGTACCGGTTTGAAGTGTATTGTTCGACTAGTTTGGACGCACGTATTTCGCAATTGTATCAAGACCTTTGCTTGAGAGATCCTAGAGATAGAAACCCTATATGGGTTCTGTCTGGGAAATTTCAAGAGTATTTTGGAGGGGACAAAAAGTAAGTATTAATATGGCAATGGGTGGATCCAACAAAGCGAGAAAGGATAATAGGATAGTGAGATGGTTTGCCACTTTTGTAATGGTTCTTCAATTGCTTGTGCGAATATTAATGGAATTGTCTTGAGACAATATTCATGAAGGTCAAAGGATCAACAACGAATACTAGTATGCCAAAGAACGCGCAGGAATAATATCACATTGTTACTTAATTGTGATGTTGGGTGTATAATAACATTAGAATTAAGTTATACTGTGTAGTCTACCAATAGACAGTCCAATTTCTCATCACCACTCTGCCAGTATCTTAACAGCTCAAATCATACTTGAGGTTTCCATTTCCATCTACAACACCGAACGATGGACTGGCATCAAAGTCCTGAAGAGAGTACCAGAAAGTATGTCCCTGGTTGAATGCCTCGCAAGCAACATTCTTCCAGTAAGTACGAGCATTGTCAACCGATGCGACAGCCGCATTCTCCTGAGCACCTGCAGTAGGCCATCCACTCTCCGTAACCCAAACCCAAGCACCACTTTGAGCGTTCTGGACAGTCGAGCGGACTTGGTTTACAGAGTCCCAAAATAGTTGAGAACCCTGACTGATATCGTTGTTTTGTGTGTTTTGGAAATAGGGGTAACCGTCCAATCCGATAAAGTCACATGCTTTGATCACTTCAGTGTTTCTTCCGTCAACCCACATGGTCCATGTATCGACATGTCCAACTTGTACTGCGCTACTGTATCCGGCAACAGTACTCAACATTCCTCTAACGTCATAGATCTGCTGTGCGAGTGTGGAAGCGGTAGTATCTCCTCTGTACAAATCTTCCGAACCAACGGATACTGCAACGACCCAATCGAAACCATGATTCTGAACGGCATGCAACAAAGCTTGTTTCTCGGCATCGTAATGAGCGGCATCCTCGGTCCAAACGCCCAAGAGAACTTTTCCGCCGGTGGCAATGGCAGCTGGGGCAACATTGGCAATGGTGTTACAATCCGATGATGCGTAGACTCTTAAACTGTCGAATCCACCGGGGAATGATTGGATGAGACGGAAATCCTTTTCCCAATCAGCTTGGGTCTTGCAAGCACCGTTTCCGAGGGTAGCTTGGGAGTTGAATCCTTTCCAGTATGCGTTTGCACCGGTGAGGGTGCTCGCAAGCGCGAGGGCAATGGATGTTGACTTCATGGTGATGATATAAATAACGATTAATTTAAACAATTGTATAGAATGCAATGAAGAACTCTGGGTAGGTATGTGAAGGAGGTAGTGGTAGGCAGATTATATAATAGATATTGAAACAAAATAGAAAGAGGCAAGAAGGGAAAACGTGAGATACTTATATTCAATTGCCAAGAACGACTATTACCATATTTACGAGTCCCTGACGTCTTGCATACCTAGTAAATACTTACTTGCATATGAAGTGTCTTTTTTTCTGGTATTTGTTTGTGTTGCCTTGTATAAGTAAGATGAAGAGTCTTTTCTAGAAGATCAGCATTTTATGCTTGTAAGACCAGCTTGGCGTTACTATATATAGCTCCAATAGCCAATTGGACAAACTGACAGCTGTGGAAATAATGGAGATGATCATCTACGGAGTAGGTTAATCTTAGAGTTGAATGGTGGTTGGAATTTGTTCAGATGAGTTGTTTATGCTTAATTTCTGTTGTGTATGTAAATGGGAGAAGATGTAGAGCAAATTATGAATTCTATGAGCTAATGACTATTGGATACCAGGGGTATCAGCTACCGGACGGACTCGAGAGAAAAGGAGAAGAAGTATCAGCTGGACCAATCACGAGTCTTCGGGTACGACTGGGCTGTGCAGTGTTACTTAGCAATACTCCGTAGATTCATTCCAGTATTTCGATCTCCGAGTGACGATCATGGCTCGATTGTTGATTCCTTCGGGAGACGGAGGCGAGAGTGTATACAAAATTTCAGAGACTAGCATGAACCTACCACTGTCGGTGGGACTAATATCCGGTTGAATTGGCTTCGAAAACAATCAGTAGCTTCGAAAGGGGCTCTCTGAAGTTGATACCTACCATCTTTCGTTATGAGACCCCTATCAAAATCCAGCTGGATCATTGTTGTGCTGCACTATATATGCTTCTTATATGTTCCCATATTTGTCTATATTTGGTAATGATTCCTAGTCTTTAAGACATAGAACTATTTGGCACAATCGTAGATTAGGTCTAGAAAGTGCAAAGGGGGTCAAGACGCTCCTGTACATATTTTGCCGAAAGTAGGTTGTCTTTCATTTTGACATCCAGTTCTCGAACGACATATTCCGAGTGATTCGCCCAGTTGAATCTAAGAATCTTCAAAGCACTGAAGCATTGACACGCGATTGGGAATAGTAAGCCAAATCTACAGTGAGAGACGTCGGCTTGGCCATTTTTACCTCCTAGTTCTAGTACAGGAGAGAATGAATCGAACGCCAGGCCCAATGTAAGACACCCTCATCCCATATGATACATAGACGTTCATTTATTTCTTTTATTTTTGCCCCCTTCCTCATCCACACCCACTGCTCATTTCCTTATCATGAAAGATGTCCAGCCGCCAGACTTCGGCTTTTGTTCTTCCCCGTCAGTCCCTATCCTATCCAGCGGTCCACCATTTCTCTGTCTCTCCTTCTCTGCCTCAAATGCGGATTTGGCCTTATTTTGTATTGCCATTTTCTTCTCCTCGATCGCTCTTAGAACATCACTTTCCCTCTCCCCAAGATTATCGTCCTCTTCGCTCAATGCCTCATATCCTAGCCTTCTCTCACTCGTCCCTACATCATCTCCCTCTTCTTCTTTCTTGAGGCCCGAGAATAACCAATCCTTACTCTTCTTCCATGCTCCAGGTGCCTTCTTTTTGGCCTCTTCCGCAATCTTCACTTTCTGCTCCCGCTCCTTTTCTCTATTCAAAAACTCGATTTGTGATTCGGTTGCGGTGCCGGATGCTGCGGCAGCTTGTGCACTCTCAAGTGCCATAGCATATTTGAATTTCTGTTCTGCGTAAAACTCGGCGCGCTTTTTGCGATTATATACCATCATATCTCCGAGTGCATAGACTGTGACGCCACCGGCAATGACTAAAAGACATCAATCAGCATATGTACAGCTTAAGCTACCAGGTCCTCCAGAGTCAAAGCAAGAGCAATGGATTCCCAATTGAAACTGGACAACAATGCGGGGAAAACATACATGTAAGTCCAATCAAACTGAAAGCTGTAAACCTGTGCGCCTTATCCGCCCACACTCTTCCTCTCAAGAGGAGCTTGTCAAAAGTCGAAATTTGTGCATCTCTAGCTCTATCTGCCGCAGCTCTTAACCTCTTGACTCTCTGTTGCGGTGTCTCTCCTGGTGGTCCCTGATTTCTCGATACGGGTTTTGGTTTTGTAGCAGCGTGTGGGGTCGTCGAAGTAAATCGTGTTGCATCTGTTGCTGAGCGCGCCATCCTTTGAAATATTAATTAAGAGGATCTTGAATGGGAAATATCGTAATCTGGTGGTGTCGTCGTATTAAAATGGAGGAGGATTATGATAGAACTTTCATTATCGAATGATTTTTTTCGAGATGTCAATGACCAGTGGGATTTCTTAGCGGCGGGTCATTCCGCACCCCTGCAATAAGGTTGTACCATATCATTCCACACAGACTTGGTGATGGAAGCTCTTTGAACAATCAATATATACATACTCGAGTACAATATCAATTCAAATCACGTCGAAACCATTTCATACATCTTCGGTACAGCATCTATAGATATCAACATCTAGAAGTATTTAAGCCTCATAATTCATGATAGAGACACTTGCAAGGACGATAATATAACCTTTGCGAGATTTGCGACCTCTAATCCTTCGTTCAGTCATTATCATCCCCAATCACGAAAGAATAAATCAATATAAATTCATCAATTCGTCAAAATGTCGTCCAATAACACAACTCCAGATCTTGCTTCTGTAATGGAAATTTTAGCAAATCTAGCAAAAGCCAAGAATCAACAACAAGCTCAACCCTTCACGCAAACAGCTTCAGCTCAAACACCAGATATCACGTCACATGGTCAAGCAATCCAGCAGCAGCAACAACCACGGCCACAATGGTCTCAGTCTGCAGTCCCTTCAACAACACATCGTGACTCTGGTCAGCTCCAAGCTCATGTGCAGTCTATCAATAATTCAAAAGCCGTTGATCCAGCTACCATCATTGACTGGAGTGCGGGCCTGCGATGTGTTATGAGGACGTTGAATAAACACGATCATGTACTCCAGGAAATTCGAAAGGTGGGTTGTATTGCTATCAGCAGTCTGACTTGCTCTAGTACCTGGTTGTCAAGTATTTTACTTGAGCTTACATATACATAGATGATCAAAGTGCAACATGAGCATGAAGAGCAATGGTGGAAGTCGAGAGAAGCTCTTATAGAGCGACAAGCTGCTAGGAAGGAAGGTCAGAAGAAATTAGAAGAGGTGTTGTGAGTTATGCTACGATATTGATTGAGCTCCAGTGATGCAAATGGCTGATCTCAATATAGGAAAGCAGTAGGTGGAGCCACATCAAGCGGGGCATCTAACACCAGCCCCGAAGAATTGGCCAGAGAACTAGAGACGTTCGACATGAAAGTTTACAAAGCTCAAACTCAAATGGTCAGAGAGATGAATGGAAAATTCAGGAATTTAGGAATACCATTCTTCGGGACGAAAAGTGACTTGGTTAGAATGCCTGGAAAAAGTGATGCCACGAATGGGGCGGCAACGACTAGCACGGAGGGGGAGAAAGGTATGATTGATGAGGATGAATTGGTGGAGCTGCAGAAGAAAATGCTTAATATCCTGGAAGATATGTGCAATGACTGAGCTGGGCACAGCAAATCAAACAAGCCTGTTTCGAGCGAGCTCTTTTGTTGCATGTCGTCAGGAAGAACTCCTTCCATAAAATTTGGCCAAATGGAGAAATTAAGGAATAGGAAGCAGGCCAAAATGTTTGATTTGAACCCCCGAGTCATTTCAATATCAATGCCAAGGTCGGGATCATTATTTCATGCATATATTTTACCGTGATAGAAGATCGCTTCAAAGGAATTGTACCTGCCGTACCCATTCATCGATATTCTAGAAACTACCCCCGGGAGTATTGCGGGCACTACAGACAATGATCATATTTCATATTACCATTCCGACCGGCATCTAGATTTCGGACTTCGAATTTCATGTTCCGAGCTTGAAGAAAGACTGCTATTGGCGGAAATTATGAATAACATGAGTAGGTGGCTGGAAGAAGACGTTCCGTATTACTTTTCCGGATGCGGATGAAGCTGCTGCGTTTGCGTGATATCCCGCTCCTAAGGCTGGAAGCGAGACGGTTGAGGCTGGGATGTTCAATATTCCCTGTTGGTTTTGATGTTACCCCAATCAAAGATAAGTGTATTGGATGATGCGAGTATAGTTTTTGGGGGTAACATAATTCATAGAAAATGGGTATTCTTCTGGGTCATGTACATATATCAGATATTTATTAGTGCGGAAAGAATGCGGTGTGTCGTTTGTCTATTGGAATGAATGGGGGGGATAACGTAATTGGATGAGGTGAGATGGCAAGCTCCAGTCTTGAAATGATGTATTTAGTCTTTCTGGGCAAAGTCAAACTTTCATTTCACCCCATTTCAACAAGTGTCTATTGGAGAAGTTTGAATTGTTGAGACGTGTGTCCCTGGATAAGTGTCCAATCGGATCTTCACACGATGCATGAAAATCGTCCTACATTTCACATCGCATTGTTTCTATCATCCAGTTAGTGTTTCTTCTCGGGTTAAAGATTGTCCTTTGAAATATATCAAAATCACAATCACAATTATAATCACAATCACAGTTCGTGGGAGTAAAGTCGTGGAAAAGAGATTAATTCAACTACACTAAATATGCACCACCAAAGAGTCTCAACCAATTCCTCCCAATCACGGATTGAAACATTGATATTTGTTCCCGACCCTAGCCCTCCGCCCCTGAGAAATCTGTCTGTCACTGGGTATTACGGCCCTTTCCTTTCCCAGGAATGGTCCTTCAGTGATGGAGGCTCTCTAGTCGAGAAGACCGTGTATTGGGGAACCTGATGTGCGAGTAAATTATTGAGTCGAACACACCTTTTGATGAGAAGAAGACTCCAGTTCTAAAGAAGACATGGGTGTCGTCAAGAAGAACGACAAGGCTGATGAGATAGAGTTTTTAGATGGAATCTGCACCCGGCCACGCCTGATCAACGTTCTTCCCAGGCCAGATAACATCATTAACATTTCTATAGCTATCAATGATGGTATGAGTCTTTCGCATTTCAAATGGCCATGGATAGAGTTCACCAGTGGTGATGTTTCCCATATCCGGTTTATTTTCTTCGGCCTCCCGAACATAATGATCCCTATAGTCATCTCTCCAGGTCTTCCTAACTTGAATGTTGTCAAAGGTCTTGAAGAGTCCTTGGAGAGCTTCATCTGGACTAGTAGAAGAAGTCTTGGCAGGCTTGAAGATGACCAGTGTCTCGGCATTTGAATCTAAAGCCTTGCCACATGCAATCATCTTAGCCGGATCGATATCTTTCGAAATTGAGGTTTCTTCTAAAACTCGAATTGCAGAATCTCTGAAGACGTCACCGGTACGCTGGCCACTGGGCTCGGATGACTGAAGAATTTGAATGGTAAGTGATGTCCCATGTCGATCTTTGTCTAGGATTTGATCAGCCATAGCGTTGATCCGATGAGTGAGGAAATCTGTTGCGTCCGCCGAAGTTGATTTATCGTTCTCATGGAAACATGATGTGGGAGTGTGGTAGCAGAGCTCCTTGCAAGGAAAACTTGTGGTTATAAATCGAGCGATGTCTGGACAACCGGTGTATGAGTGGCCCCAACCAGGTACAACTGTGAGTCTGTCAAGTTGCAGTCCTTGCAACACCTGTAGTCCGTACAATTGTTCCTCGCCCTCGACGGTCTCAGGGGCTTCAGGCTCCTCACCCTTCATGCGAATGCGAACATTACGGATTCGGCTGATGGTGGAGATTGGTAGAAGGGAGAATTTGTCCAACAGTGGAAAAGTATCCTCAAAGTTGAAGAGGACTCGACTGATCCAAATGTCGCTAGTTTCTTGATACATTTGTTTGCAAACGCGGAGGATAGCGAGTGCGTTGCGTACTGGTAAAACCTTGCGATATTCAGAACTAATTTGTCTATGTCCGAATGTGAGACGAGTTGAGTCAAAAAGATGTTCGACAATCATATCCCGTAACTCTTTTGGTAGGTTCAAGAGGCGGGATTCGGTCTTTGGGCGCGAGCTCCTAGTCATGCCCGCGCGATGATTTCTGAGTGGTGATCGGGAGCGATAGGAAACCTGTTGATTCCTGGCAGGGGATTTGGAACGCGAATCTCTTCTGCGTTCAGAATTGTGTGGATTGTTCATGTTGTTGTTGCTGAAAGATGGTTGAGGAATCGTGGATGTTTCTCTATCGATCGTTGGTAGACGTGAGAGTATTATTGGAATGCCTGAATAGATAGAGACTGTCTGAATGGTTCTTGTTTTTAGTAGAATTTGTTTGGTAGATGGTTGTAAGTTGTTCTGTATGAGAAGGTTTAGGAGGAACAGTGGGACAAACTATCCTTTTAACCAGAAATGAAATGGCCCTGAAATCTCTCTTGCAGCGTAAGTTACGGTATCTTACCAATGATCTAGGCAGCATAGACCGTAAACATGTTTTCAGGTTCGCGCAAAGTGGCTATCGACTGTATGGTAGCAATAATCAAACCAAATTTCTCGCATAGTTGTGATAAGGGGGGTAAAATGGTTATATTTGGGATTATGAAACGGTATTTTTCGTTGGGCAACACTTGTGAGACCGCAAATTAGCTGTATATACGCAAAATAAGGGCTTGTTTGTAATCATGTAGCCTTGAATTTGTAATCATGGGTATAAATTGGCGGAAATGGGTGTTAACTAGCGTACGCTAAACACTGCTTATACAATTGCTTGTATAAATCTAAGCGTACATATCTCCTATCCATGATCAAAGAATGAGAATCAGTAATTATCAAATCTAGACAGCCGCACGGTGATATTGTGAAACTTAGTATGATATGCTCATTAGTTCATTGCTCATGTAAAGCTTGTACGGCATATGAAGTAGACAAGCCGTATAATATGGGTGACCACAGAAGGCAAGCGAGTGAGGAGGGAGGAGGGAGCAGGGAGGCCGTTTCTTCTAGGGGGACCTGATAGTAGCTTCGTCAATTCGTATTACTAGCCATAAGTTTTGCCATTCTATTGTGGATTCACCTTTCCCGATAATACCGTTTGCTCCTGTCATCATTCTTCGTCGTTGGCCAATGGAAATCGTACCGCTGAAATACTCACGAACGCATTTACGGATGCAGTTCTATTTTCTCACTGCATGAACAAGTTGAAAGGATTCAATGTACTATGTGGACTTGTAACAAGGGTCAATACATATCAGAATATTCGATTGAGGGTCTCTGCCAACAATAAAGCTCTACATTGATTGGACCCCTACAAGCTGTGGTGGCCTCTTTATCATGTCCAAGCTGGATTCCTACATTGACGGGCGAAGGTTAAGTGGGTAAATGTGCTAACTCATGCTAGGCTTTAAAATACTTGGTTGAGGCCTCCACCAAATGGTCATGTTTACATGGCTGGACATTTTACTGGAAAGACTCCGAAGTGGAGGCCTCTAGACATTTTACTTATAAGCTTGTCATTTTACCCTCCTTGTGAGATATAAATCATCTGATAAGAGCATTTTGAGTATCTGAGTTTACCACACTGCACCCCTCTGAATACTTTTCGATCTATCAGATTTTGCAAACTTGATACAATATGACTGGTGTCAACAAAATCTGTTTTTCGTGTCTAATAGGCGATGCTTGTAATATTGGTGTTCTTGGAGGCTGCAATGCTTTCCAATACTTTAGACATTCGCTTTTCAAGAACTGAAGGCTTGCCTTGACGCCTAGGATTGTTTTCCTCA
This sequence comes from Botryotinia globosa, assembly GCA_014898425.1. NCBI lineage: Eukaryota > Fungi > Ascomycota > Leotiomycetes > Helotiales > Sclerotiniaceae > Botryotinia > Botryotinia globosa. The sequence continues at coordinate 4,007,783 of RCSZ01000001.1, forward strand.
CGCTCCTTGAAGGTGGCTTATGTTTGGAAACGACCCTGGGCGAGAGTTCCCCAGGAATCAAGCCCATACCTTCGTCTTTAAACATAGGAACGATATCTCGTTCGAAATCTCGTTTTGCCGCATTCCAAAGCCCTTGGTATACTACAAATTGACGAAGACCATGGTCTCTAGCATATTGATTTGCTTTCGCTACGACCCAGGCACGAGTGTCGGACACGCCCAGATAATTGACTTTGCCGCAAGAAACGAGGTCATTGAGCGAAGTCATGATGTCGGGACATCGATCATGTGATCAAAGAGGGCACTGTATTAACTAGCGTCGCGCTAGCGCTTCCCTATATATTTAGTACCTAGCTTCCCATAAATAATAATGATCAAGAACGAATACAACCATATAGGACTAAGTACTTACACTTATATCAACCAAGTTGATACCAACACATGAGTTTTGGAATGGTGGTTGCATAATCCCATCAAGGTACATAGAGAAGGACTATGTAATCAGTTTGGAGTCTCTTGAGTGATATTTCAACGGAATGTCTTAGAGACTTAGTTCCGTTGCCTCCAAAGTTTGGTTGGATTTTCGCGGGATGATGCTTCTGATAAGGGGAGGAATATTTGGTGGCAAGAACCATTTCATCTCTGCAGTCCCTTGACTTCATCCACTCTCCAAGCCAGGTTTTAGATTGCCCTGCTTGATATCCGTTGGCAGTATCGATGAAATTACCACACAGACCTTTGAAAGTATCGATATTTCAAAAGAAGTTTCCTTGTTGCACTCTCCCAAACGAGCCTTATCTGCATCACCGAAGTTCATGGCTCCAAGGCAGATTGGAGAAACTCGCACATTGGCTGTTGGAGCTAGTTGGCGATGGCAAAAGAGCATAGACTCAGGTGCTGGTGCTGGTGCTGGTGGGAATGGTGGTGCCATTTTGATGATTGGATGTGAAATTGAAATTAGAATCGAACTGTTGTTGGGCTGAGTTATGAAGAAGAATGGTATCTTATGGCACTGTTATATATTTCATGAAGAGATGGAAGAGAACTTTATACCTAGACAAAGACTTTAGATGTGACATATCTCTGTCATATTCGCATCATACTCTCGGAGATACAGACGGAGTTCTATCTCTCTAAATCCATGAGAATCATCTAGCCTACACTTTGAATTCATAGCTGACATACACTTGTTGCCGAATTGTAGATATTGATGTTGATATCCTTGACCACTACAGGTTCTAACACCCTAGAACATTGACATTCATCCAGGCCCGCAATGCCAGCCAAAGTCGAGCTCACACGTATGTCTCAACAGACTGGGACCAAATGTTTGGAAGATGATTGGACTGGAACAAGCGATTCAGCAATTAGAAGAAAATTGCAGAATCGCTTGAACCAGAGAATATACCGTGAGAGTTCTTCCGGTGGATTTGCTGGCGTTGAGACTTGGTATTTGCTAAAGTGATTGTCGCTAACTAATTGCTTTGTACGTCAGGTCAAAGACGTAAAGCTCCATCGAGAATCGAAGCTCCACAGCTCCAAGAGCGATCAATTCTTGGTGAAGCCAAAAGTACACATTCTGCGAACCCGTTAACCTTATCGATAACGACGAGCCTCCGTAACGAGAAACAATCCAGTCAATTCGAGCGACCAAGCAATTCCTCTACAACATCATCGGCAGATATAAGTATAAAGCGATGGACACCAGGTCGCGTGTCGAGATACCAAGGGTTCTGTGAGATTCGACTGATGCTGGTCACATTCGAGGAAGAAGCTCGTAGGAATTATTTGATGGGCTCCCCACGAACAGATCAACTTCTCACCCTCATTCAATTCAACGTTTTTCGCGCATTGATCAAAAACACGCGAAAATTGGGTTGGAAGTTGGATTGGCTAGACTGTACGATCGATCCTCTACCCCCGTGGCTTAATCCAGGTGCGCATTGTCCTCAAGCATTGTGTCCAACAAACATTCAACGCACAATCCCTCATCATCCATGGCTAGATCTCTGGCCAATTCCTCAGATGCGCGACAACCTATTATTGCATGCTGGAAGTTACGATGAAGACCGGTTGTGTAATGATCTAGTGGAATTTGGAGGCCTCATGAATGAACAATCCGGCCTCATTGTCTGGGGAGAACTGTGGGATGTTTCGGGGTGGGAGGTCAGTGAAACTTTCTTGAAGAATTGGGGATGGGCCGTCAAGGGCTGTAAAGAGTTATTGGCTTCAACAAATTCTTGGAGGGCGAAAGAGGAGAGGAAGCTCTTGTTTTTGAAGTCTGAACCAACTATATGGCCTTGGGACGAAGCGCCTGATGTTATATTGAATCAGACATTCACTATTGGCTACTTCCTTCCTACTCGTGCAGCCAGGAATCATATCCAATATCGTATCGCATACACCACCAACATCGCCAACACCGCCAACAACAAAGACCACCGGTGGACTACGTCGATGTTGAGTAAGCGTAACCACGAGATAGTCTGCCTGGCAAAAATGGCAGAAATACAACTCCATTGGAACGCGCATTCAAATATGGCCTTTCAGGTACCATCTCAGCTAACAATCCATACGCCATATTCTTCAATCTACGGGGAAAGATTACGTTACGTCAATCTCAGTTATGGGGGAGGGGAGGGGAGAGGGGCGGGGGGATATTATCATTCCCAAGTGTTGATACACACAGAGCATCAAACGGTCTAAGCAATATTCATACCTATATCATTTTGCTGGGTTCAAAAGCTGTCTACAGTTCCAATCTCTCAGGATAAAACTGTATTTTTCCGCCGCACAGCAACATGAGAGAAGGATTATAAAACGCAGAAGGTTCAGCAGGCTCGTGCTATGGAGTCGGAGCACAGAGTTGACCAACCTCTCTCTCGTGGCGTCCCCTGATTGGGTTTGCGAATTGAAGAGACGAACATGAATGATGCTAATCAAAGTAACATTTTACGTAGGATACTGAAATCGGTCGATCGGAAGTAGCCTTTCATTGCTCATTCGACCGAGCTGTAGCAGATAAATCTGAGTAAGTAAATTTGATCCTCTAATGTGACTTCCATATCTATTCCCATTTTGTTGTCTTACTGTCAGATGCTCTCGGCACGAGTCAATGTTCAACAATATCTCGCGAATCGGCTTGGGCCAAGTTCGGAAAGAACAAACATTTGAAAGAATGTAAAGTCTTTCAATTGCTGTTCGATCTAATTCTCAATTACGACTGGATTTATGGTTTCAAGTGCCGAAGTTAATGTTTCAATCGAGGGCCTCGGAGGTTTAACAATGGCACGGCCGGGTCAAGTGGCTCAGTTGCATACACCACAAAACTCAATAGTTTGAATCAGCAGGTTAGCACCAAGACTAAGGTACAACATCAATATTTCTCCACAATTTAGAAAGCAAAGCAACTGGCTAGGTACTAATCGCAACATGCGTCACACGAACTACAAAAATCAAAAGGGTCAAATGGCGGAGGTGAATTGTCCAGGTCTTTCCTACATGACCATAATATGAAATAGTCTATTTGTCAGTTCAAAGACATCTCCTGCCTCGGCAGATAAGAAAGATTCTCGTTGTCCAATACAAACTATTCCTTAAACTTTCTTTTGAATGCCTATGTATCAAGTGATCTTCAATATGCCGTCGATTGGCGCTCTTTCCTGAGGAAACCCGCAACTCCTCATCTCAAAGTGTTCAAACTACCTTATTAAGTTGAGACCTTAAAGATTGAAGAGAACCGGTCTGCACATACATGGCACATATTACAAACCATTTACAGTCTTGCAAATATTGACAGCTGCTGGGTCCACACTTTCAACGCGCGCTGACCTTGTTTCATTGATTCTTAAATCTCTTGTGTGCTGGAACACCTAGCCTCTCTATCCACGAAACTGAATAAAAGCATTGGGGAATCCGTCTTCCCAGGAGAAATTGGACCCATCCATTCAAGCTCTTCCTTCCCACTCTAACAAAACTTATGATGCGTCGCTCGCTTGTTTCTCTGTGTTGTGTGCTTGGCTTAGCTGATATAGCCATCTCACAATCTACCACCTCGCAACAATCTACCGCCAATGCAGAGGCTGCTTTCAAGCAGTTGCAAACTTGGTACAACACCACTTCTGGACTCTGGACCACAACAGGATGGTGGAATTCGGCCAATTGCTTAACTGTTATTGGTGATCTCGCTGCCGTCGATTCAAATGTCAAGTCAGCCGTCACCCGTGTTATGTCAAACACCTTTATTCAAGCTCAAAAATCAAACCTACAAATGATGAAAGTCGTATTAACAGACTATAATTACCGATCAATGTATGGAGATTCTACCGGCGACATGAAAAGTCTTGCTCTGGCAAGCGAATTTCCAGTACATGTAGCGACGAATATGAATCCTTCGGGTTTCTTGAATGATTATTACGACGATGAGGGTTGGTGGGCATTAGGTTGGATTCAAGCGTACGATGTTACAGGAAACAGCGACTATCTGACTATGGCGGCGGATATTTTTGCTGACATGAAAAATGGCGCCACCACACCCTGCTCAAATGGCGCTGCAGGAATTTGGTGGGATAAACCAAATACATATGTAAACGCCATTGCGAATGAACTATACTTTAGCGTGGCTGCTCATCTTGCTAATCGCGCAACGGGATACGATAGCTCGAATTATTTGACCCTCGCGAAAAATCAATGGACTTGGTTTCAAGGGACGGGGATGATCAATGCACAAGGAACAATCAACGACGGCTTGACGAGTTCATGCCAGAACAACGGAGGAACCGTCTGGAGTTACAATCAAGGTGTTGTTCTTGGAGGACTCGTCGAACTTTCCAAGGCAACGGGTGACTCGAGTTATCTTAGCACCGCGAAAAGCATTGCAACAGCGGCAATAGCAGCACTTTCAGACTCAAACGGAATTCTTCATGACGCATGCGAACCAGATTGCGGAGCAGATGGTGCACAATTTAAGGGAATCTTCATGAGAAATCTCCAGAAACTTCACCTAGCATCACCTGATTCTAGTTACCTAACATTTATTGCAAATAATGCAAAGAGCATATGGGCAAACGACAGAAATACAAAGAATAATATCTTGGGTGTTAATTGGGCAGGACCATTTATTGCACCGGGCGATGCAAGTACGCAGAGCTCAGCGCTGGATGCTCTTGTAGCGGCGGTTGCGGTGGGTGGTGGAGGGATTGCGAAGGCAAGGAGATGGGTTGCTTAATGTGTATGGGAAGTGTGTGTGAGGACTTAAGAAGTCGTAATTTTGAACGGTAATAGGGATCAATGGAGTCTGGGTGTAAGCGGTGTTAGGCTATGGCTATGGGTGACATGGAACTCGTGTCTATACTTGAGGAGTTTTACGGGATGGATATCTATTCTGGTATGGATACCGGATAGGCAACCGGTGGCATTGTTATACTGATACCTTGTGTTTCTGAATTAAATACCCAATTGACCATATATCAAATGCTATAAAAGGCTTTCCTAATTTTCCCCATGCAGCAATTTTCTTTTCGTGATAAGTAATAGAAACATGCAACCACATAGTTGTGCGGCAGTAGCAAGAGCTTCAGAGTAATAGATGAAAACTCACATCAAACGCACATGACGCGTTCTAGATCCACAATCAATAGTTTACAGCGGAATCGATAGAACTGAATATATATAGAACTCATCCTTGCACTTGCGCCATCAGGGGAAAAAAAGTCCAAGCTGTGCATTGACATCGATAGCTTCACCCTCGCGATCATCTCACGAACATTGTCCGAGCACTACCAATCTAGTGGAAGAGTACCACTTAAAGATAAGAGACCCTCGAGCCTTAGGATCGGAGCAATACGTGCCAGGTAAGCTTGGCTACTGATACATGTAATGGATAGAGTCTCGACATCGTGAATGGAGAGACGAGCTTTGTTTCTGCGCGCGTGCTTTATTAGACTTTGTTAGATTTTGTCGTTGTGAAAGCCGCAGTCGCGTTTCGTTTCATAGACACAACATCATAGAGTGAAAGAGATTACAGTATGTATCATGATAGGACATTATTCGTTATTACTGTTCAATCATTAATTACCAATATGGCGTCTACCAAACTGTCTGTCTGTCTGTGTATCCGTATATGCCTGTTTGTACATCAAGATCTATCCAGCAAAATTTTCTCTTCCCATTATTATAAATGTTTCCTCTTCTCTCCGCCACAATAACTCAACCCATCTATGAAACCTCCTTTCATACCAACCCCAGATCACAATTCAGAAAAGATAAAATCTACAACAAAACAACTGCGGCACCAGCAATCAAAGCAAGCATCGAACCAGCTTGAACAGATGTCGCTGCACCAGTAAAGACAGGTGTGGTAGCTGTGCTTGTGCTCTTTGTTCCGGAACCAGTACCCGATGGAAGGACGCTATAGCTTGGTTTGCTGGTACCGGTAGTGGAGTTACTATATGTTCCTGGAGAGCCGGAACCGGAACCGGAACCAGAGCCTGAGCCTGAGCCTGAGCCAGAGCCTGAACCAGAGCCAGAGCCAGAGCCAGAGCCAGAGCCGGAGCTGGAACCAGAGCCGGAGCTGGAACCAGAGCCGGAACCAGAGCCGGAGCCAGAGCCTGAACCAGAGCCTGAACCAGAGCCGGAGCTGGAACCAGAGCCGGAGCTGGAACCAGAGCCGGAGCTGGAACCAGAGCCGGAGCTGGAACCAGAGCCGGAGCCAGAGCCTGAACCAGAGCCTGAACCAGAGCCGGAGCTGGAACCAGAGCCGGAACCATGACCTCCTGATGGAGATCCCGAGGGACCAGAGCCAGAGCTGCAATCGGTTGGGGCAGGTCCATCGGCATAGACTGTTACGGTATTTGGTGGGGCGCACATGGAACCGATGGAAGTAGGTTGGACGAACCAGACGATGGGGCTGGTGAAGGTTACAGTCTGGATAACTTTGGAGATGGCGGTTGTGGTGGCATTAGAGAAGGCGGTAAAAGTTGAGTTCTTGGTGGCGTACGCAGTGGTGGTAGCGACGGAAGCAGAGGAAGAGGTAGTAGGGTCAACGCATGATCCGGTAAGGGAAAAGGCATTGGACTGGGCGTAGATGACGTAGGTATTGGTTCCGTTGATGAAGTTGAGTTGCCATCCGTAATCACTGCTCACGTCACAGGGAATGGTAACATCGACGCTCTTCGCGGATTGTGGAACATTCTGAGCGAGGGAGATGACGGTAGGAGGCCAATCTTTGAAGTTAACGAGGTAGATGGAGAATTGGGATGCATCAGTATCGACGGAGGACCAGGTCACACTGGTGGATTTACCCTTTGCAACTGTGGAGTTGAGAGTTGGGGTAAGGACGGTGTATGCGGAGGCCGCGGCCACCAAAGTGGTGAGGGAGAAGAACTTGGAGAACATTATGAATATGAAGAATATGAAGAATATGAAGAAGAATATAAAGATTGGAGAATATTAATTAATGAAAATTTGGAAAGAGTGTAAGTTGGCAAAGCCTGAGTTGTTCTAAAGAGCGTGGGTGGTAAATAAAACCTAAAGGAGGATATTCTCAATTCTTGAATAGAGAAAATATCTGACAGAAGAAAGAATAGCAAAGAGTAGGTCGCTTGGATGCTTTTGTATTCATCAACCATCAACACCATAATCTAACTAACTCCCTTGGACCAAATCACATTTAGTCATAAGTAATAATATGTAGGTAGGATGCAAACTTGCGGCACATGTTTGTGTAATTTCCCTTCATACCCCTGATTTTAGTACTGATCTTACTTAGCTCGATCCCATCAAATCACCGCCTAGATTACAACCTGTGAGGCTGTGAGGCACAGTTGAAATAAGATGGTAAGATGCAAATGATGGATGGATATTCAGGATGAATGGATGGATAAATTCATAGGTTAAACTTTCTCTATATTATAGTATTTCATACATCGACACATCGAAAAGTCGGGTTGAGTGGGGATATATACAACAAATCTCTAATAATATCGGTCGATATAGATATGGATATGTTTTATCTATATGAGATTTAATGAAACAGAATCCCACGACAATAGAATTTTCTCGACTTTCGAACGATATAAGGCTGCTTCAACGCTTTGATTGATTGACAAGTGTAGCGGGGTGCCGATCTAGAAAACCCCTGATGAAAAAGCCAACAATAGACGGGTGGACTACGAAGCAAGGTTAAGTGCATGCATGCATTATTAGATAGTCTTGATAGTCTTGATAGTCTTGATAGTCTTGATAGTCTTGATAGTCTTGATAGTCTTGATAGTCTTGATAGTCTTGATAGTCTTGATAGTCTTGATGGTCTCGGTGGACATGCAGTTATCCGGTCTCATGTAGCCGAATGTATTCAATATCTAGCCAATCTGTCTCGGTTCGTCCAGTTTGGTGATACAGAGCGAGATAACATGCCAGGTACATTACGATTAATCGTAATTACCATGCATCACAATGTTGGGCGACCAACCTCAGGGTGTACACACACACAACCATTAAATCGAAATCAATGGTTCATGAATCATGATCGAGAGAGGTTTGCTTGGAATCATGACTATGGTTCAAGCAAGAATTTCACTACTATACAGCTCGTATCATTCGAATTGAGCAATTTCAGTATATTGCAATTGAAGTCGACAGGGATATTGTCCCATTAGGTTACCAATCAATTGTGAACCCTATGGACCAGGAAATATAAGAAGGAAAAAAAGAAAATTAACCGCTGGCCAGTGCAAAAGTGTAATTTCCACAAGGATATGCACGACAACGACGCTGCATGACGCTGCACAGGGTGGTATTGTGGTATTGTACGTAGTAGAGTTCAGTTCCCCAATATTTGCTTACCCCAAAACTCAATTCCAATCACATCTCCGGTAGAAACTTACAACACCACAACACCACAACACCACAATACCGTGTTCCTCTGCCTATGATTATGCTAAGGTTATTTGCTTAAACGTCTCATGGAGTAGTCGAGCCTCCTGCAGCGTGTGCTCGGACTGAGCTGAAGGATTGCTATGTGACTGGAAGTAAAGACCCGATTCCTAGGGAAGGTAAACCAATGCCAGACATATCGATACCATACCAAAATACACGAAATAACCAATGAAAGTGACTCGGGGTAAAGGCATAAAGTCTGACCAGCTAAACAATTTTCTCTTCCTCGGCCCTATCCGAATGGAATGATTCTTGATCCATCAAGTTATCCGTACAATACCACCCTTTCTTCTCCATTTACCAAGGAAATACTACTGTGCTCCAAAACAAATCCATCTTATGCGAATCCATACAGTACATGTTCTTGATGATGTCGCTTGCCTTCTCTGCAACAGCATACAATGTACTAGTCAAATGTCCACTAAGCTGATGAGGCAAAATGGATGCATCGACCACTCGCACATTACTGGTACGATAGACCTTCAAATTCGAATCCACGACTCCGCCAGACGTTATCCCCTGCATAGAGCACGTGCCAACAGGATGATTGTTCGAGGCAACTATATTATTATCTGTTTAGCAAGTGCAATCCTAAAAGCTCAGACGAGATGGTAGCCTGGAATCCTCATGGGGAAGGGCTTACATGTTGATTGGATCCAAGTTTCCCATTGCAAATCCGTAGCATTTTTGGGAACAACAGAATATCCTGGTGACATTTCCGTAAATGCACTCGCAAATGATTTGGCTGCCCAAAACTTTCGTGTCCATTTTGCAATCGCCACTTGGACTTTCAGATCAAAGTCCACGAGAAAGAAATTCGGATTGATAGCTGGATATACGGCAGGGTCCGCAGAAGAAATATGCACATTCCCTCGAGAAAATGGTAAGAGGGTCCAAAAGGCTGTGTGGAGATATGTACCGGGCCCAGATCCGGTGCTTACTGTGTTCCCAAAGATGACCTCGATATCAGGGACATTCTGGTTGATGAGATCATTTTGTATGGTCAAGAGGTAATTCATGGCGCCAGGTGAGATTGAACCATTGATCGCTGCAGATATTGAGGATGCCCAAGTACTGAGATTCGCAGCTGGCACACTCGGGAGGATGGAAGATAATGGAGCATATGTCACATATGGCACTGTTCCGTTATATGTGGTGTTGCTTTCATAGGCAAATGCGTTGTTAGGTTGATCTTGAAGATTTTCTCCTACGCCAGGAAGAATTATCTTGGTCGGTATACCATATTTTTGCAAGATGCTAAGCTTGTTAGTCCTATCGCCTACTCGCCATAATTTCAAGAACCTACGTTGGATTCCCGATGCCGGAAAGCTCCAAAATCGCAGGGGATCTTAAACTTCCAGCAGAAACAATAACCTCCTTTGTCGCATTGATAATCTCAATCTCACCGTTTGTGTTTAAAACTTCTACACCACCCGCCGTATACGTTGCTCCCAAATTACCAGCCCAAGCGATTCTTCTGGCGGTAGTATTCAAAAATACATGCAAGTTTGGCCTACCCTGTACAGGATAGTAATAAGCTCTCGCGGCATCTTCTCTGATATTCTTCTCTCGGTCCAGTGTAGATGGTCCCACCATGTGTCCAGTTACATTTCCGCCATTTATATCTCGACTTCTCTTCACGCCGAGAGATTCCCACGCTCTCCCTACTTGGGAGAAAAGTGTGCCGTTGTTAAGATCATACGCATATCCAACTTCAAGAGGTCCATTTTTTCCGTGAAACGCCGGGATATACGATGCGCCTGCTGCTGTTTGAGCTGCAGTTGGAATTGTAAAACTCTCGCTCTTCTTGTAGTATGGATAGAGTGTAGACCAATTCCAACCGGTATTTCCAAGTCCAACTTGCCATGAATCAATTTGTTGCAATGCTGCGCGTACGTAGGTCATTCCTACCATTGTTCAGATGAAGACTCTGAGCTATTGTTTATTATGAAAGTACTTACCATTGATCGTGCTTGTTCCCCCTAATGCTTTTCCAGCATTATATCCCAGTATTCTACCACCGGCATACGTCTGACTCGTCGTCGCATATTGCCAGTCAATTGCTGTGTTGAGACCTAATGTAAATCCATCTACACTGCTGACATTGGTATTGTTAAGAACCGAAAAGCCTGCCTCGATTACAGCGATAGTAATGTTGGGAATTTCTGATAGACGATTGGCTACCACGAGACCAGAGGTTCCGCCGCCAATTATCACGAAATCGTATGCAGAGACAAAGACGTTGTAAGATGTAAAGAAGTATCCCAAAATAATGCGAGACACCAAGGAACGAACTGAAGAATTCTTCGACAGGAGCATGACGGGCGACTTCTCCGGTCAATCGTCTAACGTGCTTTGAAAGTGGAGATAATTGAGATATAATCAGAATCAAAGTTCGTAAATCCACACAGGGCAAAACAGTGCATATATATATACTCTTCTTGCTGGACAGTACGGGCCGATTCCCGTGCTTGTCGTCGCTCGTGAATTCCAGAGCAACGAAGGATGACTGCAAGGTACCCCGCACACGGAATCGCTCACCATAGTTGATGTTGATCAGCTACGCCAATCACATTAGATATCTTGAATGCTTGTGATAGGCTTCTGGTAATTATTATGAAAAGAAGCCTTGCGATAACGAGCAAATTATAACGGGAAGTAAAAGTAGAATTGGTGAACATTAACAAAGTATCATATGATCCAAAATCACTGGAACATCCTGTCGACTACTGCAGATACGAGGAATACCTAGGTAGGTAGCACAAGTTCAGGCACCAACGAACCCCTAATTGTGATCAAACCAAACGCCAAATAAAGTACAGATATTAAGCAAGCCAGAATCCATGACCTCCAAACTCCATAGTAGTACAAAAGCCACTATGGTATCCAGCCCTTAGATTCATTGGAATGAGACCTTGCCGTATTTATCCTCGACGGGCCTTTCATCGCCAAAGCAGAAGTAGCCTCGAGAACTTGGGGTCTTCGTATCTACGCCTCCTTCGCTTGCCCATTGCTTCTCCATTTCTTCTCTATGCTTACTCTTTGGCTTCCCATCTCTAATGCGTAATTTCTCGAAGAATACATAAGCACCATAGTATGTAGAACTAGTGTTTCCAGCACTTGGTCCCTTCTTACCTAAGAAATCATTCAAGACTTTGGATTGAATTTTCTTCTCCTCGGGGTAGGTCTTTGCGATTTCACGGAGAAAGGCAGCTTGTGTCACACCGGGTTCGCGAAGGTAGGCACGTATCTTCTTGCGAACTTCATCGCAGCTATCATAGATAGGAACGGAAATCGTGGATTCTCCATCGAGCTTAATGGCAGAAACATCAAACTTCTTCACTTCTTCGGCTTTGCTGACCTTTGGCTTTTTGGGAGGCTTGACACCTTGTAGTCTGCTTTCTTATTAGTTACAAGACTAGTACGAGAATCTGAGTGACTTACTCTCGCTTTTTGAAGAAAGCGAACGCGTTCACGTAAACGTTGCTCTGATCTCCCTTGAATTTGCCACTTTGGCCCATGAATGCACCGTAACTTCTGCTATTGGTCCCAATCTTTTTCTGAAATTCAGTGACTTTCATCTCGCCGCTCTCGAGAAAGGTGCGGATTTTGCGACGAATTTGATCGCAATTTTGATCAACCATGTGAAGTCTTTCATCATCACTATCGATTTCTGGTAGGTCTTGTGGTTTTTCAATTTCAGAAGCTTTGCGTTTGTTATCCGCAGCTGGTTTCTGGTTACAGCGTTAGATTATGTATAAGGAGGAAGAAAAAGAGACATATTTACAGATACAGGGGTTTTGACTGGAACCTTGGCCTTTGACTTTGGAGGGGGAAGGATTGGAGCGGGGGGCGTTCTAATGTTGCTGTCTGCAACATTCAAAGATTGCTTTTCTGCTGCGTCACTCATGATTAATCCAGATTGATAGTGATATTTATCCCGAGGGCGTTTTAAATAGCTTGATTATCAATGTTATTGAGTAAAGATGACAGGAACAAAAATGATAAGATAAGACGTTATAAACGCGAACGCGTAACTAGGATCATGTGATCACAACACAAATAGGCCAAGCGTTCAACCACGATCTCTCCTCAATTCACATAATCACCAAATGACCTCTATCTCTTAGCTGAATTGTTATAATACCTTTTCCCTGTGAACAGACGTTGGATTTCCAAACCGAAGCTTGGAGCTACAGTTTGATGAAGCTTATTTGACGAAGTATTCGAAGAAGAGCAGCAAGTTTGACCCTCTTCAATGAGACCTTCACGCTTAGCATTCGAGGCACACGCTTCCACTTACCCATCAAAAACAAAGATTTAGATTGAAAGCAAAGCCTTCCACAAATTTCAGATCCCATTGCATTGATACCCGACTGTTCTTGAAATACGCGTTTGTCAGATTGGGAGTAAACCTTTGGAGACATAGAAAACTCCATTTGCTTCACAAACAGCCCAAGGATATATTAAGCTACGATCATAATACTGCCAAGTATTCGGGCTACGCTCGACCCTCACATCTCTCTTCCCTGTCCACCTGGAATTTCCTCATCAATACCCAACCCCTCCTACAATTCATCCTTCACATCCTTCTTAGGGCCTCCCTTAACAACCCTCTCACAAACCGCCGGAGTCCCAACATCCATACGGTAATTACACTTCTCCATCTCTACAACCTTCCAAATCTCATCTTTCTCAGCACAAGCCAACACAACAGTCGTGGCCCTATTCGGTCCATTCCAACAATGTTGCCCATTCTCATATACCAAAGTGGTTCTGACTCCCTTGCCAAGACCCTTACCCTCGGCATCAACTTCTTCGTCAACTTCCATTTTATCAAATCGGACAAAGTTTCCCATGCCAGTATTTCCGCCACCCTTTTTGGATTTTTGTGACGTCTTTTCCATCCAGCAGAGTTCGTAGTCATATTCACCCGAATCTTTGGATACACAGGAGCCTTTGAGAGCGCGGAAAATATCGTCTACACCATAGTCTTTCCCAAGGTCGGATTTGAGATTAGAAAGGGTGTTCTGTTTGGTACCAACATCATCGCTGACAGCTTGATAAGCATTTCTCGCATCTTGGACAGATTTAGATTCGGAGCCAGAATTGGCGTTATCAGCCAGAACCCCATTTTCAATGAGGATGATACGGAGATCGGTGACCTTTTGGCGAACCCAGGTACGGATGGATTCTGGGAGGTATTCTTCGAATTTGTAAACTACTCTGCATTAGTGGTGATATGAACGATAGATAAGAAATCTTCCAATATGGTGCTCCGCTGGCCCGTCGGGGCAGCTGCCTTGGGAGACGGACTAGCAGAAATAACCACCACCTTCAAGAGCAACAAGTTGTAGTGTTTAGGGGCTTGCCTTAACTGAAAGGGTGGAGGAAGGGTCAAAGATAACTTACGAGCATCAACATCGCTTTCCTCCTCATCGTTCTCCCAGGTCTCCCATTCAATCCCATCATTCTCGGCCTTAGCCGTCTCATCCACAGCAGCATCTTGACTTTCAGTATCTTCTGCTTCACTAGCATCCTTAGTAGCAGCATAATCCTCCCAAGCTTTGACTGCTCTCTTGACACCTTCATCGTTGAAGTTGGGATTACGCTCCTCCTTGAATCTTGCTAGAATTCCTTCCAGCTCATTGACCTTATTCTGCAAAGCAACTTTCTTTGCTTGAACACCTGTCAAAGCATCTCTCAACTCTGCAACTCGAGTTTTAGCCATTAATGCCAAAATTGACACCTTGCTGGTCTTCCCCTCCGAGGTCTTAACAACCTTCCCTCTCTCCTTCCTCTCCACCTCCTCATATTTTTGCTTGAGCTCCTCTTCTTTCTTCTCCAATTGACCAATCTCCGATTCCGTCCTGCCAATACTCATCTGCACATCTGCTCTCAGCCTCTGCGCTTCATGAACCAATTCATCCCTCTTCTTGTTGGCCTTGGCTTGTGCCTTCGTCCTAATTTCATCCAATCTCCTCCATTCCTTTCCAATCTCCGCACATTTATCCGCACATTTTGTTCCCCCAACATTCTCCCACTCATCACTCCCATCACAGCACAACTCATAATCGCAGACTCCATCATTTACATATGTAAAAGGAACATAAGCTGGTATGTGACCCTTATTCTTGCAGTAATATCCTGGCAAGGCTAAACTTGTGTTGTGTGGACTTGAGCCAGTAGTGCCTTGTAATGGTTGAGGAGGGGACAGTTTGGATAGATAAGTACAGGCACTTGTGCCTGGCTCGTCACTTCCGTCTGGACAATCGCAGTAATCATCGTTTACTTTGGAGATATCGATTGAAATGGAGGGGTTTGAAAGACATGTGAATTTGTCTGCTGATTTGTAGAATTTCGCAACTATGTAGCAAGAAATGAGATATTAGCTATTGGGCTTCCGAATGTAATTGTAACCTTTTCAGATAGACTGCCTTCAACAGTAGTATCCAGATGGCCAGCGGAACGGCATCTTCATTAGAGGTCTTGCTTATTCAGTTGCTAGAAACGGAGACCAATGCTCAAATTCGCCATTTCTTCGCTGCGCCTGACTCTCAAATTTCATTTGTTTACTTACATTCAGGGCCAACACCTCTTGGTCTCGAAGCTTCAGCCGCAAGAACCGAAGTGGAAATCGTGCTTAGAAGCACTAATGCTTTTGCTGCCACCATTCTCTCACAATTTTGAGATTCAGTATATAGGCAAGTTGTATTTTGTGAAGGACAATATATAAAGAGATTATTGAACTTATTGAACTATGACATTTGGAATGGGTAATCGAGATAGGCTTGAGTTCAAGCTGTTTGTGGGGTACAATGTAAAGATGCCAGCTTGCCAACTTAGCGAACAGACCTACCATGTAACCTCAAACCTCAAACATCCAATATTCACGTCCGACTGGTGATCCAATCAATTAGTCAAAGTCAAAGTCAAAGTTGCACAGTACTATCCCGAAAAGAGTGTTTGTTATAATCGAAATCTAGGTTTGCGTCCAATGATTGATGTTCTCACTTCCGTATGATTACACAAAAAGTCATCTTAATCTCCACGATAGTGGGCAGGTATGCATCACAGTTTCACAATGAGTCCCAAGAAATTGTGTATATTTTTTCAATTATTTTCCTACGAATTCTGATGATGGCTCGAATGCGTTCTGCATGAGCTCTATCCTCATTCGATACCGGTTGCAACTACACACCACCCAATCCACCATACCCGGCCAGCTCACAAAACATCCATCAATCCCATGCCTGATAACCCAGTCCTGCTGCGCCATTAAGTTATCCCAATATGCTACATATTCCCTCCCTCCCATTTCATCGTCCTGCCTCCCCATTGTCGTTGTTTTCCAATTTTTGGTATGAAACAAAGAGACACTTAGTCGAATTCCTTCTTTGCCGTTTCAAAAACTCCAATATGCCGCTGTCCTATTTTGTTGCCGCGAGGCAGATGTACAAAGAAAACAGTTCATGTAAAACATTAAGATCGAATAAATAGAAATTAACATGGCTTGTTACCATGATATCACAATTAGAACATACTTCCATCCTGAACTGGTGTCGGTCCTCTCACACCTCCAAGTCCGGGAGAAAATTCTGGCATGGCCGGACTTGGCGCGTTATAAGCCTTTTCCCTGGCCTGAACATTGAGATTACCTCCCTCGCTAGAACTTTTTCTTAATCTCTGCTTGTGTTTCTCCCTCGGTGTTGCCTCTTCATCAGAGAAGGTGCTCATTTCCTCGTTACTCTGCGAAGACAATGGAATCTCATTTTTCTCAATGTGTTCTGAAGGATCCTTTTTCCCCATAATCGCATCAAACATGGCTCTCGTCTGTCTTCTTCTTGGGTTGACTGCTGGAATAGGTGGGGGTGAAGTGTTTTGAAGGCTCGATCCAGTTGGAAGATTGATTGTTGAGATACGAGAAGTGGATGATATGAAAGTTGGTTCCGAGATTTCGGACTTGGTAACTGACTTCTTGCGAGCAGCTATACGGCTATTTGCCTGAGGAGTTGTTGGAGTCGCTGATCTTGACCCAGTTGATGGTGGATCAGCTAAAGAAGGTGTAGAATTTACTGAGAAGGGGGTGACAGGTGATGGTCTAGGTGAGAGACCAATTTCTAATGCATCACCAGTCTGGAGAGCGTGCATATTCTGCGGATCAAAGTAACTCGAGGGCTGTGGTTTGCTGTTAGTCCTAGGTCTCGAGCTCATCGCTGGGGATGGAAGTGGGGATGGGCGACCGGAAACACCAAGTGACAAACTTGGAGATGAACCAAGAGACAAACCGGACACGGTAGGTTTGAGCATGAGGCGAGCATTCTGAAGATCCTCAACGACCCCTTGACTCGACGTACCCGTTCCCTCGGCCATTGCTTTAGCTAAATCATCCTTGTATCTACCATTGCGACTTCTAGATCGGCCAGAGACATCAGAACCTGAACGATCACGAGAAGTACGGGATGCAGGTCGTGACCCGGAATAATTCGTACCTATACTACCCTTGCTCTCCCT
Source organism: Botryotinia globosa (assembly GCA_014898425.1). NCBI lineage: Eukaryota > Fungi > Ascomycota > Leotiomycetes > Helotiales > Sclerotiniaceae > Botryotinia > Botryotinia globosa. The sequence continues at coordinate 4,025,234 of RCSZ01000001.1, forward strand.
GTTTGCATTTCGTTGGGAATGGGTTACTGGTGGGGGCTTTCTCTCTCTACTTTGAGCTCTGTGACGTAGTGCCAGATTACTAGACACATCGTTTATTCCCTGCATTAGTCTTGACTCATAAGGATGCGCTTGTCGAGGGTCGCTAGGTCTTGGATTGGACCAATTAATCTCATTGAAATTGCCGTCACCTTTCTGTTGATGTCTCATGGCTATTTGATGCTCACGATCGCGTTGAGCATCTCTCCGAGCTTGTCGGAAGGCTTTCATCTGAGGAGGTGTTGAAGAAGTAGCGACATTTCGAAGCATCTCTTCTTCTTCCTCCTTCCATGAGCTATCATCAATTCTTTGCTTTGGTGGTTGGGGAGGACCATTTTGTACGACTGGGCTGCTGCCTATTCCAAACATCTTCATGGCTTTGGATTGACCAGCAGCTTCTTTCTGCTTCATTGCCAACGCACCAAGGCTGGCCTTAGTTTTGAGCAGTACAGCGGATCCTGGAGTAGGCGAAGTAATTTGACGCTCAGGCTGGCGCTCAGACTCAAGTACTAGGCTTTTCAGATTTTCCTGAACTTGCCTTCGGCGTTGAGCAAGTTCATTTTTGAACTCTTGACGCTCTTGTTGGGTGGCTGAACTTCCATTCCTGTTGTGACGTGTTTCCATCTCCCTCTCCCATGCAGCCTTTGGGGGAGATCCAGGATCGACATTCGACTCCGTTGGTTTCACTCCGAGAGGTGTTGGAACAGCGCTGTTTACTTTAGCCAAAGGGCTTACTGGGGTTTCATCCCAGTCATTAATGTCCCATGGGTTTCCTCTCTCATTATAGCCGTGAGAAGGCTCTTCAACGGGATCAGACGATGAATGTTCATTGAATCCCGACGAAGTTATCCCATATATGGATGAGCTGTCACTGTCAGATCGCAAATGTGAACGGACCATTCCACTCAAGCCAGGAAGCGTTGGAGAGTCTGCTGGAGATTCAGGAAATCTTTCACCATCATCAGGTGGTGTAGTTTTAATCTCCAGGGTCCTTGGCGGGCTACTTGGGGGCGCAGGTAGTGGTTGTTGTGGGCCTCGAGGTGCTGCGGAAGGTGGCTGATAGGCTGGATGTTGAGATTCATCGGGTCGTGGTGTCATTAATGGATCATTGTGATTACGGTACTTCAGATTTGGGAAGCTACGAGGCTGGGGTAGTCCCCATGGTCGACTCATTGGTCCTCCCTTGGTAGAAAATTCAGACCTAGTAGGAGATGCTACCGAGCGAGTAATTGGAGAACCCGTGAATGGTGCTGAAACGGTTTCGCTGCCTGGAATTATAATTCGTTGTTGTCTTGGTGATTGTGGCTCGGGGGCGCGGTCTTTAGGGGGGAAATGTCTTTGATTAGAATGGTTCTCTTGCGTTGCATTAGAGTCATTTCGAGCTCGTGAGCCAGGCTGTTGTCGTGGAACGAAGGGTCCCGGCGGGGAATGCTTTCTTGGTGGCGGTGTCTCTCTTCCGTTCTTCATGTGAACCTGATTTCTATTCTCATGATGCTGTTGATCAGACTTAGGGTGCGCACTGCCAACCATCATAGCCTTGACGCGGTCATTGACTTGTGATGGTGGTGGAGCTTCATCATTTTCGCTAACTGGAGGACTCAAAGGAGGGTTCGAAAATCCATACTGAGACTTCGGCTCAACTCCCAAATGTGCTGACTTAACTGTTGGGCCGAAATCAAAGCCACTGATTGGAGACGGAAGATTGTGATTAGGTGGTGGGCTTGCAGCACGTAGATTAGGCATGCTACCTTTGGCAAGTACAGGCTTGCGGTCCCACTTATCAGGTGCGTTAAAGGAGGTAGCTGACGTTGGTGAATGCATTGTCAGCGGAGGTGTCTGAGCACCCATACCACGTTGTCTGGTCAAGGTGTCTATTCTGTTCATGGTTGAGTGCTGTTGGTCATGCACATGTTGGTCCAACCCAGTCTCGTACAGTCGGCGCATTTTGGTTGCAGACCTTTCCATGCCAGAGTTTGTTCCAGAGCCTCCGGCTGAAACTGGTGTGTGAGATCCACTTAAAGATGGTGTACGTTGTGAAGTAATAGATGTTGCTGCTGTAGAAATTCTTGTGTCCACTGGTCCAGAAGAAGTGGTAGACGATGTCTCTCTATTACGATTGTATCCAACAAGTGGTGGTGAGCCTGCTCTCGAGTGCTCTGTTGTTGATACATCTGCGATATTATCCTCATCGTCGTTTCGCTCCTCCCATTGTTGTTCTCTTTCCTTTTCCCTCAATTTCTGGAAAGCTGATTGACTAACGTCACTTTCATACAATACACGACCCCCAAGGCCAACCCCATCGGCTGAACTCTTCGATCCTGAGGGAATTTTATAAATCTTTTGACGGCCACCAAAGAGTACATTGCCCTCGCCTGGCTTTGGTCGACTCATAATGCTACCAGTGTGTAGGGATTCATCATCCGTACCATAGCCATCTGCGACCGAATCGGCCCTAGAAAAGGAAAACGGTGGTCGAACGGATCCGTGTATTGAGGAAACCTCTGCGATATCAGAAAGACCGTGTCCTTGAAATCCGAAGTCGATCAGTTTCGAGGCTCGCTTGGGAAATAATACACTGTCATCACTGGCTTTGCCAATTTTGGAAGTTGGGTCGTCTTGTTCTCGTAACATGGAAAACCGAGCTGATAATCCATTCATCAACAGACTTGTTCGAAAGTCATCCGACGATGGTAAAGCATTTTCAAGGTCCAATTCCAACTTTGGTTCCGGTTCTTCCTTCTTCTTCCCAAGTCTAAAAGTTTTTGATGGTTTGACAGCCAATGCGTGCTCGGTATCGCTGGATCCTCGACCTACTCCTTCTGCTGCGTCCTTGGCATCCTTCTTCTTACGGGATCGAAACATGATGCTCAGTGTTTCGCACTGTGATTTACAACCTTCTAAACCTCAAAGTACAAACCCGATTCTGGCCAAAAAAATATTAAAATACAAGCTCGGGTGAGATCTGGTGAAGAAACTTTCCCAATTCTCGTTTCAATGGATGTCGTTCAACTCGAGATATTGGAAGGCAAAAAAATGACTCGAGACGAAAGACCAAAGCGTGAACGACAGGAAGAAAGTTGGGGAAATGGAAGATAAGCTGTTTTGACATGCAAGCATTAGCCTTGAAAGTTTGATAGATGTTTGAGGTAAAGGAGTTCTCGGTGAACTACGCACGGAAGAAGTGTAACGGGTCGGGTATGATCAGACGAAAATTGTGAGCAATTGCCAACAGCAAAGATGTTTCGTTTTGCAACTTGACAATTACCAATAGCGATAGCTTGAACAGCGCGAGTGAAGGAATGCTATCGGCAGTTGTGCTTCACAGATTGTAATGAATGTATGGGGGTGTTTCGGTATCCCTGAGGAATGAAATTCGTTTCGCGGTGCATGAATTGAGTTGCACGGAAAGTCTGAGGTGATAAATGTCTTCGTCAATATGCCGTCAGTCAGTCGAATAAGTGACCTGCACGAATTGTATAGTATGGAATTCGAGATGGTTCTCTTAAGGGGCCGAACAAGAAAAAGGAAAGTGTGAGGCAGTTGCTGTTTTAAACGTCAAGGTCGGGTATTGATAACCACAAAATATGTAAGATATCCTGGACAGCTAATTTTGTGACAGGAGAGATTGAGATTGTGATTCTGCCAAAGGGGTATGCCAATGAATGAATGTTTGGATGCAAGTGAATATGCGGCGGGTGAAGTATCGTCTGAAATATTGTGATATTACTGTCGAATCCGCCGTCCGTCTCAAGTTTGCCTCTTCCCTTTCGTCCCTTTGGTTGGCGTGAGGATACCGGTACGTCCAAAGAAAAAGAATGAATGTGGTGTAGAAGTCAAGGGATAGAATGGGAGGAAGTGTGAGTGAAAGAGGGGAATGAGAGAATGAAGGATTGAGCGATTGATTGATTGATTGATTGATTGATTGATTGATCGATGGGGGAGAAGAGGGACAGTACGTCGTTTAGTTTCTCTCTATCTCTCTCTACCTAGTATCTACTCTTTCTCTCTCTCTCTCCCTCTCTCTCTATTATCTCATTGCAGATAGCCAAGGTTCCTTGAGAGTTTGCCAAAATGCAATCCAATCAATTTGTTGAATTGATATGTACTCCGTATGGATGGATGGATGGATGGACGGATGAATAATTAATCAAGAGGATTTGGATCAATTGATAAAAAAGGGAATTATGCATGAGGTAATATGTCTGTAGGTAAGGTTACCAGGCCAAGGAAGGTGGTTTTGTAAATAGAACCTTGCCCACCAGTGGCCCAATGTGTAAGATTACTAATAAAGTTAAAATGTGGTGGCCGGCTCCTGGTCCCTCTTCTTTTCCTTTCTTTTCTTACGCCAGTGGCACATCACACATCACACATCACACACAAACACACACACACACACATCACACCTCTCTCTCTCCCCCCCCCCTACCCGAGTCAAATTTCTTTCTCTACATCCATCTACTAGGGACTATGTAAAGCGTTCATCTGGTCTCTCGAACCGCTGCCACACCCCTGACCAATTCCATTTCTTTAAAATGATTTTGTTTGTTTACATTATTTCCATTTGGTGACAACGCATTCAATAGTATACTTTGTCTATGGTTTACCTAGATAAAAATAAGATAGCGAGTGGGTGGAATTGCCTAGAGGTACTCCGTACACAATGTTAGGATAATCAATCTCAACACGGAAGTGAACGACAAGTGAGTACATACAGTCCTCGGACTCGGTGAATTCGACAAACAATGGTGATGGTGGCGGGGTGGTAAGATATACGATGAAGGGGGAGGCAAAGACAGAAAGGGTTTTGTGGCAGCTAGATGAAGATGAACTGACTGGTGAGGTGGTATGCGGGTATGGCCTCCAATGGGAAGTGGTGATATCTCCCTAGGGTTTTTCTTCAGCAGTTACCAAGATGGCTCTTGTGCAAGCGTATATAAGTGAAGCAGCGGCGTAGAATGAAGCGAATCAATTAGAATCTTTCACAATGCGTGTGAAGAGATGAAAGAGATCTCCTACGGTCCACGGAGTATGTACTCCCTTGTCACACGTATTCAACCGCTGATCGAGCCGTCTCATAGGTCAATCATCAACCAAACCCCTTCCACGGTTTGTGCCCCCAAACTCTATCTATTATCTTAGCATATCGTGAACGTAGCGACCGACCGGCCCTCGAAAATAAGCTTCGATGCAACTACGTTCTGCATACTCCTGAAACTGAGACATGACAATCTAGCGGCACGGCTAACCATTTACTCCGTAGATTGATTCTTTGGGATCGCTTTCCATTTGCCTGGAATCAAGGAAGTAACCGTAAGATATACACTGTAATGGAAGACGATGTGTCCGTTGCTGTTATCATCATCATAAGATGGTTCGGGATGTTAATCAATGGGTTTGTAGAACATTGATCACTAGGCCGAGACTTACTTTTCTTGCAAGTTGCAACTGTTTGATGTATAATTATACTTTTTTGCATCACGATTTGCTTTTAGGGGATGAGCATCAAATGTGTCACAGACTCACAGTCAGGGTTATCTGAGGTTTCAAATTCATAATAGGAAAGTATTATAGAGTAATTACTGAATATGGAGTACGAAGTATACATATGGCAGTTGCTTTAATGATAATGTGATTTTGACTTTGATATTTCAAATTAGATGAGATGAGGTGAAGCCCTCGCGTCGATGAATAAGACAAAGGGGGTGTCAAATTCACGAAAAAGGGTTCGTTAAGTATATCTATCTACCTACCACCTTACTTGACCTGTGAACTAGGGTTTGACTTGCCTGACTTGCCTGACTTGCTTGAACTTGCTGCATCACAAGTTCACAACAAGTGTACGACACTACAATACTCTGGACAGTATTACTACTATAATACTAGACCATAGACTAGGTCCCTAGTTGGTCGGGTCGTAGTCTGTCATCGTAATATGCAATGAATGCACGGGACGGATTTCACCCGCGAGCGAATCAAATCTCTATTGTACCTGAAAGTATCTATCTGAGCGTACCTGACACTTGACCAATTCAAGACATTCTTGACGGTTAACCCCTTCTTCTGTCCTCGACTCCGTAGCCTCTCTCCCCCCCCTCAGCATGTTCTGAACATTCATCCAATCATGAAGAACATCTTTATTTGAAACATAAAGTCAAGAATTGTCCAAGATACTTCCTTATACAACATTACTACTTTACGAGGATTTTAAGTTCAATTGTCATCTCATGAACGCATCATCTCATGATTCATGAACGCATCCAGCCAGCCTTCACCGCCCGACTTTTCCGTCCATAGTCTGCCTCCTCCAAGCTCCATGTACTGACTCCGTACTATCACAAAAGCGCTCGGGAAATGGGTATCATTTTCTTGTCTCATAAATCATAAATCATCGGGATACTTGCTTTTTGCATCCTATGTCTTACTGTACTACTTTACTGTCTCAACATCAATCGAAAGGCTCACGAACCATTCATTGGAATTGGGAAGAAGTCTCAATGAGTGATGGGTGATGGGTGATGGATGGGTGATGGATGGGTGATGGATGGGTGATGGATGGGTGATGGATGGGTGATGGATGGGTGATGGATGGGTGACGGATGACCGAGGTTTCACCCCTTGATCCTCGCCGATGTAAAATTGTCCACTCAACCAACTTCCAAGCTTCGATAGAATTACCCAAACAAGCGTCAACCTCGAGTTTCTATTACTGCTCTGTGCAAACATTGTTGTTACATAGAAACTTGTTTACTATCAAGTTTCAACACAAACACAATATTCAAGCTTCCTGTTCGATATATTCCTCAAAGTATATCACATACATTACCGCGGCTCATGAATCCTTCTTCACGTCAAAGCAGTCTCCAAACTCAACATGATCCGTCTCACCAACCAAGCCTTAAGATCGCCAGGAATATTATCAGGCCACCAGGCTGAACGATCTACCATCTCTATTTGCCCGGCCAGGAATGGTAATTACCTTTCTCATTCCCGGTTCGAATCATCTTAATACATGGCGATCACCCAGGCCTTTTATTATCTGCCAGCAGAAATGGAATGGCCGAGACAAGAAAATCACGGAAATGAGTTCTTTCCCGAGCGGGGCGAAGGCGGGGGGAATAACATGACGTTCGAAATCTCTTGGGAGCTGAGCGCTCCGAATCCTTGGATCCTTGGGTTCTTGTTAACTATGCAAGAGCCCTCGGTGTGTTGGTCGTTCTAGAAGGCTTGCAACTTGCAAGGCTACTCAGTTCCAGGGTAAAATGATATATCAAATTCGATTTTCATAACTCATCCCTCTCTTCCACCATCATAACATCGGAGATTCGCGTTCTGTCCCGAAATGATTTGATTCCGAAAGGGAAACGCAATCACACGCGTCAATGAGAACAATCAACAGACCACTATTTCCGTCGAATTGGCAAAGATACAGATGCTGCAAGTTGCCGCTTTAAATTCTAACACCTGCAGTGCTGTGAACTACTTCAAAGTGCACACCATATATTTGTGCCATGAATGCAGGGTACGGGCAACGCATATCGATAAGCGTAGAGCAAGGCTTTTTCTCCATGAGGAAAGTCCTCATATGCTCAGTTCATTCTAATCACAATCTCGAATATCGGGAAATGTTCAATTCTGGTTTGATATCTAAGTCTAGATTCAACATAATGTGGTTATCCTTAGCTCATATTACGATTTAAATAAAGTGTTAAAGTTCCCGAGTATCGGCATGCGCCGTTATCTGCCAAATACCTAGTCGCAGAGGATATCAGGCTGGTTGCATTGCATGATAATGGCGAGAGCGGGAAGACACCGAGGTGGAGAGGATCGGGTAGGCAGATCTAGTAGATTCGGGGAAAGTTGCCCACCATGAGTTGGTTTTTTTTCTTTTTCTCTTTCGGAAATCAACCTACCTACCTGCTGAAGAAATGATCATCTTGTGCTTTGAGTCCATACTGTATTTTGAATGGGCAATACATTTTTAATACCTCCAATCAAGAATTTCACTGTCTGCTTTGTTATTCCATTCTTCTTGGCCACAAAAGCCTACGTACCCCCATTCTTTTCGAAGCTTTCACTTCACATCTTTATCTCAACCAGGATATCAATCATTAATATCGAAGTGCAGTGCGACAATCAGGATTCGCAGTTAAATCCACATACTCGTACGAGTGCTCGTACGAATACCAAACTCCCGTGAATACAATTTCATGCTGTCAACCCCCAATACGAGAGACAACAAATTAGTAGTCTAACGAGGCTTGCATGCGGGGTACTACATCGTAAGTGTACTTAGTCAAAGCATAGTCTGCATACGTTTCATGGGCCTGGGTCTGTTACGAGTTTAATAGTCGAGGTGTGGCGCACTAATAATGTTGGCGTAGCAAGAATTTTTTTAAAAAATGCTCTACATTTGAATAGAGATCAAAGACAATCGTTCTAAAACCAGTGTATAATAGTAGTATTCAAAGACAGGTTTTAAGCTGCATATCTCAAGCTATCGACTTCATTAGTATGCAATCTGCTCTATCTGAATAAAATCTGCTGTTGTTGATCAAAAGAGTTCCATATTGCATGCGTGTGGTCTAGGACATGTTCAAGTATGTTGCAGCATTTGTAGCCACTCAAACGGAAATTTGGGAGATCAATCTACTTGTAACTTGATACTCTAAAGGCTCTCTTGTTGACCACAGGCAACAAATGATTTTTAGCCCCTGAGGCAGCTAGCACTGTAGTATGACATACGTTTTTCCGTCGGTCTGAGTTCGAAATCTACACTCATGCCGTCTGACTTGAGGCTTTCTGGTGTCACTGAAGAATAAAAGTAAGACGAGCAACAAAACTTGAAAATGTAATGGTTGTTGGGTCCTATCAGTCGCTCTCATTTTCCCAAATTTATTCGTGTAAGATCCGCAAGATGACAAAGTATATGGTCTGGTGAGTTGAATTGGATAAGTGCATCTCATTGAATTGTGATATGTACCCCGCTATGCACCATTCTGTAACATGGGAGACAGCACCACCACATTCTATTGTACCCTGCACTTTCTTGCTGCTTCGCTTGTACAATGAATCATGCTGTTTACATACAATCATGATTCATGATCACAGAGGCTGGGTCTGTTGACACCCTTGGGTAGCGCAATTCTTATGCGGCTCTAACAAACTTTTCAATGTGATTGCAGACCTGATTGATTTAACACCTATTTTTGACAGCATTCTGTTTGATGCTTTCAAGTGTGTGAGACTTCAAGTCTACCATTTCTGTTCAGTCCCTGGAGCGGTATAGACTCGTCGATATGTACTCTCCAATTCAATACTCGACCAGAGAACAAACTAATACACAATACTTTTGCACTTACAGAAGAACATTATCATGCCTACTTCTAGGTACCTCAATCAATATCCCGAACTTTCAGCCGATCTCAACGCTGCCAGCATTGCAAGTATTTCGCTTGACCAGCTCAAGAATAATGTGTGCTTCAAAGAGTCCGAAAGGCTTTTTCAGCCATGCCAAGAATGTGGTTTCTTCCTCTTGGAACTGAGTAATTAATGATGATCAAGGTGAAACTCTGCTAGATGATGCAGAGAAGATGTTTGTCATTGCTTCATTAACACTTACTCTTGATCATGAAATATTGAAGGAATACGCATAGCAACCCACACAAAGTATCTAGATGTAAGTTTTTATCTCACTCTATATGGAAGTGTTCCCTTATGGGTGGTGAGAATCCCGGGATATTTCCCAACTTCCCACGTTTTGTGATAAATTCGGTCTCTTGGGGGGATACCGGAACCTCCGCATTGTTTAATCCTATACTATAAATCTAAATTTCGCAGCACTTGAATCAATTTTTGAAGAGATGTTGCTAATTTCAGTTTTTGCGGAGCTCCATTGGTTTGGGCGCCCATGCTGATTCAATATTTAAAACTTGGGAAGAAATGAACGATTGGCGTCACTACACTACCTTTAAATATAAAGCTTCTGATGTACTGAAGACCGACGACAGAAGACTCGATAGAATAGCAATGTATTCCCTCGGACAAGACGATATACTTGAAACAAGTTCACCATGTGCAAACCCCTTGCCAATTGAAATCACCGTGAAGATTGCAAATCGTTCTTTTATCACGCCCATGGAGTTTTAGACATCATTTTAACTCACCTTGAAAAACATCTGGCTCTCGCACCCGGCACCCTAGTATCCCTGAACTATTTAGACAAGGAATCATATACTTTTCTACGTATGCTACTTAATTTTCCTCAACCATCTACAAAAGATCATCGGATCATATTAGGCGGCCATACAGATATTGGAACCATAACGATGCTCTTCAATATCGCAAGGGTCTACAAATTCTTCCCTCCTTGGCAGAAAACCGTAATGAGAAGAGAAGTGTTAGTGGGCGGAGTGCTTGGGGGGCAATGCAGATTTCAGAAGGGGACTTGAAACCAGGTACAAGAGGTGGGACAATGGAGGGAAAACTCAATGGAGTGGTGAAAGCTTGATCGATTTGAGATTAATGGGATTTGGATCAAAGTTACATAGATATGATGGTGAAATATACTTACTGAAAACTTGTTCCTTCACGGGCCTTATTTGTTGTTGTCGTAAGCGTTCGGCTATTCAACGTAGTCATATCACATGTAGTGCAAGTTCTGGTCTTCTAACAAGTAAAAGGGTCAAACGCTGTACTTGCACATCGCTCTCCATAATATATTTTCCTGGTAGATTCGAGATAAGAGATTCAAAACTACTTAAGCATATAAACAAAGCAAGATCATTGATCAAAGTGAAATTTCCCCTTGCAGTCGCTCGGCCAAGCTCAACTTCAGTATGCAATAGTGGAACGAGCAAGAAAGACATTGGGGAAATAGCGTATAGATGGAATGAAAGCGTGAGGTCGAAGATGAATATCATTTGGGATACATGGTGAGCAGAAAATGTACATATGAAAAAGAGAGGGATTTTAGGATAGGTCCAGGTTAGTCAAGTCCCAGGAACTAGAATGCTTGATTGAATGCAAAATGTACTTTTCGTCGATTGTATAAAAGAATGTAGAATTGAGAGGATACGAAACATGGAAAGTATTATAGTATATAGAGCAATTCTGTACTAACAGAGAGGCTCTGATGGTTCTGATAGATATAGAGAAGAGGAAGAAGGTTGTGACAACTGATTTATCCACACCCTCAAAAGCTTCCGCAACTATGATACTGCTCTGGAAAAAGTGATATCATGCAATTGTCAATTGGTATATGATGTACAAATCGGGGACGACATCCCACCGAATCAAGCCCCCTGACCAATAACACCTAACGCCACGCTTTCTCATCTTTCCTGCACTGTTATCTTAAGATTTCTTGTTCATTGAGAACCCTCTTGTCATGAAATCTCCACCCTTTTGATTCTGTGCATTGTATCCGGTATTCGAAAACAAACTCTTAAGATTGTCATTCATCCCCAACTTTCGTCTTTTGTTTCGTTCCTCTTGCTCTTCCAAAACTTTGGCTGTTAAGCTTGCCGCCGATGCATTTTTGATACCTGAAGATGCTGTGGATGGTCCATTATTTAACTTTGTTGTCGCTGGCCCATTTCCATTCTCTTGCATTCGAGCCTGGGTCTTGTCGGCAGCTCCATTTTCTTTCGCTCGAGATTGGTTCCTGTGAAGGGATTTTTCTTTCCCACTTTCCGAGGGGACCGCAGACTCTGTTTCTGTCGCGTGCTTTCTCTTTTTCTTTCCCCCCGGAGCTTTCTTCAGCGAATGACTCAACCCTCCTTCCTTCAGCTTACTCGCTCGCAATGCTAATCTTGAGATATCTTCTTTCGATATGGGAAGGATAGATATCACATTCTCCGCAGTATATCCCTCATTACACTCCATACATGTATCACTTTTTAGCTCTTTGATTGCAACTTCTGAGAACGCATGTCCACAAGGCACTAAATAGACAGCTTTGGTACCAGCTCCTAACTCCTTACTGGTTATAGGACATATCTTTTTTTCTTCCTTATCTTCCTTGACCGTGGAGAATTTGACTTCTACAATATCGCGGAGTCCCTTGACTCGTCCCTGTAGAATCTCTTCCTTTTCCCTTATGACAGAAGCGGGGACATCGTCGTCTTTGGGAAGCAATTGTTCGAGAATGGCATCTTTGTTGTAGAGCGTTCCGGCGCAATCGGATACGATAGGCGTAGTGAGAAGTTTATTGGAGAGAGGACAATATGTCCAGGCGTGTGTCTGTGATTCGTGAAGGGTAGCTTTCAATTCTGAAGTATTTGGATTGCGGGCGGCTTCTTTTACAAGTTCGCGACGAGTAGGAATACTTCCACCATCGTTACCCATGACGAGGAAATAGATGTGCTCTGTATTGGTATAAATTCAAACCTATGGAACGAAATGTTTCATAGAGCGACTTTTTGGTAAGTGATACGATATAAGTCTTTCTTTTTTTGACGTAGGAAAGATGGAGGATGGTTTGACATTTTGACTGAGGCGGTCTTTGAAGCTCTTGAGGCGGTCTTACCGTTTTACTGATAAGGTCGTTATCGCCACGCACCGTATTAGTGAATGTGTGATTTAGCGTACTTTTCACCTCGAACTCGTCTGTTCGGCATCAAAACATCGAGCTCTCCGTCATTAACAACTACCCAGGTATCTTATAAGAAAGTGAGCATTTTAAACTCTTGCCTGCCCATAATCGAATTGCAGGTCTATTCAACAACAAATACCATAACGAAAACAATTACTAAGCCGGGTAGCCGCACAAGGACGAGGACGAGGACGAGGATGGAATGCGCATAACACTGTTGCTGGTTGAACTGCAAACTCATCCATTGAGAGAGAAGCTTTGAAAAGAGGCCAAGATGTCACAACAATCCAATCAAGCATTTGATGCCTTGAATCGCATTGTGACAGATTTACGATCACGGTTAGCTTGACGCAACAGAGTATATTACTATGCGGTGTTGGTAGCTAATAATTCGGATGTAGGAGTGATGAACAACGGAAGAGAGCAGCCTTGGAGTTGAGAGAGTTACTAGAGGTGGCTTCTAGAGGTGAGGCTCTCATTTCATATTGGTCTATGGGCCCGGGAACTAATCAATGTTCTGTTAGACTTTCCCCAGGAACGATACACGGAGTTTTCTAATATCGTCAGTGGAAAAATCGCCAGCCTCATCGGTCACCATGGAGACGTTGAGCGAACTGGTGGTATATATGCTATCGATGCGCTGGTAGACTTTGACGGTATAGAAGTCGGACAACGAGTTACTCGATTTGGACAGTCCCTTCGAAATATATTGAGGGGGAAGGATCTTGCTCCTATGCAACCGGCGGCAATGGCATTGGGGAAGATGTGCAGGCCTGGAGGTTCGTTGGTGTCGGACCTGGTGGAGAGTGAAATCAAAACCGCCCTGGAATACTTGCAGTCTGATCGAATCGAAGAAAAAAGATATAGCGCGGTTCTGGTTTTGCGAGAACTGGGCAGAAACTCTCCAACGCTGGTTTACACTTTTGTTGGACTAATATTCGATCAAATATGGGTAGGTCTGAGGGATCAGCGACTTCTCATCCGACAGACTGCAGCAGAAGCTATAAGTGCATGCTTCCAGATAATTAGGGAGAGAGATCCAACTCTACGACAGACATGGCAGGCAAAAATATACGATGAAGCTGTTCAGGGTGTGAGACAAGGGACTGTGGAATATATCCATGGATCCCTTCTTGTAATTAAGGAGCTTCTTCAGCAAGGTGGTATGTTTATGCATGAGCATTATCCGGAAGTGTGCGAAATCGTTTTTCGACACAAAGATCACCGAGACGCGCAGATTCGTAAAACCGTTGTTATGCTGATACCCGAATTGGCGAACTATTCTCCTACCGAGTTTGCCCAATCCTACCTTCACAGATTTATGGTGTTCTTGTCCGGTATGCTCAAGAAGGACAAAGATAGAAATGACGCATTTCTGGCCATTGGAAATATTGCCAATGCTGTCAAAAGTGCTATTGCCTCTTACCTAGATGGAGTTCTAATATATGTCAGAGAAGGCTTGTCGCTGAAGTCGTAAGTTATGGCGGAATCTCATGTATATATGAATGCTAATCATTCGTTTCAGGAGACGACTCGGCACAGTGGACCCAGTCTTTGATTGCATCAGCAGGTTGGCAGTCGCAGTTGGGCAAACTCTCAGCAAGTATATGGAGGCGCTTTTAGACCCCATATTCGCATGTGAGCTAAGTCCCAAGCTGACTCAAGCTTTGGTGGATATGGCTTTTTATATACCACCAGTAAAGCCTATCATCCAAGAAAGATTGCTGGACATGCTTAGCAAAGTTCTCTGTGGCGAGCCATTCAAACCGTTGGGAGCCCCTACACCAAACAACATTGCCGCTGCGCCAGTCGTGCCAAAAGACTCAAAAGACCCACAAGCATATGAGCACCGCCAAAGCGAAATCAAGCTAGCCCTTAATACTCTAGGCAGTTTTGACTTTTCTGGACATGTTCTAAACGAGTTTGTGCGTGATGTTGCTATCAAATATGTCGAAGACGAGAATCCAGAGATTAGAGAGGCAGCTGCTTTGACGTGCTGTCAACTTTATGTCCGAGATCCTATTGTCAATCAAACGAGTCACCATGCTATTCAAGTCGTTAGCGAAGTTATTGAGAAATTACTTACCGTCGGTGTTGGGGATCCGGATCCTAGCATTCGAAGAGTGGTTCTAGCTGCTCTTGACGAACGATTCGATCGACATCTTGCCAAAGCAGAGAACATTCGAACTCTTTTCTTTGCTTTGAATGACGAAGTATTCCAAATACGTGAAGTTGCTATCACAATTATTGGCCGCTTGACACATGTAAATCCTGCATATGTCATTCCTTCTTTGCGAAAGGTACTCATTCAAATGCTCACAGAACTTGAGTTCTCCGACGTAGCGAGAAATAAAGAAGAAAGTGCTAAACTGCTCAGCTTACTCGTTCAAAACTCACAGAAATTAATTAAACCATATGTTACTCCTATGATGGATGTTTTATTGCCCAAAGCTCGCGATCCTAGTCCAGCTGTGGCTGCCACAATTATGAAGGCTATCGGTGAACTTGCCTGTGTTGGGGGAGAGGGTATGATTCCATTCATTAAGCAACTCATGCCTATAATCATCGAAGCTTTGCAGGATCAAAGCTCTTCTGCCAAACGTGAAGCTTCTTTGAGAACTTTAGGTCAACTGGCGAGCAACTCAGGCTATGTAATTAAGCCATATCTGGAATACCCTCGACTTTTGGAAATTTTGCAAAACATCATTCGAGGAGAACCACAACGAGGACCATTGCGACAAGAGACTATCAAACTAATGGGTATTCTTGGTGCTTTGGATCCATATCGACATCAACAAGTTGAAGAGCGATCTCCAGAGATGCAATTACGTCTGGAGTCAAACCAGATGACTGACATATCTCTCATGATGACGGGACTGACACCTTCCAACAAAGAATACTTCCCAACTGTTGTGATAAATGCCCTTCTCAACATTCTGAAGGACCCATCCCTTAATCAACACCACGCTATGGTCATCGAAGCCATCATGTCAATTTTCAGGACCTTGGGACTAGAATGCGTTTCTTTTCTTGATAAGATTATTCCTGCATTTTTGTCTGTTATCCGAACCTCTCCACAAACCCGCCTTGAGTCATACTTCAGTCAATTAAGTTTGCTGGTGACTATCGTTCGACAGCACATCCGTAATTACTTACCAGAGATTGTTGTGGTACTTCAAGAATACTGGAATGAGTCCCCGCCACTGCAAGCTAATATACTACACCTTGTTGAGGCTATCTCAAGATCTCTAGAGGGCGAATTCAAGGTTTATTTGGCTAGCCTACTGCCACTTATGCTGGGCGTGCTCGAAAAGGATACTACAACAAGACGACTTCCTTCAGAGCGTGTACTACATGCCTTTCTCGTGTTTGGTCCTAGCGCCGAGGAATACATGCATTTGATCGTGCCTGTTATCGTTAACGTATTTGAAAAACCTCAGCAGCCCTCATTTATCCGAAAAGCCGCAATTGAAACTATTGGTAAGATTTCAAGACACGTCAACCTAAACGATTACGCCTCGAAAATCATACATCCCCTCTCGAGGGTCTTGGCTGGTAGCGATAGCTCATTGAGATTGGCATCACTTGACACCCTTTGTGCTCTAATCTTCCAGCTCGGAAGAGATTATCTACACTTTGCCGGCACAATTAACAAAGTTCTCAACAGTCACCAAATTCAGCATCAAAATTACGAACTACTGGTTAGTAAACTCCAAAAGGGAGAACCTTTACCGCAAGATCTGAGTGCTGAAGAACGTTATCTGAATCAATCTGATGAAGTCGACTTCTCGGATGTTTCAAATAAAAAACTGGACAGCAATCCTGTCCACTTAAAGGCTGCTTGGGATGCAACAGGGAAATCCACCAAGGAGGATTGGCAGGAGTGGATGCGCAAATTTAGTGCATCCGTATTATTGGAGTCACCAAATCACGCGCTTAGGTCATGTGCTCAATTGGCATCAGTATATCCACCCCTTGCACGAGAACTGTTCAATTCTGCTTTCGTCTCATGTTGGGGAGAGCTATTCGAAGGCTATCAGGATGATCTGATACAGAATATTGAAATGGCGATCAAATCTCCTCACGTCACTCCTGATCTTTTGGGTATCTTGCTGAACCTTGCAGAGTTTATGGAGCACGACGACAAAGCCTTACCAATCGATATAAGAGTTCTGGGACGAGAGGCTGGTAGGTGCCATGCTTGGGCCAAGGCTCTTCACTACAAGGAATTGGAGTTTTGTCAAGATCAAACAAGTGGAGCTGTTGAAGCATTGATTCAAATTAACAATCAGCTACAGCAGTATGATGCTGCAATCGGTATTTTACGAAAAGCGCAACTCTACAAGGATGGTATCACATTACGAGAGACTTGGTTCGAGAAGCTTGAGAGATGGGAAGAGGCTCTTGAGTTTTACAAAAGGCGTGAGGAGGATTTCCCAGACCAAGCAGAGACTTTCGATGTTATAATGGGTAAAATGAGATGTCTACATGCCTTGGGGGAGTGGGAATCACTCTCGGCCTTGGCTGAAGATAAGTGGCATACCTCGTCACTCGAGATCAAGAGAGCCATTGCGCCTTTGGCCACAGCAGCTGCTTGGGGTCTCAGAAAGTGGGATCTTATGGATGATTACTTGAGTGTCATGAAGAGTCATACACCAGATCGATCATTTTTTGGAGCGATCCTTGCCTTGCATCGCAATCAATTTCGCGAGGCTGCTCTTTTCGTCCAAAAGGCCAGAGAAGGGTTAGACACCGAATTGAGTGCCTTGGTTAGCGAGTCTTATAATAGAGCCTATACGGTTGTTGTTCGGGTACAGATGCTCGCAGAGTTGGAAGAGCTCAGTATATACAAGCAGAGTAACAACAACCCAGCCAAGCAGGAAGTTATGCGTCAAACCTGGGAGACTCGTTTGCTCGGATGTCAACGAAATGTTGAGGTTTGGCAAAGAATGTTGAAGTTGCGAGCTTTGGTCATAACTCCAATGGAGAACATGCAGATGTCTATCAAATTTGCGAACTTATGTAGGAAGTCGGGAAGAATGGGCCTGGCCGAGAAGCACCTCAAAACTTTAATGGGCGGCGATGAGAGCCTGGATGTGGTATTACCTCAGATTGTGGAGAGCGCAAATGGAGATCGACGAGTTAGGGTTTCGAATAAACATATTGAAGCTCCTGTTCAGTATGCTATATTGAAGTTCCACTGGGCTGTCGGCAAGCAATCTCAAGCATTGGAGGCTCTCAAGATATTCACATCTGGTCTAGCAGAGAAATTACAACAAGCACAGATCGCAACTCAAGGGGGCATCATAAATGATATGCATGCTATGAACCTTCATAATGGTACGAACGGGATGATTAATGGAAATGGTTACACTAATGGTCTTGGAGCAAATGCCCACAGTCTGCTAACACCAAAAGGCTTGGCTGATCATACCACACTCCTTGCTAGGTGTTGTCTTAAACAAGGAGAGTGGCAGGTTGCCCAGAAGAAAGGTAACTGGCAAACCGACAATCTTAACGATATCCTCGCCTCGTATAAAGCAGCCACTCATTTCAATCCACAATGGTACAAGGCATGGCATGCCTGGGCTTTGGCAAATTTTGAAATTGTTCAGGCTGTTCAGACAGACCCCGGGCATGAGTTACACGATGTAAATGGTGGTAATGTCGTCGTTAATCACGTCGTTCCTGCTGTCCGTGGTTTCTTCAAGTCAATTGCTCTCTCGCAAGGGAGCTCTTTGCAAGATACATTGCGTCTTCTCACTCTTTGGTTCGCTCATGGTGGCCATGTAGAAGTCAATCAAGCCGTTACCGAAGGATTTTCTTCTGTTAGCGTTGATACTTGGTTAGAAGTCATTCCCCAACTTATTGCACGCATCAACCAACCAAATGCTCGCGTTCGAGCTTCCATTCACAACCTGCTTGCAGATGTTGGCAGAGCTCACCCGCAAGCACTAGTCTATCCATTGACCGTCGCCATGAAATCCGCCCCTAATACACGTCGTTCACGATCAGCCATGCAAATCATGGATAGTATGCGACAACACAGTCCGAAATTGGTAGACCAAGCAGATCTTGTTAGTAAAGAGTTGATTCGTGTGGCAGTATTATGGCATGAGCAATGGCATGAAGGTCTCGAAGAGGCATCCAGACTGTATTTTGGCGACCACAACATTGAAGGCATGTTCAACACTCTCGCACCTTTGCACGATATGCTCGATAACGGCCCGGAGACCTTGCGAGAAATCTCCTTCGCTCAAACATTCGGTCGTGATCTTCAAGAGGCTCGAGAATGGTGCATTACCTACCAAAGAACGAAGGATCTTGGAGATATCAACCAAGCTTGGGATCTCTACTATCAAGTCTTCAGAAGAATTGCGCGCCAATTACCGCAACTCAACAATCTTGAGTTGGCTTACGTGTCTCCCAAGCTTCTCAATGCCCATGATCTGGAGTTGGCTGTCCCTGGAACGTATCAAAGTGGGAAGCGTATCATATCGATCGTCAATTTCGACAGCAACTTCAGTGTTATTTCTTCCAAGCAACGTCCAAGGAAGCTTAGCCTCAAGGGGAGTGACGGTGTCGCTTATGTCTTTTGTCTTAAGGGACACGAAGACATTCGACAAGATGAACGTGTCATGCAATTGTTTGGTCTCTGCAATACCTTACTCACCAGCGATTCGGAGTCGTATAAACGTCATCTTAACATACAAAGATATCCTGCCATTCCATTGTCCCAGAATTCCGGTCTCCTTGGTTGGGTGCCTAACAGTGATACTCTACATGTCCTCATTCGGGAGTACAGAGAAAGTAGGAAGATCTTGCTCAACATCGAACACCGTATCATGTTACAAATGGCCCCCGATTACGACAATCTTACCCTCATGCAAAAAGTTGAGGTCTTCGGTTATGCTCTCGATAACACAACTGGTCAAGATCTTTATCGTGTTCTTTGGCTAAAGAGCAAGAGTTCTGAGTCCTGGCTCGAGAGACGTACAAACTATACTAGATCGTTGGGAGTGATGTCCATGGTCGGATACATTCTCGGTCTTGGTGATCGTCATCCTTCGAATTTGATGCTTGATCGAATAACAGGTAACATTGTTCATATTGATTTTGGAGACTGTTTTGAAGTTGCTATGACTCGTGAAAAATACCCCGAACGAGTGCCGTTCAGATTGACTAGGATGTTGACATATGCTATGGAAGTTAGCAATATTGAGGGAAGTTTTAGAATCACTTGCGAAAATGTGATGAGAGTATTGAGAGAGAACAAGGAGTCTTTGATGGCAGTTCTTGAGGCTGTAAGTTTGATTCCATTTCTTTTACAGACACATTGCTGACAAACTAGTTCATCCATGATCCCCTCCTTAATTGGCGTTTGAACGGTGAAGCTTCACCTGTAGGACCTAACTTCCGATCCGAGCGCCGGGAATCTATTATAGCTGCCCAGACCCGTAGACCTTCAACAATGGATGAATTCGTTCAACCTGCAGCGCTGACTGCGGACGCTGGAGATCCTATAGCAGCACCAGGTGGCCCACCAGCTTCACGTCCTCGTGCAAGAACGAATTCCACAACTCAAGGCCCTCAGGACATGGAGGCACACGAAAACCAGAATACAAGGGCAGTGCAAGTACTGGTGCGTGTCAAGGAGAAGTTGACGGGACATGACTTTAAACCAGATGAGGAATTACCATATATTCAGCAAGTTGACAAGTTGTTGATTGAGGCGACAAAGTTGGAGAATCTTTGTCAACATTATATTGGTTGGTGTAGTTTCTGGTAATTCTTCGACTGAAGGTGATTGGCGAATGGGAGTAGCACGCAAGATTTACTTGCACATCCAAGTTGTTACATGATGCATGGGCTGGGCGTTTAGGAATGGGAATTCGCGATATATGGCGGGTAAATCTGGACTATAAAGCGAATTGAAGGAAGGAAGACCTGTTTAATACTCTTGTGCATCTAAACAGCTGGGTTTTAATTCAAATAAGAAGATTGTTAACCGCCTTACACTTTTATATCTACGGCAATTGGAGCACGGGGTGGTGGTAATCAGGGGTTTGAAGCGATTCATAGCTATGTTAGTTGAGAGTTGATGGTCATATTTTTAGGCACATGCTTTCAATCAATCAATATAAACTCGAATAAACAAGTCGAAATCTGATAGTAGTTTGTTGTTGTGAAACTTCATGAAACTTTAAATCACAATGAGCATGAGGTGAGGGATGATGTTTTTTGTTCTTTCAATATTGCTCGTCATATGTTTGCTCGACAAATTTGATTCGAAAAAAAGAAAATGAAGATTGGGGCGTGTTCTCTGTCGGCATAGATATCAGATGGATGACAATGCATTCATGATTATATTTTTTGAATATGTATCATTTCGACCTGAAGAGAGCATTTCGAATGCTTATCTGATTATAATTACAGCACTGATGCCATCCTCTCTGCCTCACACGTTTGTCAGAGAGAGACCTCCCCGTCCTCTTATTTAGTTGCCTTGAAACCAGAGAAGCAGATGATAGAGGAAGTGAGATTGGCTGAATAACCCGTACATTTACATCAAGTATTCACTATTTCCTAAACAATATGGGCTCCTAGGACCAAATAACAAGAAAATCTGAAAGTTGCCGATCAGGAAATTATTTTATTCACGCGGGGCATGCAATCATCCATCTTGCATATACAGGACAAACGACAAAGCCTATTATTCAAATTTTGGTTTGCTAGAGATCCCCAATTTTTGATCTGTCACTTTTGCTTACTTGTGGTACTTATAGTAATGTTCTTTCTTTATTTCGCATTGTTTCTACATTCTCAATTGGAAACCAACTTGACTACAGTTTAAATCTGCCAAATACATCGCTATCTTTCCACAGCTTCGACTGTAAAGAAGAGACGTTTGAATCATCTTTAACGATGCCTTTGGTCACAGATTTCGATCTTTACGAGGCTCTCGAGGTCCCCAAGGACGCATCCGCACAAGACATCACAGCTTCTTATCGTCGACTAGCAAGAGTCCATCATCCAGATAAGAATCTTGACAATGCCAATGCCACTGCCACATTCCAAAAAGTGAGTTGGATATTATCCAGGCCGCTCAATGCATCAAATTTCATTACGCTACCGCTTGTGTTTCACTACTTAAATTTACGTAGCTAACTTGATGTGCACTTAGGTACAAGCTGCTTACGAAATACTCTCTGATGAGCGTCAACGCAGAGAGTATGACCAGCCAGTTCTTTACAACCTATCTAGTGGATTAGGAAAGCAGTACAACTCACAGAGAAACTATGAAGATGAATATGATGAGATGGAGGAGATGATATTCGACCAATTTTTCCGCATTTTCTTCACTCGCGCATCACAAAGACCCAACTATGTCCGATCTGCTGAGTTCGAGGCCGAAATGAAGCGTAGAGAACGCGAAAATAGATTGAGGAGAGAAGCAGAGGCTGCCTGGGAAGCTAATCAAGCCGCTTCACGACTCGAAAGAGCGAGGCGAAACGCTGCCGAAAAGGCCAAACGTGACGACAAAGTGGAATCAAGGAAAACAATGGAAGACGCTGCAGCTAGTTTGAAAGAGAAGATTGAGATAGAACATAAGTTGAAGATGGAACTTATATTTTCTGCCAACGGTTGTGTCACGGATGCTGAGAAGCAAGTATACTGCGAGTATTGTTCTTTTTGGCCAAAGGAACTGTCGGGACATCGATCATGTGATCAAAGAGGGCATTGTATTAACTAGTGTCACGCTAGCGCTTCCCTATATATTTAGTATTTAGCTTTCTATAGATAATAATAATCAAGAATGAATATAATCATATAGAATTAAATATTTATATTTATATCAATCAAGTTAATATTAATATTAATTAGTAATATTACAAATTAGAGTTTTGAATTCTATTAAAAGTATTAGATGTTTTTATATAATATTTAGAATTAATAGAAATTTTGAAGAAATTATAGAGAAGATATTATTGTATTAGATATAATATGCTATCTCTTTTTGTAATATTAAAAAATGTACTTCGAATAATTGTATTAAAAAGATATATTCAAAAAGTTTGATTTTATTAAATATAATAAATCGACTTTATATTTATTATATATTTACTTTTGTATTATATATTGTATTAAATAAAATAAAGACTTTTATTACTTTTTATATCTAAAAAGAACTCTTTTATATATACAAATATATATATATTTATAATAATTTTCGAAATACTTTTATATATATATATAAATATATTAAAAAACGATATTATTTCAATTACTAAGAATATTATTGATAAGAATATATAAAAAAAAAAAAAGAAAAAGAGTACAAGAAATAATTCAATTTATTAAAAGCAATACTAGATAACAAAAGAATTATTATTATTAATAATAAAAAAACTCATCAAATATATCAAATTCAAATATAAATAGTATAATTATAAGAATATCAATGATAATGATTTGGTAGAAATCTTTTATTATAATTTCAGAATATTTATAATTATATAATTCCCGAAAATCTATCAGATTTATATACGAAAGTTATATATAATATTATATATTTAAGGAGTATATTTATTGAAAATAGATATTAAAATATTTATAGTTTTATTCAAATAATCTTATAAAATTACTATTAATAAATAAACGAAAGTATAAATCCAGGAAACTCTAAAAGATATTAATATCAAAAAATCCAAATTCAAGTTTAGAACTATTTATAAATTTATTAAAAACAATTTTAAATATATAAATGAAAATAATAAAAGTAAATATAATAAAAACAATAATACAAAAGATTTTAATAATAGGGATAATGATAATAATAAAAACGATAAAGGTTATAAATCCCAAAAGAATAAAATATTAGTATTATATTTCAATATATAATCTTTTATTAATTTATTGAAATTCTATATTAAAAACAAAAAATATAGTAGAAATAATAATAATTTCGATTTTAAATTTTCAATATTTTATAAAATCTTATAATATATAGAGATACTTATAGATATATATTATAAAATATTTTTGATTATACTTAAAAAGAATACATTTTAATTTTTTTATATTAATTATAGTTTATTATTATTAATATCCAAAAAGCTTTATATTTATATATAAAATAATTTTGAAGGAAATAAATATCAATGAAATATACTATTGAAATGGAATAATATTATTCTAAAATCGATTAAAAAAAGTATAGAAATAAGCTATTTAGTAAATATTTTATAATTATAATTAAACAATTATATATATTATAATATCGATTCGATTTTATTATATAGTAGATGTTTTATTTTTATAATAAATTTATACTTATTTATAAAGATATAGAGGTATATAATCTAGTTTGTTTTAATTTTTAAAAAAAAATATTTGATTTAATTAATTAATTATAACAATTTATTAATATATAGAAGAGATTATATAAAAAAGAAAAAAATACAGTATTATTTATTGATAGGAAATTCTATAATAATAATAATTATAGTAATAATCAAAACAATTTTAAGGATTTTAGAAATAGTAATAATTTCAGAAATAATTTATATAATAAATAATAATATTCAGATTCTTTTAATCAATACAATTATTATTAGATATATAAAAAAAAAGAGTATTAATTAATAAAACATTTTAAAAGAAATAAGATAAAAATAAATATAAATATAAAAAAAAGATTAAAAATAATAGTAACAATATATTTAATAAGTATTACAACTAATAGATAATTGAATATAAGGGAAAGATTATTAATATAAAATCTGATTTAGAGATTGAAATGAGTCTGTTTTTTGTAGACCTCGATATTAAAAACAATATGAATAAAACATTTTTTATAAATTCTGAGTTTATTAATAATCAGAAAGTATTCAATCAATTATTATTCAATACAATATTGTATATAATAATTAGAAATCTTATTGAAATAGTTTTATTTATAGAAAATATAATAAACATTTTTTATATAAATTATATAAGTAAAGAATTCTTTAATATATATATTGATATAATATATATAAAGAAATTTATAATTGGAATTGAATAATATTATATATAAAAGCAAATCTATTTAATTGAATATAATCTATTGATAATAAGGATTATAAATATATATTTCAAAAAGAGAATTATAATATTAATAGGATTATTTTGAATTGTTGTATTATTTGAAGATATCGATTTTTATATTATAAATATTAATATTCTATTTCTATTGAGTTTTGAAGATATGGATTATTTTAAAGTGTTTTATAATAATATTACTAATTAATTTATTATTCCAAAAAATAAATATCCTATTATTAAAAAATATAAATATATATTTTTAATATAGAAAATGAATATAAATCAACTTATTTAAAAATTGATTTATTAGAATAACTATTATTTAATAATTATAAAGTTATAATATCTACATCAACAATTTAGCTATTTATTAATACAATGTTTTTATAATATATTATAATAAACAAACTATAATAAAAATAATAATACTATTAAATATTTTATCAAATATTATAAGTATTATCAAATATATAACAAATCATTAGAACATTTCAAATTCATTTTATTAGAAAACATTGAATTCAATTATATTATTTATATTAATATTATATATATTATAAACGATTTAGTTTTATATATTATCAATAAAACAATATATTATTAAATAACTCGATTTCTTAAAAATATCTTTACTAAATATATATTCAATAGTTTTAAAGAATATTAAATTGATATATATATTAAATTGTTAAATTATATTATTTATAATATCAAAAAGAATTTTGTAAATAAAAAGTTTATCTAAAATGTAAAATCTATGTTGATTATTATTAAAAATATATCTATTGAAATATATAATTTTATAAATATTATTAAAAAATATTATTATTTATTATATTATATATGTAAGATTTTAATAAAAGAATTTAAAAATAATAATCTAATTAAAATAATAATTCTTCAAATAGTAATAAAAACTGTAAACAATATAGTAAAACTAAATAGACTTATTTCTATATTATGATTATTATTAAAAATATATCTATTGAAATATATAATTTTATAAATATTATTAAAAAATATTATTATTTATTATATTATATATGTAAGATTTTAATAAAAGAATTTAAAAATAATAATCTAATTAAAATAATAATTCTTCAAATAGTAATAAAAACTGTAAACAATATAGTAAAACTAAATAGACTTATTTCTATATTATGATTATTATTAAAAATATATCTATTGAAATATATAATTTTATAAATATTATTAAAAAATATCATTATTTATTATATTATATATGTAAGATTTTAATAAAAGAATTTAAAAATAATAATCTAATTAAAATAATAATTCTTCAAATAGTAATAAAAACTGTAAACAATATAGTAAAACTAAATAGACTTATTTCTATATTATTAATTTATAGGATATATTCTAAATTAAATAATATTAATCTATTAATTACAACAATTATTCAATATATAAAAGCTACAAAAAAAGCTATGATAGAAATATATTATATTCGAGTTAAAAGATAAGTTATAAAAATATTGAAATTAAGAAATAAACTGTTTACAATATTTGTTTTTATTTTATTATTAAATTTAGAAAAAGAAGAAATAATAATATATTAAACAAATAAATTAGATTGTACATTTTAATTAAAATAAATAGAAAAATATACAAAATAGAACTTTTCAATAAATTAATTAAATTCCAATCTACATTTATATAATCCTTTTATATAGAATCTAAAGAAATAGAATCGAAAAATAATTATATAAATAACAATAATAATAATACTATAATCATTGATATATTATATATAAAAACACTATAATTCCAAACATTATTATTAATAATATAATCAAATATACAATTATATTATTATATAAAAAGCAATTTGACCAGAATGATTAATATAATAAATATTAATAAAAAATATATTGCAAAATTATTATAATTGATTATATTCTTATAAGATAATATATTTATAAGATATATAGAATTGTAATATAAGAAAGTTGATAAATTAATAGAAAATGAAATTTTCAAAATTGTTTCAAAAAACAATATTCTATTTGGAATAAAATTCTTTAAATTATATTTTATTAATAAAATGAAAGAAGAGAGTATTGATAGGGTATATATAAAATTATAACTAATAATTTAAGTATATTAAGATAAAAATAAAATTATTATTTTAATATAATCACTTACTATTCAATATATCAATTAATATATTATTCTTATATTTACTATTATTCTACAAATATTAAATAAATATATTCAAATCTATTTATAAAATATTATATAAATATATATTCAATCGATTATAATTTTGAATAAATCTATTTATATAAGAGTATCGAAAGAGATTGGATTTGAAAACAAATATATTTTATATATTATAAAACTCTTATATAATATCCCTAAAATAGAAAATTATTAATTTGGAATTTATTACAATTATTATAAGGATAAATTAAATATAATACAATTTATATATAATCCTTATCTATTCTATTCAATTGATAATATTAGTATTATAGAGTTTCAAATTAATAATATATTTATAATTGTAAATAAGAAATTCGTATATTTAGAACAAAAGTAATTAGATAAAATCAATTTTATAGTTAAAAATAAAAAGCAATTTATAAAAAACTATTTATTCAGATTTAATAATTATTTAATTATTTTTAAAAATAATAAAATTTATTTTAATCAAAAGAAACAATACAATAATATCAGAATAATTACAATTAGAATTATCAATATATATAAAACAAATAAAAAAGTTTGGAAAAATATTATTTCAAAAAATCAATATATTATTTAATATACAAAAGGAATATATATTACAACTATATATCAATTAAAGGTATCTTATTATCTTTTTATTGTTGTTTAGATAATAGATTCGCAGGAAAAAGATATAAACAAACTTAATAAAATTATTAAATAGTAAATAAACAATTTAAAAAGAAAACTTATATTTGTACCTCTAGATATGGATTTCATCAAATTAATTGTTTTCACTGATATATTATTTATTAATAATACTGATTTATTATTATAATTTGATTATATAATCTATTTAATAGATAAATTTAATAATATTAATATTATACATTGAATATTAATTAAATATAAGAGAATTATTAAAAGTATATCAGCTTTTAAACTATATATATTGATTTTAGATTTCAACATTGAAACTATTATTAAAAACATTATTAATACTATTTTCAAGTTTAAAAAGCTAATATTACTCATACTCTATACAAACTCAAAGTCATTATATAACCTATTAACTAAATTCAGTACAAATATAGAAAAGCAGTTTTTAATTAATATTATAGTTTTAAAATAATACTATAAGAATAAAAAGATTATAAAAATTAAATAGATTAATAGGAAATCGAACCCTGTAAACATTATAAACAAAAATAATACATATCAAGCATTAAAAGATTTAATTGATATTATTAAAATAATTATTAAAATAATACATTAAATTAAAAGGGGATAAAAATATAAAAGCTAAATAGAACTAAAAAAATACTATATTTAAAAGAATAGATTATAAATTGAAGTATATAATTGCATTTATATTTAGAGAATTGTCAATATCAGGATATCAATTATATAATCAAAAAGAGCACTATACTAATTAGTGTTGCATTAATGCTTCCCTATATATTTAGCATTTAGCTTTCCATAAATAATAATAATCAAGAATGAATATAACCATATAGAACTAAGTATTTACACTTATATCAACCAAGTTGATATCAACAGGAACAAATGAAGAAGAAATTCAAGTGTTTGACTTTTGGCCAGAAGAGAGGTATGACACAATATAAATGCCCATACTGCGCCTTGATCCTCTGTCAGTTGTGTCTTGGTGCAAAATGGCTCACAGAAATTCTAGAAATCAGGTCATCAACTGAACAAAAGAAACCGCAGATCAGAACGAGTTCTTGTAAGACCCATATTACTCCCCTCTATCTCAAGTCATGAGATGGAACTAACAATTCTTTAGATGTTCTATGCTGTGGCAAAAGTACGATATGTAAAACATGTGTAGAATAATGGTTGGTAGTTCATGACCGGTCGAAGGCGAAATTTAGTAAAGCTTCAAGAACTTTGAAGTTGCTTCACAATCTTCATGGTCCCAAGTCGGAGAAACGAAATAGGAGAGAAGCATCTGCTCCAGTGATAGGAACATTGATACATCTTTGGTCATTATGGAGTGAGGTTCTGATGTTTCCGGTGTTTGCATGACGTTTCAATTACCAGTTTGATTAAATATTGAATAAGTCAGGTACCCTATAGTAGTAAAACTGTTATTTGTAATAAAAAGAAATTCAATATAAATCCTTATCCCCTAGACCGCTGGAAATGGGCTCCGTCGTTTAATAGAATCTTATTAACTAATTAGATCATCAATATTTCTTGATTTTAATCTGATATTCACATTTATTCTTTAATATAAAATTCAATTAATATTTTTTCTATATCAAAACTTCTAATATAATGATATATACTAATTCTTAATCTTTTCTTTTTTTTTTGAATTATAAAAAATCGATATTTGAAATCAAAATTCAATAATTCAAAGAATGTGATTGAAAAATCATTAAAATAATCATTCTATATAATAAAGCTTTATCATTTAAGATATATCATACAAATTACTTTCGGAGTCTATTTTCAGCGGTCTAGGGGATACAAATTTTGGAATTAAAATTCAAAATATGAATTAAAATAAATTTTAATTTCTTCACTTCTTATAAAAATTTAATAAATTTTCTATTATACATTAAAATTAAAATAATAATTGAATTTATTTATTTTATAGATTGTTGTTTCTTTATTATCAAAAATTATTATTAATTTTTTTAATTTTTTTAATTTCTTTAAAATAAAATTATTGTAATTCAATATTAAAATTTAAATATAAAAGCTTTGTGAATTTTAATTTTAAATAAATAAAATTCAATTGAAATTCTATTGATTCGTTTTTTTTAGATTTTTAAAAGCCTTAAAATTAAAATTAAAATTAAAATTAAAAAAGTAATAACTAATTAAAGATTTTTAATAGTTTTTTTATAAATTATTATAACTTTGTTTATTTAAATTGAAATAGTTTAATATAAAAATATTAATTATAAAAATTTCGATATTTTAATTTTAAATAAATATAATTCAATTAAATTTTATTTTATTAAATTTTTAGAAAGTTTAAAATTAAAGTGTAAAGAAATAATAATTAATTGAAGTGTTTTTGACTAAATCATTACTCTTATTAGGATTGTAATTACTATTAGTATTAATCACTAATAAAATCCTCGAAATAATAATTAGAGTATTAGGAATAACGCTAGCAAAAAAGTAAAAACGCTATTAGAACCTAATTATTTTCTATATTTTAAATATATATATATTTAACTCTGAAATTACTAAATATTTTATAACACCTGTAAAGCATGTAATATTAGTTAATAGGCTGTTAAATAGTAGGCTGTTAGAGTTATAGTTACTACTAATTCTGCCTACAAAAAAATCCTAGGAATAATAGTTATATCACATGATGCCTGAGGATCTTAGGCTCAAAGGATAGTCACTATTTAGTAGTAGACTCATATGTAGAGATTAGGTAATAAAGCAAAGTTGAGATATCTTTACTTTTAGTATCATAATAGAAAAGATACGTAATAAAAAAACTGTTTGAAACATGTTCAAGGAACTTAATACATATCACTAAAGTGAGGCGTACTCAAAATACGAAAAAATACTAATTATAAAACTAAGGTCCATAAAAGTAAGGATGTATTTCCTTTATATATGAAGCTTTGTATACAACTCAGCATAGTAATTGAATCCCTTAGTTACTACTAGGTATGAACCAATGATCCAATCTCTGCTTGACTGCTTTATTATATAACCCCAGTGTCCTTCTACCACTTCCACGTGGCTAGGATACCGACGACGTAACAATTAGTCTTGTTCAGTTGTCAAGATTTATTGTTCCTCTAGAAATTCAGTGCTCAACGGTATAGACCCATTTGCTTCTATACAAATTAGCCATTCGTCTAACCGGGACTTGACCCTTTCAATAGTGCTACAAGTCTGCCCAGGAGAGGATGGGTCCAGAAGATGGGGAATGGTTCAGTACCAAGGATGTGCAGGAAAGGTCAGAGTGGCCTGTAGTGGCGCCTCGCTAATGTTCTGCATTACCGTTTCTTCTAGCTCTGCTATCTCCTCCTTGACCCTCCTGTCCAACGACTCCTCGAAATCAGCCGACTGTTCGTCCATCTCTCTACGGAGCGTGTCCATTATTCGTGACTCGGCCTGCCCAACGAGTTCCACCATTTCCTTCTTGTGGGCCGCAAGTGCATCGTCGAAACGCTGTTCAAGGGCTGACAGGCGCGACTGCAGAAGATCCTCTATCTCGGCTGGGCGTCGCGATTTCTGCTCTTGGCATATCTCGGGACTGCTGTCTTGACGAAGACGCTTTTTGCCTTTGTCGAGGTCAAGGTAGACAGGGGCAGAGCCTGAAGCTTCGTATTCTGGAGGATGATCGTGCACTTCACTGCCAGTATCATCGGCGTCGCCCGCGGTGCTAGATTCCAGGCTATCTCCCTCAATTATCTTGCCCCCTTGGCCCTGGTACAATGTAGCCGCACTAGCAAACGAAACGATGCTACCAGCTAACGGCTCGGAGACAGCTGCACAGAACTGTCGTATCCGTGCAGTAGAAACGGTCCGTGGCGGTACGGCAGCGTACACGGTCCACGAGGTCTGTCTAGCCAAATGAGAAAAGGAGGTGATGATAGTCCCTGACGCTTTGTTCCTGGGTTCGAGTGGCGTAGGTGGCAGCACCAGGGCCGGCGGCCGGGACAGCGTAAATACCAACGCTATAGTATCATTTCCCATTATCTTGTCTACGGGCTCTGCTTCAAAAGACAGCTGCTGAATGCGTTCAGGGTAGATATGGATGAAGATGTTGGTTCTGCCATTGCGTCGCGGACCAGGTGCCTGCTTAAGCTGGACAGAGGCGCGCAATATGAAGAAGGCCTTGTTGGAAGACAGCACCCAGTGAAAGTCGAAGAGCAAGCCAGGCAAGCGCTGCCCTTTCCCCCACGACGCAAGAGCAGATATCTTGGTCACGTTGATTTTCTTAGGCCATGTTGGTTCGATGTGTCCCAGAGAGGGCGCACCAGAGCTGCTACTTTTAGGCGACAGAGATGGGGAAGCACGAGTACTGGGAGACGCAGTCTCGATGTCTTCGTCTCGCATTAGGGATCGATTGAGGCGTGCTTCGTCAGGGGCTTGCGCGGTCTGGCTATCCTGTTCGATTTCGAGATCTGGGCTGAGCCTAGGCGTATTCGGATTCATCGTGGGGCCAAACGAAATCGATCGAGGGGAAGGTGAGGACGCGGGATCGGTGGGAGAGGAGCATTCTGCAGTACTGGCGATCATAGCGACCAATTTCTTGTACTATCAACTGTCAGTTCTAACGGCTACTTACAACAAACCTGGGCGTGGAAAACACGTCAAGACGGTCCAGCTAGGCCAGCCCCGTCTCGCGATAGAGCTGGGCTAAGTGATGGCAATCGGCTTTGTTTGGAGATTAACCAAACGGTTATGGAATCGAGGCTTCGGTCGCTTTCATTTCTGCACGCCCAGCCTAGCCACAATACACTCTATATGACGAGCTCCAGTGCTGCAAGATGCACCAGCACCCAGGGTCTTCCGTCGTCCGTAGAGCGACGGGTAGAAGCCTGTCAAAAGTCGGTGCTGACCGCGAGACACTGGTCGTCGGGAGTGTCGTGGGCTGTAGGCAGGCGGTACACGGTTACCTGCTGTCGCGGCAGGTACCTTGAAACTACTTTGGGGTCGGCCGGGATAAAATAAGAAGTGGTGTTGATGGAGTGTGGTCTGCGACGGTGGTGGTGATAATAGTAGAGATGTCAAAGTGCACCTGTCGTCTAGGCAGCATGATTAGCTAATCGTTGAGCTAACCGGCTGGAGAAGTGGTCTGTGCATACGGATATAACTTGGAGTATTAAGTCAACCACCCTACTTTCGGGCCACCCCTGTTTCGGGCCACCCTTTTACACCAAAAATCACTTTTTTAATTTATTAATATCTCTATCAATATTGAATATAATTCAATAAAAATTTAAATCTATATAATTCAAATCATTTCAAATCTGTTTTGAAATTTTTAGATTTTTAGGATTTTTCTGGATCGATTTCTAAAGCTTCGAAATATCGATTTTTAATCACATACAAATTACATACAAATCTAAAATTTCATAAAATCTATAATAACTTTTAAAGAAAAATAGTTAAAAATAAATTATAAATTTTTATTATAAATTTATAAAAAATTGAATCTAAAAAACCTTAAAAAAATAAAAAGTTTCTTATAAATAAATATTTAAAAGGGTACCCTCAAAATTACAGGGATTATTTATACTACTCTTAACTTACTATATATTATATCTCTATATTTATTCATTTTTTTGAATTTTTTTTTGAATTTCTATATAGATTCAGATTTGAATTTTTCAAAAAAATATATAACTTTCTTTTAATAATTACTGTTAAAAAGTTATTAAAGATTTTATAAAATTTTAAATTTGTATGTGATTTATATGTAAATTAAAAATTGATATTTTGAAGCTCTAAAAATCGATCCAGAAAAATCCTAAAATTCTAAATTTTTTAATATAAGCTTAAAATAACTTAAATTATATAAATCTAAATTTTTATTAAATTATATTCAATATTGATAGAGATATTGATAGGCTAAAAAAGTGATTTTTGGTGTAAAAGGGTGGCCCGAAAGAGGGGTGGCCCGAAAGTAGGGTGGTCGACTTACTTGGACGCTCTCTAGTTCTTATAATTGCTTTCTTGAATTCTTTAATATGGAATCTGTAAATTGAACGAAAAATACCAGAATCACATCTGTTAGAATAGGTGGTGGGTTGCTTTTGATACGAGGGCCCGAGGTAAGAGATTACTGTAGGTCTTCGGAATATTACGGGAAAGAAAGGGGTCCGAGGTACGAAGTGAACCCGAGGGTCTCTCACCACGTGGTCTCACGTGCCTTATAATCTTGTGACCTTGACTGTAAATTATCTCATCCTCAGACCACACGGTGATTACATAATTTTTAGCCTTGATTTCGAGGCAGGGGCCTCGAAGCTTTATCACCGTAGGGTCTGAAACAATTTGATTCCGGCTTTGATGTAAATAATAATGTTTCAGCTTTTTCTGATTTTTTTAATATTATTATCAAATTATATAACCATTGTATTATTTCGTTGCAGATTTATTATATAGAGTTGAATTTTCTTATTATTTTAATATAATTTTTATTATTATAGTTCTATTCTATTATATATAAATATAATATTGAAATTTAAAAATAATATTTTCAAATAATAATATTTTATAACAACAAGCCCCCTTTTTTTCCATTTATTATATCCATTAATTAATTTATATAATTATATATATTTTAAAAATCTCTTTGATTATAATAACTTTATTATATCATTTTTATTATTATTATTGATATTATCTTTGTTGAGAATTAAATGATTGGATACTTTTTTTTAGTAATAATAATATCCATTTTTTTCAAAATCCATTATTATTATCATTTCTAATAATAATATATATATACTGAAGATCTTTTAATCAATTTGATTCTCATTATATATTTCAATCCTTTAAAAAGGATTAGGGTTATTGATTTCGAAAAGATTGAATACTTCTAAGCTTTAAAATCCACCCTTTATTTCAAAACTATATATCTTAAACTTAAGGCATATAACTTTAAAACTCGAAAAGCAATTCAACTATTATCAACGATATAATTCTAATACTATCAATATTATTAAGAAAGCTATTAATATATTCAGCTCAATAAAGCAATTCGATTAATACTATTTTTATTATTAATAAAGATATTTTGAAATAATTGAAAATAACTTAATTGATTTGAAAAAAAATCTTTTCAATTGAATTATATAATAATTACAACTTTAATCAATTCAATATAGATTTAAATAATAATATTAATTGAACTTTTTCGAATATATTAATTAGTTTTTCAATAAATAATAATTGAAAGAGTAATATATATTATTGAAATACTCTTATTAAACGAATTGAGTTATATATCAAAAATACATTCAAATATTTTCAAACTTTCGAGGAAATAAATATTCCCTTCGATTTCTGATTAGCCGAAAAAATTTCGATTATTAATAAGCTACAACGCTATCAAAAAGATCAAGATATTATTTAGAATTCAATGAAATACATTTTATCGACGAAGAGATTCTGAATATTGAGATAAACTATAAAGGTTGTATAGAGTAAAAGAGATATTATTTAGGACTAGGAGGCAAGGACTAAGATAATAATCCTTGCTTATCTAATATACATTAAGCTAATTTAATATATATATATATTAAAAGTGTAACAAATACTACTAATAAAATAATACTTTATTCTAAAACAAAAGCAAACAACATATTTAGCATTTATATTCCATTTCAATTATATATATAATTACTCCTCGAAAACCCTAATTAATTCTATTAGTATTTTTCTATTTAATATCTATCTATTCCATTCCATTTCTTTTCTTAAAAAATAAATCAAATACTTGATTATTTCTCCTCCTCTTTTTCTATACTATACTCTTTTATATAAAATTCATTTAGAAATTAGCTCTAAATTCTATAAAATCCTTTATATAAAAGAATAATAATAGGAATCTTGTATAAGATTCAGTATCGATTTGAGATATACAATATTAATAATTAAATATATTCTTATAGATTCAAATAACTTAATTTAATAAATTAGATATTCAATCCTTTCTAATATTTTAAATAAATTTACAAATTATTATTTAATTTTTGTATTTCAATTTGTAATATTAGATATATTATATTTTCAATATAATCTTAAAGAAATATAATCTTTTATTTTAAAGAATATAGATTTATATTGTTAATTGAAATAACTTTTATAAATATAGCTGTAAATTTAATTGTATGAATTACTTCAATTATTGTAGGTTTATATTTAATATTATTAATAAACTTTATTAAGTACATTTTAATAATTTGTTTTATTACTAATTCAAATCTAATTTTTAAAAATAATGTTTCTAATAATTCTATAATTGCTTTTATTGTAATATTGAATAGTTTCTTAATTCTTAATCTATATATGATTATAATAATAGTAATATTTGTATTTTGAGAAATAGAATTTAATAAAGTTATAAATAAATATAATAGAATTATTGATTATTATAAAATATTCTTTAAAGTATTGAAATAATATTGAAAAGCGATTTCAATAATTTGATTAGTTTATTTATTATTATTTGTTTGAGAATATTATATTATATTAAATAGTAATTTAATATTCAATAAGTTTACAATTTTCTTATTTCAATTAGATATTATTATATAAAATACTTTTTATAATATTAAAAATAAATTTTGAATTAAAGAATCTTTTTATTAAATTATTATTCAAATATTTTTTTTAAAATCAAAATGATTATTTTAAATAGTTTGTTAATAATTGATAATATATAATCGAATAAATCCGATATTGATTTAAATAGAATCAAAATGAAATTGATAGATATTATATAGAATATATAGAATATATATAATAAAACTAAAATTGGTTATAGTGATTTATAAAGTTGATATTTGAAAGTTGATAATATTTTGTATTGATAATAATAATAAAAGAAAACTTGAAGTTTTTTTGAAATATTAAAAATATAAAAATTGAAAGAAATTCTTTTATAAGTTTAATTATAATCAGAATAATTTAGCTGATTATATCTATAATTGAAAATCTCTTCTTTTAAAGCTTTAAATATAATTAATTTTTTCTGAAAATATATTATTGGAGGTTTATCTTCTTAATATTCTTGCTGTTTGTGAGGGCTGAAGATGTATATATATATAAAGAATTCGATTTAAAAACTATCAGTTTAAAATGAATCGCAATCCTATCCATCCGATTAATTATAAGTCTTTTGTAATATTCTTAATAACGACCGATGGTTACTATCGGCTGCATATGCGATTACAATTATGTTTCTATATGCATATTAATTAATATAATCAAATTAATCAATTTAAATCAGTTTATTTAAGCTAATATAAATTAAATGAAAAGGAAAAAAAGTAATAACTATATATAAAAAACTAAGAGCTTTCAAATAATATATTTTTTATATTACTAGCTTCAAAACTAAGGTTTTTATAAAAGATTAAAGTTGAAATAATATAAATATAACTAGAGCTTATATAATCAATTAAAAAAGGTTTATATTGAATGTAGCTGACCTAATATTAATAAAAATTATTTTAGTACTATAGCTTTCGTAGTTCAGTAATATAATTGATGATCTGATATAAAGTTACCTACTAAAATCTGAATAAAATTAAAAAATCTGAATAAAATTAGAAAATCTGAATAAAATTAAAAAAAAGTAATATAATGAGGTAAACCGACTTCGCCTATAAGCCTCAATAAAATTTCTTTTTTTAGATTTTTATAATTATAAATATAATTATATAATACTTTCTCAAAAAGCAAGGGGTCCGGGGGCTCGCAGGCCCCTAGTATTAACTTTTATATATAGAATATTTTCCTTTAGATTGAAAAATAACTTTATAATATTGATTTCCAATTTATTATTTTCCTCGATTTATTCAGTTAATTTAATATATTGTAGATTCAATATATATATCTATTTGAATTTTATAATTAAATCTTTTTAATTTCTAATATTATTGTGTATCTTATCACAAACTATAATATCTATTATTCTAATATTATATATATATTTTGTTTAGATTGATTTTTGTTTTTTTATTTCTTTATTGATAATATAAAATCGTAATAAAGTATTTAATACAATATTAAGATATTCAAGCTTATATTATATATCAAAACGAAATCGGGAAAAATATTCAGAACTTTTTAAATAATAAAAATTCAATTGAATTAATAAGAATGTATTTATTGAAACCTAAATTACAATCTGGATATTTGTAGAATAATTTATGATATATTATTATTGGAAATTTTAATAATTTGATTAAATATCGAATCCTAGAAATTATTTAATATAAATCTGTAATGTATGTATTATTGACTGTATAGATTAATTGTATAAAGATAAAATCTAACTACGAAGTGGAAGTGATATATACACAGTGTCATGTATATAGAAACAACTAGTAGAAGTTGTAAGCTTTATCACTAAGCCACGTACGCAATCTGATCAAAAGGCATAGTATCAGGGATTGAAGTCCTAACAGCTTACTACTATATATATATTCTAATATACAGTAGCTTAGAGCATGTACTACAACTTCCAATAATTAAGATATTTTTTAAGAAAAACAAATTTGAAATATTTTTTCTGATTTTATTTTTCAAATTACTATTCCTTTACAGTTTTAATCTTTTTGTAAAATATATAATCCATTTATAAAGAGATTTGTATTTAAAAATCTTTATTTGAAATATAATAGTTTTATTAAAATTGTTTCATATTTTTATATTATTTGATAATATTAGAATCTTTGAATTATGATATATTAACTGTTTTCAAAGAGCATATTAAAAGTAAAAAAATCTTTGAAAAATATTTATAAAAAAATAATAAGTTATTAGATATTAAAATTCTTTTTTAAATTTTTTAGATTGAAATTTTTATTAGATTTTTTACTTTTATTTATCTCTTGATTAAACAAAAAAGAATTAATTTAAAAATATTCTTTTCGAAAACATTTATATCAAAAATATTAGTATTGATTAAAAAATTTGAAAACTTAAAATATATAATTGAATAATTATTCTAAATTTTAGATTTATTATTAAAGTTGAGGGCTAATATATTGTAGATTTATAATTATATTAAACAATTTATAATATTAATAGATAATTGAGATAATCAAATAATTGTATAAAAATTTAAAGAATCTTTAATATAATATAAATAGAAATACAATTATTATTCTATTTATTCTTTTTTTAGTAATTTAATTGAATTTTGATAAAAAAAAGATTCTTTTCAAATTTATATAATTATAAATTTGTTTATAAAAATTCAAAAATATAGGTTAATATTTTATTATGAAAAATTCGGATCTTAGATTTTCTTAGAAATATATTTAGAAATCTGTTTTAAAAATAAAAAGATTAATTTTATGAATAATTCTTTTTAATTGAATTAAATAACATTTTACTTTTAGTTTTAATGTAGATTATTTTTGAATTTCTTAAATTAATTAAATTCTATTTGAGTATAAATATAATCAAGGTAGTTCTGAAAAATTTAAATAAATTTAGTTTTTATTAAATCTCAAATATAGAAATAAATATTATTTAATAAATTTTAAATCAATTTTATAAAAAAAACTTTTCTTAAAAAAATTAAATCTGTTACGTACATGGAAACCAATAGAAGTCGTAAGCTTTACTACTTCGCCACGCACGCAATCTGACCTATAAAAGGCACAGTATCAGGGATTGAACCTAATAGCTTACTACTATATATATACATTCTAACAAAATCATTATTTAAATTCCCATAAATTTTGTAGAGAAAAAACTTCTATAATCTATTCTTATAATCTTTCGAAAGAAATAAAATTGATTTAATCAAAAATAATTTTATTTCTAATTTAGATTTGTATAAGACTATGAGTCAATTTTAAAAATAGAGTATTTGAATTTTCTTTTCTTTTTATTATTATTAAATTATTATTGTTTTGATTTTATTATAATATTAAATAATTTCTTATTCTCTTATGTTCTATCGATTTTTCTAAATTAGTAATTTTCTATTTTCTAAAATAATTTAAAAGTTGAGATTTGTAAGAGTTCTGGCCCCTGCTCACCCTACCTCCGTGACAAATGTAACAAATGTAACAAAATCCCTACAAAAATGAGGTTTTCCCATACAAATTATTATATTGAATATTTTATTCAAATCTTTATACTTTCTTTTTCAAAAAATTAGAAATAATAAATAATTAGAATTAAAATATAAAGAATTATTCGAAGTAATTTTGTTATTTTTGTTGAACAGTTATATAGTATTGAAATCGAATTTTTTTCAAAAATTCTAATATATACAGTAATGTTTTTCCCATACAAAATAAGCGAATTTTTATCATAATTTAGAATTTTCAACTTTAAATTCTTCAAATTCTATTTCAAAAATTAGAAAAAAATATTCTATTTATTTTTTTTAAATAAAATTTGATTAATTAAATTTTTTTTAATTTTTTTTTCTAATTTTATGTCTTATTATAAGAAATAAACTAGAGTATAA
This sequence comes from Botryotinia globosa, assembly GCA_014898425.1. Classification (NCBI taxonomy): domain Eukaryota; kingdom Fungi; phylum Ascomycota; class Leotiomycetes; order Helotiales; family Sclerotiniaceae; genus Botryotinia; species Botryotinia globosa. The sequence continues at coordinate 4,065,316 of RCSZ01000001.1, forward strand.
AAAGTTGAATAATTCTATATTTTAGCTGGAAAAGCGTTATATATGTCATGAGCAGGGGCTAGAACTCTTATATAGCTTTTTAATCTTTTAATGTTTTTCTTTATATAAATTATTAATATTAAAAAGTAAAAGGTAATACGATTATAAAGTAATCCTTTATATATATTATAAGAAAATTATTATAATATATTATTTCAAATAAAAAAGAGAAAAAAAAGACTTTATATAATGTTTTATAAGATATATTAGAAGTTTAATAGATGAAAATTGATTAATATTTCTAAGCTATAAGAGAAAGAGCTATAAATACTAGCTATAAGAGTAGGCCATATTATCAGTACAAAGTTTCGCTTACAATATTTTAATAAAATATTAGTATTGTTTCCCCTTAAAAATAAAAAGACTTTTAATAAAACTAATATATATATATATATATATGTAAAAAGATAATATATATTAAAAAGAACTATTATTTTTAATTAAAAGTTTATATAATATGTTGTTTTAATTAATAATAATATAATATAAATATTCAAGGCATTTGATTTAATATTAGTCTTTAATATAATTGAATTATATAATTATTGCTTAAAAGAAGCTTTTAGTTTGATATAGTCTTAAAGAAATAAAGAATAATTAATTCTTTATTAAATCTTGAAAGAAGTCTTTATTTATAAGAAATGATCGGTTTAGGAAATGATTAACGAAGAGATTAATGAAAGTAAGAAAGCTAGATTAGTAGGAAAAAGTATAAAATAAGGCCTTTTCCCTTTTAATATAGAAAAAGAAAAATGAATTATTCAATATAGACTCTTTAAAATCACGTGTTATATTGCTTAATAATCCATTTTAATCGTTAACAAGAGTTAGCTTCTATATCTTATTATTAGCTAATCATCTACGATAATTTATATATAGATTTTTGTTTTATTGATATATAATATAAAGTTATTTATTTCAATTTTTTTTAGCTCTATTAATCTATTCAATATAATTAGATTTGCGTTTTAAAAAATCAGATTTAAAATTTATACTACTAATTATTTTAAATTTGGATTGATATTAATCTATATTTATATATATATAACTAATTTTAAAATTGAATAGATTTAATAAATAAATCGATTTAAGATTGATTTTAGTATTGAGAATTATATAGATCAACTACTTCTTAAATTAGCTCTTTATTTTATTTGATATAAAATAAAGATTAAATAAATTAGAGTGTTAGGATATATATATAGTAGTAAGCTATCAGAACTTCAATCCCTAATATTATGTTTTTTAAAGTCAGATTACATGCGTAGTGTAATAATAAAGCTTATAACTTCTATTGATTTCTATATATATAATAAAGTATTAGAGATTAAATCAAATAAATATTGTTCTGAGATTTCTGATTAAAGCTTATTTGATTTAGAATAGATTTTCTAAATAAGAAGTAAATCAGAGGTGAGGATATATCTGCTTAATGATTGGATATTCTGAATTCATTAATAATTAATTATTAATTATAAGGATATACTAATATAATTATATTATAAATTATTTAGTTAATTATATTTATAAATATTCTCTATGATTATTAGCCTTTTCGAAACGAAAAGAATAAAAGAAGGGAGCTTTGTTACGATATATATATAATAGTAAACTGTTAGGACTATAATCCCTAATACTGTGTCTTTTGGGGTTAGATTGTGTGCGTAGCGTAGTAGTAAAGCTTACGACTTCTATTAGTTTCCATGCACGTGACACAGGGCACTTTTATATAAAGAATATTAATGATAGTAGTAAATTCATAATCGATTCAATCTATCTAGTTATATTAAGACTATGCGATGTATCTATATATAATTCTAATTGAATAAAGTAAATAGAAAAAAAGAATAAAAATCTATCACTCTCTGAACCTTTTTATTAAATCTTCTAAATAATCTTTTTTAAATCCTTTGAATTGTTTATATTGTATATTTATCCTATCCACAAATCTTTTATCTATAAAATCTCTTCAATATATTTATAAAAATTCTATACTTTCTATTTAATACAATAATCTCTTTTTTTCTATTCAACTCTTTCTGAAATATCATAAAAGCTATAATTAGTTATAATATCGTATCCCTCCTAAAGGATATGTTTATTCTTTAATTCTTTGAGTTTTTTTTAAAAGATTATCACTTTATTATAGCCCCCCTAATTCATTACTTATAAGTTTTATATCTATCTTCTTCTATAGTAAGAGTTCTGGCTTCTTCTCACCGCATATGTAACGCTTTTCCAGCTAAAATATGGGATTATTCAATTTTTCATATTCTAGTTTATTTCTTATTATAAGAGATAAAGTTAGGTTTTTTTTTTAAAAATATTATTTAATTAATCAAATTTTATAAAAAAATAGATAGAATATTTTTTTTTTAAATAGGATTTGAAAAGGTTAAAGTTAAAAGTTCTAAATTTTGATGAAAATTCGCTTATTTTGTATGGGGAAAACGTTACATATTAGAATTTTTGAAAAACTTCGATTTCAATACTATATAACTATTCAACAAAAATAATAAAAAATATTTCGAATAATTTTTTATATTTGATTTCAATTATTGATTATTTTCGATTTTTTAAAAAAGAAAATATAAAGATTTGAATAAAATATTCAATATAATAATTTGTATGGGAAAACCTCATTTTTGCAGGGATTTTGTCACATTTGTTACAGAGGTGCGGTGAGCAGATGCTAGAACTCTTACATTAATAGTATATAATTTCCTTTTAATACTTATTATTTTTTATTCTCTTTCAATCTACTAGTTATTTTATTGATATAGGGAATATAATTATATTAGGGTTTATTATATCGTTCTGTTAATATAGGGGATAAAACTGTATTATAGAATTGAATAATTGAATAGAATTGAATAGTAGATGTAATAATATTAAGATATTATTGTTTTTAGTAATATATACTTTGTATTAAAAGATTATTACTCTTTTATTTATAGTCAATAATATATTGTCTGTTATTCAAAATGATATCGAAATCGATATTTTTGTAGTAATATTGTATGCTAATATAAAATGTTATACACTTAAATCAGTATATTAATCTAAAATAGAAAATCTAGCTTTTTTTTGTATAGGATGATTATAGATATATTAATAGAATATTAAATATTGTATATATTAATATATTTTTTATAAGATATTTTTTGAAAAAAGCGAAACTTTTTGAAAAGTTTTTATTTTTCATTTTTTTATACCCAAGAATCTTCTTCTTTATAATTAAAATTTCCATATGAAACCTTTAAATATTGAAAATCCTAGATTATTATAGGAATCTATAGTTTAATTTCTTTTATTAATTATATTCGATGTAGTATATCTATTATTAATAATGTAATATTAATGATTCCAATATAGATATATTAAACCTCCTTTTTAAATACTAATAACAATATCTTCTCAATTTAAATAGATCTTAATTTAACAATTTCGAAAAGAAATAGAAAGTGATATTCTACTTCGAATACAATAAAGATTAATAGGTTTTTCTAAGAAAATCTTTCCTTAGTTTTTTCGTGTTTTTCAATATTAATATATCACCTGCTTTGAATAGCAATATACTTTAAATATATTATCTAGGAATCTAATTCTATATATTCAATTAGGTTTAGCTTTAGGGATGCAGGTTTTAGGGTTTATTTATAATTTATTTATAAATAAATTCGATATAAATTTGAATGAATTGATTTAATAAGGTAATATTTGATAGTTTAATAACTATATGTATATATTATATGGTATTAAATCAAGTTAATTTTCTTTTAAAATCAATTTAAATTAGCTGGATTTATAATCTATTAGAGATTATAAATTATAATAATAAGAATAATTATTATTATAATAATGATAAAAGATCTAGTCAATTTAAATCTTAGGGACAAATTGAATATATATAATAAGAGTCGAATTGAAGTCAATTTATAAGAGCTAGGTTGAGTTGAGATGAAATTGCTTGCTTTTCTAGATTTTCTTTAAAGAATATTCTAGATTTATATAGTTTATCCCCTAGACTGTGGGCATAGGACACCTTAAGTAGTCCGTGTACAGATACAACCATTAATAATATAACTTGTGATATTGATATTTAATAAATCAATAAATGTATTGAATATAATAATTCAATCAATATAGCTTCAATTGATATAAAATTTGATTCAATTGATATAGGAATACTATATCCAGATATCCTTCCAATTTTGATAGTAGGGATTTGTTTCAATCCTATGAAATATATTGATTTCAATTGAAAACTTATTCTATCAGTCAATTTTTAATATTATAATATACTTATCTTATTTTATCTCTATTTTTCTATTAAAATAATAGAATCGATTATAAAATAAATGAATTCATATATACAAATACCAAAAAATAAAGAACTTTCAAGATCGCAGGCATTTTTATAATATTCTATAACAACAAATAAGATTTATCTGTATTTAGATATATATATTTATATATCTATATATTCTAAATATAGAATTGAAATCTATTGAAAGTATAATAAAGAAGGTGCTATATACTCTTTTATATATTTTATATAAAGAGAAAGATTCTAAAAGCTTTATATAAGATATTATATTGTATCTCTTAGAATAAGGGATATTTTCGAAAAAGTGAGATTTCAATTTTTCAATTTATATTTCATATACTAATATACTTCGTTTTAGATTGATTTATTATCAGATTATATTCAAAGTATTAATCTTTTAATATAGAGGCTTTAAGATTGAATTTCAGTTAATAAATATATTATATAATATAATAGTCAATCAAAATATATTATTATTATTAGAAATAAATCTATATCTATAGGATTTAAAGTATAGATAATTATAAATCGAGGCTTTTTTATAATATAGAATTGATATAAGATAGGAAAATTGAATAGCTTTATGAGTATAATTGTATCTTTTTTTTTTAGAATTGATGAAAGAGGAAAAATGTATAAATAAGATATAAGTAATAATTCTATATTTGGTATAGAGATTATTTAAAGCTTTATATTACTTTTATCTCGATAATCTTTTTATTTTTATTAATTTTTTAGAGTATATATATTATTTAGGGTATATTATAATAGAAATATATTAACTGAATTCTGGAATTTACAAAAATCTAGTTATAAAAAAGAAAGATAATAATAGGAATAATAGTATATCATAGGGAATAATTATTTCTATAGTATCTCTTTCAAATTTAGTATATTATATAACATAAAAGAACAATACCTTAGTTTTAACCCAATCTATAATATATAATAGAAAAGCTTTTATTTATAGAATATAGAAATAATCGAAACCTATCTCTTTAAAAGCTAAAACAGCTCGAACTATATACAAAAATAATGTAGAAAAAGAACTACCTATTCCAGTTCTTTTTGATAACTATAATTATTATATAAATACAATGGATATAGAGAATCAACTATATATTATAATATCAGACTAATAATGATAATGTTGTGAAGGTTATCAAACTATAAAGTAATAATTATTAGTTATTACTTTAATCAATTACTACTTAATACATAAAGAGATTGCCTCAAAAAATAATACAATAAAATGTTTTCAATATATAGATTTTCGAAAATCTATATATCAGGGATTAATTAATAAATTTGATTCTAAATGCTTTTATAGAGATATAAAACAAGCTTTGAAAAATTCAATTGAAAATTCTAATTATTCTACAGATCATCAATTAATATATATTGAAAATAAAAGAGATTATTATATATATAAGAATCAATATTTGAATTTAAAAAGAATAATTTTAGGGAAAATATTAGGAAATTTTTAATAAAAAGGGATTAGATATATAAGTATATATAGATATAAGGAATATGATATCTCTTTATATAATAATAGGAAATGTTTTACTAATTATTATAAAATAAACCTTTAAATTGATAAAAATATTTAATATCCTGATGATTTGATTGATTAGTATGATCTCTGTATAAGCGAGGTGTCCTCTTTACATAGTCTAGAGGATAATGAAATTCTAGTATATTTTATATTTATAAATAAGATCAATTTAAATCAAATCTTATAGAATTTTTTTATACAATAAAAAGAAAATATAATTAATCAAATTCAATTATTCTTCTATACACTTCTATTTAATTACATTTCATTCTATTCCATTATAAATCAATTTGATAAGAGATATTATTATATAATTATATAATATTATAATATAAAATCATATTATATATATATTAATTATCAATATATCTTTTAATTAATAAGATATTAATAAGTGATTTAGTGGACTTATTACGAATTTCCATAGCAACTTTGTGCGACCTGGCGCTGGAGCTGAAGCTCTTTCAAAGTATATTCTGTACATTTCCTCAATTGAAAAAGTACTCAATAGCAGATCTATATGAACAGCAACCTACAAAGCAAGGCTATTGGGCATATTCTGAAAGAGCCAATGACGTCATCGCTTTATCGAGAAATGAAAAAACGAATCCTTCCGCATTTGATGAAACAGTGGCAACACATACTGCTGTTACAGCAGCGTTTGTTGGGTGTAACAATAGGTTTCAAGCATCCATTCTTGTCGGACCCAAAGTGTTTCCCGCGACCAAGGAAGAAAGATTGACATTAATAGATACGGTGTGGCCTGCGATCGAAGCCACCAATAGAGACTGCCCCGCTCATGCGCGTGTTCTGAGAATCTTCATCATCAAAACATCACCAGACGAACCCCTTCCACGTGCAGGAGAAGAGACCATTCAAATGGTTCCGGTACCTGTCTTATACGCCGAGGAATTCGAGAAACTGTACAGTAAGAGATCAGTCATTGATAATCAAGGCACTAATAGATGACGCGGATTATGGAAACCTCAAACCCTCGCTCCACAACTTAGTTGTCACCAACTCTTGGTCAAAAGGAGATTAATGAGTCTCTCAGTATAGTAAAACCTGGATCTGAGCCGGTATTGACCAAGACAACTTTCAAGTATTGATAGATTGTCGGAGGCTAGATCTCATCTCCCGTATGGTCTTATTGTCGATTCAATCTCTTGGCCTTGCCAAGCAGTCAATCAATATAGCGAAAAGGCCCCAGCTTAGCGATCTCTTAGGCGATTCGGACAAGTTCTTACAAGCGTCTAGTCCTGCTTCCCAGGCCCTTATCGCGAAGTCACTGGAGTTAAGTGCAAATCAGTCAGATGGTGATATCGAACGGTTCTTTAGAGAAGCTATACCATTATTGTATAACTAGTCTAATTTTGCGTGAAGCATTACTACCACTTGTATAATTAGTATGACGAGCAGTCAACACTTTTCTTTTCTTCGGTATTCTGTTTGCTTAGATCGGATCTTCGATGTGATTTTCAGCCCTTGAACTAAGCATGTCGGACTTATATAGCTACTTTACACTTATTATATTTCGGGGCGAGTGAACTCGTCAGTGTTTCGGAGCGCGCAATATAGCTTCAATATTACTAGATCAGATACCTAATAAGCTTTCGATATTAAAAGACTATAAGTAAAGCTTATTCTTTGTGTTTTGTTCTCTTTTTTTTCTTTTTTCAATTCTTTATATAATGAGTTTAAAAAAGATAGTAAGAGTTCTAGCCCCTGCTCATCATACATATAACGATTTTCCAGCTAAAATATAGAATTATTCAACTTTTTATATCTTAATTTATTTATTATAATAAAAGATGAAATTAGAAATTCTTTTAGAAAATGTTCTTTAATTAATTAAATCTTATAAAAAAATAAATAGAGTATTTTTTTCTAATTTTTTAAATAAGATTTGATGAAGTTAAAATTAAAAATTCTAAATTTTGATAAAAATTCGCTTATTTTGTATAGAAAAAACATGACATTACAATTTTGGAAAAAACTCTATTTCAATATTATATAATTATTCAACAAAAATAATGAAAAGTATTTTGAATAATTTTTTATATTTCAATTATACTTATTTATTTTTTTCAATCTTTTTGAGAAAAAGAAATACAAAAAATTAAATGAAATATTTAATATAATAACTTGTATAGGAAAATCTCATTTTTATAGGGATTTTGTTATATTTGTTACAGGGGGTGCGGTGAGCAGGGGCCAGAACTCTTATATGATCAAATATACAAATTAAATCTACAGATCTTAAAAAATTCTATAAAATTCGATATATAAGTTTATTCCGCTATGCTTTGGAACATAATTATATCAACAACTAGATAGTCTGATGATACCTATTAGACTACCTCTCGATAGGACTGAAATATTAATAGGAAGAAATACTATCCTTTCTAGAACAAATCATAACTATTTGAGATATCTAGGTAAGTCTTACTTATTAGAAAGTTGAAAATATATTTAATTTTCTTTACTCGTGTGTTATTAATTATGAAAAGCTTTCTTCTAATCAACGAAAGCCTACAGCTTGACTGTGATATATAACTAGAGTTCGTTACTTTTTATACAACTTTTAACTCAGTTACGAGATTCAGTCCACTAAATTCTTGATTCCTTGAGACTGCGAACCGAAATGAGATTTTCCTTATTTTCAGATGTATGTGAAAATCTACAGGTCCTAATATGATATTCAAAGTTTACTATCAACTTTCCCCTTTATCCTATTCTCTTGAGCTTTCCTCAATAAAGCATACAATGTTTGTAGCCTTGGCATTTCTAGTCCACGACTCCTGGCAATTCGGATTGGATTTCCCAAAATGACTTCAAGCTCCATTGTCTTCCCCTGCTCCCAGTCCAATAACATGCTTGGCTTACTTCCACTAGTATTCTTCTGTGTACTTCTTAACAACTGTTCAGAAGTTGCAAATTCTTGTGGTAGCTTAGTCCCCAATATCTTTGGGGCTGTCTCTAAAACTTCGTCCATGACACCTTTCAAATGAATGTAAAGCTCTGGATCGAGCGACATATCATTATTTGTGCTCCCAGATGAAAGCACAGCGGAAGGATTCATACTTGCATTAATGGCAATTTTATGCCATCTCACCATTTGAAGTTTCCAATGTGAGTACTCCTGGGCATCCGAGATGCCGCCTGTTTGTAATAACCTCACAAACGTATTGTTTCGTTGAACAGCGGTGTTTTGATCATCATTCAACTTCGTCGATTCAACAACATCGGGTAAATATGGGCCAATGCTTATTCGTGTCCATCTATTATGCTTGATGAGACCTGGAGAAGTCTGTTCGGCGCTCACAATAGTGACAGCACTTAATATCGTGGACCCTGGGAACCTTTTTGAATATGGTTCTTCCACACCAAGACCATTTTGGACCAAGACGATACATGTGTGACTTTTCTTCACGAGGCCTTCAAGGATCTCGGAATCATCGTTCACATCTGGAAGGGCCTTTGTGCTTACGACAATAAAATCCCAGTCTTCATTCGAACCTCGAGCTTCTTGTGGGTTGGCAAAGGTTTGATGTGGAATGAATTTGTATTCTCCAAATTTTGGTGAGGTGACATTGAACCCATTAGCGGTGACTGCTTTGTAATTTGATCGACATATAACGGAGACTTGAGTGCCTTGAACCTGAGCAAGTCGAGATCCGTAGAATGCACCAACTGCGCCAGCACCGACGATGAGGACTTTTATCGTCATACTGATATTTTATGATCGGATACTATCGAATTTGTTGTTATATTGACTTGTTGTGGATGCTGATCTGACGAAGGGAAGTAACCTCGGAAGATAGACGGTCAGTTCACCAGTTCGCACCCGCTTACATAATCTAATGAATTCCTATTTGCGGCAATCTTCAGCAAACCTTGAAAAACCTACTCGTTCATCAGAGTAATCGCACAACGCACACAATATACTCCTCAATCACGTCTTCTATTCACAAATTATTATACGATAGCGAAGATAATTAGTTGTCCATATTGCGCAAATTAATTGCGTCGTTTTCTACTTTAAAGCCTCAACATCTTTAAGCTTGTAGATGGGCTAGTTCTTCTAAATAAATCTTGGTCCAACGCGTGCGATCCATGGCGAATGGCCAACGATCATCGAGCGACAATATGGCATTAGTTGGCGAGCCAAAATTGCATATATAAATGCGGCGATACACAGGAAATAAAGAGTTTGAAATGAGGATCTCACACAATACAAACACTCCGGGCACCCGAATGGAACACTGAACATTCTGACTTTCAGATCATTTTTCGCGCCCTTTGAAGATGACAACACAGTGGCAGATGCTATCATATCTTGGTGCTGAAAGTAGTTGAACAATCAAGAATGTCGGCATAATTATTTAGGGGGATTTGGACGTCTAAGAATCGGCCTGCGACTTTTCGAGCTCCAGAACCTTCTGAACAGAAGGACGATTCACCAGATTATCCACGAGCGCTGTGTATTTTGGATACGCTCTCTTCATATCCAAGCCATGTCCTTCTCCCCAACGATGAAAAACGAAAAGATACGAATCAACGACTGTGAATGCACCTCCAACTGCGTACAGGCCATTCGACTTTCCCTCAATCATATCAAAACAATTCTGGACATTTCCCATACTCTTTTTCTCAATACCCGGCAATGCTGCTTTTTCATCACTCAATCTCTCCGGTCTTAATAAGCCACCGAATGCATGAGCATGCAATGTTCCGCTAAGCCAATTCATCCATTCATACACTCTTATCGTTTCCATTGTTGTACGCCCTAGAAGATGCAGTTCCGGAGCAAATGAAGATATCGCTGTTGCAATAGCAGGAACCTCGGTAATAATTTCACCCTCGAGTGAGAGAACTGGAACACGCATCTTGGGATTTATGGAAGAGAAGTTTCGAGTAAATTCTACCGTTTCTTTTGTGATTGAGTTGGCTATTGATTCAAAAGAAACTCCGGTTTCGAACAGAAGAACATGAGGGCATAAAGAGCAAGCGCCAGGCGCCCAATAGAATTTAATCTTGGGATGAGCCATGGCTGTAAGTGTTTCTGAATACTTGAAGAGAATCGGTACGAATCCAGTAGACAGAAGATATTGATGTTACTTTGTAGAAATACGTGAAACTTTGCTCAGATGTTACTTCTTGATCAATGCGTTTAGTCATTGGCAGGTTCATGTACTCCGGGTTTCGAGATGAGTCTTATGGTTAAATCACGTCGTTAGATGCATGCATGGCCAACATTTTCATCACTATGATTTCGATGTTGCTTAGAAATCTGGTGGTTTTGTGTCAAGGGTTGGAAAAAGAGGTCCCTTACATCGGCTTAATGTCAATTCCCCGCTTTTCAGCTTACTGCAGGCTGTGTAATAGAAAAAATGACGAATAACATCAAAGTAGCTCACACTTCTTTAGTAACACATCGGATAAACATCCGCAGTGTAGTCTGTGTTCATGATTTTGCGCGGCAGCCCGGATTTGCTTGCCAGTGACAAGTATAAACAATCATCTTAGCAAGTTTGCTAACTGGCACTTCGACTTTCCAATCCGAAGGTTTGATGTAAGATTGCACCGGAATGAAGAACTGCACAATAGAGGTCCACTCAGTAATCCAAGGAGAAAACCGACAGGAGCTGTGTGCAAGGGCATAAAATCTCCTTTGATGAGTCCGGGACTTAGGTCAATATTCCCAATTTCTTGGTCATGAAAACGAGATTATCTGCGACTTCTTGAAGTCACAAAGCAGTTTGCATGGTAGGATGATAAATATGACGTCAGCCCAGGGCAACGAAATTGGCGTTTAAAGCTTCACTTTTTTTTGCCAATAGTTTACATATAAAGTCGCCCGGATAAATACAGCTGTAGCGGCCAGAGACGCCGACGGGGAGATACAATCGACGCCTCAGTCTTCCTAAAAAGAGTGATAGGATTGATTTTTGGCCTTATCTTGTCTTTTGCATTTGTGATTACAAGGAGAAATCAGACCGTTCTTTTCCATTGCCATTCTCATTAGACCCCAATTCAAATTTACAAAACACTAACACACATCGATCACAAATGAGCAATTGTCTCCAAGACCCCATCATCGACAAATTCACTAACATCTCGTAAACGGGTCTTCAGATATGATCTATGTTGCTCTGGAATCTCAGAAATCATTGTTGAGACAGTCAATGGCCAGCAAAACAAACTAGCCGTGCTAGCTTTAACTGCGTTCCTTCGTCCCTTGCGTATCATTTTCATACCTGTCCCTCCAAGTTCAACCCATCCCAGAACAAAGGGTAGACTCGCGCAGAAGTCCAGAGCTAGTTTCTCCATATTCAGTCTAACGATATATTTATAGAACTTGGTGTCAGGATTCGAAGACCCTATTTCGCGATGAAAGACTTTCAGTATGATATCATTTACGTGAAAAGGATAGCACGATATTGAGCCCACATTGCAGCATGGCTAATCGAGGGATACAGATGAACCGTTTGATCCAAGATATCATTTGCGCCCGGATCTTCATCATCATCTCTTACTCGAAACGTATTCCAATTATCCATCATCGGGATCTCTCTAGCCCATTGACCAACTTCATTTCCAACTCTTGTGCTAGTACCAATACGCTGCGCACCTTTGTAGTAATCTGCCCACTTTCACTTGCAGAAATATCGTCAAGACCAATAGAAATGTGGTTCACACAATATCTCAAATCGGCAACTTTAACTAAACACTGATCAAGAACTAAACTTTAGGCCATCCCCCCAAAGATACTTCCATTCTTTAACCAACTTTGTATCGGCATGCTCCTGAGCAGGAGCGAACGAACCAAGTGTCGTCTTGTAATCTTGTCTAATTCCGACCCAGCGTTTTCGTGAGAGGTATTGGAGTTGCTCGTATGGGTTGGAATAATTGAATAGAGCGGTCGATATTGCTCCTGCTGACGTTGTAGTCGTAAATTTAAAATTACAATCGCGCCATCATGGTGGTTGAAAGCCTTCGCAGCTGTAACTTTGATATCTTCGGTGACGGACTGAGCTTTTTGAGTCATCGAATTCTCAAAATGACTTAAAAGCAGAACGGTAAGAATGACTCCATCCATCACGACTCTCTGAGCTTCCCAGTGCTAGGTTCGTCGCCGCCAGGGCTTGGCAGTATATTCTACTCCCAATTGATAAAGCAGCAACATTCTTTGTTGATCGCCCGAAAGTCGCGTGGGCAATCGCAAGAATAGCGAGTTGTAATGTGGAGCGGGTAGATCTGGTATGAGATGCTCGTTCCGGTGATGTAATAGGCCAAGAAGGATGCGGGCGAATTGTTGATCATGCGAGGCTGAAAATTGAGGAGTGCTCGAAAGAATCGGCGCGGCGGTTAGTACGGCTATTATAGTTTAAACACTTCTTCGGGTGCCTCGACAAACTGTCTTGTATAGTAGGCAATCGCTTGGTCTTGCAGGGGTGTTGTGGGAGGAGGTCGCGGCGATGAGAAGAGAACAGTGACATGTGGGATGCTTGAAAGTTTGATCAAATTGGCTTCATCTATCGTCCTATTGACACATCTTTTATGTTCTTTTGGTGCGGGAGATTGAAATGGTGAATGTAGTTGAATTGACCGCCGCATATTGGGACCCCGGGGTCGTTTTATCTTACCACTCACTGCCTCGTTTTCGTTCAAGAACTCGTATTTTTCAATACCACTATAGCCCAGACAACTGATTTTTGCTCTTATACAATGATTGCAGGATGGCTTTATCTCATCGCACTGTGTTATTTTTGTAAGTCTACAGACCAATGAATGATAATGAGATATCTTTAAGATCTGCCTTGACCCGTCGCTTCTTGCATGTATGACATCCACGGCTCGGAAAGGGCATGGCGACTCGGGCGATTTTATGTGCAGGTGTGGTAGTCAACGAGATGGTATAATTATCCTTTCCCCATTCTTCGGGTATGGGGAGAGTAAGCGTTGAATACAACGTTAAATCCGCGAAGTTGAGAAACAGTGCCAATGTAAAAACTTGTCTGATTGTCCAGTCAAATATTCACTGAGAATCAGATTAGACGTATTTATTTTCAAACAACTCATCCTACAACTTTTCAGCTATCGAGCTTTCTAAAAGATCATAGAATCCTGGATTTACCAGTGACGTACGATCTAGCTATTCTGGACATCTTTCATCCGACCATGAATTGATTGCCAAAAAGTAAAGTAAGAAAGTAGAGGTTCATTATCATACCGTGTGCCACAATGATATTTGAGAATCAAAAGAATATAAGAGAGCTTGCATTATGAGTAACAATTCCCAGATACTATAGCTAACCACAATAAAGAGAAGCAGACACTAAACAACAAGCCTTAATACCATTCCATTACTCATCAACAAAATCAATTATACCAACTCCAAAGTCTAGTAGGACGTCCTCTTCGACCACGACTGTAGCCCCAACCATTTCCTCCACCTCTGGGGCCGTTTGGCGGGTTTGTGTTGTTATTTCCAATGCCGTTGCCACGACCATCCCCACCAGTGATCACGCGAGGGACTGATACTTCTGTACCTCTTCCTCCTTCTCCACCTCCTCTTCCGTAGACAGCTCTAGCTAGAATTCGCTCACTTTCCGTCAACTGCGATACAAGGGCAGTTCCACCTCGACGAAGCTGCTCAATCTCAGTCTGACTGATTGGTTCCGCTGGTATCTGACGATTAGTAGGCAATCTATGTGCTCCCGGGATACTGTACTCGCTTCGAGGAGTTACAACAATGTCACAGGATTCAGATGATCTGGATCGCGACGAGCCAATATCAAGATTGGGAGTGGCAATGTTGGTTCCAAGTTGAAAAGATGGAGAGGAGGGTATTTTTTGCCACTTTGTGTCGAATGGGGTGTCTCCTTCTCGGTAGGTCCTGAATCCAACAGGAACAGGAGAACTGTCGATTATGGTATGGCCGGAGACGGGATCGGTGAAAGTTATGTTTCCATCGTCTTGAAGAACGCCAGGAATGGGGTCACTCCATGGAACATAATACCAGGTACGCTGGATTAGAGGACTTGTGTCGATCTAATGAACTCGATTAGTATTTTTAGGCATACGGTAACAATAAGATGTCGGACTGACCTCATGTTGACACCAAAAGTGACAGATTTTAGCTTTAGAATGCTGAGGAGGCATTTCATGCTCATTGGTAGCATACACCTGATACCTATGATCGTGGTAAAAGCGAGTATATACTCGTGGGCCACTCTGATGTGGATCAACAGCTTCTCTTGGATAGTAAAGGACTTGAGCTCCTTGGTCTTCCTTGGGACAGTATTGACAAACATAATCATAGCAAATATAGTTTGGGGCCTTGTAATCTGCTGTTGGACAGATGACAACTGTATGAACTGGTGCCAAAGGTACAGCTCTGCCTTCATGATTGGTGATGTTCATCGTGTATTATTCGATGGAAGCTTTGAAAAGTGTACCTTGTGTGCCGCAGAGGATGACTTACGGTTGCTGGATGGAACGAAAACTTATGAAGATTGTAAATACTGGAAGAGCATATTAGACTGCCCAAAACAAAACTTAAGGAATCCTAAGAAGGAATAATTAGGGTACAGCTGCTCCGAGCAATAGATTATAGACAGGTAATAGGTCTTGAAAGGTGGTACAGAGCTTTTTGATTGTTGTGTGAGAATAAGAGAGGTTGAGATTTAAGGAAAGCGCGCAAGTTTTACACTGGGCAATATCCTAAGAAATTGAAAATTTTAGATGATCGTAAAATTAGTTTGTTAAGTGCGGAATTTAGATGCCGCTCTCTCTACACTACTTTAGATTCTCTCTCTGCTTATCGATTGGTTTTGAAGGTATCATCTCGTGTCTGAAATCTTACCATCTATTCACAAGATATCGGTGAATTAGGGCTTCCATATTTACAATTTTTACCAGGAACCCATATGCCTAGATGTCGTAATCTTTTGTAACATAGTAACCACAGTGAGCTTTCCCAGATCCAGCCAGGAGAAGCGCTGCGATTGAGACCTCCCTTACTTGGGCTCCTCTCGTGATACATTGAAGGGCAGAAGTTTGCACGCTATATGCGAATGCTTAGCTTTTGTGACACCCAAACATCACTTCTACTTTATACTTTCGAATGCTTTATTTTCGAGCACTCTATATGCTACCAAGTTGTCTCTCAGTGGCTGACGGTCATGAAACTGAATGCTACAAGGTACTACTTGCTTGAATCTGAAACCACTCGAAGATAGCTGATGCTTTGATTGAAATCAGCTACCGTTTGTAAAGTTACAATACATAGGACAAATTGAGTAAAATCACGGTGACTAGAGTAATTTCAAGAAGAAGAATCTGAAATCTCATATTTTAGATTGTTTACTTTGATTCTGAGATTCAATGATCTCCTTCGAAAGATTCCACAATTCTAGACTTTGCTGAAATATATCGTCATTCCTGATTTGAATATTCCCATCTGAAGTGAGAAATTTTACTTCCTTGATTGACCGTGTACCCCAAATGAAGTCATTACCTTGTATGAAATCAGCCATTGGCTTTAACCAGTTTCTCAATAGAATCTTCTCGTTGTCATTCAAGAGATCCCCGTTCCCAAAAAACCATATTGACATGTCCGTCCCGTGAGTGGCTCCAACAACTCTAGGCAACCTTTTGTCCACACTTTCTGTTCTCCAATCAATTCTGTATCTGTTGATACTCTGGATTGGGACGTCAGAAGATATTGCGACGAGGAAGCCGCGCATAGTAGAATGTATCTGCATTTCAGCATACAATTTACCAAAAATTTCAATCCAATATTCCTTAGGGTAGTTTGGAGAAGTGTGGTCCGGTTTGTATTTAGCGCAAACGGCCTTGGCGATACTTCGTGGGTAATCCCATGACAGACGGTCAATCAATCTTTCATACGAATGCGGCGGAAACACGTTTTTATAGAGCTGATGTTCTTGTGTAAGATCCCCAATGATGGTTTTGATGCCAAGTTCTTTGAATCGTTTCCCAAACGAGCCATCAAAGATTCTAGTGAACAAATCCTTCGAAATGAACTCGCCATCGAGAACCGGACGAATGAAAATCTGCTTCATTTTTTCAACGGCAACTATCAATTCATCAGAGCTTTTAGTTCGAAGAACCTCCACAGTCTGCTTTGCGCTCAAAGACCGAGATACTCCCAAAACAGAAAGTAAATCATCAAATTGTTCTTGAGCCTCAGAAATTCGTTTGGGCTCAACTCCACATCCATTTGACCATTGAATAATTCTTCGAATAATTTGGTGCTTGGAATTTGGACCGATGTCGTACGCGAGTTGATGAAAGGTGGAATAAGAACCAGCTGATAAACCACCGACTGTGATATTCTCATTATTGCCGCCAAAGAACCCGATGTTTTCATGTGTCCATTCAAGAGCGGCTCGTTGATCCCAGAGGCCTAAGTTTCCAGCCGAAGTATCGTCCCAGAGTTCTCTACCGGCTAGAAATCCAAAAACTCCAAGTCTATAATTGGGACATACAACAATACATTTCACATCTGTCTCGGCCAATAACGAAGAAGGGTCGTCTGAGTTATTCGAGCCGTATTGAAGGAAACCACCATCTGAATTTCTTAGTCATAGGTTCTGGGATAGTCATGGAGAAGACGCTTACGAATGTAGAAGAACACTGGCCAGCCACCTGATGGCGGTTCACCAAGTGGGATGGAGATGTTACACTGTAAACAATCCTCGCTCGAGCTGCCTGGTGATACGAGTAGTGGAGATTGCGGGCATGGAATAGATGGCTTATTGTAAGTTTGCGGATTATTTTCGGAACCATATGAGAAGTTTGAAGGGAGTGGGAACGGCTTTCGCCATCGTCTTTTACCTGTTGGTGGTAAAGCATATGGTACTCTTGAAAAGCGATAGCATTTTGATACGTTCGTAGTTTTGTCCTTGATCACAGGGCCTAATAGAGCTCCTTTACCAGGAAGCAATATACGAAGGGGTGGATACATGATTGGTCAGAAATTGAAATACGGAGACGCAGTTGCTATGAGGAGTGGAATTTGGTGATGGCTAGGTACCTAGGTATTTGAGATTGACGAGCACGTGCCGAGGTAAAGGTTACTATGTTTGTAGCATAGCTCGAGCACGGATAAACAACGGCTTATTAGAACAACGCTTGATGGCATGCTTACTACAGATGAACCTGGATATACGGGCACGTGCTATACGGTCATCCCCTTTATACGGGCATATTTTTAGATCTTTAAAAAATTTATATGGTAAATTTGACTTATACGGGCATACTCTTATATAAGAGCATACGGTCCTAATTTTCCTAATGCTCTTATAAAATTGATGATAATAGTCTTATAAAATTAGTAGTAATAGTCTAAGCTTTAGCCTATCACATAATGAATTTATAAATTCATATAATAAATTAATAAAAATGGGGAGGCTGAAGGTATGAAACGAGGCTGAAGGTATAAAACAAGGCTAAATGCCGAGGCTGAAACTGTATATACGGGAAACCCCTATATACAGACATTTAGACCTCGAAAATTTTAGGCTCGTATATTCAGGTTCATCTGTATATCATTTCGGCAAAACCATTTGAAATATTGAGCCCTAATACTCTAATACCCTACCAACTGGTATTACTAGTTTTACTGGTATTACAAAATATTTAGGTTTTTAGGGTTATATATATATTTTTGAAATCTAGAAATTTTTTGGGATTTAATAGTATTTTTACTCTTTTACTAGTGTTATTCCTTATTAAATTCTATTTTTAGAATTTTAACTGGTATTATAGAATATCTTGCTTAATATTAGAGCTAGTTTATTAAAACCAACTTTTTTAAACTTTTCAAAAAAAACTGAATTGATTGATATAATTTTTATCTAAATCGGGCTTAGTTCGTTTTTGACTTAGAAAAATACGATTTCCTAACTATTATTCCGAGGATTTTATTAATGGTCAGCACTAGTAGTGACTATAACCCTAAGGGGGGCGGTGACCCAGTCAAAAACGCTCCAATTGGTCACTACCTCTTCTGACTTCAATTTTGGGCTTTTCGAAAATCTGAAAAAAGAAATGAATAGAGATTCAATTGAATTTTTTATATATAAAATTAGAATTCGGAAATCTAACTATTATTCCGAGGATTTTATTGGTGGTCAGTACTAGTGGTGATTACAACCCTAAGGGGGGTAATGATTCAACCAAAAACGCTCCAATTGGTCACCACCTCTTCTAGCTTCAATTTAGGGTTTTTTTGAAATTTAAAAAAAGAAATAAATAAAGATTCAATTGAATAATAATTATTCGAAATTAGATTTAGAAAAGCCCTTTTATTAGGATTTCTATATTGAATTGAAATAATTCTAATTTTGAAGAGATTGAAAAAGCTATAGTAATTTATGAAAAACAAGGGGGTGGTGATCAGCGAAAAAGTATTAAAAGTTATTAATTGGTTACCACCTCTCCTAGCTTCAATTTAAGGCTTTTTGAAAATCTAAAAAAAGAAATTAATAGAAATTCAATTGAATTTTCTATATATAAAATTAGAATTCGAAAAGCTTTTATATTAGACTTTTTGTATCGAATTGAAATAACCTTAATTTTGAAGAGTTTGAAAGGGTTGAAGAAAAAGCTATGGTAATTTTTGAAGGTAGGGGGGGTGGTGATTAGCAAAAAGAATAAATTTGGTTATCATTTCTAATTCAATATAGAATAGAAAATTTAATAAAGTTTTATAAAGAATTAGGGCTTATTTTCAATAATATATTGAATTCTAAAAATGGATTTAAATTATCTTTTAAATTGATCGATTTGTATTAGTTCTGGAAAAGCTTCAATTTGTATGGTGGTGACCAGTTGAAAAGAGATGTAGGGTAATGAAATCACATGATCGAAATTTCAATATTAATTCAATACTAATAAGAAGAATACTAATAAGAAGAATACTAATAAGAAGAATACTAATAAAAAGAATATTAATAAAAAGAATATTAATAAAAAGAATAATAATAAGAAAAAGAAAAAAAAGAATATTAATAAAAAGAATATTAATAAGAAGAATACTAATAAGAAGAATACTAATAAGAAGAATACTAATAAGAAGAATACTAATAAGAAGAATATAAATAAAAAGATTATTAATGAAAAGAATATAAATTATAAGAATACTAATAAGAAGATTATTAATAAGAAAAAGAATACTAATAAAAAAATTAATTAAAAAAAGAAAAATAATAATAAGAAAAAGAAGAATGAGAAGCATATAAATAAAAAGAATAAAAATGAGAAAAAGAAAAATAAGAAGAATATAAATAAAAAGAATAAAAATGAGAAAAAGAAAAATAAGAAGAATATAAATAAAAAGAATATAAATTAAAAGAATATAAATAAAAAGAATATAAAGAAAAAGAATATAAAAAAACAAATTATGGATAAAAATATTAATCAGAATATTAAAAAGAATAATAATATTAATAAGAATATTAAGAAAGATATTAAGAAAAGTATAAAAAAAAGAATATAAGTGAAAAGAATATTAATAAAAAGAATATTAATATTTATTAATTATTGAAAGAAAAAAGAAAATGATAAATATTTATAATAATAAGAAAAAGATTAAGAATAATTATAAAAAGAAAGAATAATAATTAGAATATTAAAAGAATACGCAGAAAAATATAAATAAGAAAAATATAAATAAGAAAAATATAAATAAGAAAAATATAAATAAGAAAAATATAAATAAGAAAAATATTAATAAGAAGAATGTCAAAGAAAATAAAAAATAAAATTAATATATTATTAATATCAAAAGAAAAAAATTTAATAATAATAATAAATAATAATAATAATATAATAAATAATAAGAATAATAATAATAAGAATATAATAAATAATAAATAATAATAATAATAATAATAATAATAATAATAAAAAGAATATAATTAATATAAAGAATATTAATTGAAGAGATAGGCATCTTTAAAGAAAATAGGAAGGTAGATTGCAACCCGGGGAATAACCCATACAATAACTAACACTCTACTAACTAGTATTACTAGTTTTACTAGTATTACAAAATATTTAGGGTTTTTAGAATTAAATATATATATATATATATATTTTTGAAATCTAAAAGAAATTTGGGATTTAATAGTGTTTTTACTTTTTTGTTAGCGTTATTCCTTATTGAGTTCTATTTTTAGAATTTTAATTGGTATCATAAAATATCTTGTTTAATATTAGAGCTAGCTTATTAAAATTAACTTTTTTAAACTTTTCAAAAAAAACTGAATTGATTGATATAATTTTTATTCAAATCGGGCTTAATTCGTTTTTGATTTAGAAAAATACAATTTCCTTTATTTTTATGAAATTTTCAATCTAATATAAAAGCTTAAATATTAGAAATTTCGAAAAATATATAATATATTATTATAAATAGAATTCAAAACTGAATATTTTAGTGTAGTTTTTATTATATATATATAAAATTTCATTTTTTATTTTCTAATTTTATTGGTATTACTAAAATCCAATTGATATTACAAAATATCTTATGTAATAATGGAGTTAGTAATATAAGAATAATATTTTTGAAATCTTTGAAGAATTTCGAACTATATAACGTTTTTAAATTTTTCAAAAACTTGAATTTTATAATTGAATATAAAATCATGTGATATTCATATAATATCAATCCGAATCTGAATCTTGTACAAATAATATGAGTATTATTAGTATTATTAGTATTATTAGTATTATTAGTATTATTAGTATTATTAGTATTATTAGTATAATCACTCTGATTATTTATTATTATTATTAAAAAGAAAAAGAAAATAATAAATATTAATGAATAAAAATAAGAATTAGATTAAGAATATTAATGAAAAGAATATTAATAAGAAAAATACTAATAAAAAGAATATTAATAAGAAAATTATTAATAAAAATAAGAATACTAATAAGAAAATCAATAAAAAAAAAAATAATAATAAAAAGAATAATAATAAGAAATAGAAAAATAAGAAAAAGAAAAATAAGAAAAAGAAAAATGAATAAATAAAAAGAATATTAATAAGAAGAATATAAAATAATAAGTTATTATTAAAAATATTAATAATAAAAAAAAAAAAATAATAAAAATGATAATAATAAAAATAATATTAATAAGAAGAATTTAAATAAAAATATTAAGAATATAAAGAATATTAAGGAGAAGAATATTAAGAAGAAGAATATTAAGATGAAGAATATTAAAAAGAAGAATATAAATCATAAGAATATTAATAAGAATATTAATAAGAATATTAATTATAATTAGAATATAGATAATAAGAATAAAAAAAATAAGAATATAAAGAATATAAATAAGAAAAATAAAAATAAAAAGAATAAGAATAATAATGATAAGAATTAGAATAATTGGAGGTTTACCTCCTTAATAATCTTGTCGCCCGCAAAGGCTGAAAATATATAAACACGAAAAAAGAGAAGCTCGCTTAGTGAGACCCGATTCAAGCGATCTGATTGACTGAATTCAAACGATCTGATTGGCTCGACTTTCTTAGCATTATAGCTATAGCACAACTCCTTACTTTTTCAACGAAATTATTTAAATTAGCTAATTCAAGCTAATATAAATTGAATAAAAAAAAAGAAAAATGATAATCATATATAAAAAGCTAAAGGCTTTCAAATAATATATTTTTTATATTGCTAGCTTCAAAACTAAAAGTTTTCCAAAAGGTTAAAGTTTAATTAGTATAAATATAGCTAGAGCTTATATAATCAATTGAAAAGAGTTTATATTGTATATAGTAGGCTTAATATTAATAAAAATTATTTTCATATTATAGCTTTCGTAATTCAGTAATATAATTGATAATCTGAAGTAATGTGATCTACTAAAATCTAAATAAAATTGAAAAATCTGAATAAAATTGAAAAATCTGAATAAAATTGAAAAATCTAAATAAAATTGAAAAATCTGAATTTACTTTAAAAAAAAAGTAATATAATAAAATAAACCGACTTCGCATACAAGCCTTAATAAAATTTATTTTTTTAGATTTTTATAATTATATTTATAATTATATAATACTTTCTCAAAAAGCAAAAGGTCCAGGGACTCACAAGCCCCTAATATTAATAAGAATACAAAGAAAAATATAAATAAAAAAAATATTAAAAAAAATTAAAAATAATAATATTAATAATAACTTATTTATTAAAAATTTAGAAAATATAATTATTATTAAAAAAAAAAAAGAATTAAATAGAAATATTATAATAAACTTAAAGAATTGAAAGAAAATAAAATTAAAAGAATAAATAAATTAAGTTTATTTAAAAAGATAAATTCATTTTAAAAAAAAAAGAAAATGGATTAAAATTCGAAAAGAGGAAAAAAAATAAACTAAGCTTATTTAAAAAAACAAATTTATTTTCAGAAAAAGGAAAGCAAATGAATTAAATCTATTTAGAAAGGTATATTTATTTTCAAAAAAAAGAAAGATAGAATAAAACCCAAAAGCAAAAAGGCAGAAGAAAACCCGAAAAATAATCACTAACTAACTATTATTCCAAGGATTTTATTAATAATCAACACTAGTAATAACCCCAACCCTAAAGGGAATAATAACCCAAACAAAAACACTCCAATTGATCACTATCTCTTCTAACTTCAATTTAAAGCTTTTCGAAAATCTGAAAAAAGAAATAAATAAAGATTTAATTGAATTTTTTATATATAAAATTAAAATTTCGAAATCTTTTATATTAAAGCTTTTATATTGAATTGAAATAACTTTAATTTTAAAAAGGTTGAAAAAAAGTTATAGTAATTTCTGAAAATAGGGGGATAATAATCAACAAAAAAGTATTAAAAATCATCAATTGATTACTACTTCTCCTGATCTCAATTTAAAACTTTTCGAAAATTTGAAAAAAAAAATTAATAAAGATTCAATTGAATTATATTTATTCGAAATTAGAATTTCGAATAGTTTTTATAATAGGGCTTTTATATTGAATTAAAAAAACCCTAATTTTGAAGAAATTGAAAAAACTATAATAATTTATAAAAAACAAAAGGGTAATGACCAGTAAAAAAATATTAAAAGTTATTAATTAGTTATTACCTCTCCTAACTTCAATTTAGAGCTTTTCGAAAATCTAAAAAAAGAAATTAATAGAAATTCAATTGAATTTTTTATATATGAAATTAGAATTCGAAAAGTTTTTATATTAGATTTTTTATATCGAATTGAAATAATTCTAATTTTGAAGAGTTTGAAAAAGTTGAAAAAAAAGCTATAATAATTTTTAAAAACAAAAGGGTGGTAACCAACAAAATAAATAAATTTGATTATTATTTCTAATTCAATATTAAATAGAAAATTTATTAAAATTTTATAAAAAATTAAAGCTAACACCCTACTAACTGGTATCACTAGTTTTACTGATATTACAAAATATTTAGGGTTTTTAGAGTTAAATATATATATATATATATATCTTTGAAATCTAAAAGAAATTTGGGATTTAATAGTATTTTTACTTTTTTGCTAGCGTTATTCCTTATTGAATTCTATTTTTAGAATTTTAACTAGTATCACAAAATATCTCGTTTAATATTAAAGCTAGTTTATTAAAATCAACTTTTTTAAACTTTTCAAAAAAAACTGAATTGATTGATGAAATTTTTATCCAAATCGGACTTAGTTCGTTTTTGACTTAGAAAAATACAATTTTCTTTATTTTTATGAAATTTTCAATCTAATATAAAAGCTTAAATATTAGAAATTTCGAAAAATGTATAATATATTACTATAAACAGAATTTAAAACTGAATATTTTAGTGTAGTTTTTATTATAAATATATGAAATTTCATTTTTTATTTTCTAATTTTACTAGTATCACCAAAATACAACTGGTATTACAAAATATCTTATATAATAATGGAGCTAGCAATATAAGAGTAGTATTTTTGAAATCTTTGAAGAATTTCGAACTATATAGCGTTTTTAAATTTTTCAAAAGCTTCAATTTTATAATTGAATTTGAAATCACGTGATATTCACGTGATATCAATCCGAATCCGAATCTCGTAAAAATAATATTAGTAATATTAGTATTATTAGTATTATTAGTATTATTAGTATTATTAGTATTATTAGTATTATTAGTATTATTAGTATTATTAGTATTATTAGTATTATTAGTATTATTAGTATTATTAGTATTATTAGTATTATTAGTATTATTAGTATTATTAGTATTATTATTATAATCACTCTTAATATTTATTATTATTATTAAAAAGAAAAAGAAAATAATAAATATTAATGAATAAAAATAAGAATTAGAATAAGAATACTAATGAAAAGAATATTAATAAGAAAATTATTAATAAAAATAAGAATACTAATAAGAAAATCAATAAGAAGAAGAAAAATAATAATAAAAAGAATAATAATAAGAAAAAGAAAAATAAGAAGAATAAATATAAAATAATATAAAGAAAAAGAATATAAAAAAACTAATTATTAATAAAAATATTGATAAGAATATTGAAAAGAATAATAATAAGAAAAAGAAAAATAAGAAAAAGAAAAATAAGAAAAAGAAAAATAAGAAAAATGAATAAATAAGAAGAATATTAATAAGAAGAATATAAAATGATAAGTTATTATTAAAAATATTAATAATAAAAAGAAGAAAAAGAATAATAATAATAATAAAAATAATATTAATAAGAAGAATTTAAATAAGAATATTAAGAATATAAAGAATATTAAGAAGAAGAATATTAAGAAGAAGAATATTAAGAAGAAGAATATTAAGAAGAAGAATATTAAGAAGAAGAATATTAAGAAGAAGAATATTAAGACGAAGAATACTAATAAGAAGAATATAAATCATAAGAATATTAATAAGAATACTAATAAGAATAAAAATAATATTAATAAGAAGAATTTAAATAAGAATATTAAGAATATTAAGAATATAAAGAATATTAAGAAGAAGAATATTAAGAAGAAGAATATTAAGAATATAAAGAATATAAAGAATATAAAGAATATAAAGAATATAAATAAGAAAAATAAGAATAAGGAGAATAAGAATAATAATGATAAGAATTAGAATAATATTAATAAGAATACGAAGAAAAATATAGATAAGAAAAATGTTAAAAAAAATTAAAAATAATAATATTAATAATAACTTATTTATTAAAAAATTAGAAAATATAATTATTATTAAAAGGTAAAAAAAAGAATTAAATAGAAATATTATAATAAACTTAAAGAATTGAAAGAAAATAAAATTAAAAGAATAAATAAATTAAGTTTATTTAGGAAGATAGATTTATTTTTAAAAAAAAGGGAGGTGGATTGAAATTCGAAAGGAGGAAGGAAGATAAACTAAGCTTATTTAGGAAGACAGATTTATTTTCAGAAAAAGGAAGGCAAATGAACTAAGCCTAACTATTATTCCGAGGATTTTTTTGGTGGTCAGCACCGGTGGTGACCCCAACCCTAAGGGGGGTGGTGACCCAGGCAAAAAGTCACCATTTGGTCACCACTTCTCTACGCTCCAATTCTAAGCTTTTTAGAAATCTGAAAAAAGAAATGAATAGAGATTCAATTGAATTTTCTTTATATGAATTCAGATTTTCGATATCTTCAATATTGATCGATCTGTAGAGGTAACCCTAAAGCTTGGGGTTAAAAAGGTTCAGGGAAAGCTATGGTAATTTTCGAAATCAAGAGGTGGTGACCCGCGAAATAAGTAAAATTGGTCACCACCTCTCTACACTTCAAATTTAGGCTTTTCGAAAATCTGAAAAAAGAAAAGAATAAAGAATCAATTGAATTTCTTATATATGAAATTAGATTTTCGATATATTCAATAGTAATGGATCTGTAGAGCTAACCCTAAAGCCTAGTTTTGATAAGGTTGAAGAAAAGCTATGGTAATTTCGAAAGCAGGGGGGTGGTGACCCGCGAAATAAGTGAAATTGGTCACCACCTTGAATTCAATAAAAAATAATAAATTGAATAAAGTTTCTTAGTAACCTAGGGGTTATTTTAATCAATATTTGGAATGCCGAAAACAAATTTAAATTATCTCTCAAATTGATCGTTCTGTACTAGTAACCCTAAAGCTTGAATTTGGAAGGGTATAAGTGGTGGTAACCCAGCAAAAAGAGGTGTGGGGTAGTTAAATCACATGATCGAAAGTCTAATACTAATAGAAATACTACTAATTAGAATATTAAAAAGAAAGAATATTAATAAGAATATTAAAAGATATATATTGAAAGATTTTTAGTGAAATATTAGGGTTTTGAGAGAATAATATTGAAAGATTTATAAGAGAATATTAGTATTTTCAGAGAATAATATTAAATTATATTAAAAGATTCGAAATGAAATATTAATATTTCGAAAGAATGATATTGAAATATATCGAAAGAATTTTAATGAAATATTAGTATTTTTAAAGAATAATATTAAAAGATTCAGAAGAGAATATTGATATTTTCAGAGAATAATATTGAATTATATCAAAAGATTTTTAATAAATTATTAGTATTTTGAGAGAATAATATTAAACGATATCGAAAGATTTTTAGTGAAATATTAGTCTTTTGAGAGAATAGTATTGAATTTTATTATAAGATTTTTAGTGAAATATTAATATTTCGAGAGAATAGTATTGAAATATATTAAAAGATTATATATTGAAGGGTTTATTGAAAGATTTATTAAAAGATTTATTGAAAGATTTATTAAAAGATTTATTAAAAGATTATATATTGAAAGATTTATTAAAAGATTATATATTGAAAGATGCCGGTGAGCTTCATCCCGGTGATATTCTAATATAGACCCACTTATAGGCTTAAAGTCTCAGGTGGGCTTTATTATAGGCTCCATTATAGGCCTTAAAGCCTATAAACGACTACCGGTGAATGAATGCCGGTGAGCTAAGCCGGTGAGCTAAGCCCGGTGAGCTAGGCCCGGTGAGCTTCAATTCGATGGTTATAGGCTATATAAGCCTAATATATAGGCTCTATATGCCTATAAATGGGTTAGGGTTAGGGTTAGGGTTAGGGTTAGGGTTAGGGTTAGGGTTAGGGTTAGGGTTAGGGTTAGGGTTAGGGTTAGGGTTAGGGTTAGGGTTAGGGTTAGGGTTAGGGTTAGGGTTAGGGTTAGGGTTAGGGTTAGGGTTAGGGTTAGGGTTAGGGTTAGGGTTAGGGTT